>CM062810.1:260536528-261775267 GCA_031772625.1 Pinus tabuliformis | reverse complement strand
TGAATTGTATTTCGATATAAATGATTTTCTAGCAAAAACTCTAATGAAGAGTGATATAGAGCCAACTCAAAATGTAGGAAAAAGGATGTCAGTAGGGCTAGGAGAACAAGCTACATTGAGTTTTCAAAAAAATGTTTGTTATGAGATGATTATAATTACATTCCTATGAACAATGTAAGTTAGCTTTATCTATATGCATATAGTTACCTTGATACCCAATTCAAGCTTCTCAACCTATTGGCACCACATAGAGAATCCCTTCAAAAATTATGAAGAAATTCTAAGTTGCAGAAATATTATGTAATATCAAAATATACACATATATTAATTATGTTTTCGTGAGCATCGGTTGTGATGGTGTTGATTATGGCATTTCATTTAATGTATAAAGTGGTGCCCAAGTCAACTATTAGAAGTCAAAAATTTGGTTGAACAATTCCATACTCTGCATATCTAGTGATCAATTGATGACATTATTTCGGCATTATTTTTCATCCGGGATACCATAAATTTCAATGAAAGAAATATTATAAGTGTGATATCAACAATGGATGGACATGAACTAATTGAGAATAATCTAATCTTGTCTCTCATCTCTCTTAGTAGAATTACTCTAGACAATAGGAAAGCAATATGTAAGAATGATAACTTGAATTGCAATAAAAAGATATACAAGTATGTGCCTACCAAATTTTCCTTAGTGAATATTCAAATCTATTTTTTTGTGGATCCCTAAACTAGAGGGGTAAACCCTCCATCTCTAAGTCCTGAAGTATCCTTCCATGGGCTAATCAAATCCTTGGGAAAATCAACTAAATCCCAACCCTCTCGTTTTGTTAAGAAACTACACAAGGTATCAAAAATACCTATTACATCTTCCCTCACTCGTATCATGACTTTGGTAATGGAAACAAAGGGTTTTATTGGAAAATTTTCTAGGATCTAGCCATCCCCACAAGAAATTATGATATGGCTATAGAAAATTTGGAAACTTTTGATAAAAGGAAATTTAAATCATTTATTATATGGGAATGCCTTTCTTTTTAAAAATAAGAAGGATAGGGATCTAATATTCAAGAGTGGGCCTTGTTACAACCCAAATTAGCAGTATTGAAAAGGGCATGATCAAGGTCTTAGGGGGTAAGCACATAGGAGATAGGCCCACTTTCACCTCGACATGACCTCCTGTCACTTTAAGCCAACTCCCAAAAATCCACAGGGGGTATCCCAATCTATGCACACTTCACCAACAAGTTAAAAGACCAGTGTCTAGAAACATTTATGTATAATGAAGGTTAGGAGTTAATTAAACATGTGATAAATCTAATACATGAATGAATATTGCAAAAAATACAAAATAAGACTTGAAAATCTAGTCAAATACCATAATAAATGATTACCTTTGATGCTCAAGAGTGAGGCAAAGGAACATACATCAAGTGAGATGAATTTCCTTTGATTACCACTTGATTTTGTAATCTAATTTTAGACAACTGTGTTGTTTTCCTACACATCTGCAAAATGAAAGAAAATGTAAAAATTCCCATATTTGGAGTGTTTTATAAGCAACCCAGACATATAAAACACACTTGGACGAAACATACTTGAGTGATTTTTCTTGGGAACTAAATTATGAGTGAAATTGCATCTGTTATGCAACCAACTCACAAAATAGAAGAAAAGATAGAGCAACGACTTCAAAATTAGCCTCTTTGAGGGGGCAAAACCCTTTACATTACATAAATGAACAATTCTTGGATGATACAAATGACAAGACCTCCTTTCTATATATAGGACTCTAAGGGGTCACGATATAGTCAAAGTTGACATAACAATAATAATGTAAAGGCACAACAATAACAATAGTGGGCTTTTATGGGGCACAATAATAATAATATGGGGACAACATGGGCACAACAATAACAATAAGGGGATGCAATGACAATAATAATAAGGGAATACAATAGTATTATAGGGACCTAGCATGCCCCTCTCCTTCACAAAAGTTTTGTCCTCAACGATTGAGTAGTTATGGATGCTTTTGTATAAAATTCTCATCCTCCCATGTGGAATCTTTAGCGAGTAAGTTCTTCCACTTGATGAGATACTTTGAAATTGATCGATTCCGTAGCTGTCGAGTTCTTTTTTCTGTGACTAGTTCAGGTTCCAATATGATTTTCCTATCCTCGTCAAGTTCTGGAAATATTGTTTGAATTGGGATCTTGTCACCTATAACCTTATTTAAGCATGAAACATGGACAATTGGGTGCACTCGGGAAGCTGTAGGAAGCTCCAATTTGTATTCCATAGTACCAATCTTTTGCAACACCTTGTACGAACCATAATACTTTGGTGATAATTTATTATCCTTCTTAGCTTGCTTGAGGGACATTTGTTTGTATGGTTGTAGTCATAGAAATACCCAGTCACCTACATTAAAAGTTCTTTCGTTGTGATGCTGATCTGCATGTTGTTTCATTCTATTCTGTGCCAAAGTGAGGTTATCCTTTAAGAGTTGGAGAACTTGTTGTTGATGCTCGATGTGATCTTCCATTGCTTGAACCTTAGAAGTTTCTCTTAAATATGATGTGATGGATGGTGGATGATATCCATAAAGTGCCATAAATGGGGTCATTTTTGCTGTAGTATGGAAGGAAGTGTTGTACCACCATTCAGCCAGAGGCAACCATTTGACCCATTGTGTCTGTTTATCAGATACAAAGCAACAAAGATATCCTTCCAAAAATTTGTTCACTATCTTAGTTTTCCCATCAGATTGAGGATGATAAGATGAGTTATGAGCTAATTGAGTACCTAGACAAGAAAATATATTTGTCAAAAAAATTCCAGTGAAAATGGGATCTCTGTCGCTTACAATAATATTTGGGTTTCCATGTAGATTTTGTATTGTTTCCATAAATGCAGTAGCAACTATATTGACTTTAAAGGGATGAGATAATGCACAAACCTTGAAGTGTCTTCCCATTAGGTAAGGTCTCCATTGCTTTAGTGCATGTAGTATTGCCAACATTTCCTTCTCATAAATAGGTTTGTGTAAATATTTTCCTTTGGTTGGAAGACTTTCAAAAGAAACGAGTCTTATTTAATGCATTAAAACAACACCAATTCCATTTCCCGAGGCATAACATTCCACAATAAATGTTTTTGTGAAGTTTGGCATAGCTATGACAGGTGCTTGGCACATTGCCTCTTTAAGATGTTCAAAGGCCTTAATTTCTTTTGGAGTCCAAGAAAATGCATCTTTCTTTATTAATGTTGTTAGAGGTGTTGTTATTCTCTCGTAATTCTTAACAAAATTACGATAATACCCTGTCAACCCCAGAAATCCTTGCAGATGCTTTATGGATGTGGGAATTTTCCATTCCTTAATGGCTTTAATTTTGCTAGGGTCTACCTTAACACCTTCATGAGATACAATATGACCCAAATATTCCACCTCTTGTACTCCAAAGAAACATTTGGAGGTTTTTTCATATAATCGTTTATCCTCCAATAGTTTGAGTACTCTATCAAGATGTTGAACATGATCCTTCCAAGAATTGTTGTAGATTAGTATATCATCAAAAAATACTTACAAAAATTTTCTAGGAAGGGTTTGAAAATGGAATTCATCAAACTTTGAAATGTAGAAGGTGCATTGGTAAGGGCAAAAGGCATGACCAAAAATTCATAATTACCCTCATGAGTTCTAAATGTTGTTTTCAGAATCTCTTTAGCCTTCATTCTGATTTGATAATATCTTGAATGAAGTTCCAACTTGGTGAATTAAATTTCTCCATGTAATTCATCCAATAATTCATCAATGACAGGAATGGGAAATTTATCTTTAATAGTGAGCTTGTTGAGCTCCCTATAATCCAGACACATGCACCATGATCCATCCTTCTTGTGCACCAATACTGTTGGTGCACCAATACTGTTGGAGCAAAAAAAGAACTTTGACTAGGTTGAATTATACCAACCTCTAGCATTTCTCCAACCATACATTCAATCTCACTCTTTTGGGTATAGGGATATTTGTAAGGCTTGATGTTTGGAGGAACACTTCTTGAAATCAAATGAATAGAATGATCATGATCACGAATAGGTGGGATGCCTTTGGGAGTCTCAAGTAATTTTTGGAGGTCTGGAGAAATATATGATTTCGACGTGGGAACCTCTAGCGAACATAATTGTGTAATTACGCCACACCGTTCTTTCTTTAGAAGCTTTGTCATGCCATTAGATCCGATTATCTTTCATGGTTTCCCTGTGATACCCCTTAATTCAACTTCCTTTCCTTCTGAAAAAAATTCAAGAAAAGTTCTTGAAAATTAAAATTTATCATACCCAAAGATTGTAGCCATTGGACTCCTATCACAACATTAGCACCACCAATTGGAATGTAAGGCATTGGACTATTCAACACATATTATTCCATGGATAACTTGATATTATGGCACTTTCCAGAGAAATTTATGGTTCTTCCATTTGCAACCATCACTTGACACTCTAGTGCTGGATATAGGAAGCAATTCAATTCCTTTACTATCTTACTATGAATAAAATTATGGGTACTACTCGAATCAATAAACAATGTTGCCTTTTTCTTCTTGATATGTCCTTCTATCTTGATAGTTTGAGGAGTGGTTATTCCGGCCAATGCATTATAAGATATGGTTGGATTCATTTCTTCTCTCTCTAGGATTTGTTCTGGTTTGTATCCTCTTCTTTTGATGTTTCTTGTTCCTTTTCTTCTTCCTCTTCACAATCTATGTAAAATAATTTCTTCTCAACACACTTATGACCTTTATTGCATTTTCTATCACAACTTTAACGAAGCCCTTTTGCTCTTTTTTCTTCCAATTGTTGTGGTGTCAACCTTGTAGGTTGTGGAAGGCTAGGAGCAACAACACTTCCATATTTATAGTTGTGATTGGTAGTCTTCCTTGTTGCCATAATTTTGCTTTCAATTTTTCTTGCCAACCTGAATACCTTCTCCAATGAATCGGGTCCCCAAAGGAAAACCTCATGTTGGATGTTATCCTTTAATGTCCCTATGGATATACCAATCCTATGCACCTCTAGAATATCTTTTACCCTTATATTAAATTTTTGAAAGTCCTTAATGTGCTCCACCATCGAACCTTTTTGTTTGAGATTTATCAATTGGCTAAAAAAGGTGTTTCTTTTTGTATCCTCATAATGTGCTATCATTTCTTTCGTAAAAATTTCCCAAGTGACAATTTGTTTACGAGAGCAAAGCCATTGATACCATACAAATTGATTGGGTTCCAAATATAAAGTCACAATGCGTACCTTTTGTGTGTTTTGCACATTATGGAGATCGAAATATTGCTCCATCTGTAGTATCCATGTTATGGGATCCTTGCCATCAAACTTCCTCATATCGATCTTTGAAACATAGTGGGTCTTCAATCCAACATTATAATCTATGAAATCATGACTAACATTTATTTTGTTCTCATCATGAGTTTCCTCTACTACCTTTTCGCCATTAAGAAGCATTTCTTGTAGCAACTTTGCCAAACCTCCTTTCAAACCTTCCATGTCTTTCTTCAAATCTTCAATGTTTACTTCTAAACCATCCATCTTAGCTTCCACACCATCCATCTTAGCTTCCATGTCATTCTTTAAACCATCCATATTAGCTTCCACGCCTTTCTTTAAACCATCCATCTTAGCTTTTGTTACTTTTCGTGAGAGTGAAATTTTTTGCACTTGGTCTTGTAATTTTGATATATCATGTTGCATTTCTTCCTCTTCTTCACGAGTCATGCTAGAACTTTCAGGTTGCTTACTAGGAATTTCTATTTTCTTTCTTCGAGGCATCAATTAATGATAATTATGTTTCACTATGTCCTTTGAATTCCTTCAAACTAATTTTTCAAACCAAACTTATGCAAAATTTTAAAAAGACTACACACCTTTTTTGGCTTTGTAGGAGCTCGATATTGAATCTATTGTATCTCTGTAATTTCGGATCTCCAAGGTCTAAAATTGCGGCCTATGGTAGCCCTTTGAGTCCTCATTCCAACCCCACAAGTCTGATCATGATTGGACTCTCCAAAAAAGAGTTATTATAAATCTCCCATGATGACATGATTATAGACTAGTTTAGTAGAGCAAACTTGTACGAAGTTCCACGTGTCACTATTTTGACCTTTATACCTCAAACAAATAAAAATAAAACTAAATTTTGTACTATTTCTGTGCCGTTTTACGAAATTTCAATTTGATGCTTAGAGATAAAGTTATGATGATTTTCCCCAGGTCACCTGTTTGAGATATAATTCGGGAGCCTGCAAAACCCCTAACTTCCTTGGATCATATCTTTGAAAATATAGCAAGACAAGATTTGAAATTCTGACCCGAGGTTCATAACGATTTTGGCTCAAATGGGTTTTAATTTTAGCTTCTGAAACATCATAGAAAAAAGTTATTGTTCCTAGTGCCTTTCTGTCAAGAATCTCCCATTCTGTGTTTTTCATACTCGTCGAATTCTTTGATTTTCCACTCAATGGTAGGTACATATCTTTCTGATACAAATAATCTTATATATGCATCTTCCACAATTGGTAGTTTTGGTCGTTAAATTTCTTGACCCTAAACCTACCATCTTCCTCCATTTCTCCCACTCGAACTAGGAACAATTCTCTCCTGCAAGTTTATCAGCCAAATAAACCTTCGGCTCTGATACCATTTGTTAGAAAATTAATTAATGTATCAATGCAATAGATAAAATATTGCGAAAACACAAATACAAAAATCCATAGAAAAAGAGAGACATAGATATAAATGGTTCACCCAATTTGGGCTATGTCCATGGGGAAACAACAAGTCCTTGCTTTTATATTATCCAACAAAATGAAGATATACAACCTACAACAAATCTGTTGTAATTTCCTTTTCACTCTCACACAAACTCCTCTCTCTTTATCGCTCAGAATAATCATACAAAACCAAAATACAATTCCCTCATATAAACTGAGGGTTTCCTTCTAAGGAAAAAAAACCTTAAATTAACATAACTTCTACTGTCAAATCATCCACATAATGAACGACCCAGATTGACTATGAAATTACAATATTTTACAAGGCAATTTTTCATGTATTTTTAGCTTCGGGGGTACTACCCCTAAACCCCTGTGGGGGCCCACTATCCCCCAGACCCCTGCAACACCCCCCTGCGTGGAGGGGTACAATATTTCTAGGATATATATCTCGCTAAAACAAAGACCTTTGAATAAGGAAGATAATCATGCTACACACCCAACACAACTCACTGAAAATGTTATTTCTTCAATGCTATCTACATCAAGTGATGTTTAACCACTGCTAAAAATGATTCATCTCGACCCTATTCCCTCAATCCAAAGTTTGACCTTATGATATCGTACTTCCATCTCTCGCCAAAATCATATGAAATGCATTATCCTTCCAACATAATTCAAGAACCTTGTCACATCAAGCTCACTTCAAAAGGATTTAATTTTACATGTTAAAATATGGACCTCTTCATCTGTTGGTGCATCAATGTAAGTTCATTTAATGCTTCCATATTAAACTTTACATATGTCTACTTGGAGCTACTTCATTCTAACAAATGTTTCTATGATTTTTATTTACACGCTATTGGACCTCGAGATCATTGCTCCATTTTCACCTTTGGTTGACAATCTAACAAATTGATCTATCTCGATCAATTGTTAAGAGGATACTCCCTCCTCCTCAAATCAAGATCCTCCATTGAAAAGACACTTCCTCCTTCCTCATCTTCCCTCCCAATCCATCGTTCCACTCCATATTCCCATCAAAACACTAAGCCCTTAACATTCAAACTGGTCTATAAAAGGCTACACACAAAGAAAGACACCTATGTCGATTTCAAAAGAAACATGGCTAAGGAAAAGTCTTCGACTTTGACCTCTTTGATGTTGAAGTTGGAGAGATACATATTACTTTCTTTAATGATGCTACCAATTCTTTTTTTTTGATAAAATACATCTCAAACATGTGTACATTGTCTCAATAGGAAATCTAAAATTAGCTGGAAATCAGTACAACCACTTAAAAAATGATTGGGAGGTCTTATTGAATGCAACATCTACTATAGAACATGTCTCAGGATAAATATCATATGCTCCCATGATGCGTTTCAACATAATATTGATAAATTAAATTAGATTGATAAACATCAACTCGATTGTTGATGTTGTTATTGACATCTCCCCTCCATGCACTATACATATAAAATATGGATTTGAAGTTATTAACCAAACAATCCACCTTCAAGACAAATCTGGATATAGCATGGATTCCACCTTATGAGGGGGTGGGGGTGAGAATTTGATGCATAATCAAAATACATATCCCCTTTACATGCCATAGGAAGTAATCCTATCCTTGCAATTAAGTTTACTTGTGTCAGTGAATTCAATGGAAAAAATGTTGGAACTACATCAAAATCCATTGTTCTTGTCAACCTTGATATCAAAGAGGCCCACACTCTAAAAGCATGGTTTGAAAAGGAAGGGTTATATACAACTTCTCCATCCTTGACTATAAGATATGCACCTTCTTCTACTCAATTACCTAAAAAATAACACTTGTAGAGCTTTCCAACATTACCACCTCTGAGAAATTCACACCCTTTTAAGTGAAGGCTATAATAACAAAAATAGGGACGGGGAGTTTTTATTATCTTTCTAATCCTTCTATCGTTGCTAGGAAACAATGCATGAAAAAACTCATTCCCAATAATGTAAACACATGGCACTATCCAAAATGCAACGTTGATGTAACTAACAGCGATTCTAAATACTTACGTAAACTCGACATACAAGATCACACGGGAGAAATGCTTTCAGCAATTTCTTTTGAAGTTGCAGCATCTACCATACTCAACATTAGTGAAAACAACTTCCACTTATTATCTTTAAACACAAATAAAATCAAGGAGAATGTCTCCAAAGTACTCAAGACATATCACCTCTTCACATTGTTAGTGAAGATGGAAACATTTAGAGAAATACCACGCTTGAATTATGTCATTATTAAGGAATAAAGATTTGAATTCTCATCAGGATGCAACATCATCCTTGAAGAAATCAATAAAATATTAAAATTATAAATGGATTTAATCACATGTACGTCTACAATTTGTTGTATTGTCTTCTCAACATATAGTCCTCATATGTCTCCTCGACTATATGTAATATTCTAAGGTTTAAATACTCTTTTGAACACATATTGCATATTGATTTAATTACATGTACCTTTGCAAGTTGTTGTAATGTTTTCTCAACATATAGTCTGTGTATGCCTTCTCCGCTATATGTATTATTCCAATGTGAAAATACATTTTTCAACATAAGTTCCATTTTCCCTCTTGTAACAAATCATGGAACTTGGTGAGGCCAACAAATGCATTTATTTAGATATGTTGTTGCAATATACTCAAATGTGTCTTCATGTGTACTATTCAAATGCTTAAATTTCCTTTCAATATGTAAAGAAATCCCATACCTAATTTAATTCAAGTGATAATGTAACATAAGAACACTTCGTTCTTCACTTGATATTATTTATTAATTTGTTATTTAATGCTATCCTTGTTTTCATTCCCCATAACATTCACATTTTTTCCTTTGTTACATCTTGGTTCCTTGTCTTGTTTTTACAAGTATGGTGATATAATTGCAATTACTCAAGAAGTTTGATCTAAAACCAAGAGACACAATCCTACTCTACTCATCTGTGAAATTTAATTCACAATTTAGAACAACAATCACAATATTTTTCTAGAGGAAAGAAACTGTTAAAAACCCCTTAAGCATTTTTGCATTAATCAAATTAATAGAGAATGTATCACAATTGTTTGCTCACTCTGAACACAACTTGGAAGTGAATAACCTATCTCTCTACTCAATGAGAAGCTCTGACCCAGACTTAATCGAATTATGCCTCATCTTAAGCCCATATTTCCTTGAGAAATTCCCAAGGATGATCATATGGCTGCATGCAACACCTATACACTTAAGAATAGTCTACAACTAATGTTACACTACCTTGGAATCTCCACCACAGTTGGGAACTCGAATTCTCTACATGCATTAGTTATTTTAGGTTGATTGATAAGTTAAATAGATGATCACTAAGTTATATTGGTGTCCCACTGTACAATTGACCTTCCACTAGTTCTATCAACAATTAGAACAAGTTTAATTGAATACAACTAGAAATAATTGGCCTTGATTGCTACAAATTAGCAATCACACATGCTTAACTAAACTCCAATCCCTCTAACTTGAATTTACCGAGTCAACTGAGTGACACAAGCCATGTCATAGAATTTAACTATCTCCAAGTTGTCCATTGATGTGGAAATTCGAATTTTCTCAATTTGACCAAGGCAAAGTCAAATTGAGACTTTCTTGTTGCAGTTCTCAACATTGTTTACAATTACGTCTGCAAATATCCACTACTTCTAATGATGAACGTGCACAAACATACTATGCCACAAATAAAGAATGAACAAATGTGTGGCAACCTAAATTTTATCATGCTAATAAAGACTACAAATTCTCCAAGATAAAAGAAACAAAAAATCGCCCTACCCTCCCCCTCTAAGCCATATGTCGCTACTTCACATTTTCCCTTGAACTCAGATGTGGCTACCACTTCCCACTTCCAAATCAACCCTCTTTTATAATCAACAAACCATCTTGCTCAGGAATAGACCACTCAGACAAACACCCATATTGAGTGTTGTTGATACAAAATGGCTAGGCCTTTCTTCGACACATAATATTAGCTTGGAACTCCTGCGTTTCCCCCCATTCAAACCAACCTGATATTCACATCAATTCAGAATACCCTTGTCTATTATCCACACCAGATATCTTCAAAGTAGATCCTTCCAAGGATTATCAATAGCCTGTCAACTGCATTAAACGATACATAAAAAACATTGCAAGCACATATTCTTCATCTATGCCCTTCATCCATATGTTATACACTTACGACGTTTCCTTTGCAACATCTGGTGCAATTTCTATTTAATACTTCAATACACATATAATATTTTTCACTAAAAAAATAAAGATTTTGAATGCTTGACAAAAAAATACATATTTTTCATATAGATATAATTTAAAAAACACACATTTTGGGACCTTTTCGCTAAAAATGACATTTCAAATAAAGGATTTTTAAGGAAAAAATGAGTTGCAAAATTTTGAAAAAATAACAAATTTTATGAATTTTATGTTCAAAGATGATAATATTTGTATGATTTTTCCCAAAAATAATGATTCACATAAAATTTTAAGTAACAGTAAGAAAAATAAAAATAAAAAATAGAAACAATTTTGACAAAAAAAAATCAAAAAACCAAATAAAAATAAATTGCTTCAAAGAAAAACTCATTAATCGCAAAAAGACAAAAACTTAAAAAAAAATTAAAAAATAAACAAATGAAAATTAAAAAACATTTAAAACAAAAATTCGAAAAGTTTAACAAAAAGAAAAAAAATGATGATGATGATGTTGCATGTCCGCTAAGACCAATATGGTCTATTAGACCTTAAGAAAGAAGCAATTAATTGAGACTATTTAATATTTTATTTATGTGATAAAAAAGAAGGAAGAGAAACATTTTGAGGTCATTGTAGTTTTGTTGACTTAACAAGTCAAGAAGGTTGGTAATGTGGTAAATGTTTTGAAAAGGAGAACGGATGTGAGTAAGGGTTAGATAATCCAAGAGAAAGTGTTTTTCATCTTCGACTCTCTTAGTATCATAGAGGAGGTAGATTCTTTCGTCCCAAGGTGTTTTGCTAATAGACCAACACTCGGTTTCACTCCAAAGCTCATGGGAATTAGTTCATCTTTGCAATGTCCATTTTCTTCTTAGCACTAGTCAAGGCAGAAAGACAATTCTAGTTAACAAGAATGGGGTTGATCACCCACTTATAATATCTTAGCTTCATTTTCCCCTCTAACTACTTATCACTCCACAACTTATCCTTAAATTTAAAAGTAATAGTGTTTTTAATATTATCCTTATTCTCAAAGATGATCTTTGTAGGTTTTAATCTTGTATAGAAATTACCTGCATATGAATTCTAAAAATAGAAAATAAACAATGACGAGAGCATACAACATAAAGCAAATATACACAGAGATTTTCTCCTGGATCCCAAAATCGGGACTACTAGATTGATTTTTCATTATGTTCCTTTCAATGTTACAATACATATATATACATGTCGAAGCATTCATAAACCCCAATCCATTAACCATGGATTAGAACATAATCGTAGTTCCCTTGATCAGATTTACAAAATACCATGGGCAGAAAACCATCATGCCCAAAACCATGTGCAAAACCCATGCATAAAACCATAGGTATGTCCACCCACCTAATATAGGGTCCCAAAAAAAATTCTTAGAGCGTTGCCCTGAACCCCGTACAGGGGGGCTGAAACCCCCTTGTGACCCCCCCCACGTGCGAGTAGTCGTGGAAATAATATAACACACACCCAACATTCTCCCACTTGTTGTCTTCTTTTCCACACATGGGTCATAGGATAGCTTAGTCATTCATTCAACCTTGCAACACCCATTGTTTCTCTACACCAAGAAAACTTCTCAATGCTCATAGGCTTTGTCAACACATCTGTAACATTCTTCAAAGTGTCCACCTTTTGTTAGGTCCCTATACTACTAGTGTAACCCCTTATTGTTATTAGTGCAACCCCCTTATTGTATTATTGTGCCCATATAGTCCCCATGTTGTTATTATTATGCCCCATAGAAGCCCACTATTGTTATTGTTGTGCCCCTACAATATTATTGTTATGTAGGCTTTGATTGTATTGGGATCCCTTAGACTCCTATATATAGAAAGGAGGTCTTGTCATTTTTATCATCCTAGAATTGCTCATTTATGTTATGTAAATGAGGTTTCCCCCTCGAAAAAGCTGATTTTGAAGTTGTTGATCTATATTTTTTTATCTTTTTGTGAGCTGATTTCATAACATTTGGTATCAGAGCTTTGGATTCTAGAGTTTCGCTGCTCCAAACATGTCATCGTGGTAGTTTCGCTATAACGTTTTCTCTACAATGTTTCAGAAGCTAAAAACAAAACCCATTTGAGCCAAAATCATTCTTAATCGCGGGTCCTAATTTTTGATCTTGTCTCGCTATATTTTCGGAGATATGATCTGAGGAAGTTTGTGTTTTTGCAAGCTCCAGAATTCCATCTCAAACAGGCCATCGTGGAATGTTCGCTATAATATGTTTTCTAAGAAGGTTCAGACTTTGAAATTAAAATCCATTTGAGAAGAAATCTTGGTGAAGCTCAGGCCCAAATTTCAGATCTTGTTTCGATATATTTTCGGAGATACGGTCAAAGACATTTATGGTTTTTGCAGGCTCCCGAATTACATCCCAAACAAGTGACCTTGGGAAAATCGTCATAACTTTCTCTTTGAACATCAAATTGAAATTTAATAAGAAGTTATAGAAAGATGATGAATTTAAATTTTTTGTGTGTTGTTTTTAGGTTCGAAGGTCGAAACGATGACACGTGGCACTTCGTACAAGTTTGCTCTACTGCAAAAGTATATAATCAGGTCATCTTGGGAGATTGGGCATAACTATTTCTTGGAGAATCCAATTTCGATCAGACTAGTAGAATTAAAAAGAGGACGCAGAGGGATATTGCAGGTTGCAATTTCAGACCTTGGAGTTTCGAAATTTTAGAGATACAATAGATTCAAGATTGATCTACTAAAAGCAAGAAAAAGAATGACTCGAATCAAGAATACAGAAACACCTACTAAGCAAAATTGGAGGGATGATTTGAAGAATGTGATCAAAGATTTGATTAATAAGATAAATGGTATAGAAGAAAAATTTAATGGCAAACTGGAAGATATGAAGAAAGACATGGAAGGTCTGAAGGAAGGTGGGACAAAGTCACTACAAGAAAGGATTCCTAATGCCGAAAAGGTAGTAGAGGAAACTCATTTTGAGAACAAAAGAAATGTTAATCATGATTTCATAGAATCTAACGTTGCATTGAAAACCCACCATATTCCAAATATAGATATGAGGAAATTTGATGGCAAGGATCCGGAAACTTGGATACTACAGATGGAGCAATATTTTGATCTGCATGATGTGAAACCACCACAGAAGGTACATATTGCATCTTTATATTTAGAACTAAATCAGTTTGTCTGGTATATAGGGATTTGTTCTCGTAAACAATTTGTCACCTGGTCAATTTTCACAGAGGAAATGATAGCACATTATGAGGATACAAAGAGCAACACCTTCTTTAGCCAATTGATAAATCTCAAACAAAAGGGTTTAATGGCAGGGCACTTCGAGGACTTCCAAAAATTGAATATAAGGGTAAATGATATTCCAAAGAAGCATAGGATTGAAGCCTTCATAGGGACTTTAAATGATAACATCCAACATGAGGTTTGCCTTTGAGAACCTGATTCATTGGAGAAGGCATACATGTTGGCAAGAAAAATTGAAAGAAAAATTATGGCAACAAGGAAGCCTACTACTCATAACTATTAAAATGGAAGTGTTGTTGCTCCTAGCCTTTCACCACCTACAAAGTTGACACCACAACAATTGGAAGAAAAGAGAGCAAAAGGGCTTTGTTACAATTGTGATAGAAATACACTAAAGTTCATAAGTGTGTTGAGAATAAATTAATTTACATAGATGGGGAAGAGGAGCAAGAAAAGGAAGAAGAAACGTCAAAAGAAGAGGATATACACCTAGAACCAATCCCAGAGAAATAAGAAATGAATCTGACCATATTTTGTAATGCATTGATAGGAATTACACTCCTCAAACTCAAGATAGAAGGGAATATCAAGAAGAAAAAGGTAATAGTGTTGATTGATTTGAGTAGTACCCATAATTTTATTCATTGTAAGATAGATAAGGAATTGAATTGCTTCCTGTATCCAGCACCAGAGTGTCAAGTAATGGTTGCAAATGGAGGAACCATAAATTTCTCTGGAAAGTGCCATAATATCAAGCTATCCATGGGAGAATATGTCTTGAATAGTCCAATGCTTTCCATTCCAATGGGTGGTGCAGATGTTGTACTAGGAGTCCAATGACTACAATATTTGGGTATGATAGCTTTTAATTTTCAAGAAATTTTCTTGAAATTTTTTTGGGAAGGAAAGGAAGTTGAATTAAGGGGTATCGCAAGGAAACCAGGAAAGATAATCATCTCTAACAGCATGACAAAGCTTCTAAAGAAATAACAACGAGGCATAATTGCACAATTATGTTCACTAGAGGTTCCCACATCGAAATCATCTATTTCTCTAGATCTCCAAAATGTTTTGGACAATCATTCCAAAGTATTTGAGACTCCCAAAGGCCTCCCACCTATTTGTGATCATGATCATGCTATTCATTTGATTCGAAGAAGTGTTCCCTCAAACATCAGGCCTTACAGATATCCATATGCCCAATAGAGTGAAATTGAACATATGGTTGTAGAAATGCAAGAGGTTGGTATAATTCAACCTAATCAAAGTTCTTTCTCTGCTCCAGTGGTATTGGTACACAAGAAGGATGGATCATGGCGCATGTGTCCGAATTATTTGGATCTCAACAAGCTTACTATCAAATATAAATTTCTCATTCCTTTCATTGATGAATTATTGGATGAAATACATGGAGCAATTTACATCACCAAGTTGGATCTTCGTTCAGGATATCATCAAATCAGAATGAAGACTGAAGACATTCCAAAAACAACATTTAGAACTCATGAGGGTCATTATGAATTTTTGGTCATGCCTTTTTTCCTTACCAATGCACCTTCTACATTTCAAGGTTTTATGAATTCCATTTTCAAACCCTTCCTTAGAAAATTTGTGTTAGTATTTTTTGATGATATACTAATCTACAGAAAGTCTTGGAAGGATCATGTTCAACATGTTGACAAGGTGCTCAAACTATTGGAGGAGAAACAATTATATGCAAAAATCTCCAAATGTTTCTTTGGAGTACAAGAGGTGGAATATTTAGGTACTCAGTTAGCTCATAACTCATCTTATCATCCTCAATCTGATGGGAAAACTGAGATAATGAACAAATGTTTGGAAGGATATCTTCATTGCTTTGTTTCTGATAAACAAACACAATGGGTCAAGTGGTTGCCTCTGGCTGAATGGTGGTATAACACTTCCTTCCATACTACATCAAAAATGACTCCATTTATGGCATTTTATGGATATCATCCACCGTCCATCACATTATCTTTAAAAGAAAATTTTGAGGTTCAAGCATTGGAGGATCACATCGAGCATTAACAACAAGTTCTCAAACTCTTAAAGGATAACCTCACTTTGGTGCAAAATAGAATGGAAAAACAGGCAGATCAGCATCGCAGCGAAAGAAGTTTTTATGTAGGTGATTGGGTATCTCTACGACTACAACCATACAAACAATGTCCCTCAAGCAAGCTAATGTGGATAATAAATTATCACTGAAGTATTATGGTCCGTACAAGGTGTTACAAAAGATTGGTACTTTGGAATACAAATTGGAGCTTCCTGCATCTTCCCAAGTGCACCCAATTTTCCATGTTTCATGCTTAAAGAAGCTTATAGGTGAGTATTGGGATAGGGTCCCTAGGGTCAGTTTTGGGGTTAGTTTAGCCAATTTTTGTAAATAATTTAAAGTCTCCGCGAAATGTGGATGCGGAGTGCAGAGTTAAGTAGGAGTCAAAGGGGCTTTAGCCCCTTGTTTGGGTAAGTAATCGGTCGGTTTTGAGACTCACCCATAGGTCATGGCCCATGGTATTGTAAGAAAGAATGTTATATATAGTTGAGTCATAGCGAGTCTAAGGGGTAAGTAAGTCAAGATAGAATATTTTTTGGCAAAGTGCTAAGGCATGAAAGCTCTATTTCTTGTACTTAGGCAAAAGGGAAAGGCTCCTACAGCTGAGTGCGCAGGAGACCTTGGTAAGTTCACAGCTAAGTGCGCAGGAGACCTTGGTAAGTTCACAACTAAGTGTGCAGACCCTTGTAGCTGAGTGCGTGAGGTGGAAAAGTCTATAAATTGAACACTGAACTTAATGAAGATTGATTTTGGGAGAAATACCTTGTCTTTGAGTATTATTCTTATTTCTATTCATGTTATGTTCTATCACTCAATGTTATGTTTGTTGTGGAATAATGTGTAAATACTACACAAACTTATTGAGCCTTTAATATTTATGCAAGAACTAAGTAATTATATATTTTCATGAAGATAAGGGTTAATTTTGTTATGATTTATGATGAATTGGATAGATCTACATGAAGGCAGATCTAGGGTTATTAATTAGTGCGCAAAAGTGAACAATTTTCTTCTTTAGGGTTTATAAAGTCTGATCGCAGACCTTCACGAAGGTCTAGAATATGTTTTCTTAGAGTTACAGTAGCGGACCATAGAAATATATTGATCTGCGCGAAGGAAAATTTGAGCTATAAAGGCTTAAGATCACTTATCACATGGTCTATAGATGCATAAACCTGGTTTTAGTATCCCCCTATACTGCTTCGGGTGAGACTATAGTATGCATTATGCCAGTTGTTGCCGAAAGAGCCAAAAATTAGGGTTTTTTTAGTTGGCATGAATAAATCTGAACCCGGGTCAGGCCCCCTTAAGCCAACATATGTTTCCGTTGCTGGGATCGGGATCTAGCTAAGAGATGTGTGATAAATGGTTTCCTACAAAGAAAGAGATTGACGAGTGGATTGATCGAAACATGCATGTGTTCGCGGATCAAGAGAACAAGAGCCCTAAATTATCCAAGGAGCAGTGGTTATAGAGATTTTTATACATAGGCGAGACTGACGTGTTCTTCTATTTCTTCCTTAATGAACTACACGAGTGGTTGTCTAAATTGGTTGATAGTCAAGGGATGTGGAGGCTTGACGGTCCTATAGTGTGGACTCCTGAACTAGTGCGATGTCTGGAGGCATCATAAAGAAATATCGTATGGGTTGTGTATCCTTGGATTGATCGTACATTGGGAAGTTTCGTGACTTATTTCGCGATCGATAGAAATATCAGTTATAGCGAAGCAGAACAAAGGCTCTTTAAAGGACCGTGAGGTAAGTATTTGAAATCATTAAAAACTGGGATTAAAATGCTATTATGTGAAAAGAGGGTTATGCAGTTACCTTGATGTTTGGGGCTATGTGAAGTGGGAGATTCTTTAGAAGAAATGAAGGATCAAGCCCAGAATATAGTTTACTCATTGAACCCCCTTCAAGCGACGACGAAGGGACGGTACTAACTATGCCACGAAGTGCAGTTCAGTTAATTACACAGGGTATCCCGAGGATACCTCATCCATCCACTCCACCTCCACCTCCACCTCCACCTCCACCTCCACCTCATACACTTACATCTTCACCCCCTCCACCAACACTTCCACCATTCAACATGGTGAACAAGATGAATATGCTGATTTTTAAAGGAGTACGAAGTGAAGATCCCGAACAGTTTTGGTTTGTCGCAGGAGCTATATGGATAGCACAACAGATTACAAATGATAACATCAAGAAAGCACAGCTAGTTATAGCCTTACATGATCACACATTAACATGGTACATTGAGTATTACACTGATTACCCGAACGCGACGTTGGCAGAGACCCAACAATATTTGAATAAGGAGTTCAGTAAGCCTAAGTCAGAGGTGCAGTTAGTAATTGAGTTTAAGGAAATCCGACAGAAGGTAGATGAGACACCTTGGGATTTCAATCAAAGTTTGAAATGCCTGATCAGGTAGGCCAATATGATGATCACGAATTCCCATCATCGCGACTGGTATATAGCGTCACTTTTGCCACATTTGAGAGTGCCTCTGTCACAACAAAAAATAACAACACAAGTAGAAGCTTTGGAAATAACGATGAGGCTGGATGCCTTGCCCATACAGGATATGAACCTAGGAGTGCAACAGATTCACTCACAGATGGAAAACCTACAATTGGAGTTGTGGAGCCTAAAGAAAGGAAAGGAATCCCAGCCGGAGGTGCGCGCTGAGGTCTAGTGTTTGAAATGTAAGAGCCATGGAAATGATAAGGACCATTGCCAGGTCTATAAGAACTATATTATTGGGGGAGGGTCTGTCCCCCCTAAAACCAGAGAATAATGTTGGGTCAAGTGCGAGAGCTGTGCTATGGTACATTATCTGTCAGGTTACAAGACAACACACCACTAATAACTGCCATTTACTACAGAAGTTTGTATAGACCCCTCAACAGTTGTTTTGAAATTTTTGTAAATCTGTGGGACATGATGAACGCCATTGTAGAAGTTATGAGCTGATGATAAATAGAACCCCTACCTACCGAACGCAGGCAGAAAACTGGCCTCGAGATTAGGGCGCAAGAGCTGCACGAGGACGATTCCAAGGACAAGGACAAGGAAGAGGTGGTGGGCTAGGTCAAGGGCATGGGCAAATAATCTTCTATAACTGTGGCAAAGCAGAGCACTTTGCACGAGATTGTACAAATTCCACACATCCATTGTGTCAGTATTGCAGAAAATTTGATCATGTGATAGAGGAATGTGCGGTCCTTATGGAAAAGATGCAAGAAAGGAAGGCGCAGCCCCAGCAGCCTATGCAAAACATTCAAATGATGAGGTTTGAGCGCCGCGAAGAAGATCAAAGCATAAATATAGTGATGAGAAGTGGTATGGCGATTGGTGCAGATAAAGGTAAGAAGCCTGAGGATTATGGATGGGTGCATAAAGTTGTTGAGAAGGAAGTAGAATTTGATGTTAAACGTGCTAAAGAGACCTTCATGGAAGCAAAGAAGAACTTCGATGAGGACTCGACCTCAGGAAGTCAGGAGAAAATGCCAGAGACTAGTACGATGCAAGAAGTAGATCCTTCAGTACTAGCTACTTTTCTGAAGACATGTATGGAGTTACTGCACAATCAGAAAGTAGTAGAAGGGTTGCAAGAGTTAATTGACAAGTGCACTAATAAAGAAAATACTCCTGCTAAACTGTGCACTGTGAGGAAAATTGGTAAGCATAAGAAGCGCACAAGGCGTAAGATGAGGTTGACTACACAAATAGGTGAATATGAAATGGACCAGGTAATCTTGGATCTAGGGTCTGATGTGAACATCCTATCTAAGAAGACATGGGAGAGGATGGGGAGACCTGTGCCGCAGTGGTATCCTATTCAGTTGTGCATGGAAAATCAACATAAGATTATTCTGATGGGGTGCTTATACGTGTAACGGTGGACGTTGAGGGCACAAGCATGTTGGCTGACTTTGAGGTCATTGAAATAGTGGATGATAGTAACCCATACCTCACACTACTAGGAATTGATTGGGATTTTTATATGGATGCGGTAATCGACTTGAAGAAGCGGAAGATGACATTTGAAAGTAAATCACTCAAGGTTGTAGTGCCACTAGACCCTGTTCACAACCTTTTCAAAGAGTGATGATGATCTGGATCATATATACATGATAACAACGTGAGATGAGGATTGAATCAATCCTACAGCTGATGAAAAAATTTCGTGGGATAGGGATAACTCATGCACCTCAGATTTAGATGAAGATCTTGAGCATTGGCAGAATTGGTTACATGAAGTATCTACGCTTCGTTGCAATATGATGACCAAATCACTGTCGTGTGTCTCGACTGAGGTAAGGAACCTTTTGCATTATGATGTTTTGACTGATGTGGATATGTTTTTAGATGGATTTGAAAGGGACGTACCAGAAGAACATCACTTCCAGGCACTAGAATTGGCACTGCGAGCTATGCCTACCCACTGGTGGGGTACGCACAAGGAGAACTTTGCAGGATGGAAGGAATATAGAATGATGATGACATTATGGTTTTGGTATGCTAATACTCGGATGACGGAAAAATACAGTGGGGAGGATGATCGCGCAATCATTTGGCACGATGGACTAAGGCCCGGGGAACAGAACCAAAACCAGAATGGGTGCACATTTTTTGTCATACCTTAGACACAATTCCAATCAACTAGTATCTGGAGATGGAGCTTCGCCATGGGACAACTGAATGGGACATCTTAAGGGAGAGTTTTCTATTAACTTTCAACTTTGAGGATGGGTTTGAGAGCATTGATGAAGTGCTCCAAGAGATAAAAGAAACTATATTCATAACACCGAAGGAACCGGTAGAATGGGATCAGCCGGATTGGAGTATGCAGCTGCACCATGCGCTGGAGTGTTACAATGTGACTTCTAAAGAAGAGGAAGAAGATCCATGAAATATTACCATCCTAGAGACAGAAGGACAACGCGAAGTCAAAGGACTAAAGGTGGCGAACCTGGATATATCAGAACCTTTGAAAACTCGACAAGTAAACATTGGGTCTGAAGCAAAACCTAAGTTCGCAAAGATAGGCATTTATTGGGATGAAGATACGGTTGATAAGGTAGCTGACCTCCTGTGCAAGTACCAGGATTTATTCCCAATGAAGTTTTCAGAGTTGAAAGGGATCATCAAAGATTTAGGTGTTATGAAGATTACGTTGAATCCAGATGCGAAGCCTGTTAAGCAGAGGCCTTATCGGGTAAATCCAAAGTATAAGGAAAAGGTGTGCTAAGAATTGGATAAGATGTTGGATGCCAGTATTATTGAGCCAGTAGAGGAATTAGATTAGGTAAGCCCAATGGTGGTCCAAGAGAAGAAACAGAAAGGAGAAATCCATATATGCGTGGATCTGAGAAAGCTCAATGATGCATGCGTGCATGATCCGTTCCCAACACCATTTACTGATGAAGTATTAGAGAACGTTGGCGGATAGGAGGCTTATTCGTTCATTGATGGATTTTCGGGATATCATCAAATAAAGATCGCACCGGAAGATCAAAGAAAGACAACCTTCGTGATGGAATGGGGTTGTTTTCAATATACAGTAATTCCATTCGGATTAAAGAATGCACCTGCAATATTTTCTCAGGTTGTGATCATGACGTTGAAAGAGTTTATTCATAAATTACTGGAGGTGTATTTTGATGATTTGACTATGTTTGTCTTGGTGAAGCGCCATGTTGTGAGTCTGCGCCTTATGCAAGATACATGTTGAAGGTATCAGACCATGCTGAACTTGAGGAAGTGCATATTTTGTGTTCCCTTTAGGATTTTTCTCATCCATGTTGTATGTTAGCAGGGATTGATGGTGGACCTTGCAAAGATCGTTGTAATTGTGAAGTTGGAAGCTCCTGGGAATGTGAAACAACTGTGCGTGACATTGGGGCACACTAGGTATTACAAGAAGTTTATCAAGGCATATGCTCATATAACCACGTCGATGGAGAAATTATTGAAGAAAGATGAAATGTTTTGCTGAGATGAAGACTGTCAACGCATTTTGGATGTCTTGAAGGAAAACATGGTGATTGCGCCTATTTTGGTGTTTCTGTACTGGAAGAAAGAGTTCCATGTGCATGTAGATGCTTCTTGTATTGCGCTAGGTGCGATATTGACATAGGCAGGTGAAGGAGAAATTGATCATCCAATAGCCTTCACGAGCAGAAAGTTATCAAAAGCTGAGAAGAATTACTCCACTACAGAGCACGAAGGGCTAGCGATGGTCTACACGCTGTAAAAGTTTAGGCATTATTTGTTGGGTGGACACTTCAAAATGTATATAGATCACTCCGCACTAAAATACCTAGTCAATAATCCTGTGTTGGGGGGGAAGATATGCTGATGGTTACTGTTGTTTCAGGAATATGACTTTGAAGTGATTGTGAAGCCTGGAAGGTTGAATGCAGGACCAAACCACATGTCAAGGATTGAAACAGGTGAATAACCAAATAGTTTGGAGGAAGGACTACCAGATGCGTAACTCTTTGTGATACGCGTCGTGGATGACCATTTCATCGATATCATTCAGTTTTTAACCACGAGAACAACTCCAGAAGGCTATTCTACCCAGCAAAAGAAGGAGTTAGTAGTCCGTGCTACTGATTTTTCAATGATTGCGGGTCATTTTTATAAGATGGGAATGGATGAGATATTAAGAATGTATGTTCTAGAGTTTAAATGCACTAGTATCCTCACTAAATCACATGGAGGAGTGACCGGAGGTCACTATGCAGGAAAATCAACGACGTAGAAGATTTTGCGCATTGGGTTATGGTGGTCGACATTACACAAGGATTCTAAGGCATATTGCAATGTGTGCGATGCTTGCCAAAGGACATTGAAAGCTTCGTGAAGGGATGAATTACCTTAAATCCTTAGGTTTCATTGCAGGTATTTGATAAATGGGCCATTGACTTCATAGGTCCAATAAAACCACCAGGTAAGAAGATGGGTGCGTACATATCATTACTGCAATAGAGTATATAACCAAATGGGTGGAAGCGCAGTCAGTGAAGGATTGTACGACTGCCACCGCTAGGAAGTTTTTGTTCGAATATGTTTTAATGCGGTTTGGATGCCCTTAGATATTGATGACTGATAGGGGTACACAATTCTTGAATGAAATGATCAGTGCGATGCTCGAATAATTCCAAGTGTATAATCAAAAGAGCACTCCTTATCACCCACAAGCGAATGGAACAGTGGAAGCATTTAACAAAATTTTGGAGAATGCATTGATGAAAATCTGCAATGTGCAAAGGAATGATAGGGATATGTGCATGCTAGCAGTGCTATGGCCATATAAGACGACCTGCAAGAAGTTGACAGGCCAAACATAGTTTAGGTTGGTCTATGGAATTGAAGCAGTGATGCCCATGGAGTATATTGTGCCAAGTTTATGTATTACATGTTTGACAGAGATGGCGGATCGTGAGACCTTGGAGGAACGTCTCGCGTAGATCATGGAGTTAGAAGAGGACCGCTTTCTTGCAGGATTCCATCAATAGGTGCAAAAGGAACATGAGAAAACATGGCACAATAGGCATATTAAGCTGTGCACTTTTAAGATAGATGATTTAGTGCTGCTCTATGACAACAAGTTCACCAAGTTTCCAGGGAAATTTCAAATGCACTAGTTAGGGCCATATGTTGTTAAGGAGATCATGGATGGTGGCACAGTTCAACTCACAAAGCTGAATGGGGAACCATTCCTAGGGAAAGTGAACGGAAGTAGGCTGAAACTATATACAGGGGATCCTACCCCTACGCAATGACTATATGGTAGCAAAAAAGTCTTAGTAATCCAGGAAGCTGCAAGGGATTGTGGGACTATAAACTATGTTACCAGATGAGGAGAAAAACATAAAAAGGGAGGCTGCGCGAAGGAAGATAGGAGTACGACAAGCGAAGCTGCACTGGATGAGTTGCGCCATGGAGGATGGTACCGTCAAAATGTGTCCAAAAGTAGTTGTTGGAGTCACTATTCAGGATTTGATGGAAAAATTCCATTAAGAGGAGCGGGTATGCGCCATTTATGGCAAAAATATTTGAAGATCTGCCCCCAAATATGAATTTATGATCAGAAATTGGAGGGAATGGTCAGATTCGAATTGAAACCCTCCTATAAATTAGGCATGTTTGTCCGCCAAAGAACACTTTGCATCCTGAGAAATATGTCTGAGCTCTCTTATTGTTGCTGTATGAATCGTAAGGTTTGGGAGGACTTAATTTCCAGTCAAATATTCGCAACGTTACTTGAAATTAAGCAGAGGACTATTCTCGCGCAAATAGCTGCCACAAATCCCATAAAAGCTGTTAGTTCTGAAGCTGTCGTCTTTGACGCAGCGACACCTAAAATCACAAGCATGGAAGCTATGCCCACTTTGACTACGACACCAAGGTCACTTAGGCTAAAGAAATCAGCTGCAAAAGAGAAGGAGAAGAAACCTATGTCAATGAGACATTCATCGAGGAAGAACCCGGAGGTTCGGCAAAAGGAAAAAAAGGATAAACATGCAGAGAAAGTTGTGGACCTAGAGGAAGAAAAATTCCAAGGTGTGGAGGAATTGGATGTTGAGGAGGGCGAGCCTATCACATGGCTCCCGGAGTATATCCCTCCACAAAAAGGGAAGACAAAAGTTAGAAAGACCTTGATTCCAGGAATTTTATAGTCTCGACACCCTTGTTGCCAGAACATGTTGAATTTGAAGGCACGGTCTTAGCGCACATTCCAGTGCTAAAGATGGAGGATTGGGATCTCGCAGACCACGAGAGATTCCCTCATTTGGCCACTAGAAAATATATGAAGAAGATCTACTACGAAGAGACTAGAGTTACATGGTTGGAACCCATGAAGTGGGTCAGAGGTGTTGAGCAGGCTGGGTTGCTGCACATGCTCTATGTCCCACACTTTCACAAATCAATCATCAACACGGTGTGTGTGCGCTAGGTACTCGCACTAGTGCATGATGGGTGCCTATGGCTTGGGGAGCCCATCCCAATTACGGATATGGTCATCCATCAAATTACAAAGCTTCCCTACAAAGGGGTGGACCCTGCCAAGGAGTTTGGAGGGAAAAGTGGAGAAAACAAGTTGGTAGATAAAATGAAGGCAGAATTTGGTATCGTAAATAATACGCACAGATACTCTATCCACTCCATTCAAGACTAGATGATACAGTTCATCGCCCAAATTCTTGTAAGCAAGATTATGAAGAAATGCCACGCGGACAAAGTTTTGGTGCTTGTAGTATCATTGGCTGCCTAGTGTGTGAAGGGAGTACAACATAACTAGGCACACTATTTTTGTAAGGCATTCCTCGCGAACTACCACGAAGCACATGAGGATAGTAAACCATTTCATTATGCGTGGCTCTTATTGTCAATTTTCTTAGTAGCATGGAGATTGTTGGAGGATAGTCAATTTCCTCCGCATGCTGAAGATTTACTCGAGGCAGCGAAATTTGCTTCGTTGTGGTTGACAAAGGATGCGGAGTGGATCAAGGAATCAAATATCTTCTGGATATTAATGGAAATGGATCTTAGCATGGTAATAAGTCAATGGCCAAGGTTGTTCCCAACCTTATTCGAGCAGTAAAGGACCTTCACAGAGTTTAAGGCCGATTTCCACAACGTATCAAACAGGGTGCGGAAGGACCCTAAACATATATGGCACAAGCTGCCTTACTTAGTCTCTGAAACTAATGTGCAGGAGATCGTGGGGACTTGGCCAATGGAGTGGCGGGAACCCACGAAGCTTGGTGTAGGTACCAATAAGGGTGCAGAAAGCTCTGCCGCATAGTGGACCGTTGAGAGGAAGTCGAAGAATCGGATTCCCCGAATACAGATGAGCAAGAACACTCAAAGCAGGAAGGAGGCAGTGGAGAGGAGCAGAGAAATCCTTTCACATTGAGGAAGCATGGTAAGGAAACAACCGTTGGACCCAGAAAGAAGCATAAGTCATATAAATAGGCGCGTGTTGACCCGATGGTCCTCATAGAAGGGGATCTCGATGAGATTGATGACAAGGTTAGAGACACCACAACAACATTGTGGTAGCAGTTTGAACAACAATACATGTAGATGTTGGGGAGCATCTAGAAGGATTTGCGCTAGCTACAGATATAAACTGGCAGGATTCAAGTGAGCATGGGGCAAGCGAATGGGGTGCAAGTGAGCCTGACATAAGAGAATGAGAAAGTCGCTGAGCTGGAACGGAATCTGGACCTCAGAGTCATTCCCCTACCATAAGGAAGGGTTCATGCGTAATCAGAGGAAGATCGTGATGTGTTAAGTACAGTTAAGGACATGGGGGTAAACTTGGTCGTGTTGCCGCTTCAGAACCTCCATGCAATGCTGCGGGTCAGAGAGCAGTACCCTTGCAGTGATCAGTGAGTTCAAGGTAAATAATGAGCAAATGTTTGTAGAGAAAGCTCAGGCTCTAAAAGAAAAAGAGGGGTTGCAAGCAAGAATTCAGGTACTGGAGACAACAATAATATAGGCATACAAGACAGTTCCAGAGTTACACATTCTAGAGGATGCCACAACAACAACAAAAATTAGAAAATTGGTTGTTGCGGTCCACGCGTCGAAGGATGAGATAGGTAAAGTTACATTCGATTTTTAGATGAATATCTCAGAACTACAGCTAAATTTGTAGCCAACCACTCCGCCAAAGGTCTGGGAGCAATGCAGAGCAGCGATCAGGGAAAACATGGGCACATTGGATACCATAGTTAGTGTTGCACAATGATGTTTAATCAGGCCATGGAGTTATGGACGAACTTATAAGAGGACCCAAACTTGTAGAGGCTTAACACATATATCCAGGAGACACAATTCCAGTATGATGAAGTCCAAGTGACTGCGCCCACTTTGGCGCCATCCCAACTCCTCACGCGATTGTAGGAAGGGATGTAGATGTAATAACAGATGGAAGAGATACAGAGAAAAGAGGCCCTTCTCAAGGCCAGATTACAACCATGGATAGAGGAAGCCTGTCAGCTTACTCTATCGCTTCAGGAAAAGTTAAGTACATTGCAACATACACAGAGAATGATGTGCCTCACAGTGGAAGGCCTGGCGACAGAGAAATTGGTAGAGGAAGTGCAACAGTTTGCGGTGTAGATTTCTGCTAACATAGCAACATTGCAGGTCAAGCTCGGTGGCCTCTGCAACAAGATCGAGGCACCAGCTAAGTGACTCGAGGGTGAGTCACCATATTTGTGTTGGGGGCCTATTGGGCTAGGGTCCCTAGGTTCAATTTTGGGGTTAGTTTAACCATTTTTTGTAAAAGTTTTGTAAAGGATGTAAAGTCTCTGAGAAATGTGGATGTAGAGCATGTAGTTAAGTAGGAGTCAAAGGGGCTTTAGCCCCTTGTTTGGGTAAGTAACAGGTTGGTTTTGAGACTCACCCATAAGCCGCGGGCCATGGTATTGTAAGCAAGAATGCTATATATAGTTGAGTCATAGCGAGTCTAAGGGGTAAGTACGTCAAGATAGAAGATTGTTTTGGCAAAGTGCTAAGGCAAGAAAGCTCTATTTCCTGTACTTAGGCGAAAGGGGAAGGCTCCTGTAGCTGAGTACACAGGAGACCTTGGTAAGTCCGTAGTTGAGTGCGTGGACCCCTGCAGCTGATTGCGCAGGGTGGAAAAGTCTATAAATTGAACTCTGAACTTAATAAAGAACAATTTTGGGAGAAATACCTTGCATTTGAGTATTATTCTTATTTTTGTTCATGTTATGTTCTATCGCTCAATGATATGTTTGCTGTGCAATAATGTGTAAATACTACGTGAACTTATTGAGTCTTTACTATTTATGCAAGAACTGAGTAATTATTTGTTTTCACGAAGATAAGGGTTCATTCTGTTATGATTTCTGATGAATTATATAGATCTGCGTGAAGGTAGATCTAGGGATATTAATTTGTGCGGGAAAGTGAACAGTTTTCTTCTTTAGGGTCTATAAAGTCTGATCGTAGACCTTCGTGAAGGTCTAGAATCTGTTTTCTTAAAGTTACAGTAGTGGACCATAGAAAGATATTGATCTACGTGAAGGCAGATCTGAGCTACAAAGGCTTAAGATCACTTATCACACAGTCTTCAGATGTAGAAACTTGGTTCTAACATCCCCCAATACTGCTTTGGGTGAGACTGGAGCCTGCGCTATATAGGTTGTTGCTGAAAGGGCTAGCTGTTAGGGTTTTGTTGGTTGGAACAAATAACTCTGAACCTGGGTCAAGCCCCCTTAAGCCAACAGTGAGAAGATCCTAGTTCAAACAAAATTTATAGAAGTTGACATGGAAGGAAAAATCATATTGGAACTGGAAGCAATCACAAAAACAAGAAATCGACAGCTATGAAATCGATCAATTTTAGAGTATCTCATCAAGTGGAAGAACTTACCCACTGAAGATTCCACATGGGAGGATGAGAATTTTATACAGAAGCATCCATAACTACTCAAGCATTGAGGACAACAATTTTTGAAGGAGAGGGGCATGTTAGGTCCCTATACTACTAGTGTAACCCCTTATTGTTATTAATGCAACCCCCTTATTGTATTATTGTGCCCATATAGTCCCCATGTTGTTATTATTATGCCCCATAGAAGCCCACTATTGTTATTTTTGTGCCCCTACAATATTATTTTTATGTAGGCTCTTATTGTATTGGTACCCCTTAGACCTTGTCATTTGTATCATCCTAGAATTGTTCATTTGTGTAATGTAAAGGAGTTTTCCCCCTCGAAGACGTTGATTTTGAAGTCGTTGATCTATATTTTCTATCTTTTTTTGATCTGGTTTCATAACACCTTTACCAGCAACACCTTTTTTCCTTAACCATGTCCCTCAAAAAGTGATACTAAACATCAATGTGCTTTGTCTTTGAATGATAAGCAAGGTTCTTTGCCAAGAAAATTACACTTTGGCTGTCGCAGTCTATCCATATAGCTCACTGTACTAAACCCATACTTGAACACAATCTCTACAACCAAACTACTTCCTTGCTTGCATGAGTGGCTTCCATGTATTCTTGCCTCTGTAGTTGAAAGTTCCACTATAGACTTTCTATTTCTCATCCAACTGACTGCTCCTCCAAATAGGTTAAACACATACCTACTTGTAGATCTTCTCTGATCTAGATCTCCAGCCCACTCTGCATCAAAAAAGCCATGGATGTCCAAAACTCTGTCCAATCTTGGTCTTCGTTGGTAGCACAAACCATAATCACTACTGCCATGAAAATACCTAGAAACCTGCTTCACTAATATCTAATGCTCCTTCTCTGGTTTTGACATAAACCTGCTCAATACTCTTACTACATATGCAATGTTTGCTCTAGTACATACCATTGCATACATCAGGCTACTGAGTGTACTTGCATATGGAACACCGGACATGTCCTCTTCCTCTGCTTGTGTCTTGGGACACTGTTCAATAGATAACTTTACAGCTACAGGAATATGAACCTTCACCAACTTACTATCCTACATATTAAACCTCTGTAGTATTATCTTGGCATACTTCCTCTAGTTTAACCAAAGCTTCCTCTTTGGTCAATCTCATTTAATTTCCATGCCCAAAATATAGTTTGCAGCGCCAAGATCCTTCATGTCAAATTTGGAGGACAATTATGTATTCAAATCCCGGATAATTTCTTTTTCATTTCCAACCAACAACATATCATCCACATACAACACCAAATAAATAAGACGGTCACCAATTAATTTAAAATACACAAAGTGGTCTTCTTTGCTTTTGGTGAAGCCAAATCCCTATATATATGTATCAAATTTATGATACCACATCCTTGGTGACTGTTTTAACGCATATAGATACTTTTTTAACCTGCATACCAGTTCTTTCTTACCCTTCACCGCAAAGCCTTCAGGTTGCTTCATGTAGATCTCTTCTTCCAGATCCCTGTGAAGAAATGATGTCTTCACATCCATCTGTTCTACCTAAAAATCAAAAGAAACAACAACTGATAAACGTAATCTAATAGAAGCTACCTTGGAAACAGGAGAAAAAATATCACCAAAATGAATTCCTAGCACTTGGGAATAACATTTTTCTACCAACCAAGATTTGAATTTGTCCACCTTAACTTCTACATTCATCTTATTCTTCAACGCCCATTTGCTACCAGTTGGTTTCCTTCCATCCGAAGACTCCACCAGATCCCAAGCCTCATTTTTGTCCAAAGATGCAATTTCATCAACCATGGCCTCTTTCCAAAGTTTTCCATCCTCTGAATCTACTGCCTCCCTAACAGTTTTTGGATCATCAGTAATTGATAAAGAAAATTTGAAGAGAAATTAGATGGACTATACCTTTATGGTATCCTTCTTTTTTCGAACTGATCTTCTAACAGCGGGAGTTTGTGGCTCCTCAGCATTTGATTCATTTTCTATTGTAGAGTATGATTCTTTCTCCTTTAGCTCAAACACTATCTTCTGAGGTTCCTTTGATAGGACTTAATGTTTAATAACATATTTCACCTCTCTAAACACCAAATCTCCATTGTACAGAACCTTGTTTTTGAGTTCCAAAGCTTATAACCTTTTAAACCATCCTTATACCCAAAAAAGATGCACCTTTCAAATTTACTATCCAACTTGGTTATTTTCTCCTTTGGAACATGTACATATGCATCACATCCAAATACCCTCAGATGTGAAAGAGAGGGTTTTATTACCAATCCATACCTCATGTGGAGTCTTATCTTCCAAGGCTGATGAAGGTGATCTATTAACTAGGTAACATGCAGTCTCCACTGCCTCTGCCCAAAATTATTGTCCTAACCTGACACCACTGAGCATGCTTTTTAACTTTTCCATCAACGTCCTATTCATTCTTTCCGCAACTCCATTTTTTTAGGTGTGTATGGAGTATTATTCTTTCGTTCTATACCACACTTCTTACAAAACTCTTCAAATTCCTTATTGCATAACTCTCCACCATTATCTTTCCTCAACACCTTTATCATTTTCTCTATCTAGTTTTCCACCAGAGTCTTGAATTATTTAAACATGTCAAAGACTTCATATTTCTTCCTGAGGAAATATATCCATATATTCCTTGAGAAGTAATCTATAAATGATACATAGTACACAGACTTACCTAGTGATGGAACTCACACAGGTCCAAACACATCACTGTGCACAAGCTCTAATATCCCTTTTTCCCTCTTAGCACGAGACACCAGAGGGGAAAATCACATGATTCTGCTTCCCATATACACAATATTCATAGGAATTGAAATCCAGAGAGAAATTAGACATACCTTCAACCATACCATTACCATAAAGTATTCGAAGGCCCTTCTCTCCAATATGTCCAAGCCTTTGATGCCATAGCATGGTATTTTCTCTAGAGACCACTATATTTTTTTCTCCACTTTCAGGAACCACATAACTATTTTACCTATCAATAAGAGTACTACCCAAAAGCTTGTACAAAGTTCCAATCCAATTAACTCCCTGCATCACTACTAGTGCTCCCTGAACCATCTTGCATGTATATTTCTTGAACATTGTTTTTACACCTGCATCATCCATCTTGCTTACAGAAATAAGATTTCTGGCCAATGCAAGAATATGAAGAACACCCAGAAGTGTTCTAATCCTTCCACCTTGCAACTTCATTTTGAATTTTCTATGTCCGAAGATTCTAGCCTTCCTGTCATCCCCTAAGAAAATGTCATCACCATCATATTTATCATACTTTCAGAACCACTCCCTATGGGGAGTGAAGTGAAAGGATGCACCTGAGTCACTCAACCATGCCTCATGATCTACATGTCTACTTGAAGAAGAAGCCAAGTACACATCCCACCCTTCATCTGGGGTGGTTTTCACCTCTGCAGAAGGAGCATCATCATATCCCTTTCCTCTCTAAAGAGCTTTAGATCTATAGTCCTTTTTGAAGTGCCCTTCCTTTCCTCATTTCCTGCACACCTTAACAGGTTTTGCTGGAGATTTATATCTCCCTCTAGATTTAGAGCTTCCTCTCGAGGAATTTTTTTTTTTTTATTCTGAGACCATCCTCGTATAGATAAGGCATCTCCATTCTGGCCCTCCATATTTTTCCGTCTCATCTCCTCTGACATCAAGGATGAGACTAGTTCATCAAACTTCAAGGTAGTTGTATTGCTACCTATTTTAATAACCAGAATATCCCACAAATCTGGTAGAGAACACAACAAACTGATGCACTTAACTTCATCTGAAATTTTAATATCAATATATAACAATTGGCTTACTAGATTATTAAAGGCGTTTAAATGCTCTGTCATCGAGTCTCCATCCTTCATCCTCAGGTTATACAACTTTTTCTATAGAAACAGTTTGTTCACCAGAGACTTAGATTGGTACAATGTCCCTAACTTGTCCCACAAAGCCTTGGTCATAGCTTCCCCTGATACATTCAACAATACTGAATCTGAGATACACAACTGTATGGTTCTCTTTTCTTTCTGGTCCAACTTCACCTAGTCTTCATTTGATATTGTCATTGGTTTAGTACCTAGATCTACTGTGATCCACTAATCTTTATCCACCAGCAGATCCTCCATCTTGAGTTTCCACAACTCAAAACTCTAACTATTAAATTTCTTGATCTCTATCTTTCCACTGCTCGTAATATTCTTTCACCACAAGAATTGATCCCGCAGATGTACCATTAAACTGGCTCTAACACAGGCCCGAGTAAAACCCCTCAGCAGGAAAGGTGTCCCCTTGAAGTAGAAACAACTCTGATACCAAATGTAGGTTTTAACCCTGTATAGAAAATTACGTGCATACGAATTATAAAAGAAGAAAATAAACAATGGTGAGAGCATAAAACATAAAACAAATATACATAGAGATTTTCCCCTGGATCCCGAAACTGGGACTATCAAATTGATTTTTCATTATGTTCCTTTTAGTGTTATAATACACACACACACACACACACACACACACATATATATATATATGCACGCTAAAGAATTCTTAAACCCCCAATCCATTAACCCTGGATTAGAACATAATCATAGTTCTCTTGACCAGATCTATAAAAACCATGGGTAGAAAACCAACATGCTCAAAACCATGTGCAAACCCATGCAAAAAGCAATAGGTACGTTTGCCTACCTAATATAGGGTCCAAAAAAGTTTCTCGGGGCACTGCCCTAGACCCCATACAGGAGGGCTACCGCCCCCCTGAAACCCCTCGACAAGGGGGTTGCACCCCCCCTATGGCCCCCTTGATACGCCCAGTGCAATGAACAGGGGGGGATGTCACCCCCCGTAAATGCAACTAGCCATGGAAAGAATATAACACACACCCAACATAAAATCATAAACAATGGCGAGAGCATAAAACATAAAACAAATATACATAGAGATTTTCCCCTGGATCCAGAAAATGGGGCTACCAGATTGATTTTCATTATGTTTCTTTCAATGTTACAATACATATATGTACATGTTGAAGCATTCATAAATCGCCCCCCATGTGACCCCCTAGCATTTGCGACTAGTCGTGGAAGCTCATGGGAATTAGTTCATCTTCTCAATTTCCATTTTTTTCTTATAACAAGAGTGGGGTTGATCACCTCCTTATAATACCTTATCTTCCTTTTCCCCTCTAATTACTTATCACTCCACAACTTATCCTTAAATTTAAAAGTAATAGTTTTTTTAATATTATCCTTATTCTCAAAGATGATCTCCTCCTTCATCCCCCAATAGTTGAGGCGGGACTTGGAATCCTTATTCCAACCTCATTTGAGTCGAAGGTGGAGGTTTTGACTAGAATTAGAAGCAATTTTGGGGAGCCTATTGGCTTCCATGATGTACAGGTTCTTCTTATACATCAGATACCTAAACATAGTCATGCTTTCAATAGGGGAATGACTAGCTTCAATCAAGAGAATAGAGTAGGGAGCATTACCTTTAGTCTTGATATTGTAAGTTATAAATTGTTTTTGGATCATTTCAATATTTCTCCATGATTCTCTAGATATACTGCAGCCCCTGCACCTCACATCTGTATGAAATAACAGAGGTGGCAGGGTCTCAAAGAAAAACCTTTTTTACTTCAAACCCAAAGATTGGTTGACTTACAATTGTTGTCAAGCTCATAGTAAGATTTCTAGCCTCCTATAATCCTTTTCTCAATGCTATAGTTCTAATTGAGCTGATGGTGAATGTCAATACCTAAATATTTATAGAAGAAACCTTCTCTAAGTAATTTTTATCATAATGAAATTATTACACTTGATATTTTTGGATTTAATTACCATGACTTTAGTCTTGTCAGTATTAATAGTCATACCATCTTGGAGCAGTAATCATGGAGGATTTAAATCTTCTTATAGAGATCATTATCACTTCTGGCAAGAAGAACAATATCATCAACATAAAGGAGAAGAGTAATGACAATACTAGCGATTTTGGGTCCTTCACAACCAATAAATTCTAAACACTCTTCAATATTGTCAATGTAAATGCCAAAAAAGGTAGGGGATAGGGGAAAACATTTCTTAACACTAATGTTGCATTTAATCTCTTCAGCTCAACCCTCGGTGGTATTAATCTTGGAAATAAAATTATCATATAACCTAGTTACAACAACCCTCAGCTCGAGATGAACCATTATCTCATCGAGGCTTTGCCATAACTTCTCCTGAGGCACTGTGTCGAAAGCTTTTCTAAAGTCAGCAAAATAATATAAGATATTAGTTTTATTGTTGTGATATTCCTCGGCAGTGGTCCTAAGAGTGGCAAGTTGGTCAACAGTTGAGTGATGCCTCCTAAAACCAGATTTTCCTTTGCCTCTTTTACCATGGATTTCAAGCCAGGTGCTACTGTTATTTTAAAAAATGAGCCCATATAATTTGGCTAAAATGTGGCTAATCATGATAGTCCTATAGTTAGAGGGAACAATTTTATCCCCACTTTTAAAGATAGGCACGATAACACTTTGCATCCATAGCTTAGGGAAGTCATGATTTAGTGCCAAATTGAGGAGTTTTTGTAGATTTGGAATGATGATAGACCTTCTCATTTTGAGAATTTCAGCTTGGTAACTTTCAATATGCCTAGCTTTCCCATTAGTGAGCTTCTTAATTTTGAACTCCACATCTTCCAAAGAAAAGGTATCTTCCTATATAGGAGTGTTTCTGATGTTCCCCATGTTTTTCTGGGAGTCAAGTTTCTTAATATAGATGTCCCATTCCTTTAAGGGGATCTAGTTATTTTCTTTCGATTTACGGAAAATAATGTTCCTCCAAAACTTTCTAGGATCAAGTTTAGAAAGGTTAAGAAGACATTCTTGCCTCTTATTTACATAATACCTTTTCTTCCTTTTGATAAGTGCTTTGTACACACTGCTTTTTTCACACTTTATAGTTTCATTAGGAGCATCTCTAATCGCTTTCCTGGCATAGTTACAATCATTATCACACCAAAGGTTGGAATTTCTATTGTTCTTTGTATACGATACCTCAGTAGAGAATTTTTTAATGGTAGTGGAAAGGATAGTAGTAAAATTTTGGTATATGTGATCAATGTTATCATTATACGTAAAGAAACCTAAATCCCTTGCTAAATATTTTAAGAAGAGGTCCCTTTTGATTTTGTCAAAGCAAATTTATCTTTGTCGCTCACCATTCTTTTGCATGTGGCTGGTGTACATATTAAGGTTAAGGGTTAAGGATAGAGGTATGTGGTCAAATTTAGGCTCATGGTCATTTAGGGGGTCAAAATTAACAATATGGTTGAGAACCTAGGTATCATATATCGCACAATCCACAAGAATGTTGTGACACCCATGAATACAAGTCATGTGGCCAGAGGTAGGCCACTTATTTATCCCATTATAAATAATTAAGTCTTGGGAATGCAAATCTTGATTAACTAGGTACCAAATAGGTTCTTGGTAGTGTCTTCAAAATTTATTTTGAATTTACTAGCTAAGTCGCAATCCTCATCAAGCCATAGGGGGTTAGGGTTAGAGTTATTACTTAATAGAGTGGCTTTGTTAGTAGTAGTTCTAGTATTGAAGTCCCCAAGAAAAAGGATGTTTCCTTCATTCCTTAGACTATGGATATCCTATTCTAAGGTAATGAAAGGACAATTCTTATCGAGGTTGTTCTTCTTATGGGAGGTAGAGTTGATAGGAGAAAAATAACAAAATTGCAAGAAAAATCCTATTGGTATTAGAGTCAAAGATTTCAATCCAAACGTATTGATTGAGAGGATCAATCTTATGAAGCCGAATGTGAGAAACAATGTTATTTTTTTATATAACAAGTTATACCACCAAAGCCTCCGCGAGAGGATTTCATGTTCCAAGTAGACCAGAGAATGAATCCATAAATGTGGGGGATCCTAGATTATTCATGCTCTCAGGTTTCAACTAAGAGAATAAAATCAATATCACTCAAGATCCAACATATCATAGGACCTTTATGCCATGGAAAACCACAGTAGTTCCATAAGAGGATCCAGAGTGTTCCTAATTCCTATTTATCACTTTTATTTTGGACTCTATCTCTAATAATATCTTTCCCACTTCTAATGATTGTCCATTTGCCTTCTTTTCTTGCCTCCTTTACCTTTTGGATCTATTTCCTTAGTTTATCTTGGTCTTCTAGGATAATATCTTCATTTATAAAGATTCTTGGCCCTTTTAGACTTGGATATTTACTAAGTATATCTAATTTGTGTTGATTGCAACTTACCTTAACACAGATTAGTCTATGCTTTTGCTAAAGAATCTTTCTCATCATTTGTGCTTCTGTTGGATAAGTTGTTTGAATTTGTGAGTGATTTTTTAGCTGTTATTTTACTATTTCTAATGTTCCTTCATCATTTTTCTCTTTTGTGATGTTCATTATCCAATTCAATTAATTTTTTCATTTCATTTTTTATGGGTTTGATATATAGTTGATTCATTGTGCTACTTAGGGTTGAATTATTATCTAGTTTTTCTTTTAACTATTTAATATTGTCTCTCAAAGTGTGGTTTTTTTTGGCCAATATTGCATCCTATCTTTTAGTTTTTGGAATTCAATCTTGAATGTTGTCATTTTATCTTCTAATGATTTGTAGTTATTTCTAAGCATTGTAGATAATTCAACTTTGTATTCTTTAAGCATTGTAGGCAATTCTTGCTTATGTTGCATTTCCCTTTCTTCTCTTCATTATTCTAAAGATTCACTATATTCATCGAGACTCTCTAAAGTAATTTTGCTTGGCCTCCCTCTACTAGAGGTAGGCTTAAAAATATGGGGAGAAGTACTCAAATTTTAACCAATAGAATTTAGCAAGAAGAAGAGAGAAAAGAATTGATGGCACATGTAATGCTTGAGGAAACCAGCTAACTTGCACCGAGGTTACAAAGTCACAAATGGACTCCCACTAGGATCCATAGAGAAAGATATGTTGTCCCTTGAGATCCCCTTTCGCCCACAACAGAGCGATTTAAGGGTTCACCCACCACATAGATCAAAATTTATGATCGTAGAGATGTAATGTATTTGCGAGATTTAATATTTGATATTTTCAACCTCAAAGATTTAACATTTGCGACCTCAGATCCCCTTTGCGACTGCAAATTCGTGAGATAGTCCACAAAGATATATTATTTTTCTACCAAATTTAAATTGATGGAGGTCGCCGAGATATCAAATTTAAGTTGATGGAGGCCGCAGAGATTTAATATGTGCGACCTCAAAAGTAGGTATGTATCAAATTGTGCACCGTCGATGTATATCAATTACCTGCAAATGTGAAGCTCTTCACATTACAAAGCTCAAATTATTGCTACAGAGATCGCAATGCAATGATATATGTATTTTTAATATACAACACAACTAAGTCTGCAAATATCAATTCACCGAGGCTGCAGAGATCAATTCATTGTGGTCGTAAAGAACAATTCACTGTGGTTGCAGAGATAAATCATTTGTTGAAGGCCGTAGTTCAATAATAATACAAAGAAGGCCGCAGGTGAATTCACCAAAGGCCGTAGCAAAGATATAAGCATTTTTAATATATAATACAATGAACTACATATAAGTCAATTCGTTGATGCTGCAGAGAGAAATTCACTATGGTCGCAGAGTTCAAATCACGACCAAATTAAAACATAATAAACCAATTAAAATCAAAATTTATTAAAAAAATTGAAAAAAAAAACCTGTTTATATATATATATATATACAAAAAAACTAAAACAAACCATTTAAAAAAAATTAAAACAAATAAAAAATAGAAAAGTATAAAAAGAAAAAAAAAAACATAATTTAAAAATTTGAAGATTATAAAATAGTTAAAAAAATTAAAAATTAGTTAAAAAAAATTGGAGTGGGATTAATTTGTCATGCTTCACTGGGGTGGATCAGTTGTCGGCAGAGTAGCTTGAGTAGTGATCGATTCGCTTCATCTGTCCTTTTTGTGGCCCTTTATCTCGGTCGGGTGGGGTGTCGATACACCCTGCCTGACCAGGGCCAAAGGACCACTAACAAGGCAGTTGGAGCAGCTTGTTCGCCGCTTTAGCCACCTTGTCAGCGGCCCTTTGGCCCCAGCCAAGCGGGGCGTCGATTCCTAAAATTGAAACCCTTCCTGATGAAGTCTAAAGGGCCATTGGAAACGATGTTGGAGCAACACACCTGCTACTCCAATCGCCCTTGCCGACGATCCTTTAGGTCCAACTGGGTAGGGCGTTGGTTCCCATAATCGATACCCCATCTGGTCGGTTAGATTAACGATTTGTTGCTCCAGTGCCCTTGCTTGTGGCCATTTGGCCTTAGTTAGGCGGGAGGTCTGTTAGCGCTTGAAATTTCACCTCAGGCTGAGAAAGGTAAACCTCAAAGCAACATCAAACCACTTAGCCTCGTAGCTAGCCATACGGGGCAGGAGAGGGCTCTCTCCGGTCTATCTCGATAAAGATCTTCAATGGGCGAGATAACCAATAGGGTAACACTGATTTTAGGCTAGTAAACTGATCAAAAGGGTTGATTTGGGATTTTTCGGGGTTTTTGGTGGAAAATTGGGGAAATGGCAATTTTAGGTGCGGGGATTGGACACAGTTTTCGCAGGGGGTTCTTTGGGGTGAGGTAGGAAACAGTATTGATGCCTTTAATAGAGATGGATGGATGAGAATGACCGGTGAGGAGTTAAAGAGAGCAAACAATAACCTTGAATTCCCTTTAAACAGTCGAAAACATTGATATTAAGCAAACTTAAAAGCAGAGCATGAAAGTCATGAGTTCTACTTTAACACTTCATTTGCCTAATGTGCAGAAGGAAAAGTAAGGAAATGATTCACATAACACACTTACAAGTACAAAGAGAAACACACCATCAATACATGTGACCACAAGAATCCCAAAAAGGACTGCAAAACCCTGGTCTTTCTTTGCCAAAAATTGCAGAGGTACAGTGAGTAATACCATCAGAGCTTCTCCCTCAAGATTCCAACCATGAAAATGAGCAAGAAAGTACATCATATAGATCATCTAACATCTTTCCCTGCCTCTAGGGGTCGAGCTCATCCTTTTAGGAGCTGTTTCAACCAATTCTAAACTAAGCACTGAAAACTAGGCAATCAAAACAACTTGCCTCTATAAGCTAGGAAACCAATTCATTCATTAAATGCATGCTATTTCATGAATGAATCTTCTAGAGAAGGTAAATAAGTGTCATATCAACATGAAAATACATAAATTACATCAAGAGGGTGAAAAATCCCATCAAAAGTCAAAACTAGTAAAAGCTGGGCGAATCCATGAGCTGTAAGTGAAAAATTGTGAAAATTGCCTGATGGGTCGCGCGCCTTTGAGAGCACTTTTGGGGCACTTCCAGGTGTCCAAGTGGAGCAAGAGTAGGCTTGTTGGAAAGGTCTAGATGTCTACTTTCCAACCCAAGTGGAATTTCTGAATTTGGTGGTCATTTACCCCTCCAAAATTGCAATCTCCCAAGACTACTTTATGTGTGTCAAAAATGTTGCAGAAAGTCATTTTTTGCTTGTTTTTTGACTTTCAGGAGGCACAAAACTTCATAAAATCTCTTGGCAATGGGTGAGCATGTGTAAATTTTCATGCCAAATCCAGAAATGCTGAGTTTTTTGAAAATAGAGTTGCCAAGTGAAAGGGTCGCGCGGGGGGTGAGACCCGTTGAGAAGGCAAAACCTGTAAATTGCCTGAAAAAACCAAAATTGACCCAAAATGTTCAAAATTTCTTGGTATTTGTGCTGTGGCTGAGATATTTAGTGCCTTTCTCCTTCAAGGAAGCCTCGGCCAAGATGTGGAGGGGATCGGGCCTTTTTCTCCTTTTTTGTGCCTTGGCCAACCGCCTTTGGAGCACCTTCATCTTCGCCTTGCACACGTGCATCCGCGCCCAATAATGGTTCTTCATGTTTCTCAACAATTTCTTATCTTGGTTGGCCTTAGCCAACAGCCTCTATAAATGAGCATTGAGCCGGATAAGCATAGCCTCTCGCTCAACTGGCACTAAATCACCAGGTCTTCTTCGATTCAAGTTACGGTCACTACGAATCCTCCACAACTCATCAAGAGTTTGCTCATCCTCCAACTGCTTGTTGCGCTGTTCTAGATATGAGATTGTCCATTGTGCCCCTTCTAATCTCTTCTGCAATGCATCATTTTCAGCTCTAAGGTTCTGAATGATCTCCTTTGACTCTAGGCTAGGAGAACTGACATCAAGATCAACAAGCTCTATATCTGGAACACCTGATGGCCCCTCATCAATCCTGGGCTGTTTTCCCCTCTCTGATACCTGTGCTGCTGTCGGAGACGAGGCCCCTTCCACCTGGTGTGGAGATAACACTCGTGGTGCTGATGAAGAAGGCGAGACCCCTTCCACCTTTGTGAGGCCTCCTCTGTTCCTCAAACTCTGAAGCTGATGCATGGTCATCACTTTGCTCATAATTGGTTTCGGTTTCTGACATTGTTTTAGGAGCAAAGTGGCTGAAATGTACTGCTGTTTCTGCTTTGCAAACTGCTGATTAAAATGCTCACACAATTCGGCGATTTTGTGGCTCCTTGTTGAATTTACAGGCAGTTTTTACAATGAAGGCGCTGACGGGTCGCACGCCTCACCCAACGGGTCGTGCGCCTCTGACGGGTCGCGCCCGTTACAATTTTGCACTGTCGGAGGGCGCTCAACGGGTCGCACGCCTCTGACGGGTCGCGCGCCTGGTCTGACGGGTCACACGCCTCTGCAACTCACAACTTCGGCTCGAACTCACTTGCAATCACTTGCTTAATGACTTGGATGCACAATGAGGCTTGATGGAGGGAGATTGGGGTTTTTATAACTTTATTTGAATTAATTTCATATCATAACCCACTTTGTATTGTTTTTCTTTGACACTTTATAAACTTGACTTTTTGGTTTCCTTTTGTCCTGAAACTGATTGATTTGATGCTTTTCTTTGATAATTTTTGCAGGGATAGCATCTGAGGGATCTTGGCAAGGGAGCCAGGGTTACATGCTGTCCTTTAAAGCCTTGTGAATTTTTACCATTTTTTACAAAATTTTGAAAAATGACCTTGGCTTTAAAAATAGGGTTTTTAAATCCAAGGTGAAAATTAACTGTACAAGATAGAATATTTCGAAGAAACACTTTGAAAATCATCCCTCTGGCTTGCTGGGCACTTATTGACCTTCAGAGACATGAGCTTGAAGACAAACTTGACCAAAAACCCTAGACCTAAAAATTTGATCTCAAGACAATAGAAAAGTAACCTTGACAAAGTTTAATGACTGAAACAAGCTGATCCAGCAGTGCCCAGAGGGGGACAAAGACACCAGCTCCTCCATCAGGGTTATGGCATGCCTAACGGAATGCAAAGAATGACACTGATGAGACACCTACCTATGCAAATGCAAAGAGCTTTGATCGCTAATGGAGGGCTACTAGACCGACTCTAACATTGGCTCCAATGGGGATGGTAGCTCCTTGGAGGTGCCAAGAACCTTAGACCTCTGGGAGAGCAGACCAGTGCTTTCAACCATTGGGCGATGGAGTCATTATTTACATATGTGACCCAAACCGGGACAGCTTTATTGACTTTAACAACTGACTGAAACTTAACTGAAACTTGACTCAAACCGACTCGATGACAAATTGAAATGATGGAAAAAAATTGATTCTAACAAATTAACTCAAGACCTAAATTGAAAACTTAAAACTTGATGACAGTACATAACCGCCTAGGTTACAAGACAACATACCATCAAACTATATCATAATGCCAATGTAACCAATCAAGCAGATGCCTTCTTGACTGATTCTCCCAATCAGATCTCATGATCAACAATAGATACTGGTAACTGGGCATCCAAAAACATAGCTGACCATGATTTCCTTCATCACTGAACACAACAATAATCACTTTCACTGCTGACTGTAACAAATCTGCTAGAGGGTCTTGAAAAACATGAAGATTTGACATTGCCACCTCCTGCTGAAAGATCAAGGTGTCCTTTGTTTCAAATTCTGATCTGCCTTCATCATGTGCTTCGGAAAGAGTATTTTCCTGGGCTTCAAAAAACTCTAAACAAATGGATGGGCAGATCTCTTCTTGGAAAAGCATTTCAGCACATGAAACATATGAAGAGGAATCTGAATGGAAATCCTGAATGTTTTGTTCTTCTGTGGTGTGAATGTGCTGTAGGTAATTTGTATATGATATGACAGCCGGATTATCAAGTTCCTTATTACATTCTTCAATATTATCAAGCACAATATTATCATTTACATCGTCTACCACAAATTCACTCAAAGAAACTTTTTCACTTGCTTGAGCAAAGATCTCACCTTATTGTTCATGAGCTGACTGAATGACCTCCTCATGAAGACTCGGTTCTAATGACACACTGGCAGCACTACTGAAAACATTTGAATCCATACCAATGTCTATGATCGCAACAACAAAATCCTCCCTTTTAGGATTAAGCACAAGGTATTCTTGGTCATCATGATCTGAATGTTGATCTGAAATAGCTGACTTGACTGCATCACATTCTGAAATTGAATCTTGAATACCTTGCACGCTGTCTTCTTCTATGGACATATCTGAAATAGAACCCTCTCTTTCATCATCTTCCACCATATGACCATCTTTAGCCTGCTGATCTTGATTCTGCTGCAAAATTTCCTGATCATCTTGATGGGTATCCACTAGGTTCTCTTCATGTTGCTGAAATGTATTCTCATACAGAGCCTCCATGATCTCAACATCCATAAAATTATCATCTTCATAATATTTCTCAAGGCTTTCAATAAAACTATAAGCATGCTTGCAACAGTGTTGAACTAAATTTAATGATGGATAAGATGCTTGATATCGTTCAATGAACATAGCATGAAAATCCTTTAAACAATAAATACAAGCAGGCGGCAAACTTTCATACCATGATTGGGCTTTACCTTCCAGAGTGGCCAGGAATATCTTCATCAAGCAATCTTCAGGAAAATCCACCTTCAACTTGCGAATATGCATATGAAATCTAACTAGATGAAGAGCAGCATCCTTCTTACCATCATCATTAAATGTAGGCAAATTCCTTGACCAATCTACCTTCGGAATTTTATTTGGAAAACTGGGGATGTGATCTCGACTCAAGGGAGCATATCTTCTTGCAATCCGATCCATCTTGAAAATCTCAAAGCTACTGATCTCTCTGCAATGAAGTCACCATGAAGCATTGATCTCTGGAGTTTTCAGTGAAGGAGTCGCCAGTGAATGATTTCAGCCTTGTCAGTGTCTGATCATTGTCCATTATCAACAATCAGATCTGAACTTGATACATGTACTGGGGTAAAATGCAAATGAAGTGTTGTATTCACAAGCTCACGGAGATTGACTGAAGCAGCGTTTATCTACTTCCGCTTATGCAAAGCAAAAGTGTTTTGAAGGCTACCTGGCATAACTTCAGGCTCCGTCTAAGACTTATGAAACAAACACATCAACCCACAAACAAGTTTGTTCTCCCCAGTATGGTCACCAGTATGTTAGCGCTTGAAATTTCACCTCAGGCTGAGAAAGGTAAACCTCAAGGCAACATCAAACCACTTAGCCTCGTAGCTAGCCCTACGGGGCAGGAGAGGGCTCTCTCCGGTCTATCTCGATAAAGATCTTCAATGGGCGAGATAACCAATAGGGTAACACTGATTTTAGGCTAGTAAACTGATCAAAAGGGTTGATTTGGGATTTTTAGGGTTTTTGGTGGAAAATTGGGGAAATGGCAATTTTAGGTGCGGGGATTGGACACAGTTTTCGCAGGGGGTTCTTTGGGGCGAGGTAGGAAACAACATTGATGCTTTTAATAGAGATGGATGGATGAGAATGACTGGTGAGGAGTTAAAGAGAGCAAGCAATAACCTTGAATTCCCTTTAAACAGTCGAAAACATTGATATTAAGCAAACTTAAAAGCAGAGCATGACAGTCATGAGTTCTACTTTAACACTTCATTTGCCTAATGTGCAGAAGGAAAAGTAAGGAAATGATTCACATAACACACTTACAAGTACAAAGAGAAACACACCATCAATACATGTGACCACAAGAATCCCAAAAAGGACTGCAAAACCCTGGTCTTCCTTTGCCAAAAATTGCAGAGGTACAGTGAGTAATACAATCAGAGCTTCTCCCTCAAAAGTCCAACCATGAAAATGAGAAAGAAAGTACATCATATAGATCATCTAACATCTATCCCTGCCTCTAGGGGTCGAGCTCATCCTTTTAGGAGCTGTTTCAACCAATTCTAAACTAAGCACTGAAAACTAGGCAATCAAAACAACTTGCCTCTATAAGCTAGGAAACCAATTCATTCATTAAATGCATGCTATTTCATGAATGAATCTTCTAGAGAAGGTAAATAAGTGTCATATCAACATGAAAATACATAAATTACATCAAAGAGGGTGAAAAATCCTATCAAAAGTCAAAACTAGTAAAAGTTGGGCGAATCCATGCGCTGTAAGTGAAAAATTGTGAAAATTGCCTGATGGGTCGCGCGCATTTCCTGGACGGGTCACGCGCCTTTGAGAGCACTTTTGGGGCACTTACATGTGTCCACATGGGGCAAGAGTAGGCTTGTTTGAAAGGTCTGGATGTCTACTTTCCAACCCAAGTGGAATTTCTGAATTTGGTGGTCATTTACCTCTCCAAAATGGCAATCTCCCAAGGCTGCTTTCTGTGTGTCAAAAATGTGGCAGAAAGTCATTTTTTGCTTGTTTTTTGACTTTCAGGAGGCCCAAAACTTCATAAAATCTCTTGGAAATGGGTGAGCATGTGTAAATTTTCATGCCAAATCCAGAAATGCTGAGTTTTTTGAAAATAGAGTTGCCAAGTGAAAGGGTCGCGCGGGGGCTGAGACCCGTTGAGAAGGCAAAACCTGTAAATTGCCTGAAAAAACCAAAATTGACCCAAAATGTTCAAAATTTCTTGGTATTTGTGCTGTGGCTGAGCTATTTAGTGCCTTGCTCCTTCAAGGAAGCCTCGGCCAAGATGTGGAGGGGATCGAGCCTTTTTCTCCTTTTTTGTGCCTTGGCCAACCACCTTTGGAGCACCTTCATCTTCGCCTTGCACACGTGCATCCGCGCCCAATAATGGTTCTTCATGTTTCTCAACAATTTCTTATCTTGGTTCGCCTTAGCCAACAACCTCTCTAAATGAGCATTGATCCGGATAAGCATAGCCTCTCGCTCAACTGGCACTAAATCACCGGTTCTTCTTCGATTCAAGTTGCGGTCACTACGAATCCTCCACAACTCATCAAGAGTTTTCTCATCCTCCAACTGCTTGTTGCGTTGTTCTAGATATGAGATTGTCCATTGTGCCCCTTCTAATCTCTTCTGCAATGCATCATTTTCAGCTCTAAGGTGCTGAATGATCTCCTTTGACTCTAGGCTAGGAGAACTGACATCAAGATCAACAAGCTCTATATCTGGAACACCTGATGGCCCCTCATCAATCCTGGGCTGTTTGCCCCTCTCTGATACCTGTGCTGCTGTCGGAGACGAGGCCCCTTCCACCTGGTGTGGAGATAACACTCGTGGTGCTGATGAAGAAGGCGAGACCCCTTCCACCTTTGTGAGGCCTCCTCTGTTCCTCAAACTCTGAAGCTGATGCATGGTCATCACTTTGCTCATAATTGGTTTCGGTTTCTGACATTGTTTTAGGAGCAAAGTGGTTGAAATGTACTGTTGTTTCTGCTTTGCAAACTGCTGATTAAAATGCTCACACAATTCGGCGATTTTGTGGCTCCTTGGTGAATTTACAGGCAGTTTTTACAATGAAGGCGCTGACGGGTCGCGCGCCTCTGACGGGTCGCGCCCATTACAATTTTGCACTATCGGAGGGCGCTCAACGGGTCGCGCGCCTCTGACGGGTCGCGCGCCTGGTCTGACGGGTCGTGCGCCTCTGCAACTCACAACTTCGGCTCGAACTCACTTGCAATCACTTGCTCAATGACTTGGATGCACAATGAGGCTCGATGGAGGGAGATTGGGGTTTTTATAACTTTATTTGAATTAATTTCATATCATAACCCACTTTATATTGTTTTTCTTTTACACTTTATAAACTTGACTTTTTGGTTTCCTTTTGTCCTGAAACTGATTGATTTGATGCTTTTCTTTGATAATTTTTGCAGGGATAGCATCTGAGGGATCTTGGCAAGGGAGCCAGGGTTACATGCTGTCCTTTGAAGCCTTGTGAATTTTTACCATTTTTTACAAAATTTTGAAAAATGACCTTGGCTTTAAAAACAGGGTTTTTAAATCCAAGGTGAAAATTAACTGTACAAGATAGAATCTTTCGAAGAAACACTTTGAAAATCATCCCTCTGGCTTGCTGGGCACTTATTGACCTTCAGAGACATGAGCTTGAAGACAAACTTGACCAAAAACCCTAGACCTAAAAATTTGATCTCAAGACAATAGACAAGTAACCTTGACAAAGTTTAATGACTGAAACAAGCTGATCCAGCAGTGCCCAGAGGGGGACAAAGACACCAGCTCCTCCATCAGGGTTATGGCATGCCTAACGGAATGCAAAGAATGACACTGATGAGACACCTACCTATGCAAATGCAAAGAGCTTTGATCGCTGATGGAGGGCTACTAGACCGACTCTAACAGGGTCGATTCTTAAAATCGACCCACACCCCTACTTTTTTTTACAATTTTTTGTTAAGTAGTTTTTTAATTATTTTTTTAATGTTTCTTAAATATGTTTTTATTTTTAGTTTTTTAACATATATATTTTTAATGTATTCATGGGTTTGGAAATAGTGTTGTGGATTATGCGATATATAATACCCATATCCTCCACTGTATTATAAGTTTTAACCTCCTAAATGACCACGAGTCGAATTTTGACCATAAACCTCTATCCTTAACTCTAAACCTTAACATGCACACCAACCACATGCAAAAGAATTGTGAGAGTCAAAGGCACATTTGTTTTGATAGAAGTAAAATGGATCTTTTCTTAAAGGTTTTAAAAAGGTATTTAGGTTTGTTAATGTATAATTATAACATTGATTACATTTACCACAATTTTACCACAACCCTTTCCACTACCACTAACAAATTCTCAACCGAGATGTTGTATAAAAATAATAATAGAACTTCCAATCCTTGGTATAATAATGTTTTTAAAATTGCTAGGAAAATGATTAGAGATGCTCCTAACAAAATTGTAAAACTTGAAAAAATAAGTATGTACAAAGCTCTTGTTAAAAGGAATAAATGGTCTTATATAAACAATAGGCAAGAGTGTCTTCTTCACCTTTCTAAAGTTGAGCCTAGAAACTTTTGGAAGAATATACTTGTTCGTAAAATGTAATAAAATAATTCAATCACCTTAAAGAACTGGGATATTTATCTTAAGTATCTTTATGACTCCCTAGACACCATGGGAAACATCTTAAACACTCCTTTAGAGGAAGATATATTTCTTTGGAATATGTGGAGTTTGGGATTAAGAAATCTGCTAATGGGAAAGTTAGGGATATTAAAGGATACCAAGCTGAAATTTTCAACATGGGAAGGTCTATCCTCATCCCTAACATACACAATGTCTTTAATTTGGTAAAGAAACATGGCTTCCCTAATCCTTGGATGTGAAGCCTTATTGTGCCTATCTTTAAAAGTGGCAATAAAACATTCCCTCTAACTATAGGACCATTATGATTAGCCACATTTTAACTAAACTATATGGGCTCATTTTGGAAAGTAAGATTAGCCTCTAGCTTGAAATCCATGGTAAAAGAGTTAAAGGGAAAGTTGGTTTTAGGAGACATCACTCAACTATTGACCATCCTGTTACTCTTAGGATCATTATCGAGGAATGTTGCAATAATAAAACTATTTTCTTCTTCTATTTGGTTGACTTTAAAAATGATTTTGACACGGTTCCTTGGGATAAGTTATGGAAGATATTTGAAGAGATAATGGTTCCTCTCGATTTGAGGGTTGTCATGACTAGGCTATATGAGAATGTTATTTCTAAGCTTAAGACCACTGAGCGTTGGTAAAATTAAATGCAATATCGGAGTTAAGCAAGGGTGTCCCCTATCCCCTACCCTTTTTGGCATTTACATTGATAAGCTAGAAGAGTGTTTGGAAGTTGCAGGATGCAATGGCTTCAAGCTCGCTGGTATGGTCATTACTCTTCTCCTTTATGTTGACAATATCATTCTTCTAGCTAGAAGCCATAATGATCTCGAAAAGCAGCGTAGAATCCTCCATGATTACTTCAAGATTGGTATGGCGATTAATACTGAGAAGACTAAAGTCATGATTATTAAATCCAAAAAGATCAACTATGATAATTTCATTTACAATAACAATTACTTGGATAATGTTTCTGCATACAAATATTTGGGTATTGACATTCATCATCAACTCAACTAGAATTATAACATTGAGAAAAGGATTATAGGAGGCTGAAAAGTTTATTATGAGCTTAAAAGAAATTGTAAGTCGACAGATATTTGGGTATGGAGTAACAAAAATGTCCCTCTTTGAGACTCTCTTCACCTCTATTATTTTATACGTATGTGAGGTTTGGGGTTGCAGTATATCTAGAAAATCATGGAGGAAGATTGAGTTGATCCAAAAACAATTTATAACCTACAACCTCAATATTAAAGGTAATACTCCCTACCCTGTCCTCTTGATTGAAGCTAGCCTTTCCCCATTGAAAGCATGGCTATGTTGAAGCATCTGATGTATACGAAGAAACTTTAAAACATGGAAGCTAGGAGGTTCCCCAAAATTGCTACTAACTCTAACTAAAACCCCCACCTCTAGCACAATTGATGTTGGCATAAGGATGCCCAGTCTTGGCTCGACCATTGGGGGATAAATGAGGAGATCATCTTGGAGAATAAAGATAATATTTAAAATACTATTACTTCCAAATTTAAGAATAAGTTGTGGGATGGTAGGGAGTTAGAGGGAAAAATGAAGTTAAGTTATTATAAGGAGGTGATCAACCCTAATATTGCTAACCATAATTATCTTTCTATCTTGACTAGTGCTAAGAAGAAAATGAACATTGTGAAGATAAGAACTAATTCTCATGAGCTTCGGAGTGAAACCGGATGTTGGTCAATTCCCAAAACACCCTGGGACAAAGGAGTTTGTCACATTTGCAATACTAAGAAGGTTGAAGATGAAAAACACTTTCTTTTGAATTTCTCGGCTCTCGCTCACATCCATTCTCATTTCAAAAACCTTTGTCACACTACCAACCTTCTTGACTTGTTAAGTCAACAAAACTATAATGATCTAGGAATGCTTCTCTCCCTTCCTTTTTATCATAGAAATAGAATATTAAAGAGTCTCAATTAATCTCTTATTTTATTAAGGTATGAAAGAATGTGTTGGTCTTAATGGATGTTAATCATCAACATCATTAAAATCATTTTTTTGAATTTTTTTTTAATATTTTTTTTTGTTCATTTTTCTCTATGTATTTTTATTTGATTTTTTAATTAGTTGATTTGTTTTTATTTTAATTATTTTATTTTTTTAGTCTTTAATTTTTTTAAGTATGTTTTTCATTTCCTATTAAAATATTTTTATTGAATTTTTTTAAATTGGGTTCATATTTGTTTTTTTTAGCTTGATAGGTTTATTTATTTATTTTTTAAAAACTTGTTTCCTTTTTTATGTTTGAATTTTTCTCTTTTATGGGTTAATTTTTGTTATTAAAAGAAAATATGTTTGATTTTTTTTTTTTTTTAGTTTGTTTTTGGTTTTTTAAAACAAATTTTTATGTTTGAATATATATATATATATATATATATTTTTTTTTTAACTTTCAACTTTTTTGTTGTTGTTGTTGTTGGTTTTTTTTTGGTTCTTTTTTCCATTTTTATTTATCTATCTTTTCTTTTTTTGGTTGTTGCAATGCTTGTTTCAATTAGCAACCTGACCCCATTATGTGTTAGTTTGATAGTTGATTTTTAATATTTTGTTACAATTGGTCTAGTATGTCCCCATTGGGTGTCAATTTGATGGTTGATTTTTAAGTTTTCATCGCAATGGGTGAAGTCTGCCTCCACTTCGTGTCAATTTGATGGTTAATTTTTATGTTTTTGTTGCAATGTGTTAAGTTATCTTAGGCTAATATTTTAAAAGACCTATACTTTTAGCATTTAAAAAAAATACTCTTGGTATAATGACTTTTTTAGTTAGGTATTCATTTTTAAGGTTTTCTTTAGTCATGATATTTGGTCGTCCATGCCATGATTGAAATATGTTGAATATTTAGGGGTGGTAAGAGGGGGAGTGTTTTTCCTTAACCTTGATGGAAAACAAGTAATTAAGTACTCTTGGGGGCTAGGTAAGAGGTCCAACAATCAAACTGAAATGTATGGCCTCTTGCTTGGGCTAACCTTGGCCAAATATATGGAAGTCACCAAGATTGTAATATTGGGAGACTATCTCCTCACCATACAACATTTATATAGAGGCTCCTTACCCAAGGACAATCATCTTAAACTCATTCTTCACAGAATTATGGGTGCATTGGGTCATTTTCACCTTAAGTCCTTTTTTCATATCCTAAGATCTCAAAATATGGAAGCTGATAAACAAGCTAATCTCACATGCCTTTTGAAAATGGGTTAGACTGGTACAAGTGATTTGTCTGGATGATGAAACATCCCATGAACATACCCAAATCTCCTTTATCCTATATGAAGTTTATTCAATCCCCTATGTTAGCCTTTATGAAAATAAAAATAAAACATCATCAATGCCCTTAACCAAATCTCATGCGCACCCCCCCCCCCCCCCCCAATCACTAACAACAACTATAGAGCTCATGGTTTTTGTGGTTGGAAAATTACATGGGGGGGCATGGCTTGTTGTGAGCATGCAATCCTTGCATGGGAATGTTTCCCAATACCCTCGCATGCCTTAATAACTACATCTGGACGTCACTATATCCATCATTAGATCTTGCTCCTAGAGAATTGATGGGTTTATGATGATGGGTTATTATGGAATTTAACGGTGAAAGGGTTTGTGTTGCATGTTGATTCCTAGGCTCTATGTTTAAATCCATGGGTTTTATCTGGTTGACTCATCATAGCCCTCCTTGATGGCTCAATATTCAATGGTGCCTAACATATACTCCTTTGACCTAGGTGGTGGCTCTTAATGTTGATTGTGTCATTTGCCATAAATTGGGAATTATTTGGGTCAAATGCTCTGTTTTTCGCATGGATGGTGGAGAGCAGAACTTTCATTGCTCCACGAGAGGTGAATTGAGTAGTTCCAATGTTTTTGGTGCATTATGGGTATCTATGTTGGCTCTAGAAGTCATAATTCTCTTTAATCTTGTTTGTGTCAGTGAAATTGACTCGATTGGTGTGTCGTGGGTCTCTTTGTTGGCTATAGAAGCCATAATTCTCTTAAGATTTATTTATGTTAGTGAAAATACTTCTCTGGTGCATCTTGGGCCATTCTGTTGGCTCTGATAGCTTCAAATTTCTTCAATTTTGTTTGTGGCAATGCAATAGGCTTCTCAAGAGTGTCGAGGGTCTCTCTAGATGCTCTAGAAGCCAAAATTCTCTTTAGTTTTATTCATGGTAGTGAAATTGGCTTATTTGGTGAGTCGTGGGTATCTTTCTTAACTCTAGAAGCCATAATTTTATTTAGTTATGTTCATGGTAGTGCAATTGGATTCTTTTGTGGGTCGGGGGTCTCTTTGTTGGATCGAGAAGTCACAATGCGCTTCAACCTTGTTCATGGCAATGAAACTGACTCTTGGTTCTCTTTTGTGGGAGTCTCCTTGGGCATCTCAAATTTTATTATGCTTAAGATTATCCATTAGTGTTTAATGAGGATGTTTTTAATGCTTCTTGTAATATTCAGAAGATTTGTCCCCATATTTGGAAGCCTCCTTGGTATCCACTTCTTTGTAGTTTGTATAGCTTGAGCTATGTGATCTTTGTCTCCCCTCTCACTACTCCCTATGATATAGAGCCACCTCTCTTAGAATCCCTTGGTGTTATTTCTTGCCTCTGGTCTAACGTTTCCTTGACAACCACTCATTGCAACCCTCGAATTAGTCTTTGGATTACTATGTAACCATTCCTCTCTAGAAATTAGGCCCCTTTTTTCTGCGTCTGTTTAACGTCATCTAGGAAAATAAATCTAATAGTCGCAGAGGGTAGTAGAGCATGTAAATGTTGTTCCCAACAATTTGAAGCCCTGCATCTCAAACACATGGACCTAAACTGGAAAGTTCACCAGCAGATGAACACATTCATCTCTCTCATGGATGAAATTCAGTCACTCAAAAATAAAGTCACTCACTAGGATAATGGAATCAATGCACTGAGTATGCAATTGAATGATTTTCAGTCGCAAATGGATACAAAAGAAAACCAAAGCTCTACAAGCACAACACTTAGTCGACCTACTAACACTATGTAGCTTGATCTAAACATACCATTAAAATAAGTTCTCCCTCCCTTTGCTAATGATTTTCTATTGTAAACGTGTCTTTTTGCTAGGCCGATTTTTCAAAGTTCTTATATCTTGGTTGCTTATAGTAATAGGCTTTTAGTTAGATATTTTTGAAACACTTTCAATCCTCCCCTTAGGATCCTATGCATGAGAAAGAAATGTATTTATTTCCCATGTATTTTGTTGTGTCCAAGTGCAAATGTTATAGAAAACCTACTGATTTTCATATATATATATATATATATATATATATATATATATATATATATATATATATGTATGTATGTATGTATAGACACAGACACACACATACATATTGAAATTTTAAGCTTTTTGGAATATTGTGTGATTTTTTGGGATACCTCAACAAAATCATAGTATTCTAGAAGCTCCCAACATCATATTGTGAACTATGAAAATCAACATGTTAAAATTTTAAGGTTTATAGGAGTCGTGATATTTTATTTTTATATCATTGCTAAAAACTTTTAGAATGTTAAACAACAAAAAAAATAATGATGCGACATCAATACTTTTCGATTTCAGGGTCATATTTATTGCACAAAAAAAATAGTTTTTAATGCTATTGTAATAATAATAATAATAATTTGAATTTTAACCCAGGAAAGAAAGAGAGGTGTTGATGCACCATCAACACTTTTCATTTTTAGGGTGTTTTTTGTATTTTTTATGCAAAAAATTGGTTTTTACTGCCATTGCTAAAAAAATGTTGAAATTTTACCCCGAAGAAGAAAAGTGTTGTTGCAACATCAACATTTTTGTTTTCATGGTGTTTTTTCATGTTTTTTGCGTAAAACTAGGAGTTTTTTGGGCTAGAGTTCTCATTTTGAGGTTACAATTCTCATTAAGTTAGTAACATCATGGTTTATGGGAAAAAGGTGTTTTTTCATCATCCATATGAAAGAAATATTACCTACAATTTCTTCAATTTGAAGAGGATCCAACCAAAAACTTTCAAACTTACATGTTTGCCTAATTTTTCACCTCTTTTATTCCTAGGAAGGAGGAGATCACCTTTCTGAAAGCTTAACTAACAAGCATTCTTATCAAATTTCTTCTTTGTTCTTTCTTGGCTTTGCCACTTATGATCAAATAAGTGTTTTCTTCTCTCATCGAGTTCAACTAGTTGGTTGATTCTATCTTGCAAGGCATCTAAATCCGAATAAAACTATTGCATAAAATTGTAGATCAGTATTTTAGATGAATCGTTAGAGTCACTTCCATTCCATAGACCAAATCAAATGGGCTCTTTCTAGTGGAGTATTTCATCTGTATCCTATCAATGCATAGAGCATAATTTATCTTGTTATTCCAACTCCTCTTGTTGTCACTGACTCTCTTCTTAATGATGGTCACTAGATTTGTGTCACTAGACTTAGCCAAACCATTTCCTTGAGGGTACTAATTGGATGAGTAGGATAGGATAATTCCATACTCAAAAAAAAAGGTTGAAAATTTTGTTGAACTAGATACTTTGGCATTATATGTAGTGATTTTGGCTAGCACTTTGAACTTTGTGATGATTCTTTCTTCTAATAAATCCATTACAACCTTGTTGGTGGCCCTCTTAGTTGGTGTAACTTCAACCTATCTAGTGAAGTCATATGTGGCTATAAGAATCCACTTATGACCATTGTTGGGGTTGTCTTTAAATTCACCAATGAAATTGAGGCTCAATTTTTGGAAGGGTGCATTAACTACAACATGCTAAAGTGGAAGAACTACTAGCTTTTGTTTCCCTATAAACAATTGCAAGGTTGATATTCTCTTACAAATTTGTGTGTATATGTGAAGACACTTAATCAATAATAATTGATTAAGTGTTGGTCTTTGTTGCACGTTGTCTTCCACATAATCCTTAATGAAACTTGTCAAGAAAATTTAATTGAGTATTAATTACTTACATTAAAATGCCAGTCTAGGTTCGTACATTTACAAATTACACTACGCTATATGTGCTAGGTGACTAACTTTTCAATTTCAATGCTTAATGAAAATTCTATTCTAATGGAACCGGTAAATGAGAAAATGATGCAAAAAGTATTCTAAGAAGTGAAATGAAATTCTACTTATGAAATGATTTCTAAATAGAGCACACACATTCAGGGAAGGTAAAGGTAGTCAACTAGTTCAACTTTATGAAAGCAAGAATGGACTACTAAAGAGAAAGCAATAAATTTCTAATCTAGAAAAGCAATGAATCTAATTTAAGAGCAACAAACTAACTTCTAGGAAAGTGGTCAAATAGTCTATACTATGTAAACTTTGAAATTCTAATCTATGAAAAGTAAATACAATATATTCTATGAAAGCTTTGAAATCCTAATCTAAAGATAAAGACAATTTATTCTATAAAGGAAATCAACTTCTAATTTTAATGTTCTCTAGACTTTATGAACTCTAATCTATAGAAAATAAAAGGTAATTTATGCTACGAAAAAAATTTCATTTCATAATTATGAAATGTAAAGGAAGACTATAATTATTTGCAAGAAATTAATAAAATACCAAAGCAAATAAAAACCCTTCAGATGTGCTTACGCAAACTAAAAATTCATTATTTTTTGGAACCATGATATGTTTATGATGCACTAAAAATATTAATCTATCTATAAATTTGAGACTAAGAATGATTGCAAAAGTAAAAAGTTGATAACAAGAATGACTGGTAGATTTTTTGTGGTTTTTGAATTTTTATTCAAGTGTTTGATGTCTACAAGAAACAACTGAAACAAGTGAGTGAAATCCTACAGAATGTAGTGACAAGAAATACAACCTAAAAATAGAGTGTTTGAAATCGACGAAAGATAAATGAAAAGGAATTAAATAACACTTCTCGTACGCAACAGGGGGCACTCCTGTTGGAGCATGAGATCTAAGACTACTGAAAAAACTTATATGATAAAGTATGTACTCTTCTAATTCAGGTGCAATTGTAATAGTAGGAAAAAAATTATTAAATCAAAATAGCGCGTACATGATTTGAAATGCCAGTATTAACCAAAAGAAAGATAACGATAATATAGGGATGTCTCTTCGCTTCACAACGAAGCATATATATATATATATATATATATATATATATATATATATATATATATATATATATATATATATATATATATATATATATATATATATACACGCACACACACACACATACACATACACATACACACACACATATATATATCTTCTCTTTTACAATAAAACCCTTGAGAAATTGAATGCGAGAAACCAAATTGATGAATGACAACTTAGTCTTTAATTTCTTTTGAAACTCTAATTTCTATGATTTGCTATCAAGGAAGTGAATCCTCGAAATATTTAACGTTAGACACACCATCATTCTGTTTATTTTTCATTCCTTAAATATTTATCATGCTTGCTTGAAATTCTAATCTGCTGTGAAGAAATCTAAAGGTCTGGTTCATGTGCCATCTAACAGTTGACCAAATGTTTGACTTTGTTATTGTGATAAACCGGTGATTTATTGCTTGCACCCAATAGGTGGAATACCATGTAGGTATGGTTTGGAATCTATCCATATGCTTGGGTTGATATTTCCTCCACAAAGACTTCCTGAACCTTGGATTCAAATAAGAAATGTTGACAAGGTTGCAAAATGTGTTAATTTTTGTAACCTATAAAGTAAAATACATAGAACCACGAAAATATTGGACTTTTACCTTATTACATATTATGTAGATTTGATGGTTGATTATTCATAGAAAATAAGTGGAATAGTGCAAGGATGAGTGAGGAATAAGGGAAAATGAGTGAAAATATAAGTAACAGGCTGTCAAAAAGATGTTATTTATTTGGCTCAACATTCCCCCACACTTAGTGTGTTGCATGTCTATATGCATGTTGGAAGAAAATTTTCAAAAATTTTAACAATTTGAACTTCAAAGAACAACCTCAGAGGCTTGGATCAAGATATCCAAGTTACTTTTAACATCTTTCCTTTTCATAGCAATTGACCAGCTGGGTTTCTTCATTAACATCCTAACTTTCAATCCTTTGATAATTTGTTGAAGCATTTTGTTGGCCTTTTTTAGTTTTGAATTCGTATGATGCTAGTAATACATGTGCTTAATAATCCTATCATTTTTTCCTTTGAGTATTTTTTTCTCTCCTTTTACATGCATTTCCAGTACTTCTAGTTCAATTATCTCTTCTTTCAATTCATTGATAATGTCTTGTTCCACAAATAAGGGAACACTATCATTATGGACAGGAATATTAGGTACTAGAATGTAATCATTGGAATTCTTCTCAAAGAGAGGAGAAATTTATTTTACCTTATCTTTACATGCTTCCTTCTATGAGGCATCAAAATAGTCATATGCTTGTTGTTGAATTTTATCAATCTACAAAAAAATTCTTTAGGAATAGTGGTGACTCTAGCTCGGGGACCTCTGCAACCTTTGATGAAACAAAATTGTTTTCCTTTGTCATGCTCCTCGTGATTCTTCTATATTTCTTTTCATTCTCTGGATCTCTTGTCTTTCATGAATTTTTCCTTTTAACACTCTTCTTTTCAGGTTCAGATAGAACAATGTAGTCAACTTTTTGCCCTTTTAAATTTTCTTTATTGTTGTGGCCACTTTGGGTGAATTATTCTCTTGTAGTTCATCATTTTGCTTCCTCTTATGTCTCTCTTTTGATGGTTCTGCTAGGGTAATTGGTGAACATGGAATTTCTTGTGCTTCATGTATGTCTTGATTTTCATTCAATGGACCCTCTAGTATGATGATTTTCTCTGTCTCAACTATTCCATTCTCCTCTGCTTCTGGAACTGGTTGTGCTTCCTTTTCTGTGTTCTCACTTTGAGATTTAGGGCTTGGTGAAACCCTACTCCTTCTCCTCTTTTTAATTGAAATTTTTTCTTCCTGTACAACTTCAATAAAATTATTTCTGACTAGAAATTCCCTCCAATTATCATTCTTGGCTTTCAACTTTGCTTCAACTAGGATTTTAACCAACCTGAAATGATAAAGGGCTCTATAATTATTCCTAGAGTTTCTTTGAATGTTGAAGGCCATTTTCTCAGGCTATTAATAAATAGTAAGGAATATTTATTTCCTTCCCCTTTTGATAATGCATTAAAATTCAAACATGATAGAATAGGATAATTCCATACGTACCTTCGCAAGTAATATTTTTTTTGCAAAATGAACAACATTTTTGCTATTTTTTCTTAGATGCTGATATAGGAATAGCTATTCTCTGTATGAATTTATAGGGTAAGTTCCTCAGATAGAACACCAAAGGAAACTGCTCACAAACAGATCACAGATCAATAGATTCTTGACGTGGTTAAAACCCTCAAAGAGGGAAATAGTCCACGGCCTAAGCCAACACAGCCACTTCAGGAAATTTATTAATGTAAAAGAAAGAAAATTTACATAAGCTTCTCTCATGAATGGTCACCTTACAAATGACCCTCCATGCTCTTTAAATAGAGATCATGGACCAATTGGGTGTTAAGCGACGGATCAAGTGTTGGTAATACTGAGGAGAGAATGAACCGTCGGATCACTTCATGTCTAGAACATATTGTGACCGTCGGATTGTAAGTTACAAAAGTACATAATAAAGAAACACACTTTACCTAACTCTACACTAAACCAAGTTATACTTAACTATTTCCTATGTGTCGGAATATCCTAACATCCCCCCTTAAGAACAACTTGGGATAGGATTGAAGGATGTACAAATATGACACAATAGGAGAAGGAAGGAGGAATTAGAGCCTATCTCCCCTTAGTGACAACTTCCTGAACTCGAACCATAAATCTAAGTTTAGTAAACTTTGCCTTTGTAAAGTTGTAGCCAACCACTCCACCAAAGGTCTGGGAGCAATGCAGAGCAGCGATCAGGGAAAACATGGGCACATTGGATACCATAGTCAGCATTGCACGATGATGTTTGATCAGGCCATGGAGTTATGGACGAACTTATAAGAGCACCCAAACTTGCAGAGGCTTAACACATATATCCAGGAGACATAATTCTAGTATGATGAAGTCCAAGTGACTGCGCGCACTTTGGCGCCATCCCAACGCCTCATGCGATTGTAGGAAGGCAAGTAGATGTAATCACAGATTGAAGAGATACAGAGAAAAGAGGCCCTTCTCAAGGCTAGATTACAACCATGGATAGAGGAAGCCTGTCAGCTTACTCTATATCTTGAGGAAAATTTAAGGACATTGCAACATACACAGAGAATGATGTGCCTCGCAGTGGAAGGCCTGGCGATAGAGAAATTGGTAGAGGAAGTGCAACAGTTTGCGGTGTAGATTTTTGCTAACATAGCAGCATTGCAGGTCAAGCTCGGTGTCCTCTGCAACAAGATCGAGGCACCAACTAAGTGACTCGAGGGTGAGTCACCATATTTGTGTTGGGGGCTTATTGGGCTAGGGTCCCTAGGTTTAGTTTTGGGGTTAGTTAACCATTTTTTGTAAAAGTTTTGTAAAGAATGTAAAGTCTCTGAGAAATGTGGATGAAAAGCGTGCAGTTAAGTAGGAGTCAAAGGGGCTTTAGCCCCTTGTTTGGGTAAGTAATAGGTCGGTTTTGAGACTCACCCATAGGCCGCGGGCCATGGTATTGTAAGCAAGAATGCTATATATAGTTGAGTCATAGCGAGTCTAAGGGGTAAGTACGTCAATCTAGAAGATTTTTTTGGCAAAGTGCTAAGGCAAGAAAGTTCTATTTCCTGTACTTAGGTGAAAGGGGAAGGCTCCTGTAGCTGAGTACAAATGAGACCTTGGTAAGTCTGTAGTTGAGTGCATGGACCCCTGTAGCTAATTGCGCAGGGTAGAAAAGTCTATAAATTGAACTCTGAACTTAATAAAGAACAATTTTGGGAAAAATACCTTGCCTTTGAGTATTATTCTTATTTTTGTTCATGTTATGTTCTATCGCTCAATGTTATGTTTGTTGTGCAATAATGTGTAAATACTACGTGAACTTATTGAGTCTTTACTATTTATGCAAGAACTAAGTAATTATCTGTTTTCGTGAAGACAAGGGTTGATTCTGTTATGATTTCTGATGAATTGTATAGATCTATGTGAAGGAAGATCTAGGGATATTAATTTGTGCACGAAAGTGAACAATTTACTTCTTTAAGGTCTATAAAGTTTGATCGTAGACCTTCGTGAAGGTCTAGAATTTGTTTTCTTAGAGTTATAGTAGTGGACCATAGAAAGATATTGATCTACGCGAAGGCAGATCTGAACTACAAAGGCTTAATATCACTTATCACATGGTCTTCAGATGCAGAAACTTGGTTCTAACATCCCCCAATACTGCTTTGGGTGAGACTGGAGCCTACGCTATACAGGTTGTTGCTGAAAGGGATAGCTGTTAGGGTTTTGTTGGTTGGCACAAATAACTCTGAACCTGGGTCAAGCACCCTTAAGCCAACAGTGAGAAGATCCTAGTTCAAATAAAATTTCTAGAAGTTGATAAGGAAGGGAAAATCATATTGGAACTGGAAGCAATCACAAAAACAAAAATCAACAGCTACGAAATCGATCAATTTTAGAGTATCTCATCAAGTGGAAGAACTTACCCACTGAAGATTCCACATGGGAGGATGAGAATTTTATACAGAAGCATCCATAACTCCTCAAGCATTGAGGATAACACCTTTTGAAGGAGAGGGGCATGTTAGGTCCCTATACTACTAGTGTAACCCCTTATTGTTATTAACGCAACCCCCTTATTGTATTATTGTGCCCATATAGTCCCCATGTTGTTAGTATTATGCCCCATAGAAGCCCACTATTGTTATTTTTGTGCCCCTACAATATTATTGTTACGTAGGCTCTTATTGTATTGGTACGCTTTAGACCCCTATATATAGAAAGGAGGACTTGTCATTTGTATCATCCTAGAATTGTTCATTTGTGTAATGTAAAGGAGTTTCCCCCCTTGAAGACATTGACTTTGAAGTCGTTGATCTATATTTTCTATCTTTTTGTGAGCTGGTTTCATAACACCTTTACCAGCAACACCTTTTTTTCCTTAACCATATCCCTCAAAAAGTGATAATAAACATCAATGTGCTTTGTCTTTGAATGATAAGAAGGGTTCTTTTCCAAGAAAATTACACTTTGGCTGTCACAGTCTATCCATACAGCTCACTGTACTAACCCCATACTTGAACACAATATCTACAACCAAACTACTTCCTTGCTTGCATGAGTGGCTTCCATGTATTCTTGCCTCTATAGTTGAAAGTGCCACTACAGACTTTCTATTTCTCATCCAACTGACTGCTCCTCCAAATAGGTTAAACACATACCCACTTGTAGATCTTCTTTGATCTAGATCTCAAGCCACTCTGCATCAACAAAGCCATGGATGTCCAAAACTCTGTCCAATCCTGGTCTTCCTTGGTAGCACAAACCATAATCACCACTGCCATGAAAATACCTAGAAACCCACTTCACTAATATCCAATGCTCCTTCTCTGGTTTTGACATAAACCTGCTCAATACTCCCACTACATATGCAATGTATGCTCTAGTACATACAATTGCATACATCAGGCTACCGAGTGTACTTGCATATGGAACACGGGACATGCCCTCTTCCTCTACTTGTGTCTTGGGACACTATTCAATAGATAAATTTACAACTGCAGGAATATGAACCTTCACCAACTTACTATCCTGCATATTAAACTTCTGCAGTATTTGTCTTGACGTAATTCCTCTAGTTTAACCAAAGCTTCCTCCTTGGTCGATCTCGTTTAATTTCCATGCCCAAACTATAGTTTGCAGCACCAAGATCCTTCATGTCAAATTTGGAGGACAATTAGGTATTCAAATCCTGGATAATTTCTTTGTCATTTCCAACCAACAACATATCATCCACATACAACACCAAATAAATAACACGGTCACTAATTAATTTAAAATACACAAAGTGGTCTTCTTTGCTTTTGGTGAAGCCAAATCCCCGTATATATGTATCAAATTTCTGATACCACATCCTTGGTGACTGTTTTAACGCATATAGAGACTTTTTTAACCTGCATACCAATTCTTTCTTACCCGTCACCACAAAGCCTTTAGGTTGCTTCATGTAGATCTCTTCTTCCAGATCCCTGTGAAGAAATGATGTCTTCACATCCATCCGTTCTACCTAAAAATCAAAAGCAACAACAATAGATAAACGTAATCTAATAGAAGCTACCTTGGAAACAGGAGAAAAAATATCACCAAAATAAATTCCTAGCACTTGGGAATAACCTTTTTCTACCAACCAAGATTTGTATTTCTCCACCTTAACTTCTACATTCATCTTCTTCTTCAACACCCTTTTGCTTCCAGTTGGTTTCCTTCCATCCAACGACTCCACTAGATCCCAAGCCTCATTTTTGTCCAAATATGCCATTTCATCAACCATGGCCTCTTTCCAAAGCTTTCCATCCTCTGAATCTACTGCCTCCCTAATAGTTTTTGGATCATCAGTAATTGATAAAGAAAATTTGAAGAGAAATTAGATGAACTATACCTTTCTGGTAGCCTTCTTTCTCGAACTGATCTTCTAACAGCTGGAGTTTGTGGCTCCTCATCATTTGATTCATGTTCTATTGTAGAGTATGATTCTTTCTCCTTTAGCTCAAACACTATCTTCTCAGGTTCCTTTCATAAGACTTCATGTTTAATAACATATTTCACCTCTCTAAACACCAAATCTCCAATGTACAGAACCTTGTTTTTGAGTTCCAAAGCTTATAACCTTTTAAACCATCCTTATACCAAAAAAAGATGCACCTTTCAAATTTACTATCCAACTTGGTTATTTTCTCCTTTGGAACATGTACATATGCATCACATCCAAATACCCTCAGATGTGAAAAAGAGGGTTTTTTTACCAAGCCATACCTCATGTGGAGTCTTATCCTCCAACGCTGATGAAGGTGATCTATTAACCAGGTAACATGCAGTCTCCACTGCCTTTGCCCAAAATTATTTTCCTAACCCGACACCATTGAGTATGCTTCTTAACTTTTCCATCAACGTCCTATTCATTCTTTTTGTAACTCCATTTTTTTTAGGTGTGTACGAAGTATTATTCTTTCGTTCTATACCACACTTCTTACAAAACTCTTCAAATTCATTATTGCATAACTCTCCACCATTATCTTTCCTCAATACCTTTATCTTTTTCTCTATCTGGTTTTCCACCAGAGTCTTGAATTATTTAAACATGTCAAAGACTTCATATTTCTTCCTGAGGAAATATATCCATATATTCCTTGAGAAGTAATCTATAAATGATACATAGTACACAGACTTACCTAGCGATGGAACTAACACAGGTCCAAACACATCACTGTGCACAAGCTTTAATATCCCTTTCACCCTCTTAGCATGAGACACTAGAGGGGAAACTCACATGATTCTGCTTCCCATATACACAATATTCATAGAAATTTAAATCCTGAGAGAAATTAGAGATACCTTCAACCATACCATTACCATAAAGTATTCGAAGGCCCTTCTCTCCAATATGTCCAAGCCTTTGATGCCATAGCATGGTCTTTTCTCTAGAGACCACTATATTTTTTGTTCCACTTTCAGGAACCACAGAACTATTTTACCTATCAATAAGAGTACTACCCAAAATCTTGTACAAAGTTCCAATCCAATTAACTCCCTGCATCACTACTAGTGCTCCCTGAACCATCTTGCATGTATTTTTCTTGAACACTGTTTTTACACCCGCATCATCCATCTTGATTACAGAAATAAGATTTCTGGCCAATGCAAGAATATGAAGAACACCCAGAAGTGTTCTAATCCTTCCACCTTGCAACTTCATCTTGAATTTTCTACGTCCGAAGATTCTAGCCTTCATGTCATTCCCTAAGAAAACGCCATCACCATCATATTTATCATACTTTCAGAACCACTCCCTATGGGGAGTGAAGTGAAAGGATGCACTTGAGTCAATCAACCATGCCTCATGATCTACATGTCTACTTGAAGAAGAAGCCAAGTACACATCCCACCCTTCATCTGGGGTGGTTTTCACCTCTGCAGAAGGAGCATCATCATATCCCTTTCCTCTGTAAGGAGCTTTAGATCTATAGTCCTTTTTGAAGTGCCCTTCCTTTCATCATTTCCTGCACACCTTTATAGGTTTTCCTGGAAATTTAAATCTCCCTCTAGATTTAGATATTCCACTCGGGGATTTTTTTTTTCTATTCTGGGACCATCCTCGTATAGATAAGGCATCTCCATTCTGGCCCTCCATAATTTTTCCGTCTCATCTCCTCTGATATCAAGGATGAGACTAGTTCATCAAACTTCAAGGTATTTGTATTGCTACCTATTTTAATAACCAGAATATCCCACAAATCTAGTAGAGAACACAACAAATTGATGCACTTAACTTCATCTGAAATTTTAATATCAATATATAACAATTGGCTTACCAGATTATTAAAGGCGTTTAAATGCTCTGTCATCGAGTCTCCATCCTTCATCCTCAGGTTATACAACTTTTTCTATAGAAACAATTTGTTCACCAGAGACTTAGATTGGTACAATGTCTCTAACTTGTCCCACAAAGCCTTGGTCATAGCTTTCCCTGATACATTCAACAATACTGAATCTGAGATACACAACTGTATGGTTCTCTTTTCTTTCTGGTCCAACTTCACCTAGTCTTCATTTGACATTGCCATTGGTTTAGTACCTAGATCTACTGTGATCCACTAATCTTTATCCACCAGAAGATCCTCCATCTTGAGTTTCCACAACTCAAAACTCTAACTATTAAATTTCTCGATCTCTATCTTTCCACTGCTCGTAATATTATTTCACCACAAGAATTGATCCCGCAGATGTACCATTAAACAGGCTCTAACACAGGCCCAAGTAAAACCCCTCAGCAGTAAAGGCATCCCCTTGAAGCATAAACAACTCTGATACCAAATGTAGGTTTTAACCCTGTATAGAAATTACGTGCATACGAATTATAAAAGAAGAAAATAAACAATGGCGAGAGCATAAAACATAAAACAAATATACACAGAGATTTTCCCCTGGATCCCAAAACTGGGACTATCAAATTGATTTTTCGTTATGTTCCTTTCAGTGTTATAAAACACAACACAGACACAGACACACACACACACACACACACACACACACACACACACACACACACACACACATATATATATATACATGCTAAAGAATTCTTAAACCCCTAATCCATTAACCCTGGATTAGAACATAATCGTAGTCCCTTGACCAGATCTATAAAAACCATGGGCAAAAAACCAACATGCTCAAAACCATGTGCAAAACCCATGCAAAAAGAAATAGGTAGATTTGCCTGCCTAATATAGGGTCCAAAAAAGTTTTCCCGGGGCACTGCACTAGACCCCATACATGGGGGCTACCGCCCCCTTAAACCCCTCGACAAGGGTGTTGCACCCCCCCATGACCCCCTTGCTACGCCCAGTGCAATGAACAGGGGGGGATGTCACCCCTCGTAAATGTGACTAGCCATGGAAAGAATATAACACACACCCAACATAAAATCATAAACAATGGCGAGAGCATAAAACATAAAATAGATATACACGGATATTTTCCCCTGGATCCCAAAAATGGGGCTACCAGATTGATTTTCATTATGTTTCTTTCAATGTTACAATACATATATATACATGTTGAAGCATTCATAAATCGACCCCCATGTGACCCCCTAGCATTTGCGACCAATTGTGGAAGCTCATGGGAATTAGTTCATCTTCGTAATTTCCATTTTTTTGTTATAACAAGAGTGGGGTTGATCACCTCCTTATAATACCTTATCTTCCTTTTCCCCTCTAATTACTTATCACTCCACAAATTATCCTTAAATTTAAAAGTAATAGATTTTTTAATATTATCCTTATTCTCAAAGATGATCTTCTACTTTATCCCCCAATAGTCGAGGCGGGACTTGGAATCCTTATTCCAACCTCATTTGAGCCGAAGGTGGAGGTTTTGACTAGAATTAGAAGCAATTTTGGGGAGCCTCTTGGCTTCCATGATGTACAGGTTCTTCTTATACATCATATACCTAAACATAGTCATGCTTTCAATAGGGGAATGACTAGCTTCAATCAAGAGAATAGAGTAGGGAGCATTACCTTTAGTCTTGATTTTGTAAGTTATAAATTGTTTTTGGATCATTTTAATCTTTCTCCATGATTCTCTAGATATACTGCAGCCCCTGCACCTCACATCTGTATGAAATAACAGAGGTGGCAGGGTCTCAAAGAAAAACCTTCTTTACTCCAAACCCAAAGATTGGTCGACTTACAATTGTTGTCAAGCTCATAGTAAGATTTCCAGCCTCCTATAATCCTTTTCTCAATGCTGCAGTTCTAATTGAGCTGATGGTGAATGTCAATACCTAAATATTTATAGAAGAAACCTTCTCTAAGTAATTTTTATCATAATGAAATTATTACACTTGATCTTTTTGGATTTAATTGCCATTTGGCCACACCCCTACCTTTTTTTTACAATTTTTTGTTAAGTAGTTTTTTAATTATTTTTTTAATGTTTCTTAAATATGTTTTTATTTTTATTTTTTTAGCATATATATTTTTAATGTATTCATGGGTTTGGAAGTAGTGTTGTGGATTATGCGATATATAATACCCATATCCTCCACTGTATTATAAGTTTTAACCTCCTAAATGACCACGAGTCGAATTTTGACCATAAACCTCTATCCTTAACTCTAAACCTTAACATGCACACCAACCACATGCAAAAGAATTGTGAGAGTCAAAGGCACATTTGTTTTGATAGAAGTAAAATGGATCTCTTCTTAAAGGTTTTAAAAAGGTATTTAGGTTTGTTAATGTATAATTATAACATTGATTACATTTACCACAATTTTACCACAACCCTTTCCACTACCATTAAAAAATTCTCAACCGAGGTGTTGTATAAAAAGAATAATAGAACTTCCAATCCTTGGTATAATAATATTTTTAAAATTGCTAGGAAAGTGATTAGAGATGCTCCTAACAAAACTGTAAAACTTGAAAAAATAAGTATGTATAAAGCTCTTGTTAAAAGGAATAAATGGTCTTATATAAACAATAGGCAAGAGCGTCTTCTTCACCTTTCTAAAGTTGAGCCTAGAAACTTTTGGAAGAATATACTTGTTCATAAAATGAAATAAAATAATTCAATCACCTTAAAGAATTGGGATATTTATCTTAAGAATCTTTATGACTCCCTAGACACCATGGGAAACATCTTAAACACTCCTTTAGAGGAAGATATCTTTCTTTGGAATATGTGGAGTTTGGGATTAAGAAATCTGGTAATGGGAAAGTTAGGGATATTAAAGGATACCGAGCTGAAATTTTCAATATGGGAAGGTCTATCCTCATCCCTCACATACACAATATCCTTAATTTGGTGAAGAAACATGGCTTCCCTAATCCTTGGACGTGAAACCTTATTGTGCCTATCTTTAAAAGTGGCGATAAAACATTCCCTCTGACTATAGGACCATTATGATTAGCCACATTTTAACTAAACTATATGGGCTCATTTTGGAAAGTAAGACTAGCCTCTAGGTTGAAATCCATGGTAAAAGAGTTGAAGGGAAAGTTGGTTTTAGGAGACATCACTCAAATATTGACCATCCTGTTACTCTTAGGATCATTGTCGAGGAATGTTGCAATAATAAAAATATTTTCTTCTTCTATTTGGTTGACTTTAAAAATGATTTTAACACGGTTCCTTGGGATAAGTTATGGAAGATATTTGAAGAGATAATGGTTCCTCTCGCTTTGAGGGTTATCATGACTAGGCTATATGAGAATGTTATTTCTAAGCTTAAGACCACTGAGGGTTGGTCTGAGAAAATTAAATGCAATATCGGAGTTAAGCAAGGGTGTCCCCTATCCCCTACCCTTTTTGGCATTTACATTGATAAGCTAGAAGAGTGTTTGGAAGTTGTAGGATGCAATGGCTTCAAGCTCGCTGGTATGGTCATGACTCTTCTCCTTTATGTTGACAATATCATTCTTCTAGCTAGAAGCCATAATGATCTCGAAAAGAAGCATAGAATCCTCCATGATTACTTCTCCAAGATTGGTATGGCGATTAATACCGACAAGACTAAAGTCATGATTATTAAATCCAAAAAGATCAACTATGATGATTTCATTTACAATAACAATTACTTGGATAATGTTTATACATACAAATATTTAGGTATTGACATTCATCATCAACTCAACTGGAATTATAACATTGAGAAAAGGATTGTAGGAGGCTGAAAAGTTTATTATGAGCTTAAAAGAAATTGTAAGTCGACAGATATTTGGGTATGGAGTAAAAAAATGTCCCTCTTTGAGACTCTCTTCACCTCTATTATTTTATACGTATGTGAGGTTTGGGGTTGCAGTATATCTAGAAAATCATGGAGGAAGATTGAGTTGATCCAAAAAAAATTTATAACCTACAACCTCAATATTAAAGGTAATACTCCCTACCCTGTCCTCTTGATTGAAGCTAGCCTTTCCCCATTGAAAGCTTGGCTATGTTGAAGCATTTGATGTATACGAAGAAACTTTAAAACATGGAAGCTAGGAGGTTCCCCAAAATTGCTACTAACTCTAACTAAAACCCCCACCTCTAGCATAATTGATGTTGACATAAGGATGCCCAATCTTGGCTCGACCATTGGGGGATAAATGAGGAGATCATCTTGGAGAATAAAGATAATATTTAAAATACTATTACTTCCAAATTTAAGGATAAATTGTGGGATAGTAGGGAGTTAGAGGGAAAAATGAAGTTAAGTTATTATAATGAGGTGATCAACCCTAATATTGCTAACCATAATTATCTTTCTATCTTGACTAGTGCTAAGAAGAAAATGAACATTGTGAAGATAAGAACTAATTCTCATGAGCTTCGGAGTGAAACCGGGTGTTGGTCAATTCCCAAAACACCCTGGGACAAAGGAGTTTGTCACATTTGCAATACTAAGAGGGTTGAAGATGAAAAACACTTTCTTTTGAATTTCTCGGCTCTCGCTCACATCCATTCTCATTTCCAAAACCTTTGTCACACTACCAACCTTCTTGACTTGTTAAGTCAACAAAACTATAATGATCGAGGAATGCTTCTCTCCCTTCCTTTTTATCATAGAAATAGAATATTAAAGAGTCTCAATTAATCTCTTATTTTCTTAAGGTATGAAAGAACGTGTTGGTCTTAATGGACGTTAATCATCATCATCATCAAAATCATTTTTTAAAAATCATTTTTTTATTTTTTTTTTGTTCATTTTTCTCTATGTATTTTTTTATGTTTTTTATTTGATTTTTTAATTAGTTGATTTGTTTTTATTTTAATTATTTTATTTTTTTAGTTTTATTTTTTTAATCTTTAATTTTTTTAAGTATGTTTTTCATTTCCTATTAAAATATGTTTATTGAATTTTTTTAAATTGGGTTCATATTTTGTTTTTTTTTTTTAGCTTGATAGGGATTTTTTTCATTTTTTAATTTTTTTTTTTAACAACTCGTTTCCCTTTTTATGTTTGAATTTTTCTCTTTTTATGGGTTAATTTTTGTTATTAAAAAAAATATGCTTGATTTCTTTTTTTGTAGTTTGTTTTTGGTTTTTTAAAACAATTTTTTATGTTTGAATTTTTTTTTTTTTTTTTTTTTAACTTTCAACTTTTTGTTGTTGTTTTTTTTGTTGAGATTGCAACAAGATGATGGAGCTTAGTGAAAAGAGTCGCCTTCACTAAGTGGGCCCGCAGGCAAATTATGGCGCAAGTTCTATTTTTGATCACAGTGTGGATGATCACAGTGTGGATGATCACAGTGTGGGTGATCACAGTGTGAGTGATCACAATGTGGGTGACCAAAGTGTGGGTGACCAAAGTGTGGGTGATCAAAGTCTATTTTTAGACTGGCTGTCAAAAATAGAAAAGTCAAATATTATTGTCTCATAATAATATTTGGACTATAAACTTGATCTTATTCTCTTGGAGCACTTCAGTTTGAGCTACATATGTGGCCCATGCAGCTGTCAGAAGGAAGTACGCTTTTCTTATGAGTCGGTTGAGTTGTTGCATGCATGACTTCAGTTAGAACTCAATCAGTTGAGTTTGGTGGAGTTGATTGTGGAGTTGATGGAGTTGTGTTCAGTTTGACTTGGTTAAACTAGTTGTAGTTAGTCTAACTACAGATAGACTAATGATGAGTTGTTAAACTAATTATTAACTCATAATACAACTATAGAATACATCAGTTAACTCAGTTGCATGTCAGTGCATGTTCAGTTCAGTAAGGACAGGTGTTAGAGAATCAGATTGCTATCAGTTGTGACTATAGTTGTGCATCAGATCTTGCACAATCAAAGGATTGAGTATGCCAATGAGTTTGCTCATGTATTTGCCCAGTTTGTAGCTTCTGCTCACGTCTTACACATTGTGAGTGATTCTTTGGAGGTGAAATACGAGTTTGGTAGACCATTCTCATTCATTCTTGAGCAGGTATTGAGCAGTGGAGGCAGGCAAGCAGTGGAATAGATTTGGAGATCAGATCTTAGCTGTATTGTGTGTAACAGGTGGAGCTGGTACTGGATTGCTTGTGATAAGCATTGTACTTTGTAATGTTACATGGTCTCAATCATTAATATACAGATAGTGTGGGGTTTTTAGCGAGATGCTTTCCCCGGGTTACATACTGTGTTAATGTGTGAATGCTCTTGATGTTTTATTGTTATTGATGTTGCTATATTGATGATCAACGTAGAGGATCTTATGTATTGTGTATGTATTCCGCAATAGTACATGATCAGGATAATCTCTGTTCAATATGTGTTAAATTATTCAAAATTTCTACATGGTATCAGAGCGAGCTAGATAATTGTAGAAAAAGTTTCTACATGGTATCGGAGCTGTTGATCATCAGATCTACTATTCAGGAAGTGTTTACATTCTATTTCTTCAGGCAGAGTCTGTAGTCGGGCCAGGTAGCCTCTGGATTCATCCTTCCTTTGGAAGGTGAGATATCTGGTGAATGCCCATACAGTCAATCTCGGTACGAGAAATATTGTGTTCTCACGAATTTTAGATCGGAGGCGGTTGAGTTTGGAGCTGGTGGAAAATCAAATTTGCAGCAGTGTTGTTGAAATGTCTTTCAACGGATTGCAAATGTTATTCCAAAGCAAGAGCGACCTGGCGCTCAAGGATAAACTCAGAAACAATAAAGGTGAGAATGGATCTTCATCTAAGGTATCTGATGAAGAGAATTGCACTTTGGCTGCCAAAGCAAAGAAGGGGAAGAACAAGAAAGCTTCTCAGTCTGGTGCGAAAGGCAAGAAGCAGGATATGTCCAAGGTGAAGTGTTTTCACTGTCACCAGCACGGACACTATGCCACTAATTGTCTGTAGAAGAAGAAGAACAAGCAGGCTGCTGGATCTTCAGTAGGAGAGGCTCTAGCCTCACAGTTTGAGCTTGATTTTTCATTGATCGCATGCTTGGTTTCAAGTGTTATGGGATTAGTGTGGTTCTTGGAAAGTGGTGCGTCTTTTCACATGACGGGAGATAGAGATTTGTTCTCTGATCTGGAGGACAAAGATCTTGGAGTGCACATCGAGATGGGCAATGATGGTAGATACAGTGCGACCGGTATCGGTACCATTTCCTTTGAGAGGGAGTCTGGTAAACCCTTCGTATTAAAGGAAGTCATGCATGTTCCAGGATTGATGAAGAATCTCATCTCAGTGGCGATGTTAGAAGACAAGGGGTATGATGTTGTTTTCAGCAAGGGGAAGGCTTTCCTGCGTAGCAAGACAACTGGTGAGACTCGGAAGATAGGGGTTCGAGTGAGGAACCTTTATCAGTTGTATGTAGATGAATGTGGCACAGAAGATTGGGTCACCTTCACCATGGAGCCTTGAAGATACTGCAGCAGATCACTATAGGGCTTCCTAAAGGCACACTTGCGCAGTCAGATCAGTGCAAGGGGTGTACTTTGGGGAAGTTTGTGAAAGCCACCTTTCACGAGAAGGATAGTCACGACACGACGATCCTTGAGAGAATTCACACAGACGTGTGTGGACCTTTCTTAGTTGCTTCGACAGAAAAACACAGGTATTATGTGATTTTTGTTGATGATTTCTCTCGTAAGTGCTGGATCTTCTTCATGCAGAAGAAGAGCGAGACATATTCAAAGTTCTGTGAATTCAAAGCACTGGTCGAGAAGGAGTCGGGGAAGAAGGTGAAGGCTCTTAGGAGCGATAATGGTGGTGAATACATCTCGGACGAGTTCAAGGATTTCTGCAATGCAGAAGGGATTCGTAGAGAGCTCATAGCTCCCCATAACCCACAGCAGAACGGGGTAGCTGAGCGGAAGAATAGAACGATTGTGGGTGCTGCACGGGAAATGTTGCATGATCAGGGCCTACCCCTTCACTTGTGGGCGGAAGCATGCAATACAACAATTTATGTGTAGAACCGTTGTCCTCATAGGATACTTAGCATGAGTACACCTGAGGAGACTTATTCTGGTAAGAAGCCTGATCTTTATCATTTGAGGATTTTTGGTGTTAACGTTTACATGCATGTGACGAAGGATGCCAGTAAGAAGTTGGAGCCGACCGCAGAGGTTGGGATATTTGTGGGGTACACTGATACGCCCCACAACTATCGTGTGTATTTGCCAGACAGTGGTAAAACTGTTGTGTGACGGGATATAAAATTTCAGGAGGAGAAAGCCATGAAGTGTTCGCTTGAGAGGGAGCTACACTTGCATGCAGATGAGGAGCTATTAGTTCCTAAGGATGAGCTTCAGGATGTGGATCAGCCACAGGACGAGGTTCATGGAGTGGAAGAGACCACTCATGCAGCGCCAACCATCAGAGGGCGAAAGGGCTTGACAGAAGCTGAGCGATTGGCTCAAGATGCAGAGAAAGTTGTAGGACCACCTACAGCCCAACGCAGGCAGAAACAGTCACCTGATCGGTACACTAGATACATGGCTCTGATGAGCAAGTGTGTTGTGACTGAGCCATCCTCTTTCGAGGAAGCTGTGGAGGATCCCGTATGGGTAGACGCCATGGTGGAAGAGTATGATTCTATTGTCAGAAACAGTGCATGGGAGATTGTTCCTAGACTGGAATGGAAATCAGTGGTGGGTTCGAGATGGATCTACAAGGTCAAGCAGGCAGCTGATGGAAGTGTGGAGAAATACAAGGCAAGATTTATTGCCCGAGGCTTTTCACAGATAGAGGGGATCGATTATGAGGAGACCTTTGCACCTGTCGCAAAGTATTCTTCCATACGGACGATTCTTGCTCTCTCAGCGCAGATGGGATGGCACATTCATCAGATGGATGTGAAGACTGCGTTCCTCAATGGAGTCATTGAGGAGGAGGTGTACATTGAGCAGCCCGAAGGCTTTGAGGTCTTCAGCAGCGAGTCGCATGTGTGCAGGCTCAAGAGAGCGCTGTATGGGTTGAAGCAAGCACCACATGCTTGGTACACACGGATAGACAGCTATTTCACAGGACTTGGATTCTCCAAGAGTGAGGCGGATCCTAACCTATACCAGATTGTGGTGGAGGGTAAGTTGCTTATCATTGTACTATATGTTGATGATTTGATTCTAACGGGTGATGAGCTGTTGATACTGTCATGCAAGAAGGATCTTGCTACAGAGTTTGAGATGAAGGACTTGGGCCTCCTTCACTATTTCCTAGGATTGGAAATATGGCAGCGCAGTGGTGGATTGTTTGTTTCTCAAGGCAAGTATTCTCGGGAGATACTGGAGAAGTTCAACATGCATGGCTGCAAGCCTATTGATACTCCTCTTCCTGGAGGTTGGAGGAAGGAGGATGCCACTTCGGGAGAAGAAGTGGATGCCACTGTTTATCGACAGTTGGTGGGGTCGCTGATATATTTGGTCAATACACAACCTGATATATGCTATGCAGTTAACCAGCTTTCACAAGCTATGGTTAAGCCTACCAAGCTCTTCTGTAAGGCAGGCAAGCATGTATTGCGCTACTTGAGAGGCACATCGAGATATGGTTTGTGGTATATACAGGAGGATGAGGTGAAGCTATGTGGCTTCACGGATGCAGATTGGGCAGGGAGCCCAACGGACAGAAAGAGCACATCAGGAGGGTTCTTCAGTATTGGATCGACAACAGTTTCTTGGTACAACAGGAAGCAGAGATCCGTGGCACTCAGTTCAGCGGAGGCCGAGTATATGGCAGCAAGTTTGGCTGCATGCGAGGCTATATGGATGAGGAAGATCCTGGTTGGTTTGTTCGGTTCTCATTTGGATCCTACTATGATTTACTGTGATAACCAGAGTTGCATTAAACTCTCGGCTAATCCTGTATTTCACGATAGATCTAAGCATATTGACATCAGGTACCATCATATCAGAGATTGTGTGCAGCGGAGGATCATGTTGCTTTCATACATTCCAACAGAGGATCAGGATGCTGATATTCTGACGAAGGCTCTCACCAGGAGCAAATTCGAGTACCACCGAGGCAGGATAGGGGTTGCTGATAATCCATATCTTGTCGAGAGGGAGTGTTGAGATTGCAACAATATGATGGATCTTAGTGAAAAGAGTCGCCTTCACTAAGTGGGCCCGCAGTCAAATTATGGCGCAAGTTCTATTTTTGATCACAGTGTGGATGATCACAGTGTGGATGATCATAGTGTGGGTGATCACAGTGTGAGTGATCACAATGTGGGTGACCAAAGTGTGGGTGATCAAAGTCTATTTTTAGACTGGCTGTCAAAAATAGAAAAGTCAAATATTATTGTCTCATAATAATATTTGGACTATAAACTTGATCTTATTCTCTTGGAGCACTTCAGTTTGAGCTACAGATGTGGCCCATGTAGCTGTCAGAAGGAAGTACGCTTTTATTATGAGTCAGTTGAGTTTTTGCATGCATGACTTCAGTTAGAACTCAATCAGTTGAGTTTGGTGGAGTTGATTGTGGAGTTGATGGAGTTGTGTTCAGTTTGACTTGGTTAAACTAGTTGTAGTTAGTCTAAATACAGATAGACTAATGATGAGTTGTTAAAATAATTATTAACTCATAATACAACTATAGAATACATCAGTTAACTCAGTTTCATGTCAGTGCATGTTCAGTTCAGCAGGGACAGGTGTTAGAGAATCAGATTGCTATCAGTTGTGACTATAGTTGTGCATCAGATCTTGCACAATCAAAGGATTGAGTATGCCAATGAGTTTGCTCATGTATTTGCCCAGTTTGTAGCTTCTGCTCACGTCTTACACATTGTGAGTGATTATTTGGAGGTGAAATACGAGTATGGTAGACCATTCTCATTCATTCTTGAGCAGGTATTGAGCAGTGGAGGCAGGCAAGCAGTGGAATAGATTTGGAGATCAGATCTTAGCTATATTGTGTGTAACAGGTGGAGCTGGTACTAGATTGCTTGTGATAAGCATTGTACTTTGTAATGTTACATGGTCTCAATCATTAATATACAGATAGTGTGGGGTTTTTAGCGAGATTCTTTCCCCGGGTTACATACTGTGTTAATGTGTGAATGCTCTTGATGTTTTATTGTTATTGATGTTGCTATATTGATGATCAACGTAGAGGAGCTTATGTATTGTGTATGTATTCCGCAATAGTACATGATCAGGATAATCTCTGTTCAATATGTGTTAAATTATTCAAAATTTCTACATGGTATCAGAGCGAGCTAGATAATTGTAGAAAAAGTTTCTACATGGTATCGGAGCTGTTGATCATCAGATCTACTATTCAGGAAGTGTTTACATTCTATTTCTTCAGGCAGAGTCTGTAGTCGGGCCAGGTAGCCTCTGGATTCATCCTTCCTTTGGAAGGTGAGATATCCGGTGAATGCCCATACAGTCAATTTCTGTATGAGAAATATTGTGTTCTCACGAATTTTAGATCGGAGGCGGTTGAGTTTGGAGCTGGTGGAAAATCAAATTCGCAGCAGTGTTGTTGAAATGTCTTTCAACGGATTGCAAATGTTATTCCAAAGCAAGAGCGACCTGGCGCTCAAGGATAAACTCAGAAACAATAAAGGTGAGAATGGATCTTCATCAAAGGTATCTGATGAAGAGAATTGTGCTTTGGCTGCCAAAGCAAAGAAGGGGAAGAACAAGAAAGCTCTCAGTCTGGTGCGAAAGGCAAGAAGCAGAATATGTCCAAGGTGAAGTGTTTTCACTGTCACCAGCACGACACTATGCCACTAATTGTCTACAGAAGAAGAAGAACAAGCAGGCTGCTGGATCTTCAGTAGGAGAGGCTCTAGCCTCACAGTTTGAGCTTGATTTTTCATTGATCGCATGCTTGGTTTCAAGTGTGATGGGATTAGTGTGGTTCTTGGACAGTGGTGCGTCTTTTCACATGACGGGAGATAGAGATTTGTTCTCTGATCTGGAGGAAAAAGATCTTGGAGTGCACATCGAGATGGGTGATGATGGTAGATACAGTGCGACCCGTATCGGTACCATTTCCTTTGAGAGGGAGTCTGGTAAACCCTTCGTATTAAAGGAAGTCATGCATGTTCCAGGATTGATGAAGAACCTCATCTCAGTGGCGATGTTAGAAGACAAGGGGTATGATGTTGTTTTCAGCAAGGGAAAGGCTTTCCTGCGCAGCAAGACAACTGGTGAGACCCGGAAGATAGGGGTGCGAGTGAGGAACCTTTATCAGCTGTATGTAGATGGATGTGCAGCAATGGCGGGCAAGGCAGAAGGATTGGTGAGCCGGGATGATGGCGAGTTGTGGTACAGGAGATTGGGTCACCTTCACCATGGAGCCTTGAAGATACTGCAGCAGATCACTATAGGGCTTCCTAAAGGCACACTTGCGCAGTCAGATCAGTGCAAGGGGTGTACTTTGGGGAAGTTTGTGAAAGCCACCTTTCACGAGAAGGATAGTCACGACACGACGATCCTTGAGAGAATTCACACACACGTGTGTGGACCTTTCTCAGTTGCTTCGACAACAAAACACAGGTATTATGTGATTTTTGTTGATGATTTCTCTCGTAAGTGTTGGATCTTCTTCATGCAGAAGAAGAGCGAGACATATTCAAAGTTTTGTGAATTCAAAGCACTGGTCGAGAAGGAGTCGGGGAAGAAGGTGAAGGCTCTTAGGAGCGATAATGGTGGTGAATACATCTCGGACGAGTTCAAGGATTTCTGCAAGGCAGAAGGGATTCGTAGAGAGCTCATAGCTCCCCATAACCCACAGCAGAACGGGGTAGCTGAGCGGAAGAACAGAATGATTGTGGGTGCTGCACGGGCAATGTTGCATGATCAGGGCCTACCCCTTCACTTGTGGGTGGAAGAATGCAATACAACAGTTTATGTGCAGAACCGTTGTCCTCATAGGATACTTGGCATGAGTACACCTGAGGAGACTTATTCTGGTAAGAAGCCTGATCTTTCTCATTTGAGGATTTTTGGTGTTAACGTTTACATGCATGTGACGAAGGATGCCAGGAAGAAGTTGGAGCAGACCGCAGAGGTTGGGATATTTGTGGGGTACACTGATACGCCCCACAACTATCGTGTGTATTTGCTAGACAGTGGTAAAACTGTTGTGCGACGGGTTATAAAATTTCAGGAGGAGAAAGCCATGAAGTGTTCGCTTGAGAGGGAGCTACACTTGCATGCAGATGAGGAGCTATTAGTTCTTAAGGATGAGCTTCAGGACGTGGATCAGCCACAGGACGAGGTTCATGGAGTGGAAGAGACCACTCATGCAACGCCAACCATCAGAGGGAGAAAGCGCTTGACAGAAGTTGAGCGACTGGCTCAAGATGCAGAGAAAGTTGTAGGACCACCTACAGCCCAACGCAGGCAGAAACAGTCACCTGATCGGTACACTGGATACATGGCTCTGATGAGCAAGTGTGTTGTGACTGAGCCATCCTCTTTCAAGGAAGCTGTGGAGGATCCCGTATGGGTAGACGCCATGGTGGAAGAGTATGATTCTATTGTCAGAAACAGTGCATGGGAGATTGTTCCTAGACTGGAATGGAAATCAGTGGTGGGTTCGAGATGGATCTACAAGGTCAAGCAGGAAGCTGACGGGAGTGTGGAGAAATACAAGGCAAGATTTATTGCCCGAGGCTTTTCACAGATAGAGGGGATCGATTATGAGGAGACCTTTGCACCTGTCGCAAAGTATTCTTCCATACGGACGATTCTTGCTCTCTCAGTGCAGATGGGATGGCACATTCATCAGATGGATGTGAAGACTGTGTTCCTCAATGGATTCATTGAGGAGGAGGTGTACATTGAGCAGCCCGAAGGCTTTGAGGTCTTCAGCAGCGAGTCGCATGTGTGCAGGCTCAAGAGAGCGCTGTATGGGTTGAAGCAAGCACCACGTGCTTGGTACACACGGATAGACAGCTATTTCACAGGACTTGGATTCTCCAAGAGTGAGGCGGATCCTAACCTATACCAGATTGTGGTGGAGGGTAAGTTGCTTATCATTGTACTATATGTTGATGATTTGATTCTAACGGGTGATGAGCTGTTGATACTGTCATGCAAGAAGGATCTTGCTATAGAGTTTGAGATGAAGGACTTGGGCCTCCTTCACTATTTCCTAGGATTGAAAATATGGCAGCGCAGTGGTGGATTGTTTGTTTCTCAGGGCAAGTATGCTCGGGAGATATTGGAGAAGTTCAACATCCATGGCTGCAAGCCTGTTGATACTCCTCTTCCTGGAGGTTGGAGGAAGGAGGATACCACTTCGGGAGAAGAAGTGGATGCCACTGTTTATCGACAGTTGGTGGGGTCGTTGATGTATTTGGTCAATACACAACCTGATATATGCTATGCAGTTAACCAGCTTTCACAAGCTATGGTTAAGCCTACCAAGCTCTTCTGGAAGGCGAGCAAGCATGTATTGCGCTACTTGAGAGGCACATCGAGATATGGTTTGTGGTATAGACAGGAGGATGAGGTGAAGCTATGTGGCTTCACGGATGCAGATTGGGCAGGGAGCCCAACGGACAGAAAGAGCACATCAGGAGGGTTCTTCAGTATTGGATCGACAGCAGTTTCTTGGTACAACAGGAAGCAGAGATCCGTGGCACTCAGTTCAGCGGAGGCCGAGTATATGGCAGCAAGTTTGGCTGCATGCGAGGCTATATGGATGAGGAAGATCCTGGTTGGTTTGTTCGGTTCTCATTTGGATCCTACTGTGATTTACTGTGATAACCAGAGTTGCATTAAACTCTCAGCTAATCCTGTATTTCATGATAGATCTAAGCATATTGACATCAGGTACCATCATATCAGAGATTGTGTGCAGCGGAGGATCATGTTGCTTTCATACATTCCAACAGAGGATCAGGATGCTGATATTCTGACGAAGGCTCTCACCAGGAGCAAATTCGAGTACCACCGAGGCAGGATAGGGGTTGCTGATAATCCATATCTTGTCGAGAGGGAGTGTTGAGATTGCAACAAGATGATGGATCTTAGTGAAAAGAGTCGCCTTCACTAAGTGGGCCCGCAGGCAAATTATGGCGCAAGTTCTATTTTTGATCACACTGTGGATGATCACAGTGTGGATGATCACAGTGTGGGTGATCACAGTGTGAGTGATCACAATGTGGGTGACCAAAGTGTGGGTGACCAAAGCATGGGTGATCAAAGTCTATTTTTAAACTGGCTGTCAAAAATAGAAAAGTCAAATATTATTGTCTCATAATAATATTTGGACTATAAACTTGATCTTATTCTCTTGGAGCACTTCAGTTTGAGCTACAGATGTGGCCCATGCAGCTGTCAGAAGGAAGTACGCTTTTCTTATGATTTAGTTGAGTTGTTGCATGCATGAATTCAGTTAGAACTCAATCAGTTGAGTTTGGTGGAGTTGATGGAGTTGTGTTCAGTTTGACTTGGTTAAACTAGTTGTAGTTAGTCTAACTACAGATAGACTAATGATGAGTTGTTAAACTAATTATTAACTCATAATACAACTATAGAATACATCAGTTAACTCAGTTGCATGTCAGTGCATGTTCAGTTCAGCAGGGACAGGTGTTAGAGAATCAGATTGCTATCAGTTGTGACTATAGTTGTGCATCAGATCTTGCACAATCAAAGGATTGAGTATGCCAATGAGTTTGCTCATGTATTTGCCCAGTTTGTAGCTTCTGCTCACGTCTTACACATTGTGAGTGATTCTTTGGAGGTGAAATACGAGTTTGGTAGACCATTCTCATTCATTCTTGAGCAGGTATTGAGCAGTGGAGGGAGGCAAGCAGTGGAATAGATTTGGAGATCAGATCTTAGCTGTATTGTGTGTAACAGGTGGAGCTGGTACTGTATTGCTTGTGATAAGCATTTTACTTTGTAATGTTACATGGTCTCAATCATTAATATATAGATAGTGTGGGGTTTTTAGCGAGATGCTTTCCCCGGGTTACATACTGTGTTAATGTGTGAATGCTCTTGATGTTTTATTGTTATTGATGCTGCTATATTGATGATCAACGTAGAGGAGCTTATGTATTGTGTATGTATTCCGCAATAGTACATGATCAGGATAATCTCTGTTGAATATGTGTTATATTATTCAAAATTTCTATATTTTTTTTTTCCATTTTTATTCATCTATCTTTTCTTTTTTTGGTTGTTGCAACGCTTGTTTCGATTAGCAACCTGACCCCATTATGTGTTAGTTTGATAGTTGATTTTTAATATTTTGTTACAATTGGTCAACTATGCCCCCATTGGGTGTCAATTTGATGGTTGATTTTTAAGTTTTCATCGCAATGGGTGAAGTCTGCCCCCACTTCGTGTCAATTTGATGGTTAATTTTTATGTTTTTGTTGCAATGTGTCAAGTTATCTTAGGCTAATATTTTAAAAGACCTATACTTTTAGCATTTAAAAAAAATACTCTTGGTATAATGAATTTTTTAGTTAGGTATTCATTTTTAAGGTTTTCTTTAGTCATGATATTTGGTCGTCAATGCCATGATTGAAATATGTTGAATATTTAGGGGTGGTAAGAGGGGTAGGGTTTATCCTTAACCTTGATGGAAAACAAGTAATTAAGTACTCTTGGGGGCTAGGTAAGAGGTGCAACAATCAAATTGAAATGTATGGCCTCTTGCTTGGGCTAACCTTGGCCAAAGATTTGGAAGTCACCAAGATTGTAATATTGGGAGACTATCTCCTCACCATACAACATTTATATAGAGGATCCTTACCCAAGGACAATCATCTTAAACCCATTCTTCACAGAATTATGGGTGCATTGGGTCATTTTCACTTTATGTCCTTTTTTCATATCCATCTCAAAATATGGAAGCTGATAAACAAGCTAATCTCACATGCTTTTTGAAAATGGGTTAGACTGGTACAAGTGATTTGTCTGGATGATGAAACATCCCATGAACATACCCCAATCTCCTTTATCCTATATGAAGCTTATTCAAGCCCCTATGTTAGCCTTTATGAAAATAAAAATAAAACATCATCAATGCCCTTAACGAAATCACCCGCACCCCCCCCCCCCCCCCCCCCAAGCACTAACAACAACTATAGAGCTCATGGTTTTTGTGGTTGGAAAATTACATGGGGGGGGGCATGGCTTGTTGTGAGCATGCAATCCTTGCATGGGAATGTTTCCCAATACCCTCGCATGCCTTAATAACTACATCTGCACATCACTATGTCCATCGTTAGATCTTGCTCCTAGAGAATTGATGGGTTTATGATGATGGGTTATTATGGAATTTAACAGTGAAAGGGTTTGTGTTGCATGTGGATTCCTAGGCTCTATGTTTAAATCCATGGGTTTTATCTGGTTGACTCATCATAGCCCTCCTTGATGGTTCAATATTCAATGGTGCCTAACATATACTCCTTTGACCTAGGTGGTGGATCTTAATGTTGATTGTGTCATTTGCCATAAATTGGGAATTATTTGGGTCAAATGCTCTGTTTTTCGCATGGACGGTGGAGAGCAGAACTTTCATTGCTCCACGAGAGGTGAATTGAGTAGTTCCAATGTTTTTGGTGCATTATAGGTCTCTATGTTGGCTCTAGAAGTCATAATTCTCTTTAATCTTGTTTGTGGAAGTGAAATTGACTCGATTAGTGTGTCGTGGGTCTCTTTGTTGGCTATAAAATCCATAATTCTCTTAAGATTTATTTAAGCCAGTGAAAATGCTTCTCTGGTGCATCTTGGGCCATTCTGTTGGCTCTGATAGTTGCAATTTTCTTCAATTTTGTTTGTGGCAATGCAATAGGCTTCTCAAGAGTGTCGAGGGTCTCTCTAGATGCTCTAGAAGCCAAAATTCTCTTTAGTTCTATTCATGGTAGTGAAATTGGCTTATTTGGTGAGTCGTGGGTATCTTTGTTAACTCTAGAAGCCAAAATTTTATTTAGTTATGTTCATGGTAGTGCAATTGGATTCTTTTGTGGGTCGGGGGTCTCTTTGTTGGATCGCAAAGTCACAATGCACTTCAACCTTGTTCATGGCAATGAAACTGACTCTTGGTTCTCTTTTGTGGGAGTCTCCTCGGGCATCTCAAATTTGATTATGCTTAAGATTATCCATTAGTGTTTAATGAGGATGTTTTTTATGCTTCTTGTAATATTCAAAAGATTTGTCCCCATATTTGGAAGCCTCCTTGGTATCCACTTCTTTGTAGTCTGTATAGCTTGATCTATGTGATCTTTGTCTCCCCTCTCACTACTCCCTATGATATAGAAGCACCTCTCTTAGAATCCCTTGGTGTTATTTCTTGCCTCTGGTCTAACATTTCCTTGACAACCACTCATTGCGACCCTCGAATTAGTCTTTGGACTACTATGCAACCATTCCTCTCTAGAAATTAGGCCCCTTTTTTCTGCATCTGTTTAATGTCGTCTAGGAAAATAAATCTAACAGTCGCAGAGGGTAGTAGAGCATGTAAATATTATTCCCAACAATTTCAAGCCTTGCATCTCAAACACATGGACCTGAACTGGAAAGTTCACCAGTAGATGAACACATTAATCTCTCTCATGGATGAAATTCAGTCACTCAAAAATAAAGTCACTCACTAGGATAATGGAATCAATGCACTGAGTATGCAATTGAATGATTTTCAGTCGCAAATGGATACAAAAGAAAACCAAAGCTCTACAAGCACAACACTTAGTTTACCTACTAACACTATGTAGCTTTATCTAAACATACCATTAAAAGAAGTTCTCCCTCCCTTTGCTAATGATATTCTATTGTAAACTTGTCTTTTTGCTAGGCCGATTTTGCAAAGTTCTTATATCTTGGTTGCTTATAGTAATAGGCTTTTAGTTAGATATTTTTGAAACACTTTTCAATCCTCCCCTTAGGATCCTATGCATGAGAAAGCAATGTATTGATTTCCCATGTATTTTGTTGTGTCCAAGTGCAAATTTAATAGAAAACCTACTAATTTTCATTATATATATATATATATATATACACACACACACACACATATTGAAATTTTAATCTTTTTGGAATATTATGTGATTTTCTGGGATACCTCAACAAAATCACAGTATTCTAGAAGTTCCCAACATCATATTGTGAACTATGAAAATCAACATGTTAAAATTTTAAGGTTTTTAGGAGTCATGATATTTTATTTTTATATCATTGCTAAAAACTTTTAGAATTTTAAACAACAAAAAAAATAATGATGCGACATCAATACTTTTCGATTTCAGGGCATTTTTTCATATTTATTGCACAAAAAAATAGTTTTTAATGCTATTGTAATAATAATAATAATAATAATAATAATAATTTGAATTTTAACCCAGGAAAAAAAAAGGTGTTGATGCACCATCAACACTTTTCATTTTTAGGGTGTTTTTTGTATTTTTTATGCAAAAAAATTGGTTTTTACTGCCATTGCTAAAAAAATGTTGAAATTTTACCCCGAAGAAGAAAAGTGTTGTTGCAACATCAACATTTTTGTTTTCATGGTGTTTTTTCATGTTTTTTTGCGCAAAACTAGGAGTTTTTTGGGCTAGAGTTCTCATTTTGAGGTTAGAATTCTCATTAAGTTAGTAACATCATGGTTTATGGGAAAAAGGTGTTTTTTCATCATCCATATGAAAGAAATATTAACTACAATTTCTTCAATTTGATGAGGATCCAACCAAAAATTTTCAAACTTACCATGGTTTCCTAATTTTTCACCTCTTTTATTCCAAGGAAGGAGGAGATCACCTTTTTGAAAGCTTAACTAACAAGCATTCTTATCAAATTTCTTCTTTGTTCTTTCTTGGCTTTGCCACTTATGATCAAATAAGTGTTTTCTTCTCTCATCGAGTTCAACTAGTTGGTTGATTCTATCTTGCAAGGCATCTGAATCCAAATAAAACTATTGCATAAACTTGTAGATCAGTATTTTAGATGAATCATTAGAGTCACTTACATTCCATAGACCAAATCAAATGGGCTCTTTCTAGTGGAGTATTTCATTTGTATCCTATCAATGCATAGAGGATAATTTATCTTGTTATTCCAACTCCTCTTGTTGTCACTGACTCTCTTCTTAATGATGGTCACTAGATTTGTGTTACTAGACTTAGCCAAACCATTTCCTTGAGGGTACTAATTGGATGAGTAGGATAGGATAATTCCATACTCAAAACAAAAGGTTGAAAATTTTGTTGAACTAGATACTTTGGCATTATATGTAGTGATTTTGGCTAGCACTTTGAACTTTGTGATGATTCTTTCTTCTAATAAATCCATTACAACCTTGTTGGTGGCCCTCTTAGTTGGTGTAACTTCAACCTATCTAGTGAAGTCATATGTGGCTATAAGAATCCACTTATGACCATTGTTGGGGTTGTCTTTAAATTCACCAATGAAGTTGAGGCTCAATTTTTGGAAGGGTGCTTTAACTACAACATGCTAAAGTGGAAGAACTACTAGCTTTTGTTTCCCTATAAACAATTGCAAGGTTGATATTCTCTTACAAATTTGTGTGTATATGTGAAGGCACTTAATCAATAATAATTGATTAAGTGTTGGTCTTTGTTGCACGTTGTCTTCCACATAATCCTTAATGAAACTTGTCAAGTAAATTTAACTGAGTATTAATTACTTACATTAAAATGCCAATCTAGGTTCATACATTTACAAAGTACACTACACTATATGCGCTAGGTGACTAACTTTTCAATTTCAATGCTTAATGAAAATTCTATTCTAATGGAACTGGTAAATGAGCAAATGATGCAAAAAGTATTCTAAGAAGTGAAATGAAATTCTACTTATGAAATGATTTCTAAATAGAGAACACACATTCAGGGAAGGTAAAGGTAGTCAACTAGTTCAACTTTATGAAAGCAAGAATGGACTACTATAGAGAAAGCAATAAATTTCTAATCTAGAAAAGCAATGAATCTAATTTAAGAGCAACAAACTAACTTCTAGGAAAGCGGTCAAATAGTCTATATCATGTAAACTTTGAAATTCTAATCTATGAAAAGTAATACAATATATTCTATGAAAGCTTTGAAATCCTAATCTAAAGATAAAGACAATTTATTCTATAAAGGAAATCAACTTCTAATTTTATTGTTCTCTAGACTCTATGAACTCTGATCTATAGAAAATAAAAGGTAATTTATGCTACGAAAAACTTTTCATTTTATAATCTATGAAATGTAAAGGAAGACTATAATTATTTGCAAGAAATTAATAAAATACCAAAGCAAATAAAAACCCATCAGATGTGCTTACGCAAACTTAAAATTCATTATTTTTTGGAACCATTATATGTTTATGATGTTGCACTAAAAATATTAATCTATCTATAAATTTGAGACTAAGAATGACTGCAAAAGTAAAAAGTTGATAACAAGAATGACTGGTAGATTTTTTGTGGTTTTTGAATTTTTATTCATGTGTTTGATGTCTACAAGAAACAAGTGAAACAAGTGAGTGAAATCCTACAGAATGTAGTGACAAGAAATACAACATAAAAATAGAGTATTTGAAATCGACGAAAGATAAATGAAAAGGAATTAAATAACACTTCTTGTACGCAACAGGGGGCACTCCTGTTGGAGCACGAGATCTAAGACTACTGAAAAAACTTATATGATAAAGTATGTACTCTTCTAATTCAGGTGAAATTGTCATAGTAGGAAAAAATTATTAAATCAAAACAGCGCGTACATGATTAGAAACGCCAGTATTAACCAAAAGAAAGATATATGATTATCTATATATATATATATATATATATATATATATATATATATATATATTCTCTTTTACAATAAAACCCTTGAGAAACTAAATGCTAGAAACCAAATTGATGAATGACAACTTAGTCTTTAATTTCTTTGGAACTCTAATTTCTATGATTTGCTATCAAGGAAGTGAATCCTAGAAATCTTTAACTTTAGACAGACCATAATTCTGTTTATTTTTCATTCCTTAAATATTTATCATGCTTTCTTGAAATTCTAATCCACTGTGAAGCAATCTAAAGGTCTGGTTCATGTGCCATCTAACAGTTGACCAAATGTTTGACTTTCTTACTGTGATAAATCGATGATTTTTTGCTTGCACCCAATAGGTGGAATACCATGTAGGTATGGTTTGTAATCTATCCATATGCTTGGGTTGATATTTCCTCCATAGAGACTTCCTGAACCTTGGATTCAAATACAAAATGTTGACAAGGTTGCAAAATGTGTTAATTTTTGTAACCTATAAAGTAAAATACATAGAACCACAAAAATATTGGACTTTTACCTTATTACATATTATGTAGATTTGATGGTTGATTATTCATAGAAAATAAGTGGAATAGTGCAAGGATGAGTGAGTAATATGGGAAAATGAGTGAAAATATAAGTAACAGGCTATTAAAAAGGATGTTATTTATTTGGCTCAACATTCCCCCACACTTAGTGTGTTACATGTCTATATGCATGTTGGAAGAAAATTTTCAAAAATTTTAACAATTTGAACTTCAAAGAACAACCTCATAGGCTTGGATCAAGATATCCAAGTTACTTTTAACATCTTTCCTTTTCATAGCAATTGACCAGCTGGGTTTCTTCATTAACATCCTAACTTTTAATCCTTTGATAATTTGTTGAAGCATTTTGTTGGCCTTTTTTAGTTTTGAATTCGTATGCTGCTAGTAGTACATGTGCTTAAGAATCCTATCATTTTTTCCTTTGAGTATTTTGTTCTCTCCTTTTACATGCATTTCCAGTACTTCTAGTTCAATTATCTCTTCTTTCAATTCATTGATAATGTCTTGTTCCACAAATAAGGGAACACTATCATTATGGATAGGAATATTAGGTACTAGAATGTCATCATTGGAATTCTTCTCAAAGAGAGGATAAATTTATTTTACCTTATCTTTACACGCTTCCTTCTATGAGGCATCAAAATAGTCATATGCTTGTGGTTGAATTTTATCAATCTACAAAAAAATTTCTTCAGGTAATAGTGGTGACTCTAGCTCGGGGACCTCTGCAACCTTTGATGAAACAAAATTGTTTTCCTTTGTCATGCTCCTCGTGATTCTTCTATATTTCTTTTCATTCTCTGGATCTCTTGTCTTTTGTGAATTTTTCCTTTTAACACTCTTCTTTTCAGGTTCAGATAGAACAGTGTAGTCAACTTTTTGCCTTTTTTTTTTTCTTTATTGTTGTGGCCACTTTGGGTGAATTATTCTCTTGTAGTTCAACATTTTGCTTCCTCTTATGTATCTCTTTTGATGGTTCTGCTAGGGTAATTGGTGAACTTGGAATTTCTTGTGCTTCATGTATGTCTTGATTTTCATTCAGTGGACCCTCTAGTATGATGATTTTCTCTGTCTCAACTATTCCATTCTCCTCTGCTTCTGGAACTGGTTTTGCTTCCTTTTTTGTGTTCTCACTTTGAGATTTAGGGCTTGGTGAACCCTACTCCTACTCCTCTTTTTAATTGAAATTTTTTCTTCCTTTACAACTTCAATAAAATTATTTTTGACTAGAAATTCCCTCCAATTATCATTCTTGGCTTTCAACTCTGCTTCAACTAGGATTTTAACCAACCTGAAATGATAAAGGGCTCTATAATTATTCCTAGAGTTTCTTTGAATGTTGAAGGCCATTTTCTCAGGCTATTAAGAAATAGTAAGGAATATTTATTTCCTTCCCCTTTTGATAATGCATTAAAATTCGAACATGATAGAATAGGATAATTCCATACGTACCTTCGCAAGTAATATTTTTTTGCAAAATGAACAACATTTTTGCTATTTTTTCTTAGATGCTGATATAGGAATAACTATTCTCTATATGAATTTATAGGGTAAGTTCCTCAAATAGAACACCAAAGGACACCGGTCACAAACAGATCACAGATCAATAAATTCTTGACGTGGTTAAAACCCTCAAAGAGGGAAATAGTCCACGGCCTGAGCCAATGCAGCCACTTCAAGAAATTTATTAATGTAAAAGAAAGAAAATTTACATAAGCTTCTCTCATGAATGGTCACCTTACAAATGACCCTCCATGCTCTTTAAATAGAGATCATGGATCAATCGGTTGTTAAGCCATGGATCAAGTGTTGGTAATACCGAGGAGAGAATGAACTGTCGGATCACTTCATGTCTAGAACATATTGTGACCATCGGATTGTAAGTTACAAAAGTACATAATAAAGAAACACACTTTACCTAACTCTACACTAGACCAAGTTATACTTAACTATTTCCTATGTGTCAGAATATCCTAACATCCCCCCTTAAGAACAACTGGGGATAGGATTAAATGATGTACAAATATGACACAATAGGAGAAGGAAGGAGGCATTAGAGCCTATCTCCCCTTAGTGACAACTTCCTGAACTCCAACCATAAATCTAAATTTAGTAAACTTTGCCTTTGTGAGAGCCTTTGTAAAGATGTCTACAACTTGATCATCGGTTGAACAATATTTCACTTCAAGAACATGGTCATGAATGAGCTTTCTGATGAAGTGCATGTGTAGTTCAATGTGTTTGTTGCGCTGATGTTGGATTGGATCTTTGCATACTTGAATGACACTTTGATTATCACACCAAAGTGTAGTCGGATGTTGTTGCTGGAAGCCAAACTCCGATAGGATTTGGCGAAGCCACAGGGCTTCCTTACTAGCTTCAACGGTGCCACGATACTCTGCTTTTGCTGAAGAAAGAGAAATGACACTTTGTTTCTTGCAAGCCCATGTAATAGGTCCAGAACCAAGAGTGAAGACATAACCTGCAGTAGACTTCTGATAATTAGGGTCACCAACCCAATCAAAATCAGTTAAAGCAACCAATAGAGGAGATGCTTCTGCACTGTAATGAATCCAAAACTAAACTATATCTTGAACATAACGAAGTATTCTTTTATCTTCTTTCCAATGAATTTCATGTGGGTTTTTCATAAACCAATAAATAAGGCCAACAACAAAGGAAAGGTTAAGACGGGTATGGATCAGATACAAAATGTTTCCTACAAGATGACGATATAAGGTAGCATCAACTTTACGGGAAGTACAAGTGACTGAAAATTTGGCTCCAGACTGAAAGGGGCTAGCTTACAGTGTTCCATGTGAAAGTGGCGTAGAAGATCACATACATACTTGGACTGGGAAAGGGAAATACTTTCCTTGGATTGCAAGACTTGAAGACCAAGAAAATAATGCAGGTGTCCTAACTCTGTCATTTCAAACTGCTTTTTAAGGCTGGACTTCACATGGTTTATAAGGTTGGGATCACTACTAGTAAGGATAAGATCATCAACATAAAGAACAAGAATGATAAGAGATTTTCCCACTTTCTTGGTGTAGACAGTATTGTCAGAATAACACCTAGAAAAGCCAGTATCTAAAAGAAAGCTATCCATTTTGGCATACGAAGCCTGAGGGGCTTGCTTGAGACCATAAAGGGAATTCTTAAGCTAACATATAAGGCTAGAGTATGTTTTTATAAAGCGGGAGGTTGTTCCATATATATTTATTCATGCAAGTCTCCATGCAAGAAGGTAGATTTAACATCCATTTGATGGACTTCCCATTTGAAAGAGGCAGCAAGTGAAATAACAAGGCGGATAGAGTTCATTTGGCAACAGGGGAGAATGTTTCAGTATAGCCAATGCCTTCAACTTGTGAAAATCCCTTAGCAACAAGACGATATTTATGTTTATCAACTTTTCCGTATGGTCCAAACTTGGTTCTGTAAACCCATTTACATCTAACAAGTTTTCTTCCCATTGGAAGAGGAACAAGATCCCATGTATCATTTGCCAATAATGAAATATATTCTTCATTCATAGCTGCATCCCAATCTGGATGGCCTGAAGCTTCTACAAAGGTGTCAGGATCATAATTCGCTAAAGCTTGATCCAGTAAAGAAGAGGCTTTATTGAACTGAGAACGTGTACATTGTTGATCTATAGGATCACCTGCAAGAGAACCTGTTGCATCTCGAGTAGCACGAACCCATTTTGGAAGCTGAGGAGCTGAAGGAGGATTCTGAGAAGGTGGGGGAGTATTGTCATCCTTGTTGTCATCATCTAAAGAAGAAACATTTTCAGAAGTAGAAGGGATAGAGAGAGGTGGCACATCCACCAAACCTCGTAGGTTGATATATTTTTAGCAAACTTTACATCTCTTCTAATGATAACATTTTTGGATTTAGGTGAAACAAGTCTATATCCTTTGACATCTTTAGAATATCCAACAAAAATGCATTTTTCACTCTTAGGTTCTAGGGCTTTATGTTTCTCATCGGCAATATGGGCCCATGCTTTACTTCCAAAAAAATGAAAGTGACTTACATCTGGTTTAATTGAGCTCCATGCTTCTGCTAGAGGGATATTCTTTAAAACCTTAGTAGGAGTTAGATTTACTATGTAATTTGCACAGCTAATTGCTTCTGCCAAAAAATTAAGACTAAGTCCTTTAGATTGAAGCATACAATTAGTCATTTCCTTTAAGGTACGATTCTTCCTTTTAGCTACACCATTTTTTTGTGGAGTATATGGAACAATATGTTGCATTTGAATTCCATGTTCAGTGCAAAAGTTGATGAATTTGTTGTTAACATATTCTCTTCCATTATTAGATCTTAACTTAAGAATTTGATGTCCAGATTGTTTCGCAACAAAGGCCTTAAAGGCCAAGAACATGTTAAATACTTTACTCTTGAGTTTTAAGAAGTATACCCAAGTGCGTCTGGAGAAATCATCAATGAAAGTTGAGAAATACTTGTAGCCAGAGAATGAAACAACTAGAAGTGGACCACTAAATCACTATGCACAAGCTGTATAGGGGTTGAGGCGTGCCAAGAGGCACGTTTTTCAAAACTATCCCGATGATGTTTTCTGAGTACACATCTAGAACAGAGACGATCTCTGCAAGATAACATAGGAAGACCTGTCACCATATTTTCTTTACATAGATTTTGAAGGGAGTGATAGTTTAAGTGACCTAATCGCTCATGCCAAAGTTTGCTCACTTCATCATTATAAGCAAAAAATATCGAAATAAGAGTTGATGACCCAAAGTTGTTAAACTTATACAACCTTGTAGAATCATCAGCAATGCTAGTAGCTAAAATCTGTCTATGATATCTTAGGTCCTTAATTACAACATCATGAGGTGAAAATTCAACGATTTTACCTTCACCTGAATGATTTATCTGATATACAGATAGAAGGTTGCAGGATAAGGTTGGAACACATAATAAATCATTAAATTGACCATTGTCTAGATGAACAGTTCTAGTCCCTGCAACACTAAGAGATCTATCATCACCAGCATATATATTTTTGGTGTTACAATCATTTAAAGAAGAAAACATGGCTTTGTTTTTGGCCATGTGATAAGAAGCTCCAGAATCAATGAGCCACTCATGAGAATGAGAAGAAGAAGATACATTTAGTGCATAACCAGACTGAGATGCTTGATAACCACATGCAGAAATTGTTATTCCTGAAGATGAAGTTGAAGTTGAAGAGTGCTCCAAATGGATGTTATGCTTCTTCATTGCTACTTCCAAGGATTCCATCTTCTTAAAGAATTTGGATTCTAAGTGGCCATCTCGATTACAAAAGTTGCAATGTCTATCAGTCTTCTTCCCTTTATTTTTATTTGCCTTATCATTTTGTTGAATTGATTTTTCATTTTTAGACTGAAAGTGCTTAATACCCTTGGTTGGTTTAGGACCATTCTTTTTAGGATTCTTTGAACTTGGTTTCTGCTAGGCGGCTAAGGCGTTCTTATAAGAGTTTCTAAGGTTAAGAAGACCAAGATGTAAGAGTTTTTCTTGTTCTCTTATTAAAGAATCACAAAAGGCATCAAAAGAGGGGGACTTGTAGGTTTGTCCTTGAGAAATAAAGGCTTCTCTAGTAGAATGGCAGGTGGAAACAAACACAAAGTAGGTTGGTCCTAACTTAGTAAGAATGGAATAGACAAGGCTACCATCTTCTTTCTAAACTTTATCACCTTCTAAGAGAAGTCTAAGGGTCTTGAACTTGGACAAAAATATTCAATGGAAGAAAAATTATTAGGGTCCAACATAATCAATTTATTTTTGAGTTGATGGGCTTTAATTTCATTTTCAATTCCAAAAACTTTATTGAACTGTTTCATTGCTTCATCAGGAGTATCAAGTTTACGGTATGGAATCTAAGGTCTGGAGAAATAGACATCCCTATCAACCCATGTGCTTGATCTTTCTTATTTTCCCATTTGACTACCTTATCTTCATCTTTAGGTTTAGACTCTTGGCCTGAGGCTATTCTATAAAGACCTTTACTTCTAAGTAAATCCTCGATGTAGGACACCCATTGGAAGTTGTTGGTGCTGTCAAGAATAACTTGGCATGGACTTTCCATTTTAATAGAAAATGAAGTTGTAGATGTTGAAACTAAGTGTTTTAATGGGAAAATCTCGAAAAATTAGGCCGATTTAAAAAAACGGCTCTGAAAATGGCTTCCGGATGAAGAAGTTATGGCTTTTTGAAGAAAAGTTGTTGAAGATGCCGACGAAGTACGAGAATGTGCAGAAGTGAATGATAATGTTATATTTAAAAAAAATCCCTCCTCTTTCCAAACTTAATCTAATTAACTCACTTTTAATAAAAATTTATGTGACCCACTTTTATAAATAAGTGAAAGTCACTTTTCCAATGGTAATTTATGAGCTACCCACTAAATTGTAACTTAAATAAAAGATAAAGAGACTATAGAATTATAAATGACTCACTTTTTATAATGGGTGAAAACACTTTTACATAAAGTAACTTTAAAACATAAGTTACATGTGCTTTTTGAAAAGTAACTCAACAAAAAGAGAGACTTGAACCCAAGACCTCTATTCTCATAAAGTAACTTTGGACCAAGTGAGCTAGTTTCAAAGGTTAGCAATTTTTGGAAAAAAGGAAGGCTTTTTTTCTTTTTAGTCACTGAAGCTTTGGAGTGCGTGCTTACCTGAGAAAGCCCTTTTTCCCTACAAACCAAAAAACCACACAACCTAAAACATACATGCAAAAAAAACCAAACCTTACGGATTGAAGTTAGGTTTCTAAATATTTTCCTCAACGTTTCTGATTTTCTGAGATCACACTAAGGCACGACGGAAAATAGCATACGCATGAGAAAAATCCTTCCTTTATGTTTCTGATTTGCCCAGATCACACAGAGTCGCGGGGCAAAGAGCATATGTAGAAAGGAAAGGTATAGATCCAGTAATAAAAAATAAAGAGATAAATAAGCTGAAATAAACAAAGAGATAAATAACTAAAACTACAAATAAAGATGGTATACCTCTAGATCTTAAAAATGACGTATCTAGGGCTACCGGAAACCTTTTCGCGTGAAAAGAAAGGGGCTTCTCACTGGAATAGATGCTCCTAATACAATAGAGCAGTCCTCTTGGCCTGAAAGCAATGAGAAACAATAGATCTAGGAAACGACAGTCGGATGCAGTTGTACTAGCTTCAGATTTGGATCACCAACGGATGCAGCCCTCAAATAACTTTGATTCCATGTAGGAATTTACAGGGTAAGTTCCTTAGATAGAACACCAAAGGACACCACTCACAAACAGATCACAGATCAATACACCAATATTCTTGACATGGTTAAAACCCTCAAAGAGGGAAATAATTCACGGCCTGAGCCAACGTGGCCACTTCAGGAAATTTATTAATGTAAAAGAAAGAAAATTTACATAAGCTTCTCTCATGAACGGTCACCTTACAAATGACCCTCCATGCTCTTTAAATAGATATCATGAACCAATCGGGTGTTAAGCCACATATCAAGTGTTGGTGATACCGAGGAGAGAATGAACCGTCGGATCACTTCATGTATAGAACATATCGTGACCGTCGGATCACTTCATGTATAGAACATATCGTGACCGTCAGATTGTAAGTTAAAAAAGTACATAGTAAAGAAACACACTTTACCTAACTCTACACTAGACCAAGTTATACTTAACTATTTATTATGTGTCAGAATATCCTAGCATTCTCTATGTCACCATGTTCGTATTAGGATTCTTCAATAAGGACTTCTATGAATTGCCTTTGAGCTTATGAAACTTGAACCAATTCTTTCTGGTTCTCGTAAGTCCTATTTCTTTGACTAAGAATGACTATGTTATCTTCAATCTGAAGTCTCCTATCTTGGCTTCAACCCCATCAAATTCTCTCGCAAATTCCTTGGTGAGATTGATATCATGTCCCTCAAATTCTCAAAGAAATTTAGCCAACCTTCCTTTCTTAATTTTATTTTAACTCTAGGGTATGTAGATAAAAGCTTTTCTCCTTTAGGCTCATGGTGAATTATGACACCCATTGTAGTGTTGGAAGTCTACACCCAAAATACGCTCCTTCAAGTAGTTGTTACAAGGAAGGTATGGGATGGTTTTATCGAATGGCTTGGAAAAATGGTTGAGAAGGGTGGAGTATTATTATGGATATGAATGTTATCAATTAATGATAAGATTGTATGGGGGTGATGAATTGCAATAGGACTTTCCCATTCATATAATAATTACACATAATCGCTTTGATGAAATTTGAAAGATTGTGATTTGATGTTTTGAATTTGTGTTCTTTGAATATGATAAGGACTTTCGGATTTTATGGAATAAGGTAGAATTTGGATTTATTATGCCATAAATTAGGATTTTAGGCTTCTTATAAGCCTTTTTGAGCCCTTTTTTTAATGATAAATTAGTCCATATATCCCAAATTCTATAGTTTTGACTTTGATAAATTGACTAATGTGCATTGTGTTACCTGTCAAGTTACCCCATATCTGCTTCCTTTTGGAATTTTGATTTCTTGTTGGACTAAAGACAAGGCTTGTCTAATGGTGTACTAGAATCGATCAACTACAAAGTCTTTCATTGTCTACGGAATGTTATCAGTTTGGAAAATCTACTCCAAAATTTTTCAAGAAAACTTGTTGATACTCCTAGCAAAGTCTTATTAAAAGAGAAACAAAGTCTTCAAACTAATTAGTTTGAACTGAAAATTTTATTCGCAAAAGGAAAAGAGAAATCCACGTTGCCAAAAATTTTGGTTTTCAACTAGGATTTTTTGCATAGTTATGTCAGCAATGTTGTTTTTCATAACTATAATTTTTATTTTATTTTATTTTATTTTATTTTTTCTCTTTATTTTCTCTCTCTCTCTCTCCTTTTTCAATATTTATATATATGTGTGTGTGTGTGTGTGGAAAATAATTCAAATGAAAATAGGTGGTAGAGAAGAATGATATCCTTTTTTGTTGGGTCCCTATAATACTAGTGATTACCCCATTACTATTGTAGTTATACCCCTTATTTATATTGTTGTGCCCCCATTGCCCCCATATTGTTATTAATGTGCCCATAGAATCCCTCTATTGTTATTTTTGTGGCTTTATATTATTATTGTTAGGTCGACTGGATTATATTGTGACTCCTTAGACTCCTATATATAGAAAGGAGGTTTTGTCATTTGAATCATCCAAGAATTGTTCATTTATGTAATGTAAAGGAGGTTGCCCCCTTGAAGAGGCTGAATTATAAGGCATTGATCTATCTTTTCTATCTTTTCTTGAGCTGGTTTCATAACATTTGGTATCAGAGCTTTGGATTCAAGGGTTTCGCTACTCCAAACAGGTCATCGTGGAATTTTCGCTATAACTTTTTTTCTGTGAAGTTTCAGAAGTCGCAAAAAAAAACCCATTTGAGACGAAATCGCAATGAACCTTGGGTCCAAATTTCATAGCTTTTCGTGCGATATTTTCGGAGATATGATCTGAGGAAGTTGGTCTTTTTGCAGACTCCTGAATTACACTCAAAACAGGTGACCTGGGGAAAATCGTCATAACTTTCTTTCTGAGCATTGGATTGAAATTTCGTAAGAAGGTAAAGAAAGAGGACAGACTGTAGTTTTCTTTTATATATCTTTCAGAGTCAAAGGTTGAAACAGTGACACGTGGCACTTCATACAAGTTCGCTCTACTGAACTAGTCTATAATCAGGTCACTGCGGGAGATTGTGCATAACTCTTTCTTGAAGAATCCAATTTCGATCATACTAGTGGCATTGGAAAGAGGACATAGAAGGCTACTACAGGTCACAATTTTAGAACTGGATGATTCGAAATTACAGAGATACATCAGATTCAATATCAGGCTTCTACAAAGTAAAAAAAAGGTGTGTAGTTTTTTTTTTAATTTTTGCATAAGCTTGGTTTGAAGGAATTCAAAGGGCATAGTAAAGCATTATTATTGGTAACTGATGCCCTGAGGAAAGAAAATGCAAACACCTAGTAAGGAACCTGAAAGCTCTAGCATGACTCATGAAGAAGAGGAAGAAATGCTACATGATATATCAAAATTACAAGAACAAGTGCAACAAATGTCACGCTCACAAAAGCTAACAGATGCTAAGATAAATGGCGTGGAATCTAAGATAAAGGGCATCAAAGCTAAGATGGATGATCTGAAGACAGATTTGAAGACAGACATGGCAGATTTGAAGACAGATTTGACAAATTTTCTACAAGAAATACTTACTAATGGTGAAAAGGTTGTAAAGGAAACTCATGATGTGAACAAAAGAAATGTTAATCATGATTCCATAGACTCTAATGTTGGATCGAAGACCCACCATATTCCAAAAATCGATATGAGGAAGTTTGATGGCAAGGATCCTGCCACATGGATATTACAGATGGAGCAATTCTTCGATCTCAATAATGTGCAAAACACACAAAAGGTACGTATGGCAACTTTATATTTGGAACCAAATCAGTTTGTATGGTATCAATGGCTTTGCTCTCGTAAACAATTTATCACTTGGGCAATTTTTACGGAAGAATTGATAGCACATTATGAGGATACAAAAAGCAACACTTTTTTTAGCCAATTGATAAGTCTCAAACAAAAGGGTTCAATAATGGAGCACATTGAGGAGTTCCAAAAATTGAACATAAGGGTAAAAGATATTCCAGAGGAGCATAGGATTGATGTGTTCATAGGGTCTTTAAAGGATAATATCCAACATGATGTTCGACTTTGGGAACCTGATTCATTAGAGAAGGCATTCAGGTTAGCAAGAAAAATGGAAAGCAAAATTATGGCAACCAGGAAGCATACCACTCACAACTATAAAGACGGAAGTGTTGTTGCCCCTAGTCTTCCACAACCTATAAGGTTGACACCACAACAATTGGAAGAAAAAAGAGCAAAAGGGCTTTGTTATAGTTGTGATAGCAAATACACTAAAGGTCATAAGTGTGCTGAGAAGAAATTATTCTACATAGATTGTGAAGAGGAAGAAGAAAAGGAGCAAGAAAGGTCAAAAGAAGAGGATATTCTCCAGGAACAAAGCCTAGATGAAGAACAAATAAATCCGACCATATCTTGTAATGCATTGGCAGGAATTACCACTCCTCAAACCATCAAGATAGAAGGACAAATCAAGAAGAAAAAGGTAATAGTGTTGATTGATTCAGGAAGCACCCACAATTTTATTCATTGTAGGGTAGCAAAAGAATTGAATTGCTTCCTATATCCAGCACCAGAGTGTCAAGTGATGATTGCAAATGGAGGAACAATAAATTGCTCTGGAAAGTGCCATAATATCAAGCTATCCATGGGAGAATATGTATTGACTAGCCCAATGCTTTCCATTCCAATGGGAGGTGTTGATGTTGTACTAGGAGTCCAATGGCTACAATCCTTGGGTACAATAGCTTTTAATTTTCAAGAACTTTTCATCAAATTTTCTACGGAAGGAAAGGAAGTTGAATTAAGGGGTATTGCAGGGAAACCAGGAAAGATAATCAGCTCTAATGGTATGACAAAGCTTCTAAAAAAGGAGCAAAGGGGTGTAATTGCACAATTATGTTCGCTAGATGTTTCCACATTAGAATCATCTATTTCTCCAGATCTCCAAAAAGTCCTGGACAATCATTCCAAGGTATTTGAGACTCCCAAAGGTCTCCCACCTATGCGTGATCATGATCATGCTATTCATCTGATTCCAGGAAGTGTTCCTCCAAACATCAGGCCGTACAGATATCCCTATGTCCAAAAAAGTGAAATTGAACGTATGGTTGCAGAAATGCTAGAGGCTGGTATAATTCAACCGAGTCAAAGTTCTTTCTCTGCTCCAGTAGTATTGGTGCACAAGAAGGATGGATCATGGCGCATGTGTCCGGATTATAGGGAGCTCAACAAGCTCACTATTAAAGATAAGTTCCCCATTCCTGTCATTGATGAATTACTGGATGAATTGCATGGATCAATTTACTTCACCAAGTTGGATCTTCGTTCAGGATATCATCAAATCAGAATGAAGATTGAAGACATTCCGAAAACGACATTTAGAACTCATGAGGGTCATTATGAATTTTTGGTCATGCCTTTTGGCCTTACCAATGCACCTTCAACATTTCAAGGTTTGATGAATTCAATTTTCAAACCATTCCTTAGAAAATTTGTGTTAGTATTTTTTGATGATATACTAATCTACAGCAAGTCTTGGAAGGATCATGTTGAACATGTTGACAAGGTGCTACAACTATTGGAGGAGAAACAATTATATGCCAAAAGATCCAAATGTTTCTTTGGAGTCCAGGAGGTGGAATATTTGGGTCATATTGTATCTCATGAAGGAGTTAAGGTAGACCCTAGCAAAATTAAAGCCATTAAGGAATGGAAAATCCCCACATCCATAAAGCATCTGCGAGGATTTCTTGGGTTGACAGGGTATTATCGCAAGTTTGTTAAGAATTATGGGAGAATAGCAGCACCTCTAACAACATTATTGAAGAAAGATGCATTTTCATGGACTCCGGAAGCAACAAAGGCCTTTGAACATCTTAAAGAGGCAATGTGCCAAGCACCGGTCTTAGCTACACCGGACTTCACAAAAACCTTTATTGTGGAATGTGATGCTTCAGGAAATGGAATTGGTGTTGTTCTAATGCAAGATGAAAGACCCATTGCTTTTGAAAGTCGTCCAATCAAGGGAAAGTTTTTAAGAAAAGCTATTTATGAGAAGGAAATGTTGGCAATACTCCATGCACTTAAGAAATGGCGACCCTACCTAATGGGAAGACACTTCAAGGTAAAAACGGATCATGATAGCCTTAAATACTTTTTAGAACAAAGATTATCCTCTGAAGAGCAACAAAAGTGGGTCACAAAGATGTTGGGTTATGACTTTGAAATCATCTACAAAAAAGGGAAGCAAAATGTGGTGGCAGATGCACTCTCAAGAAAGGATGAGGATGTGGAAGCATTGTTGTGTGCCATTTCTATTATCCAACCAGATTGGATAAATGAAGCAAGGGAGGAATGGAAGAATGACGAAGAAGTGTGGGCACTTATTCGAAAGCTACAACAAGATTCCAGTACGTCTGATACATTTAGCTGGAAAAATGATTCGTTATGGTACAAAGATCGCTTATACCTCTGTAAGAATTCCCAGCTAAAACAAAAGATTCTTATGGAATTGCACACTTCTCCCTTAGGAGGGCACTCAGGATTTTTAAAAACTTACCACAGGGTTAAGAAGGAATTTTTTTGGGATGGCCTTAAATCAGATATTCAAAAGTTTGTGGCAGAATGTTTGGTTTGCCAACAAAATAAAGTTGAAACAATTAAGACACCGGGTCTATTACAACCTTTATCCATTCCAAGCCAACGTTGGGAGGAGGTTTCAATGGATTTTATCACAGGTTTACCCAAGTCTGAGGGAAGAGTGTCATCATGGTGGTAGTTGACAGACTTACCAAGTATGCACACTTTTGTGCATTATCACATCCATTTAAAGCCAGTACAGTTTCTACTGCATTTATGGAAACAATTCAAAAGCTACATGGAAACCCAAAGATTATTGTAAGTGACAGAGATCCCATTTTCACTGGAAATTTTTGGACATAATTATTTTCTTGTCTTGGTACTCAGTTAGCTCATAGCTCATCTTATCATCCTCAATCTGATGGGCAAACTGAGATAGTAAACAAATGTTTGGAAGGATATCTTCGTTGCTTTGTATCTGATAAACAGACACAATGGGTCAAATGGTTGCCTCTGGCTGAATGGTGGTATAACACTTCCTTTCATACAGCAACAAAAATGACCCCATTTATGGCACTTTATGGGTATCAACCACCATCCATCACATCATATTTAAGAGAAAATTCTAAGGTTCAGGCAGTGGAACATCACATCGAACATCAACAACAAGTCCTCCAACTCTTAAAGGATAACCTCGTGTTGGCACAGAATAGAATGAAACAACAGGCAGATCAACATCGCAGTGAAAGAAGTTTTGATGTAGGTGATTGGGTATTCCTACGGCTACAACCATATAAGCAAATGTCCCTCAAGCAAGCTAAGAAGGATAATAAATTATCACCAAAGTATTATGGTTCGTACAAGGTGTTGCAAAAGATTGGTACTATGGCATACAAATTGGAGCTTCCTGCAGCTTCTCGATTGCACCCAGTTTTTCATGTTTCATGCTTAAAGAAGGTTATAGGCGACAAGCTCCAAGTTCAAACAATATTGCCAGAACTTGACGAGGAAGGAAAAATTATATTGGAACCGGAAGCAATTATAGAAACAAGAACTCGACAGCTACGAAATCGATCAATTTCAGAGTACCTTATCAAGTGGAAGAACTTATCCGCTGAAGATTCCACATGGGAGGATGAGAATTTTATGCAGAAGTATCCAGAACTACTCAAGCGTTGAGGACAACACTTTTTTGAAGGAGAGGGGCATGTTGGGTCCCTATAATACTAGTGATTACCCCATTACTATTGTAGTTATACCCCTTATTTATATTGTTGTGCCCCATTGCCCCCATATTGTTATTAATGTGCCCATAGAATCCCTCTATTGTTATTTTTGTGGCTTTATATTATTATTGTTAGGTCGGCTAGATTATATTGTGACTCCTTAGACTCCTATATATAGAAAGGAGGTTTTGTCATTTGAATCATCCAAGAATTGTTCATTTATGTAATGTAAAGGAGGTTGCCCCCTCGAAGAGGCTGAATTCTAAGGCGTTGATCTATCTTTTCTATCTTTTCTTGAGCTGGTTTCATAACATTTTTCCACCAACTTCCACTCAGAATATTTCTACAAACTTTGAACAAATTCTTCTCTTATCAAGGGATTAGGATAGAGTTTTAATATATTCCCATCAGCAAGAAAAGTGATCCCTTCCTCATCAATAGTCTTGATTCTTACTGCTCCATTGTCAAAAATAAATTCTATCTCATAAGGACCTAACCAATGTCTTTGGAATTTTCTTTGAAATTATTTAAATTTTGAGTCAAAGAGAAGAGCCCAATCACCCGATTTGAACTTTTTGACCTTGATCAACTTATCATGTCATCTTGTCCTCTACTGCTATATTATGATTTTCCTCTAAATGACATGGTCTCTAATCTCATCCAACTCATTTAGTTGTGTCAATATTTGCTTTCAGGCTTTAGAGAGATCTAGCCCCAATTTTGTTGTTGTCTGGTTTGTCTGCGATTGGAATTCAATAGGAAATATAACATGTTTTCCACAAACAATATCATAAGGAGTATGTCCAGTGTTGTTCTTCCATGTAGTCTGGTATGCCCATAGTGCTTATGGAAGTTTTTCTGCCCAATCTTCCTATGTAGATTGATCTGACGGGATCCAAGAAGGCCTTAAATTTAAAGTCTCCAAAATTTAATGTAAATATCTCCTTGCCAGAGAGCTCGACAAGATGATTCCAACGCAATTTGAATCACGTCAAACTAAGTCCTTATGAGGAATTTATTTCAGTTTGAAGATTTGGTGACAGTGGGAAAAAAAGTCAAAGTCAAAGTGACATGGCATGTCCTGGAGCTGACAAGTGACACCTCCTGGATTTTGTTAGAAAATTGTGTATTACAGAGCAATTGAACACATAAAATATCGCAGAAATATAAACACAGAAAATGCATAAAACAAGAGAGACACATATATACGTGGTTCACCCAATTTGGGCTACATCCACAAAGAAACAACCAGTTCTTCCTTTTATATTATCCACCAAAATGAAGAGATACAACCTACAACAGATCTGTTGTAATTTCCTCTTCGCTCTCACACAATCTCCTCTCTTTTTCTCATTCAGAATACACACATACATAGCCGCAATACAATTCCCTCATATATAGCGAGGGATTGCCTTCTAGGGAAAAACCCTAAATTAAACATAAATTCTACCGTCAGATCTCTGCCTAATGAATGGCCCAAATTGACTACGAAATTAAAACATTTTACAAGGCAACTTTACATATATTTTTAGCTTCAGGGGCATTGTCCCCGATCCCAACGCAAATAACGGGTGGCATTGCCACCACATTATGAACTGGGGTCCAGTGCAGTGATACCTTTGATTAAAGAAGATAATTAGGCTCCACACCCAACAGATTTGACACATGGCACAATGAGAAATTGACACTTGGTAGGTTGAAGGCTCAACATGTGGCCCAATGGATGGGTGACGCATGGCCTTATGGCAAAGTACCACATGGCTCTGTATTATTGGTCAAAATTATGGGTGAACAAAAAGGTGAACTCAATGGGATTTGAACCTATAACCTCTCAGCCAACAACACAACAATTTAACCAATACACAATGAGATAAAGTTATAATGGAAAGTGGCAGAAATTATTTTTATAGCATATTATTGTATGTGTTGGGTTTAAAAATGTAACCTCCACCTAAATAATTATGGAACAAACATTGGGTTGTCAATTATGTATGGTTACAAAGATATGGAGTGTGACACAAAATTTTCAAATGTTGGAACCACAACTCGAATATGATTGGCACACAAGGTAATGTTGTTGGATTTATAAAATTTTGTTATTGATACTAGTGTTGGGTCGACAACAACAGTTTGATTGTTGTAAGAAATATATAACCAAAGTTTAATCATACAACATATTGCATTGGGCCATGTCATGACAAGTTGTTAAATGTCGTTACAACCGCAGGATTGTTACACAGTTGTTAAATTTTTATTGGACCATGCCGGTGAGGGGAGTTTTAATATTTATATCATTTGTTACGTTTTGTATTACATGGTGAAAAAGTTTATATGTCCAACACTGTTTAACCCTATACTATATTAATGCATGGTTGCTATGATAATATTGTTGAAATATAGTATATGGTGATAAAAAGGGGCGCAACCTCCATTGGTTTAACCCTAGGGCTATAGACCCCCAATCCTATATAAACAAAAGGAATTTCCAATGCACCACAAGCTTTATGGTTGTATTATTTTGAAGTGCAAAGAGGTTTTGAGCCATATTTTGGTTTGTGTATTTTTATATGCAAGTGGAGTTCTTGGAGCTTGTATTCTGTAGCAACTTGTTGTCGCTACGAAAAACACCCTCCCAAATTTTGCATACACTCGAATTTTGGAGCCTACTATGGATCTTGCGATTGGTCGTTCCATAGTCACTTCTTGGTCGATTGATGCTTTTGTGCGCCCTGATTGGATCAGAAGTGCAAAGTCACTTGCTCACACATGCTTAGTCTGCAACAAGTTCATTAGCGCATCCTTATACGCAATCTTGGAAAAGCATAGCACATTCCATCAAGACTGTGTATGTGCCATGTCCAATCCATGTCGATAGTCAATGCACACTGACAATGACAGTTTCTCACATTCTAGTCGTGTTTGTACTTCCATTTTTGTGAGTTTTACAAAATTTCACTTTCACGTACCTTTGTTTTTGAAAGTGCCATTTTCATCTTTTCAGTTGTCGTTTTCACTTGCCTTCACTATAACTAGTGTCATTTTCATGTTATCTTTGCTCTGGCATGTGTTACTTTCATTTCCATCCACATATTGCAAGAGTCATTCACACTTTAGCAATTGGCGTCTTTTCGCATGTTGGTTGTTGCACAATGTATGTATGTGTGTTCCGGTGGTTTCATGGCCTTATTTTTGTGTGAATGAGTTGTTCTAACCATGTAAACATCAGTCACACTCATTCCCAAAGTTTTTAACACTGCCACACAAGTTTTGTAAGGGTCATTGAAAAGTGTACATTTAGTGTCGCACTTGTCATAAATTCATCGCAAGGTTGTCGCATTGAGGGAATATGTTTATTAACATGTTTTGAACGATCTATGTTATTGTGTCGTCAAATTGTTTCAAGTGTGTTATCATAGTCAATTCATATCATTGTTCACATCAATCTCTTCGGTCCCACACTTAGCCCATTTTTCGAAATTCCCTAGCAACCTAGCCTCATCCGACCTTCCTCAACAATGCATTGCGCATTTATAACCCTAAATATGCATCCTTGTCCCTTGAAACTACGTAATTCGCAATTCCTTCTTCCCAGGACTGTTGCACTGCGTAGTTCCAGTGCTCAAGCTCGACCTTACCTCACAGAATTGTGCAATTCGTCCTCCCATCATGACCTTAACTGCACATTGCATAGTATCTACTCAAGCTCATCCTTGATCTCTTGAACTGCGCAACTGTGTAGTGGCCCAGCCTCCTCTACCTCATAAAACTGTGCAATTTTCACCAGCAATGCAAAACCCTGCAACTAAGCTCACAGAGTCAAGAAACTACATAGATTGTCTCCCCTGTCCTGCCTAAACTATGCACTACACAGTCTCAAGGCTCAAGCCTCAACCTGAGCCATTTAATTACATAATTGTGAAATGTATTGGGCTCCTCTCTCCTCCTTAATTGTGCAATAGGCTGATCCAGTGTCCATTCCCTCAACCTATCACTCTGAGCTCCCAGACTGCATAGTTTTCTTCCCCATCCCATCCTTAACTGTGCACCTACGCAGTCTCAAGGCTCAAGCTCACACCTGACTGCTTGAACTACACAATTATGGAGTTACTGAGCCTCTTCCCCAACCTATCATCCAGTTTCGGCTCAGTCAATGGACCAATATGCACCATCTTAGATTAGGGATTTATCGGACTGATATCATCTTGACATGAGTGGATTTTAGACACAAGTACTCTATCATGCTATGGCAAGATGAGGAATAAGGAGATGGAGAAGGAGGAAACACAAGAAGACACATATGGATTTGAAGAAAAAAGATGATCATCATGCAAGAAGATGAAGGAACACCAAACTCTAGCAGAAGGTGAAGATAAAGATCACATGGAAGCCTACTCATCTTCAAGTCATAAGGAGTAGGAAGAAGAAGAACATGTACCATATTTTCAAGAAGACACAAAGAAAGAAGCGAAAAGAAGGAAAACTTGGCACTGTCACATCATCATGCAATTCATGTCATCAGTGTCATGTCATGTCCTATCACAAGTCATCATATGCCACATCATTATTGTGGATTATGTAATTACCTATTCGAAATGTATTGTAAAGTGGAATTTAAAAGGACACATTCAGATTATGAAGAATCATGTAAGGTCGAAAATTCATAGGAAGTAAAATAGTCATGAGGGTAGTCAAAGAGTCACAAGGAAGGTGAAGCATCACCTCTTGGTTATATATACACCCTCATTGTATGAGCAAAGGAATTTTTACCTTGGCTCCTCCCGCAAGGCATTAGAGAGATAAGCTAGTTCTTTTGAGGAGAAAGGAGTGGCTCCAACGCTCCACTATTGGAGCTAGTGGTGTTCATTGTATACATGTGTCTTGGAACTTTTACTTAATATAAGAAGCCCTATGGGCCAACACGTTCTTCATGCATGGATTATGGATATTTGTAAGACTATTCTATGAATGTTTGTAATTCATGTTTGATTTCATTTTTGCTAAAGTAGTTTAACTATTTCAGTTATTTTGGTAATTATCATATTGAGAGTGTGTTGTAATTTTTATTCTCATTGTCACATCCTCATGGACTATTCCGCTAGATATTAAATAGATACTCCTCATTACATGGATTTCATCACTTCTCGCATCTCTATCGACTATTCCTATTGCACAATATTTTATATTTTTTTTTATCGATCATATCTTTGTGATTGCAGGTTGGGAACAATTACGCTGGCTACATTGGAAAATCCATTATATGTGACTGTGACCTTCTAGCCATTAGGTTAGGAGTAGGATTAGTTGCATCCTAGTTTTCCCTCTCTTGCACTCATCTCATGCTTGTTCTCTTTAGTCTCTCTTGTCTTCTTACTTATGTATTGCATTATGTTTTAGTTTAGCCTCTTTTTCCTGTACTTCGGTTTTGCTTCCATGTTGTATTGTTTCTTTTATTTTTTGTTCCATCAGTAAGACCTTGCATGGATATTCTTTGTTGGCCCCAAAGGGCATGTGGAAAAACAAAAAAGGACTTTGTAACACTACAACATTTGGCTAACTCTCTCCTTCTTCCCTGTCTGAATTACATATTTTGGTCAATGATGTTCCAAGGGAAAATATGATCCTTGCGTTAAGAAAATCTTGTGTTGAACCTTGACCTCCATGTCTATTCTAGAAACCTCATGCCTACACTCGGGTTTTTATGTTTCAATGTTTCAAGCTGATCCAATTAAGTAGAGAAGGACAACAGGAAAATATAAATGAGAAAACCAATATCATAGGTCTTATATATGCTTCTCTGAAGAGACAACCTCTCCTGCTCTCAATAAGTCGAGATCCCTCTTCCACTCATGAAATAAATAAGTGTCGATGCATAGTCCTATAGAAATAAATAAATAAAGGTGAAAGAAGAGAAACGATTCTTACACAGAGAGGTGAAGTAAGAAACTTCGTCGAGGTAATGTCTAGGCTCACTCGCATCGGAGCAATGTTTGTATCCCTGAACTGACTCCGTTGGGGTACTATCCAGGCCTGCTGGCAGTGGAGCAGCACTACAAATGAAAAACTATACTCTGAAAATATAAAGCTCGTGAACTTCATTAGCCTATCCTAATTTGAAACATTGTGTGATCATTGATCTTCTATTTGTGTTTATCCAAGTAATGGAATGAAGGGGACTATGTTTAAGCAGGAGGTAAGTGGGGAAGCCACGGAAATCTTGATGATGAATCAATACTTCCTGAAGAACTAGATCCTACACAAAAGAATTGGCCGAGGTAGAGAAGATGGAGTTCTACCATTGTGTCACCAAGTGTTTTCACTGCGACAAACACCCTCCCAAATTTTGCGTACAATAAAATTTTGGAGCCCACTATGGATCTTGAAATCGTTCTTTCTATAGTCACTTCTTGGTCAGCTGATACTTTTGTGCTCCCTACTTGGATCGGAAGTTTCGAAGTCACTTTCTCACACATGATCAATCCACAACAAGTTCATGAGCACATATTTTTACGAAAGCTTGGACAAGCATCGCATGTTCCATCAAGACTATGCCTTTGCGATGTCCAATCCATGTCAACAGTCAATTTACATTGACAATGACAATTTCTTTCATTCTAGCTGCATTTGTACTTCCATTTCGATGAATTTTGCAAATTGTCACTTTCGCACACCTTTGTTTTCGCAAGTATCGTTTTCATGTTTTCGGTTGTCGTTTTCACCTGACTTCACCCTAACTAGTGTCATTTTCATGTTATCTATGCTATGGTATGTGTTACTTTCACTGTTGTCCACATATCGCAACAGTCGTTCACACTTTAGAAATTGGTGTCTTTTCACATATTGGTTGTTGCACATAATGTATATATGTTTGTTTTGGTGGTTTCAAGGGGTTAACTTTGTATGAATGAGTTGGTCTAACCATGTAAACATCAGCCACACTCATTCCCAAAGTTCTTAGCACTGTCGCACAAGTGTCATCACGGTTGTCGCAAAGTGTACCTTGGGTGTCGCACTTGTCATAAATTCGTCACAAGGTTGTCGCATTGAGGGAAATTTGTTCATTAACATGTTCCATATGATCTATGTTTTTTTTCATCAAAATGTTTCAAGTGTGTGATCATAGTCAAGCCATATCGCTGTTCACATCAGTCTCTTTGGTCCCACACTTAGCCAATTTTCAGAAATTCCCTAGCAACCATGCCACATCCAGCCTTCCTCAACTGCAAACTGCATAGTTCTAACCCTCAAGCTACGTTCCTGTCCCTTGACAATGTGCAATGCACAGTTCATGTTTTCCAGGACTACTGCATTGCACAGTTCCAATGCTCAAGCTTGACCTTGCCCCCCATAATTGTGCAACTCATCCTCCCAGCCTACCCTTAACTGTGCATTACATAGTCTATACCCTCAATATCATCCTTGAGCTCCTGAAATTTGAAACTATACCGTGGACCATCCTCCTCTACCTCCCTGTTGTGGGGAAAAATGGCTATGCAGGACGATCCTATCCACCTAAGGTGTGACAGTGCCTTAGCAACAAACAGATATAGCTATTCTGGTTTCTTCCTTTATGAAATGTGAAAGAGGGGAGATCGATAGACTTACCGTTGTCTTCCGTTTGTCCCTCGATCTAGATCCTCTTCTCTTTGGGTGTTCACAGCTACTTGCCTCCTCGCTTGCTCAAGAGAACAACTACTTGATTCCCACGAGATCACAAGAGGACAGCTACCTGTGACAAGAGAACAGCTACTTGCGACAAGAGAAGAACACAACACAAAGGCAGATATTCATATTCACAAATGATTCAGGATTAGAAGTAAATCAAATACACTAATGCAATCATACAAATACACCAGTATATAGGAGAAAAGCAAGATAGCTTTATTGATTGATAACAAGGTTCAGGAAGAGATACAACCCAGAGGGCTCCAATCCAGCATCTCCTTCCCAGCAGAATGGAATTCCTTCTTTAGCTCCCTTCAAAGCATTAAGCACCCAATGTTTCCAGTCTCAAACCAACAACAATTCTTTGCAATAACAAAATTCCAGCCTCTAGATCTCATGGAGGAGAGATCTATATATAGTTATTTTGGAGAGAGGATGAGTCAGCTTGAGATCTGACTAGTGTCCTCTCCCTCTCTCAGTTCTTGAGTCCACTTGGAGATTTGGAACCTCTTACTCATCACCAGTCGAATTCCCTGAGGCAAGTGTCATTTTGGAAGCTTCCTGAGCATTGACACATTGAGGAATGAGCCTGCCACTTGTCCAAACTCGCTCAGCGCAGGTAGCTAGTGTTGGAGTTGACATTCAACGCAGGTAGCCAGTGTAGCAGTTGACATTCAGTGCAGATGCTCAGTGGAGCAGTTGACATGATCCTGAATTGACTTGTTTTTGAGTGGTTTCAGGTGGAGAACTTCTGTGAATTGCTGTGGTTAGTTAGCCTTGTTCCTCTAGGGGTAGGAACAACATGTTTAGGGACTTTGGATCCCTTAGATTATGGACATTTCATGCTTAATGCTGTAAGGCACAAAAATGTCTATAACAGTTGCCCCCTAAAGTATGAGGCCGTTTATCGGGTGAAATGCTTTATCCAGGAGGGTCCGAAGTTCATCCATTTGCTGGGAGGAGACCTGTAATAAGATACAATACAATACATTATGATTCATACTGCTTTCATGATCTAGCTGAGGCGGGCATTCCCATGCTCAGCTTTATAAATTCATTTCTGTACATAGAACAGACGATCGTCTGATGGTAGACTGATAATTTTGGCGAAATTATCATCCTTTGAGTAGGATGATCATCTGTTGCAATGATGTACATGTCAAATGTCTTTATCTTTCCTGAATATATATCGCAGCCCGGATGGATGAAACTAGATCCGGGGTCTTCAAACTCGTTCGATCTTCACTCTAAGTACAAGTCGATCCATGTGAGAATTGCGCTGAAGTCGAACATGGAAAGACATCGCTTGATTACCGGTCAATGATGTAAACCGTTAACAAGCACGAGAGGAATCACCGATAATGATAATGACCCTCAAGGTACTGCAGTACAATTCACGTGGTGTGAATAAAGGACTTGGCGTCGAACACCACGCAAAATATTCTGGTCGAAGGTCATTGATGTATACCTGTCGCCGGAAGTGAGAAACTTGCCATTGAGGCATGAAAGCTTCAAAGTACTGAAGGGGTTGTTCCTAGATCAACTTCTTGGATAATGAGCTGATGTCGACAAGAAGCGATCCGTCAAAGGAGGGCCTTGATGAATCCCACATCAGCGACACGGAACGGAGCTAATGATTTTAATGGAGGTGAAAACGATCTGTGACATATGATTCAGGGTGGCGGTCATGAATGGATGAAGGATAATGTATGGCAGTGGATGGGACCCGGTTGACTCTTTCTGAACGACTTCTCTTGAACATATGGCGACACTGATGCGATGGATCGGTAGCATTACCCCAAATATGGATGGTATGGCGAGACCATGGTGACGTGACCAGTGAATGAGACAACCCAACCCGATTGTGGTACGGAGGAAAAGTGTCATGTTCAAGAGCGACCTGCTACCATCAAAGTTTTCTCGATTTTCTCCCAATTTTTCCCCAGTCATTGCTGACCAGTACCTCTTTATTTTTGTCAATCTTGAGGAGGATAACATATGCTTGTTCTATAACCTGCCCTTCGGGCAAGCCCATCGCTATGTTTTAACGAGTCTAGTGATAGTGAAACTCGTTCTCGTCTAAAGACAAGTTTGTCGCTATTTAGTGGTTTAACGAGTCTAACGACAAGGATAACTTGGTCCTTTTCATTTTTAGAGAGTCTGAAAAGGTACGTAAAGTTAACTCCAAAAGTCCTTTTTCGTCATCTAATCCCTTAAGTCCGAAAAAGTATAAAACAATACAGAAGGGATGAGTTTTTGATAGTTTTAACGAGTCGAACAAAACAAGCGCTCGATCTTTTTGTGCAATAATCCCTCAGGTCCAAAAAGATTAAAATCTAGAGGAGGGATAGCACTTCCGGTCGCTTTAACGAGCTGGAAGGCCAAAACTCGGCAATCTTTTCATATTTTACGAGTCAGTTGAAAAGAGCTTAAAGAAGACTCGTCTTCTGAGGAACGAGTGATGAACAGGGTTAGCAGTTGATTCCAGGTACAGGTTGGAATTTTCCAATCACGGCAGTGTCACAAGGATGGCTAGGTGAAATCACTCTTCGCAGCTGTTCCTCAAAATGGGTAAACAATCATATGGAGGTAAACAATCGGCCAAATGAAAAGTGGAGGTGACGGTGCAAACACAACCAAGGCTTTTATGGCTGATAAGGTTACGTACACAATGGTTATTTTACCGGTAATGGGTTCATTTTTTAAAGAGCTTGAATGTGCCAAAACACTACTCAAGCTTATGTTTATTTTTTAACGAGCATGAATTCCGTGTTAAAACTGCTCGGATCTTGCGTTTATTTTTTAACGAGCATGAACTTTATGCTAAAATTGCTCGTATCTTGCGTTTATTTTTTAACGAGCATGAACTTTATGCTAAAACTGCTCGTTTATACCAGTCATATGATAAGAGTGTCTCATTGGAGATGCTATTTTTTATGGAGCTTCATCTCACGTAAGCTTTGCCCCGGATCCTTTCTTTATGCAAGTTCGGAAACGACTAATCCTACGAGTTTAAAGGGTTAGAGGTCCTAAAAATTTAAAAAATAAATAGTTGCCCCTCGCTTGCACTCCAAAAGGTTTGCATGCCCCCAGGTATAAAACAGAATTTCAAGGTTACCTCTACTTCTCTTCTGCCAAAACATTTGTTTTAACGAGAGAGGCTTACCTCTTTCAGGTTACCCAAAGATTGTCTCGTTAATCTTTCAAACAAAACATTTCCTCAGCAATGTCTACCGAAATAGACAAAGGTGAGAGACTTCGTCTGTCAACTCACATAACTTTGACAAGAGAATCTTATTCTAGAACAACCCTCTTCCTAGACGGACGGGGTACGGACTAGTCATATTCTCCCGCGGAAACCTACCCTATACCCAAAGTTTCCCTGTCGAAGCAGGCCAGGACGCATGCCCCCTGGGTTCCAGTCATATCCTCCCAGATTACTTGCGCTCATCAGGAGGACGGACCGTGGGTTGAGACACTTCTTGCGTGAATAGACCATTTAGGGATGGTTCATGACTACTTGCTATGCGTGATCCGGGGAATGAAAGTTGGTCCACGAGCTTGACCATTCTTCCTCCGTGCGGAAAACACATTACTCTAAAGAGTGATGAGACGATGGCTCCTATGCAATATATGTAGTCTCGTCCAAGGAGTAGGTTATAATCCAAGGGTCCTTGAACGACCATCACGTTCATTTGAACGGTTTTCCCTTTCAATGTTATGGGCACATTGGGGAGGATCCCTAAAGGTTGACTGGTTCCCTTATCAAAGCCTGATAGATTTCTCATTTCAGGCAAAAGCGCAGGCGAACCAAGCGCTTTCCAAGAAATAGAGGAAAGGATACTCACAGATGCCCCTTCATCAATAACTGTACCAGCCATTACCATTCTGTATATTTGGACAATGATTCTGAATGGTATGCTAGCTGGCAAGCGGGGTCTGCCTAGTTGGTTCCAGTCGAAGGACACAACCAGGTTGCTTGGTGGTGGGACCGAGTATATGGCCGGATAGCGCTCTGATGAACTTCCCTCCTGCGATAAAGGAATGGTGGCATTGCCCCCTTGATCATCAGAGTCAGTGCCGATGAAGAGAATTTGGACGGTGTCGTCTTTATTCTCCTCTGTGATGGTGTCATTCGAAGATAGATCCTCTGAAGGCAAAACCGGGTCAACTGCCGTTTCAACCTTTAGACTTTTGTCAGGTATGGATTCAGACGGTTCATCTTCAATGACAGGTGCTTCGGCTGACCACCTGGGCGGGTCAGCTGGGTTCTCAACTAGTGAGGGACTTGGCAGGAGTCTTTGATATCCAAGAGGGAGATGCGCTCGTAAAATCGGGCGATCTTCCAGAACTCTTTTTGCCTTGTCTAAGAAGGGACAACGGTGGATGGCGTGATCGCCTTCACACAGTCTGCAGGGAAATTTAGCTTTCCCGCTCTGTCCTGGGGCTTCACTCCCACTAGTTGATGGTGAGCAGTCGACATGGCTATCAGAGGTCGATGCTACCGAATTGTGCAAACGGGGGGACCAGTCCCTTAGTATCCGGGGGATACAGGGACAATCTCTATGGAAGTGGTCTCCCTTGCATATGATGCATGGCGATTTAGGCCTTATGAGTGCTGTGTGTGGATTTTTGTTAGATGACACTTGTTTGCCCCCAGTCGCCTTAGGCTCCTTCTTCTTCTTTTCTTTCTTCTTCTTCTCCTTCTTCTCCTTAGGAACCCGGTTTTTTGTTCGACCAGTTCCGTCAAGCGAAGAGGAAGGAGGGGAGGAAGATGAAGCGGAAGGCTGGGAGGCAACTCTTGTCTGATCTAATTGTTGACTCGACTGTTCAGGAATGGTGGTATTCTGAATGACATTGGTTGAAAAGAGCCAGACTGGTAGGCCAATTGTCAGTCCTGGAAGCGACAATGTGGCCATGTGGGGCGCACCAACATCTCCCCAAGAGGAGAAGGGACTAGGATTTCCACCAAGAGGAATTCCTTGGTTGGTGTGCTCCATCTTTTCAACCTAGAGATCAACGCAGGATTAAAGGGTGATTGTTCCGTTTAAAATAAATTGTTAACGACGCTTTAGACACAACTTTCTTTTTCACTTTTAAAGAGTCGAGAAAAAGCTAAAGATGACTCTAGTCTCCTTCGATGTTTTAACGAGCCCGAAGTGACAAATGCTCGGATGGACTTTTTCTGTTATAGAGTCTGAAAAAGGCCAAAAGAAACTGCTCTGGAGATCTAGGCAGAGGGTGTGCCAAACTTTTCGCAAAACCGCAGAATACTTTTTAAGGTACGGGCGGTCGATCTTCGTGAATGCTGTGTTCACTGCATTGCGATCAGTAGGGCGGCCGACACGGCTTCCTAAGGATAAAGGATATATGCCTATAGGGGTCTCCCAATATATACGCGACGGTACGTGGGAGCACAATCCGTACTAGCGCTATCGTCCCTCAGGAGGAATCACCCACCTTCCACGAGATCGACAGTCATAGGCTTAACGACGCCGGAACACGTCTCTAGCCTAGACCTCTATGTTGTGCGTTATGTTGCAAAGCGTTGTTAGGTTCATTCAGTTTATTTTAAGTTGATCTTTTTTAGAAGTTTGCCTTTCAGGATCACCACGAGATGTATGGTACAATTCCTAAATTCAGTCTAAGATGATAAGCAAGCTTTATTATCTTTTCAACTTTGAAAATCCTAGCTACTAAGGGAAAAGAAAGACACTATCTTTTCTCAAAGAGCAATCAGCACACTCTAATGCACTATTTCCTAAATCAATCATGCAAACTTATCAAAATGCAAATGCACAATGCAGGTGTTTGTTTTCCACTTTCTTAGTATAGATGCCTACAAAGAAAGCTTTTTGTACAACTTTGAATTTGCTTTTAAATGACAGATACAAACAAGTTTACTTTTTCGAAAACAACAAGGGTAGAAGAGATTACAATCACTTTGCGACTTTCGAAATGAATACTTGTTTCGACACTTAAAAGAGACAAACTCAAACCAATAAGCAAAAGCAAATGATAATCAACTGTAAACAGCCAATGAACTCTCTCCTAAGATCACAGTCAATCAGATCTGAATCAAGGGCTACAGGATGATTATTTCACTCATGCAAAGGAAAACTGTAAATGACGTAAAAACACATAAAAAAACTCACAGTCTTTTTGTACAAAAGGAGGCGGAATCTAAGCAAAGAAAAGGGGTTATCAGACTGGTACCTATGCTGGTTAAAAGCTGCAAAAACAGAGATCAAAACAGGGCAACAGACAGCAGAGAACCCCAGCTGCACAAGGCTAAACTGGTTCAGCGCAAGTCCAACACTGTGGGATTGGCATTCAGCGCAGGTAGCCTTCACGGGACCTGCGTTGAAATGCAAACTGCCTTCACAGTGTCTGCGCTGAAGGAGAAACTCTCGTTTCCCCTGGGTTCTGGGTCACAAAATGCTCAAAAATCAACTGTTTCAGGCCAAATCAGAAACACAAGCAAGGTATAATCAAAGGGATGCTTTGAGAGGGTACTAAAGACTATCACAAAGGATCATCAAGTTGTTTGTGAGTCCATTGTTCAGATCATAGACAAAATCCAGTGAAGGATCAAGGCAGCAACAGTCTACTTTGCAGAAGCAGTTCGATTGTTGATGTTGAGTCTATGAAGCAAACAATGATGTAAACACAAATAAAATGACTAAAGCAATTTCCCCAGCGGAGTCGCCAATTTGTTGTGGGGAAAAATGCCTATGCAGGACGATCCTATCCACCTAAGGTGTGACAGTGCCTTAGCAACAAACAGATATAGCTATTCTGGTTTCTTCCTTTATGAAATGTGAAAGAGGGGAGATCGATAGACTTACCGTTGTCTTCCGTTTGTCCCTCGATCTAGATCCTCTTCTCTTTGGGTGTTCACAGCTACTTGCCTCCTCGCTTGCTCAAGAGAACAGCTACTTGATTCCCACGAGATCACAAGAGGACAGCTACCTGTGACAAGAGAACAGCTACTTGCGACAAGAGAAGAACACAACACAAAGGCAGATATTCATATTCACAAATGATTTAGGATTAGAAGTAAATCAAACACACTAATGCAATCATACAAATACACCAATATATAGGAGAAAACCAAGATAGCTTTATTGATTGATAACAAGGTTCAGGAAGAGATACAACCCAGAGGGCTCCAATCCAGCATCTCCTTCCCAGTAGAATGGAATTCCTTCTTCAGCTCCCTTCAAAGCATTAAGCACCCAATGTTTCCAGTCTCAAACCAACAGCAATTCTTTGCAATAACAAAATTCCAGCCTCTAGATCTCATGGAGGAGAGATCTATATATAGTTATTTTGGAGAGAGGATGAGTCAGCTTGAGATCTGACTAGTGTCCTCTCCCTCTCTCAGTTCTTGAGTCCACTTGGAGGTTCTTGCTTCCACTTGGAGATTTGGAACCTCTTACTCATCACCAGTCGAATTCCCTGAGGCAAGTGTCATTTTGGAAGCTTCTTGAGCATTGACACATTGAGGAATGAGCCTGCCACTTGTCCAAACTCGCTCAGCGCAGGTAGCTAGTGTTGGAGTTGACATTCAACGCAGGTAGCCAGTGTAGCAGTTGACATTCAGCGCAGATGCTCAGTGGAGCAGTTGACATGATCCTGAATTGACTTGTTTTTGAGTGGTTTCAGGTGGAGAACTTCTGTGAATTGTTGTGGTTAGTTAGCCTTGTTCCTCTAGGGGTAGGAACAACATGTTTAGGGACTTTGGATCCCTTAGATTATGGACATTTCATGCTCAATGCTGTAAGGCACAAAAATGTCTATAACACTCCCATAACTATGTAGTTTTCCCAAGCAATGCAAAACCCCGTAGCTAAGCTTACTGAGTCAAGAAAATATGTAGTTTGTCTCCCTAGTCCTGCTTGAACTACGCACTGCACAGTCTCAAGGCTTAAGGCTCAACCTGAGCCCTTGAAATTCACAATTGTGCGATCACTTGGGTTCCTCTCTCCTCCTGAACTACACAATAGGCAGATCCAATTCCCATTCCCTCAGCCTGTCACCCTGAGCTCCCAGGCTGCGTAGATTTCTTCCTCAACCCAGCTTAAAATATGCACTGCGCAGTCTCAAGGCTCAAGCTCACCCCTGAATGCCTGAACTACACAATTTCTCAGTTATTGAGGCTCTTTCCCATCTTATCATCCAGTTCCATCTCAGTTATTGGATCAATATGCACCATCTTATATTAGAGGTTTATCGAACTGATATCATCTTAACATGAGTGGATTGCAGACACAAGTACTCTATCGTGCAATGGAAAGATGATGAAGAAGGACATGGAGAAGGAGGACATGCTAGAAGACACATATGGAGTTGAAGAAATAAGATGATCATCAGGCGAGAAGATGAAGGAACACCGAACTCTAACAGAAGGTGAAGATCAAGATCACATGGAAGACTCCCCATCTTCAAGTCATATGGAGGAGGAAGAAGAAGAACATGAACCATACTTTTGAGAAGACACAAAGAAAGAAGCAACAAGAAGGACATCTTGGCACTCTCACATCATCATGTATTTCATGTCATCCATGTCATGCCATGTCTTGTCACAAGTCTTCATATGCCACATCATTATTGTGGATTATGTAATTGCCTATTTGAAATGTATTGTAAAGTGGAAGTCCAAATGACACATTCATAATATCAAGAGTCATGTAAGGTCGAAAAGTCATAGAAATTAAAACAGTCATGAGGGTAGTCAAAGAGTCACAAGGAAGGTGAAACATCACCTCTGGGTTATATATACACCTTCATTGTATGAGCAAATGACTTTTCACCTTGGATCCTCCTGTAAGGCATTAGAGAGAGAAGATAGTTCTTTTGAGGAGAAAGGAGTGGCTCCATTACTCCACGATTGGAGCTAGTGGTGTTCATTGTATACATGTGCCTTGGAAATTTTACTTAATATAAGAAGCCCTATGGGCCAGCACGTTCTTCATGCATGGATTATGGATATTTTAAGACTATTCTATGAATGTTTGTAATTCATGTTTTGTTTCATCTGTGCTAAATTAGATGAACTATTTCGGTTATTTTGGTACTTATCATATTGATAATGTGTTGTAATTACTATTACTATTATCACATCCTCACAGACTATTCTGTTGGATATTAGATAGATCCTCCTCATTATGTGGGTTGCATCGACTGTCGCATCTCTATGGACTATTTTTCTTGATGTTGTGTGAATCCTTCTCGTTTATGTGTGTCTATACTAGGGTGGTACTACTACCTCTCTCTTAGAAGATCACTTTTCCTCCCCTCCACAGTGAAAGAAATTTGACACACATATGATCAAACACTCACCAAGAACACACCCCTTGCATTTCATAGGCACATTTTCATTCCTCTCTCTTGCTGATATTTAGAGCCAATGCATATATTTAAGATAAACGGCAACGGTGCCAAATTTCGGATGGGGCTCCTATCCTAAACGGTATGAGGTCTAATTGGGACCACATATCAGGGAGACCCCTTGAATGTTGGCAGGTCTAGAACCATCAACACTACCAAATGAGTTTTGGGGAGAATAATAAAAGATGTCACTCCCTTAGAGGAAAGACCCAGAGATGTAGTCCATACTAGATAAACTTCGTTATCAATTGGTTTTGTCCTTATTTTATTCTTGTCTTAATATTTTATATTTTGTTTTGAATTGCAGCTTCATTTAAAGTCTTCATTCTTGATTTAATTATTATGTTGGTTTAATTTTTTATCATTCATGATTGAACATTTTTACAAGCTAAGTCACTTTAAAAGATCCTAGATCAAGTCTAGATCATAGATGCACAGTCTCAGTCAATATGGCTTCAAGAATTATATTTTTGGATTTCCCTTGTCCATTATCTTGTGGATAATATGGAGTGGATTTGAAATGTATGATTTTGTATTTCTCTGTGATCTTCTTAACAAGCTTGAATGTGAATTGTACACCCTGCTATGTTACAATTTCTCTTGGTACACCAAAACAACTCAAAATATCCTCATAAAAAATTTAACAAAAGCATTTTGAGTAGCAAAATTTAGTGGCTTAGCATCCACCCATTTAGTAACATAATTAGTACAAACAAGAATGTGCCTCTTTTTCTTGGATGGAGGATTAATGGGTCCGAAAAAATCTAGAGCCCCTTTCTCAAAAAGCTATATTAGTACCTATTGTTGAAAATGAATTTCATTAGATTGGACATGTTCACCATCCTTTGAAAACTATCACATATCTTGACATATTCCTTAGCATCCTTGAAAAGAGAAGGCCAATAATATCCCAAGAGAAGTACTTTGTATGCAATTTGTTTGTTAGAAAAATTTCCTCCACAAGGTTCATCATGACATGCTTTAAGTATATTAGATGTCTCATGTTCTCGAACACATATTCTAACAATTAAATATGCTCTCGTTCAATAGAGTTCTCCTTCTATCCAAGAATAAAGTGAATTAGATTTGATAGCTCTTTTTCTTTCTTTTGTATATAGTTGAGAAAATTTTCCAGTATCCAAATAATTAGTGATATATACAAACCAAAGAGATTTAGTATATATTTCAAAAATATGTTCATCAGGAATATTATCTACTATAGGGATTATAGTATTATCATTTTTCATCCTGGAAAGGAAATCAACAACGATTTTTTTCTTTCCTGGACTATATAAAATGGTAATATTAAATTCCTATAGTAATAAGAGCCATTGGTTTATTCATACAGTATCTAATAGAAGAATGATCACTGTGAATAAAAGTTTCATATCTAGTAATTTAGTGTCTAAACTTATTGATAGCATGAACAACTACCAAGAACTCCTTTTTTGTGACTATGTAATTCAACTCTAAGGGAGTTAATTTTTTGCTTATATAATATATTGCATAAGGATTTAGATATTCTTGTCCAAATACAACCCCTAAAGCTATATCTGAGGCATAAATAGAAATATGAAATGGAAGGGACCAATTTGGCCCTCTTAAGATGGGTGCCTCAAAAAATTATATTTTAACGATCAAAATCCCAATGAAATTCATGATCTTTGGTGAGAAATTTAAAAAGTGGTGAAGCAAGTTTTGTGAATTTTTATATAATCCTTCTATAATAACTTGTGAATCTGGAAATAGATTTGTTCACTGAAATACAAAACAATTTCAAGAGATTCAACACCAGACCAAAGGATGGAGCTGCAGCGCCTGTCTGAAAAGGGTTAGGGTTCTGCAGTCGATTAGTGACATGCCTACACCCTACCTATGCCATACCTACCTTAGTTGTCGCCATGTGGTACTTTTGGCTAACTACACCACGGCAGCTCCCGTAACTCGACCAAACAAACCATAATGGTGTTGTAACCCCATCCTCTGCCCTACTTGCTGCATACCTATTGATTTCTGACATCCCATTGCAGCGACGGTTACGATAGTCCTAGAGGCAATTGGCGAAGAACTTCTCGGAACAGGCACGGAGCTAGACCTAGTGGATTACTCAGACGACCTGTTGGAGGACGTTGACATCTAGACAACTCCTCACTCCGTCGTAGAAGACATCCTCCCCTTCTGTTGTGATCTATCGGCTACCATTGGTAGTATACCCTCGATCTCAGGACCCTCCTGCTCCACCGTGACCTTCTCTGAGCCTCCTCCGGTATGGCCGGTTCCACCCTACCCACCGTAGTCACCTTCCGCTGTTAACTTTGTGTCTGCCTGTTTCCACCCTAACCCTGCGGATGAAAATTTGCATAAACCCCTCCCCCCCCCAACTTGACAGCTCTCTAAGCTACCCCAGGGACACCTGAATCTGGCTCAGGGAGACCCTCAAGCCACAACATTTGCGGCTCCACCATCTGGTAGCTACTCTGTGGTTCCCCCACTTTTGGAACCTATCCCCGCAGCCAACCATTTCAGCTCTGATAACCCTCCCTCAAACCCTACTCAGCCAAAGGATCGATTGGACACCCCTAAAGACGCTGCTAAACCTATAAAGAAGCAAAAGTGCTTTAAATCCAAAGACAAAGATGTAATTATTAGGCTAGGGGAAGATATATGGTGGGGTGACACCATGGACATGGCAGACCGTCTGATGGTGGGAAGGATCCGTGGTAGAAGCTACACAACGGTTAGACATAAGTTGTGGACCTTTGAGGTATGAGGGCAGCACCTGGCTGAACTTCCCTTTGTTCAAACTTTTGTTAGGGGTTGGTTCGCTCTATGCTTTGCAAGAGTCGAGCACACAAATTAGGTCTATCGATGGAACCCTCTTTTTGATCTGGAAAAAGAATAGATAGGATTAGGGCTTATCTGGGTTCGGCTCCCGAGATTACCCCTCCAATTCTGGTTGAAGGATATTTTCCGTCGCATCAGCATCACACTTGGAACCTATCTAGAGCATGATATGTCTTATCTGGCTACTGGCATGATGGCGTATGCCAGGATTCTGGTTCATCTGGACACTAGGGGGGGCGTCCAGGAGCATATCACACTTCAATGGAGAACTTTCTCTCGGCAATAAACCCTAGATTATGAAGGAGTCCTGTTTCGCTGCAGATGATGTCACAAGGTGGGATATCTGTTCAGGGATTTCTCTTTGAATAGGAAGGAGAGAGAGGGAGCAAAGGTGAACATAACTCCGCAGAAAATTTCACAATCTCAGGGTAGCCCCCCCCTCGGGTGAAGAAGCAGCAAACTTGGCACAAACGGATGCAAAGAAGGCACCTTCAAAGGTGACAAGGAAGAAGTAGGGAAAAGCACCCTTCGGTCCACCCTCTCCACCATTAACTAGAGAAAGGGCAGCTGCCGAGGCTGCATGCTCCACGAGTATGTTGAATTCAACTTCCTTCTCTACTTATTCTACTGCTTCATCACATTGCATTGATACAAATATTGTTCAGCCCTTTGTCCACATCAATAACTCTCCCACATATCTGGCTTGCCCCATTAAACCCTCCTCCCCCATCATCTCCTGTACCCCACCATCTTTTCCTGAGGACCCTCAAGCCATCCCCTCCATCCTTACACCCACCCCTCCACCAAACCCTCCAACCACCAGATACCCCCTTCACTCTCGGATTCGATCACAGGCTCCTGATACCCTGGGTATTGGCCTAATTTCCTCTCCCCCACCTCTCAAGCAGCCTCGAGCTAGACCCTCCTCCTTATCTAAAGCCAAGAAACAAGTTGGGGAGGATATTACTACTGGCAGAAAACATTCCATCGACTGGGTACTTAGAGCAGTGAATACACTTGTGCACCCTCCTCCATGAAGCTGCTATCTTTCAACTGTAGAGGGTTGGCTAGCCCTGACAAAAAATTATCCATGAGAAGATTGTTTTTATCTGAACCCTTTGATATCCTTTTCCTACAAGAAACCGTAGGACAAGCTAGTGTCATCACTCACCTTCTTGAATCATGGCTACCTGGAATGACTTTTGACGCTCTAGATGCAACTGGATGATTTGGGGGATTGGCTCTGGGAGTAAACACCTGCTCCATCAGAATCTGCAACATTTGGGGAAGCTCAGGTCACTTAGGAGCAGATATATACTCTTCTTAACTCGATACAGAGCTTAGGATTATTAACATTTATGGCCCCTGTCACAATAGGGAAGAATATTGGAACAGGCTGCTAAAATATCACATCCTTCAAAAGGATAAGCTCATTTTAGGGGGGGGACCTAAACTTCTCCATTGGATTCTCAGAATCATGGGGGCATAATGCACAAAGAGATAACCTCTTTAAATTCTTTGAGACCAGACTAGAGGAACATAATCTTATTGATATCCCCTCCTCCAAAATCCAACCTACTTGGAAAAACAACAGATCAGGCAAGGACAGCCTCTCCAGGAGACTAGATCGATTCCTCATCAAGGAGCACCTGTTGAACATGGGCCAAGGAGTTAGACAGTGGGTTGGTTCAGGGGGCTTATCAGATCATAGGCCGATCTATCTAGAAATAAGAGATGGTATGCACAAACCAAAATCTCCCTTCAAATTCAACTCTACATGGCTAAGAGATGCATAATACATCAGACTAGTCATCGAATTCTGAAAGGCTCACCCCCTTGTGGCAGGAAGGACAATCTCATAATGTTTTACAAAAAACCTGAGAGAACTAAAGAATCTCTCTAAAATATGGGCACACAAAAAGAGAACCCTGGAAGACCTTATCCTTAAGACGACTGAAGAGGCAATAAAGGCTTTTGAGAATGAACAAGGTGGGATATACTCTTCCCCCAAACACAAAGACCATCTAACCTCCCTTTTGGCTAAGAGGAGTCAGATACGCAAGGATAGAGAGGAAAGCTGGCAACTGAGAAGCAGAGCCATTTGGCTTAAGGAAGGGGATGATAATACCAATTTCTATGACAAATTCATGAATGGGCGCAAAGCGATAAATACTATTTGGCAGCTAGCAGATGAACAAGGTGAAATAGTGAATACCTCCCCTTGATTAGCAGCCTTGGCTATAGCTCACTTCGGGAACGTATACAAGGCCCCTCCAAATGCTACCCTAGCTGAAATCATGAGAACATCTCAGTTATTTCCAATGTTTGTTGACCAGGAAAATGCTTTGGAATTGACAAAGGTAGTCACCTTGGGAGAACTGGAAGCCACCCTAAAATGGTTTAAGCGAGACAAAAGCCCAGGCCCAGACGGATGGAATGTGGAATTCTTTCTGGCTTTCTTTGAAATTCTGGGAGGGGACCTCCCACAAGTTATTGAAGAATGCAGATATAGTGGAAGAATGTATGAGGCCTACAACTCAACCTTCATCTCTCTCATACCCAAATCTGACAAACCTATCTCTTTCAATGACTTTCGGCCCATTTCCTTGTGTAATTGTATCTACAAGATCATTTCCAAGATCATAGCCAATCGCCTCCGGCCGATCTTGTCTAACCACATCTTAGCTGAACAATTTGCTTTCCTTCAGAATAGATAGATCCATGAAGTTGTTGGAACCACTCAAGAAATCCTGCATTCTATACAAACTCAGAAGCTCAAAGGTATGGTCCTTAAAGTAGATCTCTCGAAAGCCTTTGACAGAGTAAATTGGTCACATATTAGAATGATATTATCACACCTAGGTTTTCCATATGAATTCATAAGATGGATTATGTGTTGCATTACTAATGTATCATTCAATGTTCTTATAAATGGGGCAACCTCACCTTTCTTTCACTTCGAGAGAGGCCTCAAGCAGGGATGCCCACTGTCCCTATTAATTTTCTTACTCATCATGGAGGGTATCAGCCGTATCTTAAAGGAGGAACACCGACCGGGTACGCTAAGAGGTATCCAGATCATGGATGGATGCACATTGACGCACTTCCTCTTTGTAGATGATGTGATGCTCTTCCTTAATGGGAGTAGTGGTGACTTGACTTCTCTTCTTAACACTTTCTTTATTTTCCTATCGGCCACAGACATGATGGTGAACAATAAAAAGTCCACTATAATGGCTATAGGGTGTTCTCCATATGAGATTCGTTATGCCTTGCGAAGATTTCCATATACCCTAGAACATTTGGAGGAGGGCCTCAAATACTTGGGTTATATATTAAAGCCCCTTGGATATAAGAACGTTGATTGGATCCGGCTCATCACCAAAATGGAAAAACGGCTTAACATTTGGTACCACAAATATTTATCAAGAGCAGGAAGGTTGATCCTCATCAAAGAAGTTCTGGAAGCAACCCCAGAATATTAGATGTTGTTAGCATGGATACCTAGGGGAATCCTTGCAAGAATCAAAAATCGATGTTGCAGATTCTTGTGGAAAGGGAAGCAACTGGGAAAGATTTTTGGTTGGACCAATTGGGAATCCCTAGCTCTCCCAGAGAAATGGGAAGGATGGGGAATTAAAAGCCTAGGCACTTTCTCTACAGCCCTGGCGGCCAAACTAGGGTGGCAGCTAATCATAACACATAGTTTGTGGACAACAGTGGCTATCTCTAGATACATAGCTCCTCTAAACCTCATGGAATGGATACGACAACCTCAGTGGAATTATGCTGGCAAATCAAACATATGGAAAGAATTTTTATGAGAAATGCCCCTTCTCAAGCATGGTCTCACATGGAGGAGGTGCTATACTACACATTTCAACATTCCATTATTACAAAATACAAATGGGTTTGGGCAAAGGGACTAACAAATTTGTTGAGCTTATCAAAAAAAAATACACCATACAATTTGCACTGGAAAAACAATGCAGAAACTTACAACTATTTGGAGATTCAAAAACTATATGCAATTAGATAAATAAAAATGCAAATTATAATGCATATTCTCTGAGACATATCATGGAAGAAGTCCATAGATTTATAAATTTATTTGACACATTTATTTGTCATCACATATACAAGGAGCAGAACATAGTTGCTGATTTTCTATCCAAGGAAGCAATGCACAGGCCTATAGGAAAGTGGAAGATACTGGAGCAGAAGGATGGAACTTTCCATCAGTACTATCATCGACCATTTATAGACATATCAGATTAACTAGCTCAGAAGGAGCCTGAAAATATTTTTTGTTTATATAATTTTATATATATGCACAATGAAAATAGACTTATGTATGACAGTTTTTGATACTCTCTGCGTAGAGTAAGTACTTATCTTATATTTCAATTTAAGTAACATAATAGTGTCTCCCTGCGTGGAGTACACCTCTTATTTTGATTACATAAACTGGATGGGCTTTTAGCTCCACGTACAATATATGCTTTTGCATCTACAAAATGTAATTTTCTCTGCTTAATGAAAATTACGACTTTTTCCAAGGGAAAAAAAAAAAAACTTGTGAATCCAAGAAAAATTCTTATGTCCTTTTGACATTTAGGTACCACAATTTTGGAGATGGCTTCAACCTTTGTTGAATCCACCTTAATCATAGAACTTGATACATGATGTCCCAAAACAATTCCTTTATTAAGTATCATAAAAAATTTCTCATTACGCAATGAAATATTAGTTTCTTGACACCTAAAAAGGACTTTTTCTAGTCTTTTAAAAGCCTCTTCAAAAGTATATCCATAAACATTAAAATCACCCATGTATACATCTACACAATCATGGATCAAATAAAAAATAATACTCAATACGACCCTTTGAAATGTAGCAGGTGCATTACACAATCCAAAAGGAAGTATTCTATAAACATAAGTACCCTATGGACATGTGAAAGTTGTCTTATCTTGATCTTTAGGTGTTATTTGAATTTTATTATATATGTTGAATTCATTCGTGGGGGCTTCACTGGGGGAGAAATACCATACCACGTGCGTTCATATTGGGGAAAATATAGTGAGGAAAAAATGACATAATATATTGAACATATAATAGGGGGTAAAGGGTTTTTATATGTTGTGTATAAAAAATGGAGCTCAAAGTTAATGAAAAAATATAAAGGGGTATAAAAAATGTTATTGAAAAAATGAATACCTACAATATCTGGTGAAAGTAGGTTTTTTTTAAATTGGAAAGGTGTTTTCGATTCATATTGGTAGGGGGTTGAATAAAGTGATTTTTAGAGGTAATTTACAATATGTAGTCAAATTAAGGTTATTGTTTAGCATGCAATGAACACATGTTCTATATCAGAGGTTTATTGAGTGAAGCCCCTGTGAATCCATCAAGGAAAAAAAAAATATTTTTTTGTTGCTCTTATATATAGAACTTGATCAATCAAAGGTAATGGGAAATGATCTTTTAAAGTTTCTTTATTCAATTCTCTATAATTAATACAAACTCTCCACTTTCCATTTTTCTTTGGCACAATAACCAATGGTGAAACCCACTAGCTATTTGAAATTGGATAGATAAAGTTTACATTGATAAATTTATGTAATTCTTCTTTAGCGGCCTCCCTTAGATTAGGATTCATCCTTCTCTTAGGTTGTCTTACAGGTTTGACATTCTCTTGTATATGTGTGTGTGTGTGTGTGTGTGTGTGTACATATGCATATGTATATGTATATGTACACACAAACACACACACACAGATATATGCTTGCAAATATTTGGATTGATTCCATTCATGTCTGTATATTCCCATCAAAATGCAGAGGAATGTTTTTGCAACATTTTAATTAATTGTTCTTTTTGAAATTCCTCGAGGTTGTTATTGATATATAATTTTTTACCTACACTAATTTCTACAAGAGTATTACCATTTTTTCCATTGAATTTAAATATAACTTGGAGTGTCATGGTGAAAAGTATTCAATACTACAATTTTCTCGGAAACTTTGATCTAACATGTGCACACAATAATTTTGTTGAAAATATTGAGAAAAAGCACAATTATCCATAAGAATCATTAATTGATTTTTCTCATACTTTTGTGAGATAGTTAAAATTGGATGAACATCTTCGTAATCTTCATCATCTTCTTCAATACATTATTCATTTTCAAATTTAGTTATTCCTCTTGCTAGTGGATATAATGTAAAAAAATTCAATGAATTTCCATTAGAAATAATCATGTCACAAAATCTATAGCTAATAAATGCATTGACTGTGGCTAACCAAGTGTTGATGGTGTTGGAAACTGCCAACATATAGGGAGTCTCCCCATTATGAAGTCCCAATTAGACCTCACACCATTTGTAGTAGGAGCCCCATCCAGGAAATAGGCCAAGCTACCATATTTTTAATGATTTTCCATGGCTTCAATAAACAACAAAAGAGAGAACACATATACTTTTGAGATGAAAAAGTAAGTTTTCCTTGTGAAGTACTCAATTGCAAAGTTTATAATGGTTCTTTCATGGAAGGGAATAGAAAGTGAGTCTTTCAGAGAAAAGTAATATTACTATCCTAGTAAATGCACACACACATATATCTAAAAGAATTGTTAATTATCTTGTGAAATAGTTTACAAAGAAACAAAAATCTTGAAAGAAAGAGGCATACAATTCAAAGATGCATACTAAAGCCAGCGGAATATTTCATTTTAATTAGCATGTATAAACATAAAAATACACCACAAACAATGGAATAGTATTCTTACAACCATCCACGACATATGCATCAAAGTGTGTCAGTTTCAAATCATTAAGTGAAAGTCCCAAGACATTGTTATCAGCCTATTTTTCTCCCTAGGGTTAGTACTTATGAGATACTATGTTGATTGACCTCTTTCTAGGCATTAGACACTCTTTTTCCAGTGTTGAGCCCCAACTGCACGGACCCTGGCTTGTGCGTGTGGTTGGAACCTTCCAACTGCATGGAGGATACCTTGTCAAGGCAGTCATGACCTAGAATTCATTGTTTTGTGTCTGCGGTTGGGAGACTTGTTCTAGAGACTTATGGTTCCTATGAAACCAGTTTTACATGTCACTTTATCCTATCTATTCGAGTTGGATAAGACTCATTATTGAGAAGCTTCTCTAACTTCTCTTTGTCCTAAGTGTCTATATTCATCCTCTCGGGAGTCCTCTTCTTCCTATTTATACTGGGCCATCTTAGAGGGTGAGGCTAGTGTTATAGATATATTTGGGCACTGCAACCCCAATCACATATGTCAATAAACCAAGGGCATATAAACCCCTAAAAGTGTTGTTTCATACCCTAAAGGATCAAGGTCAACTGATTACATCATTTCCTAGAAGTTCTCCCTGAAAAATTGCTCAAAACTAGTCAAAACTGGACCATACAGACTGGTCCATGCTGAGGGTGCGATGCATCTCACTTGCTATACACAAAGGGTGCGATGCATACTGAAAAGCCCTTCTGTAGGGTGAGATGAGTGAGAGCAGACAAATGGCAGAGGCAGTTTGCTAGGTGGAAACCTAGAGAATCTTCTAGAAACTGCTCATATGACACTTGTCTCTCTGAATTCACCTAGGGATGAGTAAGAGATCATGAAATCTCCAAGTGGAACCAAGAACTATCAGTGAAATGACACTAATCAAAATCCCAGAAGCTGACTCACACCCCTGCAAATATCTATATATGGATCCCTCATCCTAGAGATCCAAGAGGCTGGAATTTTGTATTTTGTAAGGAAGTGTTGTTGGTTTCTTTGTAAAGCATTGTAATGTTGGGTGATCTAGCTTTTCATGAGGTGAAGAGGGCTTTCATGCTGGGAGGATGATGATGCATCAAACAGCTGGGTTGTAATCCTCTCTTCTACTACTATTAATAAAGCTATTTGATTTTTCCTCCATATACTTGTATATTTCTTAATCTTGTATTTGTGTATGCATTTGTATGGTTAATGTACATCTGATTCTACATTGTTTATGGTTATAGATCTCTCTGTTTTGATGGTATTTTGCTGCTTTGACTCTACAGGTGTTCTTTGAAGCAGTACAAGTGAGGAAGGAGTAGTGAAGCTCTATCAAAGGAGGGAGGAAACAAGCAAGGAGCCAAGCAAAATACTAAGGTTGGTACCCTCTGATTCTCTCTCATCTATCTCTCATAAAGGAAAACACAAGTTACTTTGAACTGTTTGTTTCTAAGATAGCTACCCGTCTTAGTGGGACTAGCAGCTCTGAATGGACACTAGTTTTCCGAGAAAAAAATGGCGACTCCACAAGGGAGCGAATAGTTTGTTTGTTTGTTACTATTGTTTGCTTTATAAACTACAAACGGAGCCCGAAGTTAAGCCAGCTAGCCTTCGAACTTCTTTTGCTATGCAACTGCAAAGTAGATCAACGCTGTGTTAGTCAATCTCTGGGTTAGTTTATGAATTGAACATTTGACTTGCAAACATCCTAAGTTCCCTGGTGGTAGCTCAATAACCTCATTAGATCAGCCCCTATACTTTGTGTTTACTGTCTATCATAAGCTCAGCCTAAATCCCTGAACTTAGCTGCAAATTGTGGGTGAAAACCAAGCTCAGTCTCGTCCTTGAACCATCGCATTGTCTCTCATTGGTAGTCTAGATGCATCCATGTTTCCCTTAAGGACAGGTGCGATGATTGAATGAGACTATTTCTCTCTCCAAATTTTGGTTTTTTCTTCATTGTTTTCAGCTCTATTTAGTAGTTTTTCTGCCTATGATCAGTATATCACTATTGAAACCTTCTTCCTTTACATTATTCAGCCTCCATTGATAAGGAATTGTGAATGTTTTTATGTATTTTTCATCATTTACAGTCCTCCTTTGCAAAAAGTAGCTTAATCGAACTGTCGTCTTTTGGTTCAAAAGTGTCGCAACTATCGTTTTCGGAAAAGAAAAATAGTGTTGTAAAGTCTTCCTCTTTTAGATAGTCGATTGTACTTTTGCCATTGTATTTGATTTGAATTGTCAATTCTTTGAAGTGTTGAAAATAGTTTTCCATTCGAAAGTGAAAGTGTCGTCTTAGTCTTCCTTTCATTTTTGAAAAGAAATTGCTAAAGTGTCGCTTTGAGGAAAGATAGTTCAGATCTGTACTTAGTTTTCTTTTTTTCATTCTCACATTAAGGGAACTAAAAAAAGAATACATGCATGTGCATTTGCATTTAGACTGCATGCAGAAATTGATTTAGGAAAAGTGCATTTAGTGTGTGCTCTCTGCTCTATGTTGAAAGTATTTTACTCTTCTTTCCTTAGTAGCTAGGATTTTCATTGCTAAAAGAAAATAAACGATTGTTTATAATCTTATATTTCATATTTAGGAATTGTACATCTACATCACACGGTGAACCTTGAAAGGTAAACTTCTTAAGAAATATCAACTATAAAATAAACCTCAATGAACATAAAAACGCTTTGGCACCTAACACACAACATCTAGAAGTCTAGGCTAGAGACGTATTCCGGTGTCGTAAATCCTGGTAACTATCGTTTTCATTGTAGGTTGGGTCATTCCTCATCTTTGATACGACAAGTGCCAGTACGGACTTGTGCTCCCATGTACCATCGAGTATATATTGGGAGACCACAATAGGCTGATATCCTTTATCCTTAGGAAGCTGTGTCTACCGCCCTATCGATTGCAATGCAATGAACATAGTGTTCGGGAAGATTGACTGTCGTACGTAAAGTGCTCGGTAATTTCTCTATAATTTACCACCGAGGTGTATATTGCAGTTTTATGATTGGTTTGGTAATCCCTCTGTCTAGATTTCCAGAGTAGTGACTTTCGTTCCTTTTCAGACTCCTTAAAAGAAAAGGTCCATCTGATCACTTGTCATTTCAGGCTCATTAAAAATCGAAGGCGACTAGAGTCATCTTTAACTTTTTCTTGACTCTTAAAAATTGAAAAAGAAAGTTGTGTCAAAGCGTCATAAAATTTATTTTAATTCGGAATAACATCACTGTTCCCTCATTGGTCTTAGGTTGAGAAAATGGAGTCCACCAATCAAGGATTTCCCCTTGGGGGGAATCCTAGTCCTTTCTCTTCTTGGGGAGATATTGGTGCTCCATACATGGCTACATTGTCCCTTCCAGGACTCACAATTGGCCTACCAGTATGGCTATTCTCGACCTCTATCATTCAAAACACCGTAATTCCTCAGCAATCAAATCAACAACCAGATGATACTGAAGTTTCTCCCCCACCTTCCACTTCATTTGTTTCTCCCTCTCCTTCTTCCTCTTTGCTTGGTGAAACTAGTAACACTAAAAACCAAGTAACTGAGAAGAAGAAGAAAGGGAAGGATAAGAAGAAGAAGAAGCCAATGGCGAAAGGGGGCAACCATGTATCTTCTGTTGAAAATCCACACACTACACCATCCAAACCCAAACCTCCATGTGTCATTTGCAAAGGAGACCACTATCATCGAGATTTTTGTTGCATCCCGCGGATCTTGAAAGACTGGTCTCCCCACTTGCACAATCTGGTGTCTTCAACCTCTGTTTATCATGTTGAGAGTACACCATCAACTAGTGAAAATGAAGTCAATGGACAAAAAGGAAGATATAAATTTCCTTGTAGGTTGTGTGAAGGCGATCATGCCCTCCATCGTTGTCCTTTTCTAGACGAAGCTAAAAGAGTCTTGTATAACCGTCCTGCTTCACCGCAGCGACTTCCACCTCGATACAAGAAACTCTTGCCAAGTCCATTGCTAGTTGAAAATCCGACTGACACATCTCTGTTGTCGGTCGAAATGCTTATCATTGAATATAAACCCTATGAGTCCACACCGGACCAAAGTCAACAGGTTGAGATTGCAGTCGACCCAGTCTTGTCTTCAGAAGGTCCACCTTTAGATGATACAGTCTCCAAAGAGAATGAGAATGACACCATTCAAATTATTTTTGTTAACACAAAATCCGATGAACATGGGGGCAATATACCCATTCCTTTACCACAGGAGGGAAGTTCCTCAGTTCAAGAGATTCATCTAGCCGTTTATCCGGTCCCTCCTCTAAGCAATATAGTCGTTTCCTTTGATTGGAATCTACTAGCAAGACCATTCCCACCATCTAATGTACCATATGGAATCATAGTACAAGCTTACAGAATGATCATGGTTGGTACTATCATAGATGAAGGCGCTTCCGTGAGTATCCTTTCCTCAACTGCTTGGAAAGCACTTGGTTCACCATCGCTTCTGCCTGAGATTCGAAATCTGTCAGGCTTCAATAAAGGAACCAGTCGACCATTAGGGATCCTTCCAAATTTGCCTATAACTTTGAGAAGGAAAATCGTTCATCTAAACGTGATGGTAGTCCAAGGGCCTCTAGATTACAATCTACTCCTTGGGCGTGACTACATTTACAGCATGGGAACTATTGCTTCCTCACTCTTTCAAGTGATGTGTTTCCTATATGAAGGCAAAATGGTCCAACTCGTTGACAAGCTTTCATTTCCCAGTTCAAACACGGTTACTAGTCAAATGCCATCCCTAAATGGTCTCTTTGCACAAGGAATGTCTTATCAACCTCCAGTTCGTCCACCTGATGATCGTGAGTGATTCAATGAATGTGACAAAACCCAGGGGGCATGCACCCTGGTCTGCTTCACCCAGAAATACCCAGATATAAGACATGTTTCCTCGTAGGATATATGACTAGTCTGACACACCCATCCGTTTAGGATATGGGATTAGTCTAGAATAGGATTTCCTCGTCGAAGATTATGTGATTGGCAGTGGATCCACACCTTTCACCTTTGTCTATTTCGATGGATAGAGCCAAGGAAGTGTTTTGTCTGCAACGTGGATGAAACAACCTTGATTTAATGCAAGAACTTCCATATGGTAACCTGGAAACTCTATTTTTCTTTATACCTAGGGGCATGCAAACCTTTTTATGCAAGTGAAAAGAAACCAATGTAACTCTAACCCCGTAGTTTTTACTAACTTCAACTGCTTAAGTTAGGTGATTGGTCTGACCCACCATTCACCTTTGCAAGGGCCGATGACACCGGCAAAGTAAAGGAAATGTTTTGTACGAAACTATCCTACCTGACCTCAGTAGTTCATTAACCCTTAGGATAGTAGTTGGTCGTTTGTAGCTTGCATACAAAAGGCTTCGGAGCAAAGTTTCAAATGGGGCGAGCTCCCTAAAAAATGAACCTACTAATGAGAGACATCCTTAAAAGACGATTGGAACGAGCAATGTTTCCGCAAGGTTCAAGCTCGTTAAAAAATAAACCAGCCAAAGTGTTGCACAAAATATTGTCACCGTGACATTCTGCAATCAGTGTGAGTCTATCATCACTCATACTTTCCTACGTTGCAAGTCTTAAACCTCATTTCTTCATGTCAAGCCTTGAAACTAAGAGAAAGCCCTTAAAAGTCTCTAAAGATCTAGTTCCGCACTTTCTCTTAGCATTACTTGCGGTCCCGCACCTACTGGTCATGTCCCCTGTGTACCTGACCGATTTGTCTCTGTGTAATGGGTGCGGACCCCTGTAAAAGTCAAAAAGGCACAAGTACATTCTTAAAAACTCACTTTGAGTCATTTCTGGAAGCTTCTAGAAGGAATCTTGAGGTGGCAAGTTTTCTCCTTTAAGGTTCATGCATCCCATACCTTAAGGAGCTAACCCCTTGATGTGAGGAGCTTATCCCTTTGAAGGAGGACTCTATCCCTTCATAGGTGGACTTGTAACCTCCTTCCTTTGCGCTATAAAATGAAGCATTGGGCTGGTTACTGGAGAGGTTGAAAGCTGAAGATTTTTGAGGTGAAATGCTGCTGGAACTTAGTCTTCCTAATTGAGCTTTTGTGAGGAAAGATTACATACCTTGTTGATCTCATTTGGAAGATTGTGAGGCTTGTCAAAGTAGAGGAGATTCCTGTTTCAGACCCTGAGAGGAGCTTGTACAACATCAAGGCACCAAAGGTTGTAAAGTTCTTCTATTTTCAAAGTTTATACAATCAAGTTTATTTTTCTCAATAAGCTGTGTTTTATGGTTTATTTCATGGACTCCTTGATCACCGTGATGAATATGATTTATTATATTAGCTATGCAGGTGTTATTTTATGTGTGCTTGTTTGTGATTGCAAGTTCTTAAAAGGAAACTCTTTCGAATGATCGAAGTATGGCTGCCACAAACTAGCATTGGACTTAAGGTAGGGTCTAAAACACCTCTTAGTTTTTATTAATGAATAGCACTATATTTCAATAAAGGTAGATTTTCTTGTCCTTCTTGTTGCTATATATCTATTAATACTAGGGAGATCGGTCTTGTCCACAAGAACGATTTATCCGGCCAACAAATTGGCGACTCCACTGGGGACTTGAATTTGGTTTTTTGCTTTTCCTTTTTCTTTGACTTGAGAAACTTATCCCTGTTTCTGGTTTTTTCTTAATGTGTGTGGGATTGGGTAGTTTTTAGGATCTGGATTCTTTTTGTTTTTTCCGAAGTTTACAGGGAAACACACTTTATTTTTACATACAGTGCAGACCTCTTCGCATCTTTCCTTTATTACACAGAGCGGTACCGCATCTGGTTCTACTGGAAGCCTGCGGACCCTGTTAAAATTTTTGAAAAACCTAAATTGTTTTTGTCCAATTAAGTTTAGTTTTTATTTACGACTTTTATTGTCTACCCAGATCTGCATGTGTTCTGTCAAGAATCTCTTGTGAGTGAGTTCCATTGGCATTTTTGTTTTAGGTGATTTTCTAGAAGTTTTGCGTGCCTGGATTGATTTTCGCTTGGTCTTTGTAGTGACTCAGAGATTAGAAGCCTAAGAAACCTTAGATTACCCTGGTTTTTTGGTCTTCTTGATGAGTCTAATTGATTTGTGAAATCTGCCCTTGGTGAGAAATAGATTTCGTTTTCTCTTTGCAAAGCTTTGAACGAACTTTCTTGTAAGTTTTTAATTTCATTTTTATAAAAGAAAACATAGCTGGGTGTTTTTTGATTGATTTGTTATTCTGAACAAATTAATCCTTAGTTTACTTAATAACTAAGTAAAACGTCCTCAAAAAGATTTAAAGCTTTTATTTCAATTAGGTTTTTAGAAGTTTTTAGATCTCAAGATTAGTTTTTATAGTTTTGAGTGTTTTCTAGAAATTGTAGAATCTCTTTTGAAAGAAATTGTTTTCTGTAGTTTTTGAGTGTTGAAAAAGAAAGGGATTTTTCGTGAGCATAATTGGTAGTCTCGTTTTGAGTTTATTGAAAAAGATAAAAAATATTTTCTTTTCATTTACATGTTGAAAGAAAGATTTGTTTTTCAAAGAATTTCATTCTCAACTCTTTCTTTTAGCTAGAAATTCATTGAAGAAAAAGAATTGTTTATCATCTTAGGTGCATTTTTTAGTGTTTTTGGAGTCGAGTCTTCACACCATCAAAGTTTCATCTCCATACCTATTGACTTAAGAAACAACCCATAAAAATAACGCTTAATTAAAATTGATCTAGAAATCCTTTTATTTCTAGGGCTCTTATTACCAATATAGCTTAGGCTAGTATCTTGGAGTAGGGAGTAATTAACTCTCCAAGATAGTTAAAACAAACAAGTAGCTATATCTTGCGGTAGGAAATAAATCCAATTGTAATTGATATAATCTAGGAAGCTCCTCTTAAAGGAGTCAATCACGAGATCATGTCCGAACCTTTGAGACAATCAAGTCTGTCTCATTGGGAAAGATAGAAGATTTGCGCGTATTAAAAATGGTAAACCTTGGATTAACCATTGTCAAGGAGCCTGGGGTCACTTGTTGGTAAACCTCAGATTGATCATGTCGAGGAGCCTTCAAGGGGATTGAGCTTTGTTACTCTTCCCTTGCGCGTAGATCGGATCGTAGACTGTTCCCCCAGTTGTATTTGTTACTGTTGGTATCCTTAGTGACCATAATCTTAAGATTCTTTCCTAAGGTGACGATGAAGGACGGGTCTCACTGTACCTGGAGCAGACGTCGACTAGACTCACTTGGAATCTCTAGGGGGTTCTCTTCACTCGAGACGGTTTTGTGAAGAAACTTGTGCCAGTTTGTTTCATTAAGCAGGTTGTCGGGGTAACTGTTCCAACCGCCCTTTTTGTATTGAATTCTGCGACGTTGGATTTCATCACCAACTAGTGTTTTTAGTACGGAAAGTTACTGTTTGTGTGTGGTTTGAACTCTTAGATTTTTTAGGCGTGTGATTCAATTGTTTGGTTCTTTAGAGACTTTAGGTGGTTTTATTGATATTTTCTTTGATTGCGTGTGAAGTAATTAAATATTTAATCGTGGCTGAATTACCGAGACAATCCCGTAGACTTCGGGGGCAACCTCCCGAGTATACACCAAGCCAGCTTGAAGGGCTACAAGCTCTTGTATCACCTAGTGACAGTAGAGTTGGGTCACTGGAAGCCGGAGAGTCTTCTTTAATTGTTCATCCTGATTATCAAGTTCAAGCAACAAAGTATATTTCCAAACCAATTTCATTTTCCGAAGTTACTGGTAGTATTTCTTCTACTAGTGAATTAGCTGAAGAAGTTGAAATTTCTGAGCCTAAAACTGAACCTGCTGCTACTCCATCTTCAGGATTTGCTTCTCCAACTTCTCGTGGTCCTGGTTCACCCATGGTAGGAAGTATCATTACCCAAAATCTTCCTTCTGGACTCATTTCTATTGAAGAACTTGTTAGTCCGGAAGAAGATATAACTCTCCCTGAAAATCAACCAATTTTATAACTTAGGGAGCATGAATCAATTTTCTACAGTCCATTTAGGAGTGACGCTTGGTACATCTCATTGACCAACTTTTTAGAAAATCCGGGTCTTAGTTTTTCACCACCTCGAATTCCTTTTCATCCAACACCCAGAGGTTATTATCCTCCATTGAATATGTCGAGACAGTCATCCATGTTTTCCCAATCACCGGAAACATTTTTATATGGTGGTCCTTCTATTCCTTCTGGGTATCAGTCACTCACTAGTACTTTTTCAGGAGCATCTCCTCAACCCATTGAACATGGGATATCAACTGGTAATAACGGAACTCAATCATTGAGCGTAGAAGAAATTCTTATGATGTCTGGTACTATTCCAAATCCGCAACCTCAAGGTAGGAAATTAACGCCTGGAGGGTAACCTCAAGGTAGTCAGTTACCGCCTGGGGGGCAACCTCAAGGTATTCAATTACTGCCTGGGGGGAAACCTCAAGGTAGTCAGTTACCGCCTGGGGGGCAACCTCAAGGATAGTACATACCTTCGGGACAGTACATACCTCAAGGTCAACCCCAGACTCAATACATACCTCAAGGTCAACCCCAGTATCAATATATACCTCAAGGTCAACCCCAGTTTCAGTACGTGCCTCAAGGTTATCAATCTTAAGGTCAGTACCCAACTCAAGGTTTCCAACCACCTTCTGGTCAATAATTTGTACAAGGAACTGGAAATGTACCATTTAATTATCAACCCTATGCTCAACCCGGTTATGGCCCTTCATATGCTCAACCTTCTATGGGTCCATACCCCGAAATGAACATGGTGTGGGATCCATCTCAAACTCAACAGATTTTGCAACATAATGTGCAGTTGTCATCTCAATCTAGACAACCTTTGGTTTCTGGTTCAACCCAGCAACCTGTCCAGCCTACTATTCAAACTTCTGCACCTGGTGTAGCTCATCAGTCTGGGCCTAGTTCGCCTCAAACTCCACCTCAAACGACTGCTACAACTACTGCAGCTTATGTTCAATCTACCCCACCTACTTTTGGAGTATCGGTGGTTTCGGTTTCTACTGTCCCAGCATCAACTCCTCAAGCCTCTTTACCTCAATCGGGACCTACAATTTAGACTTCAGTTCAGATGCCCGTAGGACAACCTGGTCCAAGTAAGGTTGTCACAAGTCAACCACAATTCACTTATCAACTGTACCAGGGGTAGTACCAATTCGGTCCTGCTGTTCAAAGCTCAGTGTACCAGTATCAACTATACCTTGGATATACTTATCAGCAACCTCAACAACCCCATTTTGGTCCAGTTAATCCTGGTTTTCGGGAGGATATAATATTCCAAATGCAATTCCAATTCCAAGTTATCCTAGATATCCTCCTCCTGGGGCTGGTCTTATGACCCAAGGTTTTCGTGACCCTAACCGTCAGTTACCGTTTATTGCAACTTTGGACTTGCCTGATTTGTCACGCCTTACGAACGATCCAATTAATTATCTTCGGTTGTGGTCGCCAATGCCGAATAAGTTGCCCAGTGATATCCCAAAGTTTGAAGGTAAATCAGGAGATGATCCGTCAAACCATGTGATGACTTATCACCTCTGGTGTGCATCTAATTCCATTATTGATGATTTAATTCACTTACATCTTTTTCAACGCACTCTGATTGGTCTTGCTGCCAAGTGGTACATTGAGTTACCACGAGCTTCTTTTTATAATTTTAGTCAGTTAGCCACTTCTTTCTTAACTCATTTTCAGTTGCCTGTCAGATATGACAATGGCACAAAATTATTAACTTCATTAAAACAGTCAACGTCCACATATATTTCAAATCATATTCATGATTGGCGACGTAGATGACGTTTAGTGAAAGTTTTTATTCTGGATCAAATTTTATCAGAATGGTTCATTAAATCCTTATTACCTAAAATCACTGAGGATGTAGCTAAGGTAGGAGTTGTTACTGAAGAGCAAGTAATTGTTCAAGCTCAGTACCTTGACCTCGTTTATACGTAGTCAGGTACTTTACACGAAAAAATCCCCGACCTTCCGAAACAAAATCAAATAACTGTAGCTCCTTCAGGGTCTCATGCCACTGATGGTATGATTGGTTCAGTTAGTACCAAAAGCAAGAAGAAATCTTCAAAGAATTCTTCCCCTATTATAACTTTACCAAATTCCCCGAGAGGAGACTCTTCCACTGAAGTTCCTACCGATATTCATGTCGTAGAATCCTCTACGGCCAAATCAAAATTTGGTGGTAAAAAGAAGGGGAAGAAGAAAAATAAACAAAACTCAAAAGAGAAATCAGATAAAACTGAATCTACCGGCGAGAAACATAAACCTTGCTATCCTTGTCTCATTTGTGGCGAGGAGTATTTTACAAGAGACTGCCCACATCGAGCTGAGGTTGCGAAAATTGTCAAAGGTTCTCAAACGCCTGCTGTCTTGAAGGATCCTTTTCCTAGTCAAGATAGTAAGATGATCGGTTCTTCCTCAAATGCCTCAAAAGAACCCATAATGATGATGTCTCATGTCAGGATTGCGACGCGATCGTAAGATTATGGTAGTAAAAGTCCTGTTGGTGGTAAGGAAGCAGAATCTTCTAATTCAAACCCATCAACTTCAACTCCTTCTGGTTATGATCCGATACAGATCGAGAAACCTAACCCAGACTTAGTAATCAAACCGCCTGCTAAAGGTATACTTCGGAAGTCAGCTTTCAATCCACATGCTAGAGCTGCTCAGAATTATAACATTGTTGAAGACTTAGCTATTTCCCCTTCAACAATGTCGGCTTTAGAGGTGTTGTAATCATGTCTAGCACAGCGTAAATTACTTGTTGGCTATAGGAGTTGTTGATATTCAGGATTCGAACCTTATAATCTTCGATTTAGAGAATAGTACACCTCGCCTACCTCATCAAATGGCTTTCCAGATTCCAGTGTTAGTCAAAAACAAACCTTGCTTTAGGACTGTAATTGATGAGGGAGCTTCTACGTGTATTATGTTGATCCAGTGTTGGAGATCGCTTGGTTCTCCTACACTCAATCAATCCCCGACGATTCTAAAGGCTTTTGATGGCCATGGGTTCCATACTTTTGGCATTCTACAGGATTTACCTATAGGGGTTGAAGGCAAAAATGTTAATCTAGATGTGGAAGTGGTTGATGCCCCTCTAGATTACAACCTTCTCTTGGGTTGTAGTTGGTCTTATGCTATGACTGTTGTTGTTTCATCGGTCTTTTGGCTTATCAAGTTTCCTCATAATGGAAAGATCATTACAATAGACCAGCTGACTTATTTTTCATCCGATCTAACCTCTTTTGAAAGTATTCAACATGTCGGTAAAACAACTATCCCTTACAAGGATGTTGGGGTAGGATTGATTAAAGATTCTGGTTTACTAGGAACTTTTTCCTTTCCTCCTCCTAACGTATCGCCTTCTACTGCAACTATTCATATGATTTCATCGAACAGTATTGCTTTTGATGATCCTTGGATCGTACCTTCCGAGTCTGAGGTGGATTCATTTGGTGATGTGATGCCTTTGAGTCCCTATGAAATTGCATATCAGGCTGTATAGTCATTTTCTGACCCTTGTTCAACCAAAATTGATCCAATGAATGTGGCCCATGGAGAATCACTTTCAATATCAACCTCAGCTTCAACAACTTTTTCTGAGCTTGTTCACACTGATGAGTAGATTTGTGAACTTTTGTCTATTGATGATTTACCATGGGAAGATCTTCATCATCGATCTTCGTTTTTACCTGAGCTTGATCATTTTGAAAGTGATTTTTCATCTATTTTTACCACTAATTATGTCAAAGAACCACAGAATCCATTGCAACATCCTGATTCTGAGTTAAATTTGGGAAATATCTCTCGAACGGTTCCTACTAACATTTCAGTTAAACCAGGAATTATTGAAAACATTCATATAGGTGCTTCCTATACAGACGATGAACTCCAAACTTATAAAACCCTATTTCAAGAATTCTGCGACGTGTTTGCCTGGTCATATGAAGAAATGCCAGGAATCGATCCATCAATTATTGTCCATGAAATTAAAACTTACCCGGATGCTAAACCTGTCCAGTAACGTTTGCGTCAAATACATCTGCAAAAAGTTGCTGCTATTAAAACTGAAGTTGAGAAATTACTTCGAGCAAGTTTCATTTATCCAATTCCCTTAACGGATTGGGTATTGAATATTGTTCCTGTTAACAAAAAGCAAGGAACGATAAGAATATGTATCGATTATAGGGATATTAATCGAGCTTGTCCTAAAGACAATTATCCAACCCCCTATATCGATCAAATCATTGATGATTGTGCTGACAATGAAATATTCTCCTTTATGGATGGTTTTTACGGTTATAATCAAATCAACATACTCCCTACTGGTCAACCAAAAACGGCTTTCATTTTTCCATGGGGGACGTTTGCTTATTGAAAATTGCCTTTTGGATTGAAGAACACCGGAGAAACTTTTCAAAGGGCTATGTCTTATGCATTTCATGACATCAAGCACATTGTGCAGCCATATCTTGATGATTTACTTGCCCATTCATTACGTAGAGCTGATCATCTCACTCATTTACGAGCAATCTTTATGAGAAGTAGGCATTATAGAATTACGCTGAATCCACGCAAATGTGTTTTCTGTATAGAAACGAGTCGTTTACTGGGATTTGTTGTTTCAAAATCTAGCATTCGTGTCGATCCCTCGAAGGTTGAAGCTATTGTCAAATTGCCTCCTCCTTCGACTCTTCGCCAACTCCAAAGTTTGCAAGGGAAAGCAAACTTTTTACGTTGTTTCATTCCTAACTACGCTGAGATAAAGGGTTTTACCAGGTTGTTGAAATAGAATACTCCATTCTTTTGGGATGAGATAGCTGACAAATCTTTTGATGCACTTAAACACGCGTTGAACCATGCACCGTTATTGCATCCTCCCAACTACAACCAGGATTACTTCTTGTACCTCGTCGCTTCTCATTCCACCATTGGGATGGTTCTAGTTCAGGAAGATGAATTCAACCGTGAAAATTTGATTTACTATCTTAGTCGAACTCTAAATCCGACTGAGCTTAAATATTCGCATGTGGATAAATTGGCCATGGCAGCTGTTCAAGCTATCCAAAGATTTCGTCATTACATCTTACTACGAAAAACTACAGTAATTTTTTACTGTAACCCTATGATCTATATTTTGACCAAATAATTGCTGGGGGTAAGTATTCCAAATGGATAGTTATCCTGCAGGAATTTGACTTGGAATTTGAAAAATCCAAGGCAAAGAAATCTTTGGTTTTTTTGGAACTGATGTGTGATTTCCTGCGTGCTGATACTGAAACTGTGGCGGAAGAGCCCATTGTGGACGAATCCTTGTTTCTTATCAGTTCTCTTGATCCATGGTATGGAGATATCATTGTTTATCTCCAAACCCAATATTTTCGACCTGAAATTGCACGATCTCAGCGACGGAAAATACGTTTCCAATCCCAACAATACAATATTATTGGAGATACACTCTATCGTCATGGGGCAGATTCTGTTTTCCGACGCTGTTTAACTCATGAAGAAGCTGAAAAGGTTCTAAATGACTGTCACTCTGGAGCATGTGGCGGTCATATGTCTGGGTATGCCACAACCCAAAAGATATTGCATGCTGGTTATTTCTGGCCATCTTTATTTAAAGATTGTATCTATGCGGTCCGGAAATACCACACTTGTCAAATATTTGGTCGTAAGATGCGTGCTCCACCTGCTCCTCTCCACCCTATAATTATCGTCGGTCCTTTTGCAAAGTGGGGTATCGACTTTACTACATGTAACCCTCACTCGGCCGGGGGGCATGTGTATATCATCCTTGCGGTAGATTATTTTACTAAGTGGGTCGAGGCGATGCCTACATTTTCGGTAGACGGCAAAACTGCTGCAATTTTCGTTTTCAATCATATAATTGCTAGATTCGGTGTTCCTCAAGCGATTATTATTGATCATGGGAGTCATTTTCGAAACATCATGATGACTGAACTAACAGATCAACTTGGCCTGTGTCATGATAGTTCTACTCCATATTACCCACAAGCTAATGGTCTGATTGAAGCCATCAATAAAGTTCTAGTCACTATCAATAAAGTTCTAGTCACTATGATCCGACGAATCATTGGCATTCATAGGTAGAATTGGCATAACATGTTATTTTCAGCACTTTGGGCGTATCGAACCTCAGTAAAAACATCAACTAGTTTCACTCCTTTTCAACTAGTTTATGGTTTGGAAGCAATGTTACCCATTGAATGTGAAATTACGTCATTGCAAATAGCCATAGAATTACTCCCAGCCACTTCCGAAGAGGAGAAATGTTTGTTGTACTTAGCTCAACTTGATGAGAATCGACGTGATGTTGCATTAGCAATCAAAACTCATGCCAAACGAATAAAAGCTCAGTACGATCGTAATGTTACACCTCGTAATTCTTCGGAAGGAGACCTAGTCTTACTATACGATCAAGCAAACGATAAGCTAGGGGCTGGAAAATTTGTACCTATGTGGCATGGTCCTTATGTTGTTAAGCGAAAGCTGGCAAAAGGGGCCTATGAATTGGTATATTTTGATGATGTCTCTTTGGGTAAACCCAGAAATGGTCTTTATTTGAAGAGATATTATGCTTAAATCTGGATGTGGAGATTTTTTTAGATTAGTTTCTTTCTAGCTGGTGTGTTTTAGATTAGAAAAGTGTGCCTAGTTTAGAGAGTGTTTTTATCATTATTCCTGCTTATCTTGATTTACTAATGATATTGCAGATGTCGACGTCTCTTCAAATATACATTGGTTTCGCTAATGGTGCTTGTCATAGTACACAAAACATTTCTTTCACAGCTTGGGTTATGTATTCACCCTCTTATGAGTTGGTATCTATGCATGGGGTAAGCCTCGGTCAAACAACGAACAACATTGCAGAGTATAGTGTTGTAATTGAGTTATTATTTGAATCCATTTCATTTGGGATTTGGAGTTTGATTGTTAAGTTAGATTCTGAACTCGTTGTATTGTAGCTTAACAGAGTTTATGCCATTAGAAATCCAGTGTTATTAAGATTATTTTTGAGATTTCGTCTCTTGGAACGTGAATTTGACTACATTGAATATCAGCATATTCCAAGATATTTAAATACATTAGTAGATGCAATTGCTTCTCGAATGTTAAATAGACATTTGCAATATTCAAACAGTAAATTTAAAAAACATTCCATAACATGTTATACAAGATAGCCAGTAATAGTGATATAGCATAGCATAGAAGTGTGTCAAATATACATCGTCTTCGATCATAGGTTGAAAAACACCTTATGATCGACAAAAATAATAGTACAAAAAACAAAAATGTCATATGAGTCTACAAAGACGATCATCCTATCACTGGTGATGATCATGATAAGAAACCACTGCTCGGGCCAACCTACAAAGGAACCTCCTGAAAGGTCTTGGGACCCCAATCACATAGCACTGTAACCTAAGTGGAATATCATCTATGCTAGTTGTTCGGCCATGAATACGACCACTTTGTAACACTTATTTCATCCATTTTTACTCTTCTCTATTATATCATCTATTATAATTTATCATTTAAATCCATTTTATAAATGATTTATGCTCTCATGGATGAATATTATTTATTCTCCTTTATTTCTAATAAATTGATTATTATGCATTATTTTATCAATGATAGTTCTAATAAGTTGGTTATAACATTATTCACCATTTTTAGCCTCCAAGGTAACTTCCAGATTGAAGATTTGATTTTTAAATCTGCCAACTCAGAAATTCGTTGGTTTAAGGAGTGACAGTTTTGCGGTTGAGATTCTGAGCAAATGAAGACAAATTTGAGAAATCCGGAACATGGGTTTTGTCCAGAACGGGCCCAATTAACTTTAACAAAGAACGGTTTGCCCAAATTCGGCTTGTACAGAGAGAAACGTAGGGTTCTTTGAGCACGATTTTCTCAGATTTGCAGTTGCGACCGTCCTCCAAACTTTAGCTGCAAACCCAAATTCGTCTTGCTTTTGTTGAGAGATGAAAGGAAATATATTTTCTTGTTGATCATCTAGTTAGAATCAACCCAAATTTGTAAAACAAATCATGTTGTAATTATCTATGTTATAACTGCTCTCTGATCTTTCTCTATTTAAATGAAAACAAAGATCAGAGAGAGGGAGACTTCATGATGACTTTGGCGATTCGAATGATGGCGAATTGATGATTTGAATTAGAGATTCAAAAGCAAGGATTCTTGATAGGATAGGAGGAAGCAAGGATTGTTTTATGCTGTAAGTCTCAAAGCTTCAACTATTGTAATGGTTTCACTATTTAATGATTAATACATAATTTGGGCGTTGCTGTTCACTCTTTTCCTTCTGAAGTAACCCAGCAGCGTCCGCTGGCGGCTAAGGGCCCAGCCTCTGGTGGAATACGCTGCTGCTGTTGTGTATCATATATTTACAATTGCTGCTGTGTGACGGTTTGTTTTCCCTTTCATTTCTTTAAATTGTTTTGTTCAGCGATCTTTTGTTTATGAACATTTCGCAGAATTACTTTGTTATATTGAAATCATAATTGGATTGCGTGAGTGATAGAATTATTAATTATAACTTGACATGTATTGCTGATAATTTTGATCTAATACTGCGCTGTCTAATTAAGAACCGTGGTCCATTTAATTGCTGCTCATTTATAATTGCCATGGTTGTTCAATTAAGTTACTACTCAAATATAACTGCGATTGTAATTGCTTCAATAACTGCGATTCATGTTCATGCTGCTGGATTAAGGTTGCTGATTCGATTACATTTATAGTTTGTTGTGTCTTTCCAATTACTTAGTTTTGCTGTTCGGTTCCTTTAATTCCAGTTTGTTGTTCCATTTACGGCCGTTCCATTTTAGACTTGTTGTTCCATTTCCTATTTGCTGTTCTATTTTACTTTCTGTCATTCCATTTACTTGCATTTGCTGCTTTGGTGTGAGAGAAGGTCTAAGGCTGTAGTGAGCCTCAGCAGTCGCTGCCTAGCTCCCAGACCTATGGTCCATGCTCTAATTTCCTTTCCATCAGTTTCTAGAGGGATGGGTTATCGCTTCCGCACCCTTGACTGATAAGCTGTCTTGTGTGATTTTATCCTTTTGAAGTAATTTAGTCATAGTTTAGTATCCGTCTACTCTTGTGTTCTCTGAACGCTGTACTACTAAACATTACTTTTGAGTAAATAGCCGCCTCAGACTGAGTACACTCTTGAAATAAAAAGTCGTCCCTGGGTTGATAATTAATGTGAAGGTAATTAGGAGTTCGAAAGGCACCTTTTTATCGCTCCACATTTTGGCGCCGTTGCCGGGGAGAGTGTAGCCATTTCTAAAGAGTAGTGTGAATCTGATGAGTGCCTGCTAGGGAAGAGTTGGATCTTAAAAACGGAAGGTAAGAACCTGCGTACGGAGCATGTAAAAGCCCTGCTCCCCCGTCCGCTTTCCAACAGGACTGTTAAAGAACCTAGAGTAGAAATAGATGTTTGAATTTTTGTGTGAATAATTAGGAAAAAGATTGAAATTTTTAAAAAAGGAATCACATGATCTCACGCAAGTGGTGATGTAAGCACCACCCATTTCACTAACCGATTGACAGGAACATTTGAAGAAAGAGCCTTGAAGAAACACATGAAGAACATCTTATATTATGGTAAGAAATGGCTCACGTTTCTACTTTTGAATTTCCTATCAAAGATCTAGGAGAAGTGACACAAATGCACATAATTCCCCCATCTTTACCAAATTTTCATGGTTTAGCAAATGAAGATCCACATACATTTTTGTTTGAGTTTGAAATACTTTGTAGAGGATATGATTATTGTACTAATGATCAAAGATTGAAAGTGTTTCCTCTTACTCTAAAAGGAGCAGCTCTCCGATGGTTCATGAGCCTAGGTGGGAATTGCATCCAATCATGGGAGGACATGAAGAACATATTCTTGAAGAAGTACCAAGACTATTGCAAATCCAATGAAGATATTTTTAGTATGATACAAGGGGAAGATGAAAGTTTGGAGGACTATGTAGATCGATTTCAATACAACCTTCAAAAATCAAAATATAAGCATTTGGAAAAAGAGATCTTAAAAACACTCCTTCTTAAAGGAATCAAAGATGAATGTTTAGAAATCTTAAATCTAATAGGAAAAGGTGATGTTTCTCAGTTATCATATGATGATGTTTGTGAGTTGTGCATAAGGTATTCAAGAGGAATCTCCAAGGCTGGTAAGAATTCTAGAGATGTTTGTTCTTTCTTTTCCAAATCTGCTACAAGAATAGGAGACATAAGAGCTGAAATCAATGTGTTATTTGAAAATTTTAAAGTTGATTTTATTAGCTCTCTAAATGAAAAATTGGATGTTTTGCAGGTTCATAAAAATCAAGAATTGGATGAAGTGTTTTACCCTCAGGACCGAAAGGAGCATCTCATAGATACTCACTCTTCCTTATCTAGGATGGAAGTAGCATATCAAAGAGGTAAGGAAGCTGCAACAAGGTCAAAACCACGGAAATCATGGCCTACAGGTATGGTTCAAAACACTCCCTCTCCACTTTCTTACTTGCATAATCCATTATGGAATACTAATGTGTTAGGGCAGCCATGTCAATCTCAATATAACCACCAGCAATTTTCTCTACAAGCTTGGCATGGTTCACCTTATGATTGTATGACTACTCTCCCCCATCTTGTAGCACAAGCACATTCTCCATATTCTCCACCAGCTCTTTCACAACACCTTGCTTGCCCATCAAAACCATTCACTCAACCCAACCAACCACATCATCACAATGCTCCATTCTTTACACATTTTCCTGCTCAACTAATTCCACACCCTCACCACAATAAACCAGTACAACATGCTTACAATGTTGAACTGCCAAATTTACCCAACCTTCCCACCCATTCTATCTCACATGCGCCATTAGAGAAAACCTACAATGAGATTCAAAATGTTTCAAATGCAAAAATTGTAGAAGCTATGGAAGAAAATGAGATTTCTTTTACTATGCATCAACAAGCCATTTTAAAAGCTCAAGAACTTCATGATATGATGGATATGGGAAATCAACAAAATAAAGGATACATTGAAGATTGGTTTCACTCAATCATTTGTTTGCAACATCACTCCATGCTTCAACAATTTTTTATACCATTTTTTGAAGGGAAGTTGGCTTCTCATACCCTAATATCCATTAACATGCATTTTTCAAATTTGGGTATGTGCATACGTGAAGCCGTATTTCGAAAATGGCTTCACTGGAAGTACTCATATACGTAGTCATATTCATCCTTCAATCAAAGTAGGTTAGTGAAAAAAATAAAATAAAATAAAATAAAATAAGGACATAAATAAGTGCATTTTGTTCTTTTGTAAAACTAGTTTTTGTTGCAACATGCTATCGAAATCAACATCGGTGATAATTTTTTTTTTTTAATAATTTGTGTATGTAGATGATTTACAATGGAAATAATAAGTTCTACAAACACTCATTTTCATTTTTATCACCAATTTGAAAAAATGCTTGAATTTCATTTTTTTGGCTTGCAGGCTTGATGAACTTTCTGGAAAAACAGTCGGGACAGTCATGTTTTGAGGGACCAAAAGTGAATATTTTTAAAACCTGTTTCTACCCCAAGTAGCCCTTGATGTCTACTTTCTAACCCAATTTGAATCACTCAATTTGGATTTGAAACGAAAAAGTTAGAACCAAAGCATTGATAGGGTGTCTAGCGGGCAGTTCAGGAACAGAGTTTGGACAGTCAGTTTTTGGAGGCCTAAATGACCATATTTTTAAAACCTGTTTCTACCCCAAGTAGCCCTTGATGTCTACTTTCTAACCCAATTTTAATCACTCAATTTGGATTTGAAACGAAAAAGTTAGAGCCAAAACATTGACCGGATGTCTAGCGAGCAGCTCAGGAACAGAGTTGGGACAGTCAGTTTTTGGAGGCCTAAATGAATGAATTTTTAAAACCTGTTTCTATGGTAGATTCCTCCATGAATCTAGTTTACAATGCAATTGGAATCACTCATTTTTGATATCTTATGGGGAAGTTATGATCAAAATACTGACTGTCTATCGTAAATCAGCACTCTTAAAACTCTGTCTTTCCGGCTGTTCCTTACAATATTTGACCTATCAATTCTTCTTGTCTTCAAAACCTGTTTCTATTGGAGATCAATAAATGAATATACTTTCATTTCCAATTTGAATCACTCGAATCTGACATCAAACGAAAAAGTTATGTTTGAAATATCAACTGTTGGTCTAAGCCGGGTAATCGAAAATGACTCTATTATGCAGGTTGTTCTAAACAAATTTGACATATCATATCATTGAGTTTTTAAAACCTGTTTCTATTGGAGATACACCTTTGAATTAGCTCTCATTTTGCTTTGGAATCACTCAATTTCGACGAAAAACAAAGAAGTTGTGATTAAAACACTGCAGGTTAGCATGATTCGCCACTGCTCTCCCGCAAGTGATAGATAAATTTTACTTTGTTATTTTCTCAATGGATTTGTTATACAGGGTAACTACTTGTTGTTTTTTTGCATAATTCTTGGATTAGGGGAGCCCGATCACCTCTCTTTCTCCATGATTTAATGTTTTATTGCAGGTAGACACTCGTTTTTTTGCAGGTCCTGGGAAAATAAAGAAGGTCAATTTTTGGACGAGTGCTTTTTGAAACAAATTTTAATAAAACAAAGGAATTTCATCCAACTCATTACCCAACGGATTCATAATAGAACAAATGAAGAATTGATTTCGATTTGAAGATTCATGTCTTGTCACTGCTGCCAAAACATTTTTCAAAAAGATCATTTTTTTACATAATATCATAGCTGTTGTAACTTAATTTATATATTGTTTTTAAATAAAATGTTGTTTCTTTTCTAATTTCTTTTATATTTTGTGTTTCAGGTGTTGCTTCATTCAAACTGTGACCCATCCTCAGCTTCAATGCAGTGAACAGCTAATTCATTCTTTGCGTGTTTGCATTTTATGGTTGTGTATTTTGTTGTTCATTTTCTGAAGGGACAACATTTGTGTGCATTTTTGTCATTCCTACTGTTCCTTTTTCAAAGGGACATCATTTTCGTTTTGCTATTTATTTTCTAAAGGAATAACACTTTTTGGTTCAGCCATTCATTTTGCTGTTCCTTTTTCACAGTTCATTTTGTTGTTCCTTTTCGAAATGGAACAACTGCTGTTCCTTTTCGAAATGGAACAACACTTTTGCACTTTCACGTTTTGCTATTCTTTTTCGAAATGGAACAGCACTTTTGCACTTCCACGTTTTGCTGTTCCTTTTCGAAATGGAACAACACTTTTTCACTTTCACGTTTTGTTGTTCATTTTCGAAATGGAACAACACTTTTGCACTTCCACGTTTTGCTGTTCCTTTTCGAAATGGAGCAACACTTTTGCACTTCCACGTTTTGTTGTTCATTTTCGAAATGGAACAACACTTTTTCACTTTCACGTTTTGTTGTTCCTTTTCGAAATGGAACAGCACTTTTGCACTTTCACATTTTGCTGTTCCTTTTCGAAATGGAACAGCTGTTGTTCCTTTTCGAAATGGAACATCACTTTTGCACTTTCACTTTTTGTTGTTCGTTTTCGAAATGGAATAGCACTTTTGCACTTTCACATTTTTCTGTTCCTTTTTGAAATGGAACAGCTACTGTTCCTTTTCGAAATGGAACAACACTTTTGCACTTTCATGTTTTTGTTGTTCCTTTTCGAAATTTTGCACTTTCACATTTTGCTGTTCCTTTTCGAAATGGAACAGCTGCTGTTCCTTTTCGAAATGGAACAGCACTTTTGCACTTTCATGTTTTTGCTGTTCCTTTTCGAAATGGAACAACACTTTTGCACTTTCATGTTTTTGTTGTTCCTTTTCGAAATGGAACAGCACTTTTGCACTTTCACATTTTGTTGTTCCTTTTCGAAATGGAACAGTTGCTGTTCCTTTTCGAAATGGAACGACACTTGCATTTGTTGTTCATTTTTCAAAGGAACGGCACTTGCGTTTTTGCTGTTCCTTTTTCCAAAGGAACGACATTTCCATTTTCACGCTTTTTTTGTGTGTATTTTTGTTTTTTTGGTGTGCATTTTCTTTGCTGTTTCCTACACGGAACACCACTTTTTGAGTGTTTTTGCTGTTCATTCAAAAAAGCAACACTTTGGGAGTATTTTTGAGAGCAACCCTTTTCTTCCTCTTGTGATATTATTCCTAATTTATCTCAACCACATTTTACTGATTCCCTTTTATGACATGAAGTACACTACTTTTATCAGGACAAGAATTATGGATTCTATTGAAGCGAGTTAATATCATTCACGTTATGATCTTTAACAGGACAGCTCCTTGATGATAGATTTTTTTTCAAAAGGGACACAATTATTTATATACTACTTTACTGCATTGTTTTCTGTTGAACATGATGTTGATTGATCATCTTAATGCCATGCTGGTTCCATCATCCTTGGTTATAATCTTCTCTGTCTGTAATAAATGATATTATGGGTATATATTTTTTTCTATTGACATCTTCAACTTCTTCCGCCATCCCTGCTCTTAAGGAGTACTGAGCCTCCCTCATTTTATCATAAAAATATGTAATAACAACAAAATTTTGTTCGCAGATGAAGGATAGGGGGTCTCATTACGAGCCAGCCTACCATGTTCATAAGGCTGTAACAAAGTGACATTCCCATTATGGCCACCACACCAGGGTTATGATCCATTGGATAGTCAAATTATCCATGGAACAGGAGGTCTCATCACGAGTCGGCCTGCTCACTTTTGCTACATCCTAGTGAATGGCAGTGTGGTTATCTGGTTACCATGCCAGCACATTGATCTCTTCTGTAGAACAACACTGAAACTCTCTAGTTATAAATTGAGGATTCTGGCTCGCATGGGTTAAAAAGCAACCCTGCCGAAGCTATGGACGCCTGCTGGTAGCAGCGGCTCTGCTTATGGTATTGAAGTTATATCTTATCGTCAATTATTATTATAATACCCTTTTCTTATTTTTCTTTTTATCAGAGAAGTTATTTCTTTAAATTTTTCCCTGTTTTGAACCTTTATGCATGAGAAATTGTTTTATGATCAATCGCATCATTTTCAGCTAGCATACTATCAGTAAAGCATATTTTTGGCATATTGTTGTTCTTTTTCTCTTTTTCATAACTTATCATCAATCTTAAGCGTCCTATTTCTTATTCATAACTATCTTTACATACTCTGCTCTCATTATAACCATAACTCTCGATGTCCTATCATTGATATGTGTACTCTCCTTCATTTCCTATTGTATTGTTCACTCCCTTGCCTTGTCATCAACACCACCCCTTTCATATGCTTTATGGTTATGGAACCCATTTTCCAATTGGAAGGGGGAATGTATGCATTATGGGATTGCATGTGCTCTGATTACTACACTCTGCCATAACTTGTTGATTTGATAAGTTTTTCTAATTGAAATTTTGCATGCATTTTATCTGTTGCTATTCAAAGCTAACACTATGGCTTCAAGAACATTGTATGCACAAGTATGATTTGTTTACAGGAGAACAACAAGTATGGACAAAATTCTATTCGTAGCATGACCACACTATTGCACTTCACAGTAGAGGCTCGTGAACGTGAACGATTCTTCAGACATAATGTGCTTCCCTGGATTCCACCTTTTGCATCACTTTCAGCACCAACTCTGCCTACATCAGCTTCAACAACTGCCAGTCCATATATGTCATTCCACATTTTTGGAGGTAAAACTTGAGGTAAAATTGCATAGTTTTCTAATTTATTATAAATTTAGGAGAATCTAATGAAAATCCATTTTGAGCATTATTTTTCATCCTTCATTCCACATCTTTACCACTTCCCCTTTTTCAGCAGCATGTCATTTTCAAGTGTGGGGGAGTGTTCCTTTCATTCATTTCTTTCTTATGACCATGCCATTCATATTCTTTATCATCCATTGCTATTCTTATTCACTCTCAACACCTCCCTTATTCCATGTTGTTTTACACCAAGCATAGAATTCAACAGTTGGTAGCAACCACCTCTATTTTTTTTCTAGCATCGCATGAGGACATGCTAATTTTTCAGAGAGGGGGAGGAATTGCTATGCATGATGGATGTTTTCTACTTTCTTCCTTATTTAAGGCATACAATTTCATTTTTACACAGTGCAGAAATTGATTTCCACATATTTTTAAACTATGAACTCAATTCTTGTAATTTTTGGAAAACACATTAATACAAAACCACACAATTTCAAGAAATATTAGTTCATAAAATTTCGGAAATCATGCACTCTCACCTACAGCCATTTTGTTTATATCTCATGATCCATGCATCAAAAGGATCTGATTTTTGGATCATAGAAGCCTTCATATATTACAAATCTACTTGCAACATTTCAACAAAATCTGGTTTGTAGTTTTTGGGAAAATGGTTAATGAAGTTTGTTGTTATCTATGTCATATTTTGCTGCAACTTCATACATATAGTTGAATGTCAATGTAAAAATTGAATTGCTATGCATGATGGATGTTTTCTACTTTCTTCCTTATTTAAGGCATACAATTTCATTTTTACACAGTGCAGAAATTGATTTCCACATATTTTTAAAACTATGAACTCAATTCTTGTAATTTTTGGAAAACACATTAATACAAAACCACACAATTTCAAGAAATATTAGTTCATAAAATTTCGGAAATCATGCACTCTCACCTATAGCCATTTTGTTTATATCTCATGATCCATGCATCAAAACGATCTGATTTTTGGATCATAGAAGTCTTCATATATTACAAATCTACTTGCAACATTTCAACAAAATCTGGTTTGTAGTTTTTGAGAAAATGGTTAATGAAGTTTGTTGTTATCTATGTCATATTTTGCTGCAACTTTATACATATAGTTGAATGTCAATATAAAAATTGTTATGCCTTCATCAAGATTGCTAAAATTGAATATTCATTAATTAAGGAAGCATTCATTTGTTCTCAAATTTTTATTGCTTGGTTAACACATGGGTTTTTGTCTTTGGGTTGCATGAAGACATGCAATATATTCAGTTTTCGTTGCATGAGGACATGCAACATATTGAGTGTGGGGGTATGTTGGGCCATGAATACGACCACTTTGTAACACTTATTTCATCCATTTTTACTCTTCTCTATTATATCATCTATTATCATTTATCATTTAAATCCATTTTATAAATGATTTATGCTCTCATGGATGAATATTATTTATTCTCCTTTATTTCTAATAAATTGATTATTATGCATTATTTTATCAATGATAGTTCTAATAAGTTGGTTATAACATTATTCACCATTTTTAGCCTCCAAGGTAACTTCCAGATTGAAGATTTGATTTTTAAATCTGCCAACTCAGAAATTCGCTAGTTTAAGGAGTGACAGTTTTGCGGTTGAGATTCTGAGCAAATGAAGACGAATTTGAGAAATCCAGAACATGGGTTTTGTCCAGAACGGGCCCAATTAACTTTAACAAAGAACGGTTTGCCCAAATTCGGCTTGTACAGAGAGAAACGTAGGGTTCTTTGAGCACGATTTTCTCAGATTTGCAGTTGCGTCCGTCCTCCAAACTTTAGCTGCAAACCCAAATTCGTCTTGCTTTTGTTGAGAGATGAAAGGAAATATATTTTCTTGTTGATCATCTGGTTAGAATCAACCCAAATTTGTAAAACAAATCATGTTGTAATTATCTATGTTATAACTGCTCTCTGATCTTTCTCTATTTAAATGAAAACAAAGATCAGAGAGAGGGAGACTTCATGATGACTTTGGGGATTCGAATGATGGCGAATTGATGATTTGAATTAGAGATTCAGAAGCAAGGATTTTTGATAGGATAGGAGGAAGGAAGGATTGTTTTATGCTATAAGTCTCAAAGCTTCAACTATTGTAATGGTTTCACTATTTAATGATTAATACATAATTTGGGCGTTACTGTTCACTCTTTTCCTTCTGAAGTAACCCAGCAGCGTCCGCTGGCGGCTAAGGGCCCAGCCTCTGGTGGATTACGCTGCTGCTGCTGTGTATCATATCTTTACAATTGCTGCTGTGTGACGGTTTGTTTTCCCTTTCATTTCTTTAAATTGTTTTGTTCAGCGATCTTTTGTTTATGAACATTTTGCAGAATTACTTTGTTATATTGAAATCATAATTGGATTGCGTGAGTGATAGAATTATTAATTATAACTTGACATGTATTGCTGATAATTTTGATCTAATACTGCGATGTCTAATTAAGAACCGTGGTCCATTTAATTGCTGCTTATTTATAATTGCCATGGTTGTTCAATTAAGTTACTACTCAAATATAACTGCGATTCATGTTCACGCTGCTAGATTAAGGTTGCTGATTCGATTACATTTATAGTTTGTTGTGTCTTTCCAATTACTTAGTTTTGCTGTTCGGTTCTTTTAATTCCAGTTTGTTGTTCCATTTACGACCGTTCCATTTTAGACTTGTTGTTCCATTTCCTATTTGTTGTTCTATTTTACTTTCTGTCATTCCATTTACTTGCATTTGCTGCTTTGGTGTGAGAGAAGGTCTAAGGCTGTAGTGAGCCTCAGCAGTCGCTGCCTAGCTCCCAGACCTATGGTCCATGCTCTAATTTCATTTCCATCAGTTTCTAGAGGGATGGGTTATCGCTTCCGCACCCTTGACTGATAAGCTGTCTTGTGTGATTTTATCCTTTTGAAGTAATTTAGTCATAGTTTAGCATCCGTCTACTCTTGTGTTCTCTAAACGCTGTACTACTAAACATTACTCTTGAGTAAATAGCCGCCTCAGACTGAGTACACTCTTGAAATAAAAAGTCGTCCCTGGGTTGATAATTAATGTGAAGGTAATTAGGAGTTCGAAAGGCACCTTTTTATCGCTCCACACTAGTCTCTGGAATATCTGTTGTCAAACGCTCTAGATGATTTTCTAATTTGGTTAGGGTCTCTGTAGATTCGTCCTGTGGGGCCAGTACTACTACAGCTGGGTGTCTCCTCTCATAGGGCTGGAAAGCAGCTGGTCACTGTGGAGCCACATCTGCATTTGAAAATTTTTATTATCAGTTTTGGACGATTTAAAAACCAAAAAAAATAGTTAAAACTTAGAAAATGTTGAGAATGATTTTACCTGAATCATCCCACTGCTCTCCTGGTGGAAGAGTCATGTCTGGGTCACCACGATAATCTATCCCAGCATATGGAAAATCCAAAATCACGAAAAGTTGGTTCTCTAACCAACGAAAATACTCAGGCGGAAATCAAACAACCTCTAAACCCTCCTCAGGATGACGGCCCATAATTGTAACCCAACGCATTAACTTAGGCTCTCGGGGAAGTCCAACCTCAACGGAGAGTTGCTGTGGGACCAACATCGGGACCCTCTCTAGACCAAAGCTCACAAATAGGAAGCCATATCCAAAGTTTTTTAGATGTCCGTTCTTTGCTCTAGTTAGTTGGCCTTTTACATTCGCCAACACAGCTTCGCACCAGTTGAAGATGGTGCTTTGATAACAGTCTACTGCCATTCACATTTGGGATCCAGTAGCTACATGCAGTGCTGCACTTCTGCAGATTCTGGTGACAGTAAATGCAATCACTTTAAGTTCAGGATGGGAGATGGTTTTGATATCGATCTCTTTGTCCTTTGTTTGATCATTGCAAAACTCTAATCGGAGACTATCGACAGACTGGCCACTTGGCCTAGTCCTGAAAAGAGATAATCGTTCACCTCTCTTAGGCAAACTAGTCAAGAAATAAATGTCCTCTAGCTCAATTTCGAGCCGGTGGCCACCAATAATGAAACACTGGTCCTATATGTTCCACCTGTCTACCAGCGATGGCAAAAAGTCTACTTGGGCCCTCATGCCAGGTATGGCCCAGAATTTAAATAGTCTGCATGCTCTCAATGCATCCAATGAGGGTTGATGATTTATTGTGGCAAGGTCCACATCTTCGTGCTCGCGTTCCCTCCAAATAAGCATTTTGTATGTCCTACATTGCAAAAAAAAAGATGTATCAGAACAATTTAGTTCGAAAATTTTTGGGCGAAAATGGAGAAATTTGAAGTTTTAAAACCTATTTCGCGGGGTCCTCACCCACTAGTTAGGGACAGTGCGTAGGTCCACACTCGTCTTAAGCAACAGGTGCGGAACCCTGACTCTTTCCTTTGTAGAAAAAGTCGGGGTCCGCAAGGTCCGCATGTTGCCCCTGCAGACCCCCGCAAGCGGATTTCTAAACTAATTTTTCCTCAAAAATCAAAATGGAAGCCTAAAAACGAAATGCAAACGGTTGAAATGCAAGATAAGGATGATATGGATTACCTGGAGCTGATGGTTTTCGATTCCAACAGACCTATTTTCCGCAATCTTCATAGGAAGTTTCTTACCCAAAAGCTTTCTCTTCTCACTCTGAAGTCAAACGTTAAAAATGAATTTACAAAAGCCCTTTTTATAAGCTTTTTTGAATAAATGAATTTTTAATTTGTTTATTTTTCACTTTAAAAAGGTAACTTTTTGATGCATTTTTATTTATTTTAAACAGGAATGGGTAATGTTTGAGTTTTTGTGTAGAATATTGGATTTTTCAGGGAAAATTGATCATTTTCAACAAAAAACATTGGAGTACTCTTTAAGCTCTTTTCTGACTCGTAAAATATAAAAAGATTGCCGAGTTTTTTCTTTTTAAACTCGTTAGAATGAAATTAAAAGGACGGTCCACTTACAACTCTTTTCTGACCGCATAAACATGAAAAGATTGCCGGATTTTGTTTTTTCAAGTTTGATATTGGTTATAAAACGACGTGTCTTTGATCACTTTTTTTCTTTTTCGGATCAGGGACACTAATTCTGAAAAGTACTCCTTGATCGTAATGGTCAAGCGGTTCTCTCAAGTATTATTTTATACTTTTTTCGGGCTTGGGGAACACAAATTTACGAAAAAGGACAACCATGGATTTTTCTTAAGTTTTTCTTCTGACTCCCTAAAATTGAAAAACACCGAGTTTCTCCTATACTAGACTCGTTAAAATTTAACAGTAAAGGACCTGTTCAATTTTAAACAGGAACGAACCACTCCTTCTTAGGGTTGGAATTTTAAACTAATTTGGACTCATTCGAAGGATGAGCTTATAACCAAGCAAATGTTATCCTCCTCAAGCTTGTCAAAAATAAAGAGGTAATTGCCAGAAATGGTGGGGGAAAAGAGAGAAAAATGAACCTGTTTGTTATACTTTGTGTTTTAGAAAAGCATTTAACCACTCTTGAACACGAAACTTTTTGTTCACCTGGGTTGGGAAATCCTTTGCCTAACAGTTAATCAAACCATATTGAAAGTCTTCAGCCGGTTTCTGGGTATTAGCTTTGGGTCAATTGTCACCAAACCATCTGCAGTGTCGTCATGTGTTCAAGAGGTCAGTTCAAATAAACCATTCATCTGAAAAATATCTGTCATCCATCTTGACCATCCCTGAGTTAGTCCTTACCAAATATATTTCTTCAAACTTAATCTACGATTTTTTGTTGTGGGCTTGCCTACGGCGTATCACTTTCTATCGACGTCAGCTCATTACCTAGAAAGATGATCTAGAAATCGTCAGTACCTTGGAATCTGCATGCCTCAATGGTAGGTTTCTCGCCTTCGACAATAGGTTGCGTCATTGACCTTCGATCAAAGGATTCCATGACATGTTCGACATTAGCTCATCTATTCGAATTTCATGGATTGTACTGAGTACTTTGAGAGCCATTGACATTACTGGTGGTTTCTCTCATACTTGTTAACAGTTCACATCATTGACTGGTAATCAAGTGGTTTCTACCATGTTCGACTTTGACACATTCATTCACATGGATAGAATCGTACTAGTTCGGGAAGCAGAAATCAAGACCCTAGATCTAGTTTCCACCATCCAGGCCGTGAGGAATTTTGTTATTCATTATTCAGTGGACTATTCATAAACAGATGGTTGTGCCCTTACTGTGTCTACATATGTCTATACTTGTGATGTATTACAAAATCATTCCTGTATCAGAGCAGTAGTTTTCTAGTCAGTTTTGATCTGAGCATGGGAATGCCTACCTCAGCGATGATATGTTCACACACACACACACACACACACACACACATATATATAGATATATATATATAGATATATATATATTTTGTTTTGAATGTTTCTACAGGTTCCGAATGGGGTGTCCACGGGATGATCTTTGAAATGATAAAGTACTTCACTCTTCTTAGATGACAAATTCTATCCTCATCTATTACAGACTTCGCACTTTAGGGGGCAATCTGTTGCACAAAATATTGTCACCATGACATTCTGCAATCAGTGTGAGTCTATCATCACTCATACTTTCCTCTGTTGCAAGTCTTAAACCTCAGTTCTTCATGTCAAGCCCTGAAAATAAGAGAAATCCCTTAAAAGTCTCTAAAACTTCGGTTCCGCACTTTCTCTTAGCATTACTTGGGGTCCCACACCTACTGGTCATGTCCCCTGCGTACCTGACCGCTCTGTCTCTGTGTAATGGGTGCGGACCCCTGTAAAAGTCAAAAAGGCGCAAGTACATTCTTAAAAACTCACTTTGAGTCATTTCTGGAAGCTTCTAGAAGGAATCTTGAGGTGGCAAGTTCACTCCTTTAAGGTTCATGGATCCCATACCTTAGGAGCTAACCCCTTGATGCGATGAGATTATCCCTTTGAAGGAGGACTCTATCCCTTCATAGGTGGACCTGTAACCTCCTTCCTTTGCACTATAAAATGAAGCATTGGGCTGGTTACTGGAGAGGTTGAAAGCTGAAGATTTTTGAGGTGAAATGCTGCTGGAACTTAGTCTTCCTAATTGAGCTTTGTGAGGAAAGATTACATACCTTGTTGATCTCATTTGGAAGAGTATGAGGCTTGTCAAAGTAGAGGAGATTCCCATTTCGGACCCTGAGATGAGCTTTTACAACATCAAGGCACCAAAGGTTTTAAAGTTCTTCTATTTTCAAAGTTAATACAATCAAGTTTATTTTTCTCAATAAGCTGTGTTTTATGGTTTATTTCATGGACTCCTTGATCACCATGATGAATATGATTTATTATATTAGCTATGCAGGTGTTATTTGATGTGTGCTTGTTTGTGATTGCAAGTTCTTAAAAGGAAACTCTTTCGGATGATCGAAGTATGGCTGCCACAAACTAGCGTTGGACTTAAGGTAGGGTCTAAAACACCTCTTAGTTTTTATTAATGAATTGCAATATATTTAGAGAAAGGTAGATTTTCTTGTCCTGCTTGTTGCTAGATACCTATTGATACTAGGGAGATCGGTCTTGTCCGCAAGAACGATTTATCCGGCCAACACAAAGAGCATATGTTCCCCCAGAGTTCAAGCTCATTAAAAAATGAACCCACCTTCGGTAAATAACGTTTGTGATCGCATTACTATCAGCCTTTTGAGCCTTGGTCGTGTTCTTACAGTCACCTCCATTCTTTTAGCTGATCATACACCTCCACTTGATTGTTTACCCTTTTTGAGGAACAACTGTGATGAGTGATTCTGTTAGCCACCTTCTTTACACTGTCGTGATTGAAAAGTTCCAAACTTACCTGGAACGAGTTGCTACCCGAAAACATCACTCGTTCCTCAAAAATTCTGAGTCTCCTTTAAACCCTTTTCAGACTCGTTAAATATGAAAAGATTGTCGAGCATTCCAACTCGTTAAAGTGTTTGGAAATAACGAGTCTACTTTAAACTCTTTTCGGACTTGATAAATATGAAAAGATTGTCAAGTAATTTGCCTCTCCATCTCACTAAAGTGATTGGAAGTGCTATCCCTCTTGTATTTTAATCTTTTTGGACTTGAGGGATTATCCCACAAAAAGATCGAGTGCTTGTCTTTTTCGGCTCGCTAAAATGATCGGAAAAGTCATCCCTTTCGTATTATTTTATACTTTTTCGAACTTAAGGGATTATACTATGAAAAAGGACTACTGGAGTTTTCTTTCTGTCTCTTTTCAGACTCTCTAAAATTGAAAAGGATCGAGTTATCTTTGTCGTTAAACTCGTTAAAACAATAGCGACAAACTTATCCATACGAACAAGAGCGAGTTTCACTATCGCTAGGTTCGCTAAAACATAGCGATAGGTTTGCCCGAAGGGAAAATTATAGAACAAGCATATGTTATCCTCCTCAAGCTTGACAAAAAGAAATATTTACTAGTCAGCAATGACTAGGGAAAAAGGGAAGAAAACTTGAAGAACTTCATTGGTAGCAGGTCGCTCTTGAACATGACACTTTCACTCTGTCACCATGATTGAGTTGGGTTGGGTTGTTCCGTTCACCGGTCATATTACCATTGGTCCTCCATACCATCCATTTTTGGGGTTAACGCTACCAATCCATTTCAGTGTCGCCGATATGTTCAAGAGAAGTCGCTCAGATAATTCACCAACCCAGCTAACATCTCATCTGCTGCAATACCTTCACGCTCCATTCTTTCATGACTGCCACCCTGAACTGTGTATCATCAGTTCGTTTTCACCTCCACAAAATCATTTGCTCCATTTTGTGTCATAGATGTGGGATTCATTGAGGCCCTCCTACAACGGGTCACTTCTTGTTGACATCAACTCATTATCCAAGAAGATGACTTAGGAACAACCCTTTCAGTACTTTGAAGCTTGCATGCCTCAATGGCAAGTTTCTCACTTCCGGCAACAGGTTTACATCAATGGCCTTCGACTGAAAGATTTTGCGTGGTGTTTGACATCGACTCATGTATTCACACCACGTGAATTGTACTGCAGTACCTTGAGGGTCATTATCATTATCGGTGATTCTTCTTGCGCTTGTTAACAGCTTGCATCATTGATTGGTAATCAGGCAATGTCTTTCCATGTTCGACATCAGAACATCTTTTCACATGGATTGACTTGTACATCGGGCGAAGATTGAACAAGTTTGAAGACCCCGAATCTAGTTTCATCCATCTGGGCTGCGATATATTCAGGAAAATAAAGACATCAAATGTACTCCATAGTTGCATAGATAATCATCCAAGCTAAGGGATGATGGCTCTACTAGAATCATGAGTCTGCCACACACATGATTGTCTGTCCTATGTACATGAAAATGAATTTATAAAGCTGAGCATGGGAATGCCCACCTCAGCTAGATCATGAAAATATTATGAAGATAATGTATTGTATTGTATCTTATTACAAGTTACCTTCCAGTTCGAAAAACCTCGGATCCTCATGATAAAGCATTTCACCCGACATCAGAAGATTTACGACCTCATGCTTTAGGGGGAAACTATTATAGACATATTTTGGCACTGCAACCCCAATCACATATGTCCATAAACCAAGGGCATCTAAACCCCTAAAATTTTTGTTTCATACCCTAAAGGATTAAGGTCAACTGATTACATCATTTCCCAGAAGTTCTCCCTGAAAAATTGCTCAGAACTGGTCAAAACTGGACCATACAGACTACTCCATGCTGAGGGTGCAATGCATCTCACTCGCTACACACAAAGGGTGTGATGCATACTAAAAATCCCTTCTGTAGGGTGCGATGAGTGAGAGCAGACAAATGGCAGAGGCAGTTTGCTAGGTGGAAACCTAGAGAATCTTCTATGACACTTGCCTCTCTGAATTCGCCCAGGGATGAGTAAGAGATCATGAAATCTCTAAGTGGAACCAAGAACTATCAGTGAAATGATACTAATCAAAATCCCAGAAGCTGACTCACCCCCTTGCAAATATCTATATATGGATCTCTCATCCTAGAGATCCAAGAGGCTGGAATTTTGTATTTTGTAAGGAAGTGCTGTTGGTTTCTATGTAAAGCATTGTATTGTTGGGTGATCTAGCTTTTCATGAGGTGAAGAGGGCTTTCATGCTGGGAGGATGATGCTGGATCAGACAACTGGGTTGTAATCCTCTCTTCTACTACTTCTATCAATAAAGCTATTTGAGTTTTCCTCCATATACTTGTATATTTCTGAATCTTGTATTTGTGTATGCATTTGTATGGTTAATTTACATCCGATTCTACATTGTTTATGGTTATAGATCTCTATGCTTTGATGGTATTTTGCTGCTTTGACTCTACAAGTGTTCTTTGAAGCGGGATAAGTGAGGAAGGAGTAGCAAAGCTCTATCAAAGTAGGGAGGAAACAAGCAAGGAGCCAAGCGAAATACTAAGGTTGGTGCCCTCTGCTTTTCTCTCATCTATCTCTCATAAAGGAAAACACAAGTTACTTTGAATTGTTTATTTCTAAGATAGCTACCCGTCTTAGTGGGACTAACAGCTCTAAATGGACACTAGTTTTCCAAGAAACAGCTAGTTAGATTTTTGGATACCCATAGTTTTGGACTGAACTTGAGAGAGTCTATGTAGCCATTGTGATTCATATTTGAGGGCTTCATGTTATTGATTCCTTTTTCATTATTGTGGGGAGACTTTTCCAAAATGGGGAGTGGAGAACCAGAGCTAGAGGTACATTAATGTACTTTCACTTATATGGTTAATAAAAATATATGTTCCTTCCCCTTATATCATTTTTGCAGTAATTTATATGAGTGATTTCTAGATGTTTTGACCTAACGATCTTCTGTGGAAGATAACTTGTAATCTTTTTTTTCTTGTGTTTATGTGCAGGCTTTGGATCAGGAGTGGATGAAAGATATTGCTTGATTAGAGCACAAGGATTCTGCATGAGGCCCAAAACCCTTCACCAACTTGTGAGGAGGAAAGGTACTTTTCCAAACTTTGTAGCATTAGAAATTGCACCGAAACTACATGCATGGCCATCTAGAGTGGGGATTGTTATTAGATTGTCTTAGCCATTTAATGAGACAACATTAGCTCCAATAGTGGAATGTTAAGCCACCACTTTCTCCTCAAAGTACTAATCTTCTCTCTTATTCCTAGCTTGAGAAGCCAAGGTGAAAAGTATTTTCCTTGAGCTATGAGGGTGTATTTATAACAAATGGGGTGACTCTCCACCTCCCTTATGACTCTTGATCTCCCTCATGACTCTTGAGTTCCCATGTGACTTTTTGAATTCCTATGTGACCTTTGAGCTTCTACAAGACTCTAGAACTTTCTAGTGACTTTTCACATTGCATGTGGGACCCTTGGGTTTCCAAACCTTTTTTCATTGTCTCATTTTTTTGAAAATACAATATTACATTCCACAAATTGTGGCAAAATACACTGAAAACATATGACCTTTGTGGTAACACTTTGAGAAGCCATGACTTTGTAAATGGTGATATAAGACTTCATTGTAGTGCATTAATTCCAAGCTCTTCTCTTTGTTGTTGTGTCTTCAAATCTTCATTATAATTCATCTTCATCCTCCAAAACGGTTGATCATAGTATTAGAGTCTTCCATATCACCTTGATCTCCATCCTTCTGCCATAGTTCAATGTTCCTTTGTTTCCTTATATGATGGTATCTTTCATCTTTGTCCCCACAAGTGTCTTCTTACAACATCTCCTTAAGGTCCTATTTAAGTATTATCCTTCCATGTTTATATGATAACACCTACAAATGAAATTCACTCATGACAAAAAAATATCGGTCCCGAAATCACCTATTATACCTTTTTTCTCAAGAAACATACTAACTATGATAGGAAGATGTTCAAGGGTTGAGGAAAGAGGCCTTCTTGAGCGCAATGTGCAGTGATAAGAGGCAAGGAATGAGGGACTAGACATTGTGACTCTGCAATGTGCAGTGGTTTATGCAGATGCTCAAGGGATTTCATAGTTGAGTACTATAAAGGCCTAGAAGAGGCTCCACTTTCCACTGTGATTGTGCAATGCGCAGGGCAAGGAATTACTGATCAGAATTGCACATTGAGCAAGTGTAATTAGCAAGACTAAGTGACTAATCACTGTGGTTTCTGATTACACAATTGAGGGAGACTATCCTCTAGGATTGCATACTGTGCAATTCTATGAGGTAGGAGAATCATCTCTATGGCTTAGGACTACAGAGTGCGCAATTTCTAAGGGTTGAAGGTTTGATTAGTGACTGGGCATATTGTGAGGACAATGAAAACTCAAAAAAATGATGAAGTGTGGGATCAATGAGATAAGAAGTTGATAGTGAAAGCATATAAAAAAACTTGAACATGATTACACACTCTTAAGCGATCAAACCACATAAAAAAAGAGATACTCAGTACCTAAAACCAACATGTATTCATTGAAATGACAACAAAGCTACACTTTCCCCCAAGTGTGACACTTAAGATACACCTTTGCGACACAAGTGTCAACTGGGAAGAGAAAGTCTACAATACTTTAGATTATTCTAATGCATGTCCCCATGTTATATAGGATCGATTAATGCAAGAGAATGTACCATAGTTTCCTCTTAAAGGTGTGTCAAAACTACTTATTACAAAGAATGATACTTACCCTAACAAAATATAACACTTTGGATTTATTTAGAAATGGACTTGAAAACTTTGAGAAAAAGTATTAGATCACTCTAAAAACCCAAAAACATAGTTCACATGATTAAAGGGAAGCTCTAAAATTTGAAAGTAGTCCAAGATTTGGAGGGTGTTGTAGCAGTGACAACACTTGGTGATTCTCTAGAAGAACCCTAGCTTCTTTGTTCAAATCTAGCTTTATGCAAAGAGTCTAGTCTTTCAGGAAGTATTGAATCACCGTGTGGATTACTTCAACTTCCCCTTCTGGGCTTGAACACATTTATAAGGCATGCCACATCTCAATTGTTTCGATTTGGGAGAAGTGTATTCACAAGTTTAAAATGATCAGCGTTTTAGTTCTATCTCTAGTGTTTCTCCACTGCTAGCAGGACTATTTAGTACCCCGATGGAGTCACTTCAGGAAACAAAAGCATTCCTTCACTGTAAGAAATCATGTTCAATAACCCAATGAATTTTCTTGCTTCACCTCTTTTCGCAAGAAGCCTCTCTCTTCTTTCATCCCTTTTTTTAATTTCATTATGCTCATTGGCATTTTATCAACATTTATATCGTCAGGGTGAAAGAGGGATCCTGACTTATTTGAGAGTAAGAGAGGTTGTTCCTTCAGATACTTTCATATACCTCTGAAATTGATATCATAGCTTTAATTTTCCTCCCTTCCCTTCTCTACTAGAATGGATCAGCATGGAAAACACCATTTAATTACAATATTGAGTCAAGGAATGAAGATCCTAAAATGAATATGGGCATCTTGGTTCTACTTAAATATTTTCATTCAGATGGATCGTATTTTCCATTCAAACATCATTGACCTTAAAGATATTATACCTAAGCAAAGAAGAGGGGTCAAAAGTTAACCGAGCATTTTTGAATGTCACAAAGCCCTTTAAAACATGTTTTCCACATTTGACGGAACCAAACAAAACACTTCCACACAAGGTCTTATTTACATACACTGACAAAAAAAAAGCAACGAAGAAAATACAGGACGTAACATGAACAAAAAAAGAACGAAAATAGAAAAGGAAAGAAATATGTACCTAGGCAGAAACGCAGCCCAAGGCTGCTACTAAAAATAAGAATTGAGATCTTTGCCATTAATGGGAAGGGAGTCAATCTTCCCATATAATGATTGAATATGATAAGTATGATGGCCAATATTTTCATGAATAGTATAGGGTTTGATCCACAAGGATTGAAATTTGGTGTGTTTACCTTTCTCTTCATGGGCCTTATCCCATTTCAATACTAGGTCTCCTACACCGAACTCCTTGTTCCCCATATATTTCTTGCCAAACCAATGCTTAATACGACTCTAGTGTATAACAATTTTTTCTTTTGTTTTACGCCCTTCTTCCTCTAATTTCATAAGAGTGTCTATCCTACTCTGAACAAAAAGACATGATTTACCTCGAGATTCTTGAGAAAGTTGTAAGGTCGGGAGGTATAAATTTGGAGGAAGGATAAATTCTTGTCTATACATGAGAAAGTAAGGAGAGGTCTTTAGAGAGGGTTTAAGTGTAACATAGTCAACCCACAAAGAATTTTCCAATGCATTATGCTAGTTCCTTTGCTCGGAATAAATGGTTTTCTTGAGGATGTGAATTAAATTATTATTAGTAGATTTAGCTAGACCGTTTCCTTGAGGGTAATAATTAGATGAGCGCTTTTAAACAATTCAATTTTCCAATTCAAAATCATAAATATTTAGCGATGAAAAATAAGTTGTGTTGTAAAAAACAAGTGACATGGGAATGCCAAACCTGGTACTAATATTCTGCTTAATGAAGTGAATGAATTCCTGCTCATTCACTTTCTTCAACGGAACTTATTCAGCCAACTGAGTAAAATCATTTATGGCAGTTAAGATATATTAGTGTTTCTTTGATGAATGAGGAAAAATCTCACCAATAACATCTAATCCCATTGGTGAAAAGGCTCTTCAACAAAATGGGTTGCAATGGGGTGGCCGACTTCTTATCGTAACCAACACATCTTCGACATACGGAACACTTATGGGCGTAAGCATGTGCATCCTTAAATAATGTGGGCTAATAGTAACCAGTCTGCATTAATTTGTGAGTTGTAGTGTCGCCTGCGTAGTGCCCACTAGTTAGCCCATCATGAAGGTCTTTCAATACCCTTTTTTAATCCTTTGCTTCTAAGCATTTGAGTAGGATACCATTGTGCTGCTTTCGAAAAAGCACACCATGAACAAGCTGATATGATAAATCTTTGAGGAAAATCACCCTCTTCTGTTTCACCGATAAGTGTGAGGGAAAGGTTCCTTACTCTAGATACTATTGTATATTAATGTACCAAGCCATGGCTATGGTTGTAGGGGTATCTTGCTCGATGTTGTACATTTAAATTTCTTGTTCCCATATAGAAGAATCCTCTTCTAAAAAATCGACAGCTTCTACTACAAGCCAACAAAGACCATGGCCTTTTATTGTGGATTGGCTTAGTCTCTACATCATGTTCTTGAAGACTTGTCATCCAGTTCTCCCTCCTCTCACCCAACTCTTGTTGCACAAAGACTGATATAACCATTGGGTGAGGTACAAAGATAATAACATGAATTTTCAAGAGGTAAGGCCTCAATTGTTTCACTGCCTTGTAAAATGCATATGCTTGCTTATCTATGGTGAGATAATTCAATTCAGTTCCTTGTAGGTTATCACTCATGAATGATATCAACTGATTATTTCCTTCACTACCCTTATTTTTGGGTTGTGTTATCTTCTTTCCATGACTAGCCCACATAGTTAACTACAGGGTTAGAGGGGGGGCGAAGCCCCGCCTTTGTTTCGTCGATTGCACAGCGCGGGGGTCACAGGGGGGTTTGAGGGGGGTGGGTAGCCCCGCTCTATGGGGTCTGGGGCAGCACCCCAAGGAAATTTTTTTGGACCCTATATTAAGTTGGGCAGACTTACCTATGGTTTTGTGCATGGTTTTGGATGCGATGGTTTTCAATCCATGGTTTTGGACGCGATGGTTTTTGGTCCATGGTATTGGATGCTTCGGCATGTATAAATATGTATTGTAACATTGAAAGGAACATAATGAAAAATCAATTTGGTAGTCCCGGTTTTGGGATCCAGGGGAAAATCTCTGTGTATATGTGTTTTATGTGTTATTCTCTCGCATTGTTTATTTTCTGTGTTTTAGAATTCATATGCAGGTAATTTCTGTATGGGGTTAAAACCTACATTTGGTATCAGAGTTATTTTGGCTTCAAGGGGACGCCTTTGTTGCTGAGGGGTTTCGCTCGGGCCTGTGGTAGACCCTATTTAGTGGGAGATCTGCGGGATCAATTCTGGTGGTGAAAGAAGATGGTGAGCAGTGGAAAGATAGAGATCAAGAAATTTAATGGTTAGATTTTTAAGTTGTGGAAACTCAAGATGGAGGATCTATTAGTGGATAAAGATCAGTGGATCGCAGTAGAACCGGGTACTAAACTAATGGGAGTGTCCGATGAAGAATGGAAGAAGTTGGATTGGAAGGCAAAGAGCACAATACGATTATGTGTCTCAAATTCAATATTGTTGAATGTATCAGGGGAAGCTACGGCTAAGGCTTTGTGCGGCAAGTTAGGGACTTTGTACCAATCTAAGTCTCTAGTGAATAAACTGTTCCTATGGAAAATATGTATAACTCAAGGATGAAATATGGAGACTCGGTGTAGAGCATTTGAACGCATTTAATATTGTGGTAAGGCAGTTATTATCTATTGATATTAAAATTTCAGATGAAGATAAGTGCATCAGTTTGTTGTGTTCTCTACCAGATTTGTAGGATAGTCTGGTTATTGCAATAGGTAGCAATGAAACTGCCTTGAAGTTTGATGAAATAGTCTCATCGTTACTGGTGGAGGAGATGAGACAGAAAAATTTGGAGAGACAAAATGGTGATTCCTTGTTTGTACGAGGACGGTCCCAGAACAAAAACAAAAATAAGTCATCAAGTGGGAGATCTAAAACTCCAGGAAAAACCTATAAATGTAGTTTGCTGGAAATGAGGAAAGGAAGGGCACTACAAAAGGGACTGTAAATCTAAAGCACCTGACAAAGGAAAGGGATCTGATGATGCTCCTTCTGTAGAGGCGAAAACCACCTCAGATGAAGGTGGGTGTGTGTACTTGGCTTCTTCAAGTACACATGTAGATTATGAGGCATGGTTGATTGACTTAGGTGCATCCTTTCACTTCACTCCCCATAGAGAGTGGTTCTGCGAGTATGAGAAATATGATGGTGGTTATGTATTCTTAGGGGATGATAGGAAGGTTAGAATCGTTGGTCGTGGAAAAGTAAAGTTGAAGTTGCAAGGTGGAAGGGTTAGAATAGTTCCAGGTGTTCTGCATATTCCTGCATTGGCTAGAAATCTGATTTTTGTAAGCAAGCTGGATGATGCAGGTGTAAAAACAGTGTTCGAGAAGGATACCTGCAAGATGGTTTGATGAGCACTGGTATTGATGTGGGGAGTTCGTATTGGAACTTTGTGTAGAGCTATAAAAAGGGTCTCTTTCACCTCTAATTACCTCACATTAATATGCCAATCCGGGAGCGTTTTGTTATTTCAAAGAGTGACTCAGTCTGAGGCTATCACTTGTCAGAGTAATGCTAGTAGTACAGCGTTTATCAAAAATACAAGAGTAAATGGATCAGTCAAGGGTTCGACAGCAATAGCCCATCCCTTTGGAAACTGATGGAAAGGAAATTAGAGCATGGACCACGGGTCTGGGAGCTAGACAGTAAATGCCAAGGCTCACTACAGCCACAGATCGTCTCTCACACCAAAACAACAAATGAGAGTAAATGAAGCGGCAGGTAGAAAAATGGAACAGCAAATAAGAAATCGAACAGCAAATATGGAATGGAACAACAATGCTAAAATGGAACAACAATTCTAAAATGGAACAGCAATCGAACAACTAAATCTCGCGAGCAGTAATCAAGCTTTATCCTACTAACTCAAATGCACTCGTTGTAATCAAACAGCAATATTTCATTCTCCAGGCAAATCAAGCAGCACGCACTAATGGAACAACATTAATTACTAATAAGTGATGGAACAACGTTTGGAAATCATACACACGCACAACACACTTGAAGAGTAATCTGATCTAGCATCAATCGTCATCATAGGAATACAACTGCGTTTCAAAATGGAACAGCATTACTCCTGAATCGTAAAGAACACAACTTTCAGATAAATTCCATAACACGAATATACAGGATAAGAGCTCTGTAACAAAATAGTAACAATGTTCAGTCAAGACTAATAATATTCAATCAACTCTGAAAGGATTAGTGATATAATGTAGAGTCAATACAACATTTCTTGTCTGTAAAAACCTTAATGAACAAATCTTAACAGAGCATATGATGTAACTTATAAAGCATATCATATTACCAAGTAATGACGATAAGCAAACCACGCAGAAATCAAATCATAGTGCTACAGAAGCAAGTGTCCTCCGGGGCTGGGCCCTTAGCCTCCAAGGGTACACTGCTTTAAGTTAATCCAGACGCAAAGATAAGATAATCACCAAGTTTATATTAATGCATAAAACAAAAAGTACAATGAGCCAAGTTCAACGAGACTCGATGAGCAAAGTTTGATCTTTAACAAAAAGTTACATAAAAGCATAATCCCCCAAAGCTAACAGTGTCGTCCCTTTATATAAGGGTGATGGCGGAGATGTCTAAGTAATAAGATAAATAAAGCAGCGATCCCTCAGGATCAAAGATCCTGAGGGATTCGCCAAACTGTTAATCCTTAATCACTTCTTTTCTCCTCCGCCGAGCTGGTGTCTTCTCCTCCTTTTCCGGACCAGTTTGCTTCAACCTGCTTAGCCTCGTTTGCACTCGGTCCTTCATCAAAGGGACAACAGTTACCCTGTTCTTGTCTTTTTCTTTGGAACAGCAGCTCCTCGTTTTTACCCCTTCCTACATAGGAGAATGACAACTATCAGCGGTTAAGTCTTGCATACTAATCCCACATGTTTTGTTATAATTCTTTATTGTTTTCCACGTTCATGATGTAAAAAGGTTCACAAGTTCCACTGAAAAGCCATTGAAATGATCATCAAAAACATACCTTTTTAGTACTCCACACACCCCCCTACTAACCCTGTTTCATGCCCTCATGAAAACGTTGTAGTTGACATGCAAAGCAGTGAGAGAATAGGCTGGAGAAGGAATCTCATGAGGAGGCCTATAGCCGTGGTGAGTGACTAGGTAGTCAAAGAACTGGCCTGTTTGACCCTTAGGCATCTCATAGAGGGCTTGATATCCGGGTGCAGGGTGCCAGATAATTGGACTGCGGAATCTATATCCTAACCAGGATGGCCCTGCCCTCAAAATGCTTCTGCCATAGAAGTTCAAACGTTTGGCAGCTAATTGAAAATTCTCATACTTAAATGGCTCCCTGAGCTGGATGTTTCGATTGTCCAGCTTCTGCCTCAGAATGCTCAGCTTCTATTTCAGGATGCTCAGCTTCTGTTTCAGAATGCTCATCTTCTGTTTCAGAATGCTCATCTTCTTCCTCATTTTCCTCTTCGGATTACTCGGCCTCCTCGGCCTCTCCTTTCTTTTCTCCTTCAGCTTGTTCTTCTTCTACTTCTGGCCATGAGGATTGCTCGTCCTCAATTTCCACTAGCTGGCTGGTGCTTTCTTGGAGCTTTTCCAGCCTTCCTCTTATCCGAGCTAATCGGACTGATTTTTTTGCGTTTCTCTGGCTGTTCGGGTGTACCGGTGTCATGTTTACGCTTTGCTGATTCTTGGCGTGTTTCTGGTCATTCAGATGTAATCGTAACATGTTTTTGTTTTACTAATTCTCTACATTTTTCCGGACGTTCTAGTGTGCTTGTAGTATGTTTATGTTTTGGGGATGGTGCTGTCGCCCTCCCCTCAATTATTGCAATTAGCTCTTCCCAGCTGCTTTGCTACTAGGTGAGGCTATGACTAACTATTAATCGAATTAACCCATGGTGGCTGACAACTGACTCTACATGCTGTGCCTTTTTTAGGCTTCATGCAACGTCATGAAGTAATGAATTCAAAAGTGTAGGCAGATTTACAGAGCATTTCTTCTTTTGAACAGCTAAGAGTTTAAGATGTCGTGGTCTTACCACGTCTTTTCTCCCCTCGCAGGTGATGTAGCTTTGCACGGTTCTTGCTAATTCTGCCCAGGGCTCTCCTAGCGTTGCTAGCAGAACTCCCTTCCCCTTAATCGTCAAGCTCTGGCCTTCGTCCTGGAAGATTTCCATGATCTTCTGTAATCTTTCCTTCTTTAGTGTCCATACAGGTCCAGTGGCAAGTAGTCCCGAGACTTCTGCGATTATATCGTCGGTGACCGCTATCTGCTTCCCCCTTACTATGGAGTGATCCCCCTGTAGATTCTGCAGGAATTCAATCGCCATTGTTTCATTAGACTCCTGCAAGCGACTGAGATAAGTCAGCCACCCTGCTCTTTCCAGGATCTCCCGGGCAGCAGCGGAGACTGTCAACTCCTGAGGTTCCCTTCGAATTGCCCTTCCTCCCATGGTTTCACTATGGATTCTCAATGGAACAGCAACTGCTTGCTATTTGAAACACAGAGAGGGTAATAATCACAAGATTTCGAAAAAACACAGTATGCAATAGAAATGGCTTATGAACAGCAACTTGTGTAGAAAAAATAGAAATATCATGTCGTTAAGCTGTGCCATACCCTATTACACTATCTTTCCCGAATAGTGAGTTGACACATAACCTGGGGAATAATGAGGTTAACCTCCCCCCCCACAATGTGATAGGCTGTCCCAGCCGTCAAAGAAAGGAGCAGCACCCGATCTGCAACCAAGTCATAAAGGAACAGCGTATGAAAATATGCCATGTTTAGAAAAACAACGAATTACCGAAATCGAGGCATAAAGTTGGATCGCGTATTACGTAAGAGGTTGTTGTGATATGATGCGAGGCTGGGGGATAGGACGTCTGTCGTACTTGCCAAATCTCAAGTGGTCATTGTCACCTCCTTTGCCATGATTGGTGGTAATAAATGTTCATGCGATATATAAGTCGCGAAATAATGTATGATTAGTGCCTAGGTTATAAGAAACAAAAGAGTATTAGTATCTTACCTATTGTTGTAATCAATGTGACTTCAATACCATTAACAGTGCTCTGCTGCCGACAGGTGTCCATAACCTTGGCAGAGTTGTTTATTTCACCCCTGGAACCATGATCCTTTATGTGCATATTAAGGAATGTAATGTCAAAGTGTAGGCCATTATGCTGGCTTGGTAACCAGTTAGCCATAATTCCATTCACGAGGAGGGAGCGAAGAGTGGGCAGGCCGGCTTGTGGTGAGACCTCCTGTTCCAAGGTTTGTTTATTTGATATACCTTTTGGACCATATCCCTGGTGTGGTGGCCATAGTGGGAATGCCACTTCACTTCCATCCTCATGATCACGGTAGGCTGGCTCTTGATGAGACCCCCTATCCTGCATTTGACAACTTATAATTCATCTTTTTACTTTCTTCTTTTTCATAAAGCACTTATCCTTATTTATACACAAAGGGTGGTTCAACACTCCTTAAGAGTAGGAATGGTGGAAGAAGTCTTATCATCTCAATAGGAAGATATAAACCCTTTGCTCTTGTTCCTAAACAATAATCAAAGAGGATTAAAGAGAATGTCATGATAAAGATAACCAATCAAGGAAAAATTAGTAAGACAATGACAACAAAAGATGATGAATAAGTATGTCCTTCCTTTTGTCCTCTTACCGATACAGAGCCTTATAAAGATAGCAATTTATAATTTTCTGATTTCAGTATGTTGTGATTTTGTGTTCATTGCATAAGTGCATAGCTGTCTCTAAAAGACTTTGAAATAACAGGAGCAAGAAGCATCCTCAATTTAGATCAGCAAAAGGGATAAGCTATTTCACAAGGAGAGAAAAAGTATGTTAGAAGTGTTCCTTTTGGGAAGAGGAACAACAGAGAAGCATAGGTCTCAAAAGTGCAAATGTCGTTCCTTTTGAAAAAGGGACAGCAGAACACACCAATGCCGTTCCTTTTGAAAAAGGAACAGCAGAAAATAAAAAAAGTGTTATCTTTCTTGAAAAAAATGACAGCAAAACACTCGAAATGAAGTTCCTTTTGAAAAAGGAACAGTAGCCATGAAGAATGTTGTTCCTTTGAAAAAGGAACAACAAAATACGTAAAAGTGCCATTCCTTTGAAAAAGGAACAACATAAATAAAAAATATGTTGCACCTTTGGAAAAGGAACAGCAAACACACCGCAGTGTCGTTCCTTTTGAAAAAGGAACAGCAAAAATCAAAATGTTGTTCCTTTTAGAAAAGGAACAGCAAAACAAGCAAATGCCATTCCTTTGAAAAAGGAACAACAAAAATCAAGAGTGTTGTTCCTTTTGAAAAGGAACAGCAGAAAAATCAAGAGTGTTGTTCCTTTTGAAAAGGAACAGCAGAAAAATCAAGAATGTTGTTCCTTTTGAAAAGGAACAGGAGAAAAATCAAGAATGATGTTCCTTTTGAAAAGGAACAACAGAAAAATCAAGAATGTTGTTCCTTTTGAAAAGGAACAGCAGAAACACGCAAATGCCATTCTTTTAGAAACGGAACGGAAAAAATCGAAATCTTTGAGAAAAAATGACAAGAACACATTTAGTTCAAGCATATGTACACGAACGACTTGAAGAAAAGAACTTATGTACAAATTGTAAAAAGAAATGAATTCCTTAATGAATTACAGGTGAGGAAGACTTCTCTTCCTCTCCTAAAATCTCCATATCAGTGTCTCGGCGTAGCTGCTGGCAGAAGGATTCCCGAGTGAGTGGTTTACGATAGAGACGAACTCGGTGGCCATTTAATTTGAAGGCATATCCAGAATCGTCAATGGTGATTAAAGTGAGGGTCCCATTGTCATGTACCTTCTGGATTTCGTATGGTCCCAACCAACGAGTCTGGAGTTTCCCAGGGAAGTCCTGAAACCGAGAGTCATACAACAGAGCCCAGTCTCCCTCGTGGAAGACTTTGTTTTCGATGAGCGCATCATGCCATTTAGCTCGCAGCTGTTGAATTAGTGTTGTATTTTGTAGTGCAGAGAGCCTAATTTCGTCCAATTCATTGATCTGCTGTAGTCGATTAATCTGTGCCTTGCTTAGGTCTAAGCCAACTTCCTGTGATGTTCGTAATGTTTGGATTTCAAATTCTATAGGAAAAATGGGTTGTTTTCCAAACATTAATTGATAAGGTGAGTAACCAGCGGTGCTTCTCCATGTTGTTCTATAGGCCCAGAGTGCTTCAGGTAGTCGGGCAGCCCAATCACGCCTATGTGATGCAATGGTTTTCATTAGGATTGATTATGTTACCCTATTGCTGCTTTCTACTTGTCCATTCGCCTGTGGGTGATATGGAGTAGTGATTTTATGCTGGACATGATAATTATTAAGTGTTGCAGCTAATATATTCCCAGCAAATTGTGGTCCTCCGTCTGTAATTATTTCCCTTGGAAGGCCATAACGTACAAATAGATGGAACAGGAACTGTATGATAGAGTCCTCTGTGGCTCTTGGCAATGCTTCTGCTTCAACCCATTTGGTGACATATTCTGTTGCCACCAAGATATATGTTTTCTGATTTGATGAGGGGTTGATGGGTCCAACGAAATCAAGAGCCCATCGCTCAAATGGTTCGATGGCTAACTGTGGCTTCAGAGGCATCTCGTCAGCTTGACCAGGACGTCCTGCTCGCTGGCAACTGTCACAGGCTTGGACAAATTTCTTTGCATCTCTAAAAATCGTGGGCCAATAATATCCTGTCTGTAATACTTTATGTCCAGTTCTATGCTCAACGAAGTGTCCCCCACATGGTCCATCATGACAGGCTTTTAGGATGTCAAAGATTTCATCTTCTCGAACACATCTCCTGATATGCATGTCTGCCCCTGTGTGAAACAAATAGCCCCCAATCCAAGAGAATCGAGTACTCTTCTAAACAATCTGTTTTCGTTCATTAGGGGTTAGGTGTTTTGGTAGTTTACCTATTGCAAGGTAATTGGCAATATCAGCATACCAGGGTGTTTGAACGGCAACAGCAAACAGATGTTCGTCTAGAAATTGATCTTCAACCGCTGCTGCATCAATTGGCTTTGGCATTCTTGAGAGAAAATTGGCTATAGGGTTTTCTTTGCCAAACTGATCCTTGATTGTGATATCGAATTCCTACAATAAAATCAACCATCTAGTTATTCTGGCATTTTTGACAGGCTTATTTTCTAAATATTTTATGGCAGAATGATCTGTATACAAGATAACAGGATAGGCTGTAATATAATGTCTGAATTTATTGACAGCATGTATTACAGCTAGGAATTCTTTTTCAGTAACAGTGTAATTTAATTCAGCAGGGGATAAATTTTTGCTGATGTAATAGATAGCGTATGGTTTTTTATCCTCTTCTTGCCCAAGGACTGCGCCAATGGCTGTATCTGAGGCATCAGATGATATTTGAAACGGAAAATCCCAGTTTGGTCCTCGAAGGACTGGGACTGTGGATACGATTTTCTTTAAATCCTTGAAAGCACGTTCACATTTTTCTGTCCAGAGAAAATCAACGTTACCAGTTAGTGCATATAAAGGTGCAGCAATGTGTGAATAATGTTCTATAAATCGTCTATAATAACCAGAAAATCCAAGAAAGCTGTGTACCTCTGTTTGAGTAGTAGGAGTGGGAATAAGCAAAAGTATTTGGATTTTGGTCGGGTCTACTTGAATGCCGGCTGCTGAAACATAGTGTCCTAGAATAAGTCCTTCAGTCATCATCATGTAACATTTTTCGTGGCTTAAGCAAAGTCTAGTAGCTATGCAGCGTTGTAGGACTTTTTCTAGGGTATCTAGTGCCGGATCAAAATCATCTCCATATGGTGTAAAGTCATCCATATATACTTAAATTCTATCATTTATTAAATCTGCAAAAATGCTAAGGATAGCCCTTTGGAATGTGGCAGGAGCATTACATAGGCCAAAAGGTAGAACTCGGTAGGCAAATGTTCCCCAAGGACAAGTAAAAGTAGTTTTGTCCTGGTCTTCAGGGGCAATCTGAATATGATTGTATCCACTGAAGCCATCCAGGAAAGAAAAGAATTTCTTTCCTGCTAAAGTATCTAGTACTTGGTCTATGAATGGGAGAGGAAAGTGGTCTTTTTGTGTTGCTTTATTGAGTTCCCTGTAATCCACACAAATTCTCCATTTCCCATTCTTTTTTGGTACCACCACAAGCAGAGAGACCCATTTACTGTCAGAAGTAGGATAAATAAAATTGACATCTAAAAGTTTATGAAGTTCAGCTTTTACCACATCCTTTAGGTAAGGATTAAGTATTCTTTGCGGTTGACGAACAGATCTAGCATCTTTTTCTAGATAAATGTGGTGTGTACACAATTGTGGATCGATTCCTTTCATATCAGGGTAATCCCATGCAAATGCTTCCTGATATTTTCTTAACAAATGGATGAGATTCGTTTCTTGTTCAAGTGTGAGGTTGGCATTGATATTTAAAGTTTTTCCCGGTTCAATTTCCACAATTTTACTATTTGCGACAAAAGTAACAGGTATTGTTTGATCATGTGTATCTTTCAGAGGATCTTCTTCTAATTCATTATCAAATGCTGCTTATATCATGTGACATTGTGTGCAAGATCCAGATTCAGTTTGACTAATGAAGTTGTTAATGGCATCATCTTCTATTTGATCTTTAAAATCAAGTGCCTCTTGTATAGTCAATGGAGATCTAATGTTGTCAGTAAGGTATGATACAGGGTGCTTGTTAGTTTTAATTATTGTGACACTTGGCTGCGCTGGAGGGTATAGAACTAAATTCTTGATATCAGGTCCTTTGGTTATGGTCATATTTCCTTGCCGGCAACCAATGTAAGCATCTGTAGTGGCAAGCCAAGGTTTACCTAGGATTAGCGGGTGTTCATCAAGTCGGGTTTTTGGATTAATTATCAGGAAATTGGTTGGATATTCCCAGGAATCTACAGAGACCATGACATCATCTAGAGTACCCTCTGGTCTAACCACAGATCGGTCAGCCAATTCTAACAAAGTAGAGGTGGGTTCTATAGATGTTTTCGAGCTTTTGACAAGTAGTGGTTGTTAAAATATTGATTGCAGCTCCTAGATCAACTAAGGCATTAGACAGGGTCTGGCCATAAATTTGAATAGTGACAATTGGATTTCCTGGGTCTTCATATTTGATGGGTGTTTCTTTCCCGGATAATAAATCAAATAAAGTACCGACTACTTGGACTCTTGGGTTAGTTGTTATATTCCTCCTTGGTTTCTTTATGCACAATTCTTTGATAGTTTTTGCGTATATAGGAATGTCTTGAATGGCTTGGAGGAATGGGATTTTTATGTACAGATTTTGTAATTCTCCCAGAATGTCAAATTCAGGATACTGTAAAGGTTGAGGTATGAATAATCGTTCTGGGAACGGAGGAGAAGATGTGGTTGCATGATTATGAGTCTGATACTTATTTACATCCTCTTGTTGCAACTGATGTTCTCTTGATAACTGATCTTCAATATGAACTGTTTTATCTCCCTTAGTTTCAATAATACGTCCAGATCGTAACTGAAGATCGTTACACTCCCTCAGGTCGGGTCCTATTTCTGATGATTCTATGATTTGAAGAGATTGGACCGGTCTGTTATTTGGATTGGGGTTGGGTTGGGATGGGAGTTGCGGTCTCAGATTAGACTGGGGATTTTGTTGTAAAGCTGGCAGAGTAGGTTGAGGGAGCGGAATAGTTCCTACTGGCTGATGCATCGGTCTTTGCCAGTTTGTCTGCCACGGTGAACTTTGTGAAGTAGGGGGAGTCCATTGTGGAGGATATGGACTATTTTTCCAATATGGTGGAGTGTAAGGGAAATTCGGCCAACCAGATTGGCTTTCCTGATTCAGCCACGGGTTTGAAGAAGGAAACAACGGTGGTGACCAGTTTGAAAATGGGGGTTGGGACTGACTTTGCCACATACTATATTGTTGAGCATTATATTGTGGAGGCTGAAAAGAAGAAGTTGGGTCTGGAAACATACTAGATTGTCTCGGCTGCCACTGGCGGCGCTGGTTGATCAAGTACACCGATTCTGGTTCTTCCTCCGCTTCCTTATATACTGCTTTTAATCCAGGAAGTGAGGGGCAGCTTTCTGTAAGATGATCTTTTGTACAGATGGCACATGTTTGGACTGTATCTAGTGGACACTCCTTGTGACTATGCTTTTTCCTGCATCGGGGACAGAAGATCGCCAAATTCTGTTCTGCCTCCATCTGATTCTGTTTGGCCTGCATAATATCAAGTTGTGTAGTTAGTGTCCCTAGAATATCAGTTTTAAAATTTTCTAATAAATTTCCAATCTCTACACGTGTTACTCCTTCTGTTGATATTTTGTTGTCTCTTGCAAACCGATCATATTCTGCCGGTTTTACTCTTGTGCTGCCTCCCGAACTCCTGATACATAAATCAATGATGTCAACAAAATTCTCTTGATAAATACCCCCTTTTCCCATGATGTTTAATGTTTCAATCCATTGTTCCTTCATGCCCCTTATCAATGCAGTTTTTAACACATTATCAGGTAAAGGTAGTGATGCATAAGGAGATCTTTGTAAATTGTACTGAAAATGTTCCACATATTCTTCTAATGTTTCATTCGGTTTGGCTGTCATTTGGAATATTTCATCTTTCAATTCTCTAGACCTACAATAATCCTGATATTTTTTTAAGAAGGATTCTTTCATTTGATCCCAATTGTTGATGACCCCACCACCTAGTCCCATAAACCATCTTAAAGCAGCCCCTTTTAATGTAGAGGGGAATAATTTCAATTTCTAGGGATCGGTGGTGTAATCATATCCCCTGCACAACACATTGAATTCGAATAAAAATGCATCCGGATCTTCTGATGTGAGACCGTGAAATGTAGGGATATGTTGAAGAGGGATAGGTTTCATGGGCGCATTTGCTGCAGAATCCACTATAGGATATTGTAATGTAGAGGTTTGAGTATTTGGCTGGTTCTGAGCCATAGGATCGAATATATGCCAATAACCTTCTGGGATATCTAAGAGGATATTCCTAGGTTGAGAGGGAACGGTTTTGGCAGGGATAGTTTTAATGGCACTTCCTTTATCTGGGATAAGGGGAATACATGTTGTCTGAGGAGATTGGAATCCTTCAACAATGATTTTCACAGCGCTCCCCTTATCTGGGTTGTTTAATGGCTGATATGTTCTAATGGGAGATTTTGGTTCCTCTGTTTCCCCTGTTTCTCCTTCTCCTTCACAAAAGTTGCTGAAATTCCCTTCCTGCAATAGTTCTGGAGTAGAATTTTCAATTTCTTGAAAGTCCTGCTCTTCAGTTTGACTATGCACCTCAGCAAAGGCTACAGATGGTGATCCTGTGGCCTGAAGGGAACTAGTACGTTGTTTAGAAATGATTTTCCTGGGGCCTACTGATGGCTGGGATTTTGTTTTCTTATATATTTCGTCTATGAAGGTCGTTCGGCCAAGGGTCACCGGCCCCTTAGCTTTTTCAGGTTTGGATGGGAGCTTAATATTCTTTTCTGATTTTTTCTGCTTAGTCATGCACTCAAATGAACTACTAAATTCTATTCAAACAAAGCAACAACAAATCTATTAGGAAAGTGGACAGTGGAGCAGGGCATTTACATGCTCCGCACGCAGGTTCTTACCTTCCGTTTTTAAGATCCAACTCTTCCCTAGCAGGTTCATACACTACTCTGAAAAAGACAAATGGCTACACTCTTTCCTCGGCAACGGCGCCAAAATGTAGAGCTATAAAAAGGGTCTCTTTCACCTCTAATTACCTCACATTAATATGTCAATCTGGGAGCGTTTTGTTATTTCAAAGAGTGACTCAGTCTGAGGCTATCACTTGTCAGAGTAATGCTAGTAGTACAACGTTTAACAAAAATACAAGAGTAAACGGATGCTTGTCTATAACTAAGTTACTTCAAATGAATAAATCACACACTCTAAAACTAGGCAACTTATCAGTCAAGGGTTTGACAGCAATAGCCCATCCCTTTGGAAACTGATGGAAAGGAAATTAGAGCATGGACCACGGGTCTAGGAGCTAGACAGTAAATGCCAAGGCTCACTACAGCCACAGATCGTCTCTCACACCAAAACAACAAATGCGAGTAAATGAAACGGCAGGTAGAAAAATGGAACAACAAATAAGAAATCGAGCAGCAAATCTGGAATGGAACAGCAATGCTAAAATGGAACAACAATTCTAAAATGGAATAGCAATCGAACAACTAAATCTTGCGAGCAGTAATCAAGCTTTATCCTACTAACTCAAATGCACTCATTGTAATCAAACAGCAATCTTTCATTCTCCAGGCAAATCAAGCAGCACGCACTAATGGAACAACATTAATTACTAATAAGTGATGGAACAGCGTTTGGAAATCATACACACACACACAACACACTTGAAGAGTAATCTGATCTAGCATCAATCGTCATCAACAGGAATACAACTGCGTTTCAAAATGGAACAACATTACTCCTGAATCGTAAATAACACAACTTTCAGATAAATTCCATAACACGAATATAAAACATAAGAGCTCTGTAACAAAATAGTAACAATGTTCAGTCAAGACTAATAATATTCAATCAACTCTGAAAGGATTAGTGATATAATGCAGATTCAATACAACAGTTCTTGTCTGTAAAAACCTTAATGAGCGAATCTTAACAGAGCATATGATGTAACTTATAAAGCATATCAGATTACCAAATAATGACGATAAGCAAACCATGCAGAAATCAAATCGTAGTGCTACAGAAGCAAGTGTCCTCTGGGGCCAGGCCCTTAGCCTCCAAGGGTACACCGCTTTAAGTTAATCCAGACGTAGAGATAAGATAATCACCAAGTTTATATTAATGCATAAATACGAAAAAGTACAATGAGCCAAGTTCAACGAGACTCGATGATCAAAGTTCAATCTTTAACAAAAAGTTACATAAAAGCATAATCCCCCAAAGCTAATAGTGTCATCCCTTTATATAAGGGTGACGACGGAGATGTCTAAGTAATAAGATAAATAAAGCAGCAATCCCTCAGGATCAAAGATCCTGAGGGATTCGCCAAACTGTTAATCCTTAATCACTTCTTTTCTCCTCCGCTGAGCTGGTGTCTTCTCCTCCTTTTTCGGACCGGTTTGCTTCAACCTGCTTAGCCTCGTTTGCACTCGGTCCTTCGTCAAAGGGACATCAGTTACCATGTTCTTGTCATTTTCTTTGGAACAGCAACTCCTCGTTTTTACCCCTTCCTGCACAGGAGAATGACAACTATCAGCGGTTAAGTCTTGCATACTAATCCCACATGTTTTGTTATAATTCTTTATTGTTTTCCACGTTCATGATGTAAAAAGGTTCACAAGTTCCACTGAAAATCCATTGAAATGATCATCAAAAACATACCTTTTTTAGTACTCCACACTTTGTACAAGCTACAAGGTAGCACTGTTGTTGATGGGTGTAATAGTTCTGTGGTTCGTGAAAGTGTAGCAAAAAATCTAGTGGTCTCTGGAGAGAAGACCATGCTGTGGCATCAAAGGCTTGGACATATTGGAGAGAAGGGCCTTCAAATACTTCATGGTAAAGGTATGGTGGAAGGTATGAACTGTGAAGGAAGTAGTAGATTAAGGATGGAAAACTTTGGAAACAGGCCATGGTTGATGAAATGGCATCTTTGCACAAAAATGAGGCTTGGGATCTGGTGGAGTTGCCAGCTGGAAGGAAACCCATTGGCAGAAAATGGGTGTTCAAGAAGAAGACAAATGCAAAATGAAAGGTGGAGAAATACAAAGCTCAGTTGGTAGCAAAAGGTTATTCCCAAGTGCCGAGAATTGATTTTGGTGATATTTTTTCTCCTATTGCTAAGGTAGCTTCTATTAGATTACTTCTATCTATTGCTGCGGCTTTTGATTTTGAGGTAGAACAGATGCATGTGAAGACAACATTTCTTCATGGGGATTTGGAAGAGGAGATCTACATGAAGCAACCTGAAGGTTTTGTGGTGAAGGGTAAGAAAGAACTGGTATGCAAGTTAAAGAAGTCTCTGTATGCGTTAAAACAGTCAGCAAGGATGTGGTATTAGAAATTTGATACATTTATATGGGGACTTGGCTTCACCAAAAGCAAAGTAGATCACTGTGTTTATTTTAAATTAATTGGTGACTGTGTTATTTATCTGGTCTTGTATGTGGATGATATGTTTCTGGTTGGAAATGACAGAAATTATCTAGGATTTGAAGACCCAATTGTCCTCCAAATTCGACATGAAATATCTTGGTGTTGCAAACTATATTTTGGGCATGGAAATTAAAAGAGATGGTATTGGTATTGGTTTTCGGTCCATGGTATTGGATGCTTTGGCATGTATAAATATGTAATGTAACATTAAAAGGAACATAATGAAAAATCAATCTGGTAGTCTCGGTTTTGGGATCCAGGGGAAAATCTCTATGTATATGTGTTTTGTGTGTTATTCTCTCCCATTGTTTATTTTATGTGTTTTAGAATTCATATGCAGGTAATTTCTGTACGGGGTTAAAACCTACACTTATGAGAAAGAACAATTATAATAGATGTATCAGAAGCGAAAGTATACAACAAGAAATCCTTATTACAATTAGGACTATATAATGTTGGGGCATCGTAAATCACTTGTTTAATCTGGGAAAAGCATCTTTCTCCCTCTGGTCCCATTTTTAAATCACATCCTTCTTGATCATCTATTGTAAATATGTGTGTAATCAGAGATAAGTTTCTAGAGAAAGTTAATTTCTCCCAAGAAGGATTGCATGGCTTTCTTTTTCATGGGAAAGGGAATCTAAGCAATAGTCTTGACCCACTCTAGGTCTAATTTAATTCTGCTCTTGCATATAATGTTTCCCAAGAGGTTTCCCTCAGACACTTCGAAGATGCTCTTATTTGAATTTAAGGATATACCATATTTTTGACACTGCTCAAAAATTTGCCTTAGATGATGAAAGTGATCAGATCTTTTCTTTGAAAACATTGTTGATGAGCCTCATCATTGGGTAATTATATGGGCCTTAATTCACCTCCTAGCTTAGTCAAACCAACTATTCTCACAACTTATTGCATACTTTTGATTATATTTTGTTTATGAGATGAGTTAGAGTTGGATATTTTGCTTTGTGGTCTAATGTGCATGTAATGCAGGATTAAAGGATAAAAGCAAGGAATTTTAGCAAAGACCTTGGTCAAAACTCGAATGGGACAAGGGAGAGGAATTATAGGAGGGAAATCCTCCTCATTTACTACCCCTCCATTCGAATATTCCTCCATCAGCTTAGAGTGCAAACAGCCAAATCATGAGGACTAGAAGGCAGCCGAGCAAGTGAAAGTCAAAGCACCAGTTTATCTCGAGTTTGGGAGCCAAGCCTCCCTAATTTTAAGGAAGTCGTTGGAGACTTTAGTCGTATAAGTAGAGAGGCTTAGGACCTTAGTAGGATTCGAAATTTTGATTGTAAAACTCTACTTTATTTTCGAGCTACAAGACTTGTGACATTTTTTGATGTAATCCATTGTTTTGATAATAAGAATGAGTTTCGTTTCGAGCCAGCATTGAGTTAACTCATAGCAATGAAGCTCTTGGGTTAGGGCCCAACCGAGAAGCTAAAGCTCCTCTTTATTGTACATGTATGTTAGCGTAGATTCATGGTTTAATCGTTCATTTTCTTAAGTAGTTGCATTTCCATTACAGCAGGGTGGCGCATAGATTCATGGTTTAATCGTTCATTTGCTTAAGTAGCTGCATTTCCACTACAGCAGTGTAGTGCATAGATTCATGGTTTAATCGTTCAATTGCTTAAGTAGTTGCATTTCCATTACAAAAGTATAGCGTAGATTGGTTGTGTTTTAGTTTGCTTCCGTTTGTGCCTTTTCCTTCAGTTAGCAAGTTAGCAAGGATTATACCTATAGATTTCCTTACCGTCCGATCCACAACAAACTTGACCAATCACTGTTCGATTTATTTCAACGCTTGACTTTATGTGCTCCAAATCTCCAGCATCGATCTGTCTAGCTTGATCCAATGGATATCGCGAATTCCTCCACTGTCGATCTAACATGCATGATCTGACGGTTATCGCGCAATCTCACGCGAATTCTTGCACGACTGATATCTGCCCGAGAGCACGCAAGAAAAGTGGTTTTCTCGTGCTACATGTCACCCAATTAGGCTAATCGCGTAAAATTTTGGAATTCCGCTTATAGCTTTGAGGGCGCGCGATAAACTGCCTACTACCTATGAAAACCTGCTCTATCGTTCCGCACGTTTTTTTACCCTTCTGTCACCACGTGACTTGATGTGATCCATCCATCTAGTCACTTCATCTCCACGATAAGATCTCCACCATTCATCTCAAGTTTAACCCTGTTCGTCCATCTGTTCACTTAACCTACGCGATAAGATCTTCGTTGCTCATCTTCTGTTAGTCTTATTCATTCATCTATTCACTAAATCGCCCGTGATAAGATATCTGCTGCTCATATTCTGTTAACCCTGTTTGTTCATCTATTCACTAAATCACCCACGATAAGATCTCCACCATTCATCTTACGATTAGTCTTGTTCGTCCATCTCTTGACTTAACCTCTCGCGATAAGATCTCGCTATTCATCTTCCGTTAGTATTATTTGTCCATCCATTAACGTAATCTTCTACGATAATATCTCCACCGATCATCTCCCGTTAATATTGTTCGTTGATCGATCCAATGGTTCCTGTGCATTGTTGCTTCATTACGTCTCCCTTTCATTGATTTCAATCCTCGCTTGCTCTTCCGCTTAACTCCTTGCATGCTTGATTTTACCAAAACACCAAGAATGCGAAAACATACTTAGTTTAGTTTCCTCACTTACACATTAGTTTAGTTTGCTACTCTTTACTTCTGTAACTTAGATAGCAGCATTAGGTTAGTGTTGATTTAGAAATTTTTCTTAGTTTAGCTGTTTAAATGGTTAATTAGGATATGGTGTGATTTAGCATTACATGTTGTTTTCTTCATTACTGCAGTAGAGTAAGCTCTCTTATAATAGATTTGCTCTTCTTCCATCAAAGAATCAAGCTTCTTCTGACTCTATAGAAGTCTGGCTTGGAACCCATGGGGTATCTTTCCAGATGAACAAGTGACAACAGGCAGGACCTTCACTTCTACTTGTGAATATAGCATTGTCACCTCCAAGTTTGTATGAACCCCGGGTTGATAAGTAAAGGTGGTAGCCTAGGAGTTGTAGCATCCTTGCTACATACTAGCGCTCACCACTTTTTGGCACCGTTGCAGGGGAGATGTCAGAGTATAATGTGAGTACTACTTTCTTTCCTTCTATTTGTAGTCTGCTTTCTTTTCTTCTATTTCTAGTCTTCAACTTTCTTCCATTAGTTTATTTATGCAAAAGTAATCTGATAGCTTCCTTTCTTTCATTTGTCATTATCTTCATTCTTTTCCCTTCTGCAAGTATAATTTCAATTCAGCAAGTAACTTTTCTTTTTGTCAGTATTGTTCATTCAATTAGCAATTTCATTCTACTTTCTTTTCCATTCTGCAAGTAGAATTTCAATTCAACAAGTAGTTTCTTTCTATCAATAGTTTTCATTCAATCAACAATTTCATTTATGCAAAGTACTTTCTAGCTAAAAATTCTTCCAAAAACCAACCCAAAAACATTTCCTTTCATGCCTCATAGGAGTAGGGACAATTTAGAAAAATTCTTGCCAAATACCCCCACTGCATCCAAGAGCCAACCTTCTCTCTTCTTCGGTGGCTGTGAACTAGAGGAACGTTTAGGTGAGCAACTTGACATATTTGAAGAACCTATAGGGGAAGAAGAAGAAGAAGAAGAACCCATTCCTACTGAACCAATGGATGAAGAATGAAATAATAGATGGAATAGAGAGAGATTTGAGGGTGCCTTCCCCATCAGGGAAACCAATGGGGACACCAAGATGAAGAATATAAGCCCCTCTGCTCTACCTCATTTCCATGGCTTGACCATAGAGGACCCTGACACTTTCTTATTTGAGTTTGTTGTTATATGCCAAACCTATGATTATACAGATGATGAGCAGAAGTTAAAACTGTTTCCATCTGCCCTCAAGGATGCAGCATTGCGCTGCTTCATGGGTTTACTTGGAGATAGCATCACAACTTGGGCTCAGATGCAGTAGGATTTTAACAACAAATATAGGGACTATTGTAGGTCAAAGGATACTAAAGAAGATATTTTCAGGATGACCATGGGCCAGGATGAATCCTTAGGAGACTATGAAGAAAGGTTCCAGCTCAGTTACAAAAGGGCCAGGTGCGCACTTGACCCAGAGTCACTAAAGATTGTCTTGCTCAGAGGAGTAAAGGAATAACTTCTGGATACCTTACACTTGTTAGCAGGAGGAGACATTTACCAATTACCCTATAAGGATATCAAGATTGTCTTTAGAAACCATTCTAGGACAGCCAAGGAAAAAGGTAGGGGTTGTCAACCTATGGCCAGTACATCATCTTCCAACTCATCCATCAAGGGTGAAATTGGAAATATGCTGGAAGATTTCAAAAGTGGGATGCTACAAACCCTTGCCTTGCAAATGAACACCATGAACATCAAAAGGAAGCAAGAGGAAGCAGAGAGAGCCTTGGCCATCTTTTGTCCTAGATGCACCAGGAGGCATCCTAAGAACGAATGTCCATTGAACTGCATTGAGATTTGCTCGGTTTGTGAAGAAAACCACTCCACAGACAAGTGCCCTTCTTTACCCGGACTCAAAGTTGTATATCAAGGAGCTGAAGGGATCATTGAGCATATTTATTACATCAAACAAAGGAGACCTCCTAGGCCTAGACCATACCAACAGGGTATGCAAGGGTCATCCCATGCATATTACAACCCCAACCAAACCACGGCTATACCTTCTTGGGGACCCCTTGCTCATCCTTCTTGGTCTACACCCCCTCCTTGGTCCTATGCATTTCAGTATCATTCCCAGCCAGCCAACCAGTCATTTCAATCTTACATACCACCATAACCTCAGTGGAGTACCCCACACTAGGGTTGGAGGCCCCAATACAACAATGCTCCAGCTCTATTGCCTCCACCACCTACCCAAACGCAATTCCTACACTCTCCTCAACCCAAGCAACCCCATATACCTGCCCAGCCAAATCCAAACCCGAACAATAGGCAGGCTCAACAAGTATACAGTGGAGAGACATCATACCAAACTTATGTTGTAGAAATCCAGGAGATCAACCTAAGATCTAGGAGAATTCTCCCAGATAACCAACCTCCCTCTCCACATAGGGAGGTTGAGGAAGAAAGAGAGGAAAGAAACCTTAAAGTAAATCCACCCTTTCCTGAGAGATTAGCCCAACCACTCCAGCCTACCCCAAAATAAATTGAACTTCTGGGAGAATTGAAAAATCTATGTGTAAAAATCCCCCTTTTCCAAGCAATAAAAGATGTTCCATTTACAATAAGTTGATTAAGGAGAAATGCTTCAAGCATCCAGGAAGAAGAAAAAGGGATGCTCCTACCATTAATGTCATTGGGTAGCTGTCTGACTTAACGCTGGGGCAGGTAATATGTCCAAAATATTTGGACCATGGAAGCCCTGTAGTATATGTGCACATCAATGGCACCATTGTCCGACACACTCTGATTGATCTGGTGGCTGCCATTAATGTGATGACCAAGGAAACCATGCTCAAGATCAACCTGCAAGGGTCATTGAGGAAGACCACAATAGTTCTACAACTTGCAGACCGTTCCACAGTCACCCCTGAGGGAATTGTGGAGGATGTGATGGTCTCCATTGACTCTTGGGAGTACCCTGCATATTTCCTAGTTCTCCAGCCTAAGGCTAAGCTTACTGATTACGCTCTCATCCTTGGGAGGCCATGGTTGGCCATAGCTGATACTTACATTAGTTGCAAAGCTGGGAATATGACCATCAAGAATGGGCATATGTCCAAGAAGTTAGTCATATACCCTCCTGCTCAACCTTATTTAGAGCATGATTTACCTTTATTGTTGGAGGAGGAGGAAGAAGATAAGGCTTATTCAACCCAACTTTATGCTTTGGAAGCAACCATAGGAGGAGGACAACAAGATGAGGATGACTTAATTGAACACCTGCTCCAAATTCCAACTCCTAGTTCATTACCATTAGAAAAATAAGTAAGGGAAACCCAGAACAATCATCCAATTGACTTATGCTTGGCCAGTTCCAACCCACTCCGTGTCAAAACCATAGAATTTGGCCCAGAGAAAACTTTGAAAATTAATCCATCTCTTTCTTCTCTTGAAGGGGAAAAGTTATGCAACATGTTGAGACAAAACCTAGAAGCCTTCGCTTGGAGTTACAAGGAAATGAAGGGAGTACACCCCTCAGTGTGTACTCACAACATATACATCAAAGAAGGTTGCAAGCCAGTCTAGCAACCACAAAGGAGGATGAATCCAACTCTTAAAGATATAGTCAAAGAAGAACTGCAAAAACTGCTAGATGCAGGATTCATTTACCCTATCTCTAACAGTGAGTGGGTCTCTCCTTTAGTGTTAGTTCCCAATAAAAATGGTAAGTGGAGGATTTGTGTCAATTACAGGGAGTTGAACAAAGCCACAAAGAAGGATAATTTTCCCCTACCCTTCATTGACCAAGTGCTAGATGGCCTGGCAGGGAAGAAGTTCTTTTATTTCCTAGATGGATTCAATGGGTACAACCAAATACAAATCTGCCTAGAAGACCAGGATAAGACCACATTCACCTATACTTGGGGTACTTTTTCCTATAGGGTTATTCCTTTTGGCCTATGCAATGCTCCTGGCACTTTCCAGAGAGCAGTCTTGAGTATTTTTGTTGAATTAGTACATGATGCGGTGGAAATTTATATGGATGGTTTTACACCTTATGGTTGTGATTTTCAAGAAGCCCTGACTAACCTAGGAAAATTATTGCACAAATGCATTGAAATGAACTTGTCTCTCAGTCCAGAAAAATGTGAATTCTTAATGATTGAAGGGACCGTGCTAGGTCATTCAATATCTCAGCAAGGACTGCAAGTGGACCCAAACAAAATAGCAATCATCCAAAGGGTCCCACCTCAAAAGAAGAGGGATGTTAGGAGTTTCTTGGGGTTAGCTGGATACTACCGAAGGTTCATAAAGGACTTCAGCAAGTTGGCCTCTCCTTTATTTTGGTTGTTCGCTAAAGATTCCAAGTTTATATGGTCAAAAAGCTGTCAAGAGGCCTTAGACATTTTAAAGGGTAAGTTAACTACTGCACCAATTCTTCGAGGCCCAAACTGGGCCCTCCCTTTTCATATTCATGCTGATGCCTCATACAAAGACATAGGAGCATCCTTAGGTTAGGTAGAGGAGAAATTTCCCTATGCCATCTATTTTATCAGCAAGAACTTGTTAAAGGTTGAGCTAAATTACACTATGACCGAAAAGGAACTCCTGGCTGTTGTGCATTCATTAAACAAATTTAGGCATTACATTACAGGCTACCAAAAATTTGTGCATACTGACCATGCTGCAATCAAATATTTAATGAACAAACCAGATGTGAATGCTAGAATTATAAGATGGTTGCTTTTATTACAGCAGTTTGATATAACTATTGTTGATAAGCCTGGTAAGAAAAATGTTGTTGCAAACTATCTATCTAGGATGAATCTACCTGCAGGTGAAGAAGGAATGGTGGATGACTAGTTATCAGACGAGCATTTCTTTCTATTTCAGTTCTCTCCCCATGGTTTGTTGATATAGAAAACTATTTGGTATCAACACGATTCCCACCAAACTTGCCCTCCAAAGAAAAGAGCAAGATAGTCAGGAAAAGTGCCCCCTTCACCTGGATTGGGGGCAATCTTTTCAAACTTGGCCCAGATCAAATCTTGAGAAGGTGTGTAAGGGAAGAGGAATTTTTTTACTTCCTACTAACCTGTCATGATGGGCCTTGTGGAGGTCACTTTGCAGCAAAGAGGACAACAATCAAAGTGTTACAAGTGGGCTATTATTGGCCCACTATTCATCAAGATGTGAAAAAGTAAATTAGTCAATGTGATCGGTGCCAGATGATGGGAAAGCCTACTCCAAGAGATTAAATTCCCCTACAACCTCAAGTGACTTTTGAGCCATTTGACAAGTGGGGCATGGAATTCATTAGGCCTATCAACCCTCCTTCAAAAAAAAACAGTACATTATTGTGTGCACTGCTTATTTGACTAAGTGGGCTGAAACCAAGGCAATTAAGGCAGCAACAGGAGAGAAGGTGGATGAGTTCCTAAGGGAGAATGTATCCTACAAATTTGGGTACCCTAGAGAGCTAGTGACAAACCAAGGCAGCCAGTTTACCTCCAACATGATTGAAGAACTGCTCATCCATCACAAAATCAAGCATAGGACCAGCACTCATTATCATCCACAAGATAATGGGCGAGTGGAGGTGACCAACAGGGCACTGGAAAGCATCTTAACCAAGGTAGTGAGCAGAAGCAGGAAGGATTGGGTAGAGAGACTAGTTGAGGCCAACTGGGCCTATAATACAACATGGAAGACCACCATTGGATTTACACCCTATGAGCTGGTCTATGGGAAAAAGGCTTTATTGTCCATTGAGTTTGAATATAACACATTAAGGATGGCAGCACAACTAGATTTGGATCTCAGCCATGCAGAGAAAGAAATATTGTTCCAATTGAATGGCTTGGATGAATTCAGAATGCAGGCCCTCCTACATACATAGATAGTTCAGCTTCAGAGGAAGATCTGGCATGATAAACATATTAAGGAGAAGCAATTCCAAGAGGGTGATTGGACATTGTTATATGATTCTAGGTATAAAGACTTCAAGGGCAATCTAAGGACAAGATGGCTCAGACCTTATGTGGTAGAAAGATGCCATGATAATGGTTCAATGCAAATCAGAACTATAGATGAAGAAGCCATTCCATTTCTTGTTAATGGACACCGTTTGAAAATGTACAAGAGGCCTTTATCAAAACAAGAGTTCTTTGACAATATCAATAAGATAGTGATGATGGTGGAGCAAGTTCCAGCTCCTCCCTCATCAGGTCACTGAAAAAGGAAAAAAGAAAATAAAAAATAAGGATTCAAGTGAAAACCTCCATGAGGCACCTGAGTCCCATCTTTGGGTTGAAAACCTCGTGAGGCAGTCCAATGATGAAACAAAAAAAAAAAAAAAAATAACAAGAAGATCCTTGGGTGAAAACATCCCTTGAGGCGCCCAGGGCAAACATCTAGGGTGAAAACCTCTCTGAGGCAGCCTAGGTGTTTTTCAAAAAAAAAAAGGTATAAAATGATGTAATTGTTATTTGTAGGTGGATGAGAAAGATAGTCAAGGAGCAAAAAGAGGATCTAAAGGGCACCCTGCCTCACACATATCCATCTCCTCCACTCCTTACCATGCATCACTCCATCATTTCTATCATTTTCCACTCCATTGCTTCTATTTAGAAGAAGATTGTGTTTTCTACAATCATCAGCTATAGGTCTTCACTAGGATGATCCAAGAGCTCCAAACAGCAGATAGCAGATAGTAGACAGCAGACAACAAACAACAGAGGAGGAAGAAGAATGACTATGAAGCAAATAAACAATGCAACACATCTGATCTTCGACAACTACAGCATGTCATCGAGCCCACAGGTAAGTATCCTGCTCACTCACTCATATGCATCATCTGATTAAAAGTTGTAAAGGTTATGAGGTAGTTGGTTTATAAGTGAAAAGGTGGCCAATTAACTTGGCCACCTTCAACAAAGTAGATACTTAGGTGGCAAAAAGGAAATTCTTTTTAAAATAAAAAGAGAATACAAGAGTCCAAAAACAATGATTTACTTTTGATGGCATTCAAATCTGATGTAAGGTGGGGCCCTAACGCATATTAAAGTTCGAGCGATAGCACAAGATTTAAGTAAGCGTGGGTTCGAGAGGCAGATAAAGTGCTATTGGGGGGAGCAATGAGCACGAGTTATAACTCAAGCTCAACCCCCATAGTTGGCCATGACGTCAAGGTGTTTGACCGAGATCTACGGCCTAAGATTGCTACGGGGAGGTTCGAGCTTGATGAACATCACGTACACTCCCTACCCCTACAGAGGGCCACCCCAATCACTCCACTCCATCTCATCTCCTCCACATCATCTTCCACCCTCATTCATTACCGTCCACCTCATTCACTGTACCCCGTCACCTCATCTGCCATTCCATAGATATGATGTTGTTTATGGCTACCATTTTAGGATGCTTAAAGAATTAAGATTTGGGGTAGAAACACCAATTAGCCAAAGACTCAACATACCCTATTTTGTGATGCAATCACTCATAGACTCCAGCAATAAAGTAAAGGAAGGTAATTCCCAACAATTAGCTCACCATGGGTTGATTAGGATCCTCATTGAGGATGCCCTCCAAAACCTCAGGATCCCTATAACATGGTCAGTCTTTAGAGCCTTACCAGCAGAGGATGACATCAAAACCCTCACCTATGATGTTAATCCTTCTGTCAGTGAGGAGGAGGCAAAACAAAATGAAGAAGATACAGAGCTATATGGGGATGAGATGGATAAAGAAGAAACTAATGTAGAGGAACATGATGGAGGAGAAGAGAAGGAGGATAATGCTGCAACAGAGGAGGAAACGAAGGAAGAAACTAATGGAGATAAGAAAGAACACCAAGAGGAGGAAGATAAGAAAAACTGAGAGGAAGAAGGCATTGAAACAGAAGGGAAAGAACATGAGGAGGAGTCACCTCGGGTGTCTCCAGAGGCCCCTGAGAGGGAGGCAGTAGCTTCCTTCACTGCTCTCAGTACCCCAGTCAATCAAAAAGGGAAAAGAAGGAGGAAAACCCCTCTATATTTCAGAACAAGAAAGAGCACAAGAATCAAACTAGGGAAGCCACAAATATCAACAAAAATCCCTATTGAGATTGAACATTCCCCTACACCAAGGGACAAAGAAGCAATAATGAGAGATCAACTTGAGAGGGAAAATGCATGGCTAAGAGGATAGCTGCAAGAAAGGGAAAACCAACTAGCATGTATGGCCAGCCTCTCCTTAGAGGCCATCCAGTGTAGGATGCCAGCAAAATCCTATGCTCTTTACCTCAGAGAACAATGGATGCAATTTCATATTAAAACACACAAAGCAGCACCATGCCATTTTAGCACTACAGACAGTTTATTGATCTTTCTGATCAAAGTACACCAGAGGATAGGGCCAAAATGGCTGAGTTGTACTTGCACAACATTGTCCTCACAAACATGAATTTTTGGGATCCTAATGCCAAGCTAGGAGATCTACAATTAATGGATTTGGCATCATGGATGAACCATGAGGAGTCAATGGCTGCAAATATGAAAAGAATATTGGCCAGAGAGAAAAATGAACCTCTTTTCATCGAAGTTGAACAATCAAATCCCAAGGCCCCAATCAGCAACCATAATCTAATTGCAAATGATCCTCAACTAGCACGTAGATATCTTACTGCCTAAGAGCAAGCAATTTCACATTTTGAGGATATGTTTAGGCTGCTAGGAGAAGATAGTATATATCCCTGCTTCAGGAGATGGAACACACTGCCACACAGCTTGAAGATCAGAGAATATCACTCCCCTCAAAGGTTGAGACAGGCACTCAACAGGACACCTATGTATAAGCAATCAATGCAAAGGTTGAAGTTCAATTGGATAGGCCTAAAACTCAGTCCATCACTACTACTAGGAATGTTAGAAGGGAGAAAAGAAGAAGAGGAAAAGAGGCAGTGGGAAGAAGTAGAAAGGAAAGCAGGCTTCTATGCACAAGAAGAAGAGATCACAACATAGGCATGGGATGTCAGAGAGGCTACCAGAGCCATGAAGGACATGGACATTGACTAATTTGCTCAGAGGATGAGCAAAACTTTCAATAGGGGGGTGATGATGAGCCTCACCATTGGGTAATTATATGGGCCTTAATTCACCTCCTAGCTTAATCAAACCAACTATTCTCACAACTTATTGCATACTTTTAATTATATTTTGTTTATGAGATCAGTTAGAGTTGGATATTTTGCTTTGTGGTCTAATGTCAATGTAATGCGGGATTAAAGGATAAAAGCAAGGAATTTTAGCAAAGAATTTGGTCAAAACTCGAATGGGACAAGGGAGAGGAATTATAGGAGGGAAATCCTCCTCATTTATTACCCCTCCATTTGAATATTCCTCCATCATCTCGAAGTGCAAACAGCCAAATCATGAGGACTAGAAGGCAGCCGAGCAAGTGAAAGTCAAAGCACCAGTTTATCTCGAGTTTCGGAGTTGAGCCTCCCTAATTTTAAGGAAGTCATTGGAGACTTCAATCGTATAAGTAGAGAGGCCTAGGACCTCAGTAGGATTCGAACTTTTTATTATAAAACTCTACTTTATTTTTGAGCTGCAAGACTTGTGACAATTTTTGATGCAATCCATTGTTTTGATAATAAGAATGAGTTTTTTTTTGAGCCAGCACTAAGTTAACTCAGAGGGCTGAAGCTCTTGGGTTAGGGCCCAACCCTAGCAGCGAAGGCTCCTCTTTATTGTACATGTATGTGTTGGAATTATGATGCATGTGTTGTACTTGATGGCAACCCTCTCAAAGAAGAACATCTCACTTATATACAATCGGATGAATCTACAGAGAAAACAGGTCATATCAGAGCAAGATGGAGCCAAGAGAAGCCAAGAGGAGACAAGAGGAGCCATATATATGTATATGTCACATATATATGCCAAAGAAGAGGAGCATTCACAGCTGTCGGGAGCTTATTGGAACAATAGAGGCATTAACATATGCAAGGAGGTCTTTGGAAGACACTACCAAGCCAGAGGAGCCATCGGGAGCTTATCGGGAGCCATCAGGAGCAACGGACAGAGTTATCGGGAGCACAGACAGAGTTATCGGGAGTTATCTGGCTTACAAAACCCATGTATGCATGCTTTAACACTATCAGGAGTTATCGGGCGATTAAAACCCATATATATGCATTTTACAATAATCAAAGGCATTTCCCCTTTCGACGGAAAAACACAGTTATATGTGTTAATATATAGTTCACCATATATGGATATCGGCGCGCCGCTAATCAGGGGTACCGCTATGTGACACCGCTGAAACCTCTGATTGCGAAGTGGACCCGATGGGGGCATTAAACTTGGTGTATAATAATATCACGTCCGATGCTTAAAAGCCCTACCTCACCTGAATGATGATTGCGATAAGAGGAGGCGGACCTGATGAAGGTATTAAAGGCAGTCTATAATAATATCACACCCGCAGCAATCGGTCATATTATAAAGCCTTCCCACATTCAATCGCCGACAGCAATGAAAGTATGTGAACCCGACAAATTTATAAAGCAAGGTTAATTGTCATATCGCATCCGATCCATCGGATCGGCCATCGGTAATAGACGATGTTATGTGCATGCGCCGATAGCAATAAGGTTGAGGACCCGATGAAGGCATTAAAAACAGTTTATAATAATATCGCGTCCGTCATATCGGAGAGTTGTGTATCACAGCGCTTGAAGCCCTGCCACACCTGAACGCCGATTGTGATAAGCAAGCGGACCCGACAGGCATATACAACATGATTCAATGTAATATCGCGTCCATAGGAGGATCGGCCCATCGGCCTATCGGCCATCGGCAATGTCTTGAGAAGTGGACCCGATATATTTTAGATGCGGGTTTAATATTGCTTGAAGTCCACCTTTTAGTCGTTTGGACTGTTTTTCATCATTTTTCCTTGTTTTATCACTTAAGTCATCGTTTAAGTGATCGGTCCAAGCTATTGAGCCCCAGGTTTTCGGATCCCCTATATTGGTAATCTACGGTTTTGATTCTTTGTTTTAATAAGAGCTTGACTATATAAGAGGAAAGGAGATCGTGTGGCAGGATATTGGTGAATGTTGAAGATCTTACGAAAGAACAGTTCTGAAACGCTTGCGATCGGTAGGGAAGTGATGGTTGAGATCTCATCGGCACAGTCTGGGTATGCTTGAAGCCTGAAAATAATCTATTCACAGGAGTAATACGGTGCGCAGAGCAGAAGTCTGTGCAGGCGCATATACCCGCATATCAAAAAGAAGCACAAGCGCAGATGTTCACAGATGTTTTGAAAAGTCGCGGTCCCTGGTCAAGATTTTTTTTATCTGCTTTTGACTAATCTGCAGAGTTCTGGGTGCGCAATATTATGTTTATCCACTGTATTGAGTTCTGATATCGGCATGATTAGCCTCTGTATTGATGGTTGATTAGATCGGGTAGATAACTATAATAATATACTTATACATATATTGATCTGGTGCTTGGGTGATTCTGAAGATTTGTTGTATAAGGAAATTAGTTGATTCTCATTTGATCTTCTTGGATCTAGTCTGAAAATTAATGAAACGTGGTCCTTAAAAGAAGTAGGGGGTTGTAGCTCCCTTCCAGGAGAGACTGGAGAACGAGAGAGAGAGTTGTAGCTCTCTGCAGGTTGCAGCCTGCGTACTGGTAAAGGACTGCACCAGTACAAATTCATTGTAAAAGAAGTTCTATTTGAAAGAAGATAGAAACATATTGCAGCAGGTGGTTTTCACCCACATTGGGTTTCCACCTTATATCTGGTGTTCCTTTGTGTGACTATCTGTTTTTCACTGTTCTTGTTCATTATTATATGGTACTGACATACAAGTTAATTATCAATATCGAAAGAATAATTTAAAGCATAAATCTGGATGGTTTATTGAAAAGAACTTAATAATACTAATTCACCCCCCCTCTCAGTATTATTTCCAACAGTATGTTAGTGTATATTCATGGTTTAATCGTTCATTTGCTTAAGTAGTTGCATTTCCATTACAGCAGGGTAGCGCATAGATTCATGGTTTAATCGTTCATTTGCTTAAGTAGCTGCATTTCCATTACAGTAGTCTAGTGCATAGATTCATGGTTTAATCGTTCAATTGCTTAAGTAGCTACATTTCCATTACAGCAATATAGCATAGATTGGTTGTGTTTTAGTTTGCTTTTGTTTTTGCCTTTTTCTTTAGTTAGCAGGTTAGCAAGGATTATACCCGTAGATTTCCTTACCGTCCGATCCACAACAAACCTGACCAACCACCGTCTGATTCATTTCAATGCTTGACTTTATGCACACCAAATCTCCACCATCGATCTGTCTAGCTTGATCCAATGGCTATCGTGAATTCCTCCACCTACTTTATGCGCTCCAAATCTCCACCGTCGATCTAACCCTCATGATCTGATGGCTATCGCACAATCTCAAGTGGATTCTTGCACGACTGACATCCGCCCGAGAGCACACAAGAAAAGTGGTTTCCTCGTGCTACGTGTCACCCAATTAGGCTAATCATGTAAAATTTTGGAATTCTGCTTACAGCTTTGAGGGTGTGCGAGAAACTGCCTACCGCCTACAGAAACCTACTCTATCATTCCACACGTTTTTTTACCCTTTTGTCACCACGTGACTTGATGTGATCCGTCCATCTATTCACTTCATCTCCACGATACGATTTCCACCATTTATCTCCCGTTTAAGCCTTTTCATCCATCTATTCACTTAACCTACGCGATAAGATCTCCACCACTCATCTTCCGTTAGTCTTATTCGTTCATCTATTTGCTAAATCGCTCGCAATAAGATCTTTGCTGCTCATCTTTCATTAACCCTGTTCATTCATCTATTCACTAAATCACCCGCGATAAGATCTCCGCCATTCATCTTCTGATTATTCATGTTCGTCCATCTCTTGAATTAACCTCCCACGATAAGATCTTTGTCATTCATCTTCTGTCAGTCTTATTCGTCCATCCATTCACGTAATCTTCTGCGATAAGATCTCCTCCGCTCACCTCCCATTAATATTGTTCGTAGATCGATCCAACGATTCCTATGCACTGCTGCTTCATTACATCTCCCTTTCACTAATTTCAATCCTCGCTTGCTCTTCCACTTAACTCCTTAAATGCTTAATTTTGCCAAAACACCAAAAACATGAAAATAGACTTAGTTTAGTTTCCTCACTTACACATTAGTTTGGTTTGTTGCTCTTTACTTTTGTAACTTAGATAGCAGTATTAGGTTAGTGTTGATTTAGCAATTCTTCTTAGTTTAGCTGTTTAAATTGTTAATTAGGATATGGTGTGATTTAGCATTACATGTTGTTTTCTTCATTACTACAGTAGAGTAAGCTCTCTTAGAATAGATTTTCTCTTCTTCCATCAAAGAATCAAGCTTCTTACGACTCTATAGAAGTCTGGCTTGGAACCCCTGGGGTCTCCTTCCAGATGAACAAGTGACAATAGGCAAGACCTTCACTTCTACTTGTGCATATAACACTGTCACCTCCAAGTTTGTATGAACCCTGGGTTGATAAGTAAAGTTGGTAGCCTAGGAGTTGCAACATCCTCGCTACAATATTGGCTCTCGCCAATTGTAACATCATCCAAGTAAACAGCCACACCTTTTCCGATAAATCCATGAAATGTTATGTCCATATCCCTCTAAAAGGTAGCACCAACATTTAGAAATCCAAACAGCTTTTGCTGAAAAGAAAATATGCCCCATTTGGTCTTGAATGTTGTTTTTAATTTGTCAAGTTCCACTAATAGACTTCGTTGTATCCTGAAAATCTATCTAATAATGATAACATATCTGACCCAAATATCCTTTAGAGTATCTACTACATAAATGGCACGGGATAATTATCATTATCTAAGCCCAGTTCAAGTTGCAAAAATAAACACATAAACATATCTCTCCATACTTCTTTCTGGCAGGAACCAAATTAGAAACCTAGGTAGAATGATGAACTTTAAAGATGATCCAAGCATCCAAAAACTTCCCCAATGATTCCTGAATCAGGGGTTCAAGCGTAGGATTAAATTTTCTTAAACTTTGTTGAAATGGTTATTCCCCTTCTTTAACATGTATCACTTGTTAGATAATTCATGTATCATAGGTTTTCGAATCATGGTATGCCCAGGTGAATACATCCTGGTAATGTTTCAAAATATGGGCAAAGGCTTGTCATTCTTGGGGAGAACAACATGTAATGAGGTTCACATATTTTGGATCTTCCTTGGTACCCAAGTTAACTTGTTCATGTGACAATGTGGAACTACGGGTATTTTAGTTGCTTGGTCCCTTAAAGTGGTTTTACAAGTCGTAAATATTCTCTAAAGATACCATGCCCTTTGGCATGGGGTTCCATTTATGTGCCTCAGTTGATTCCTACAAATTCCTTTCATTCTTATCTTGGTCAATCTCCGCATCTTTAAACACGTCAGCATCAGCCATGAAATCGAGTATCTACTAGTCATCATTGCAGACATGTAAATTAGTGAGATTGTGAGGTATGGATTCCTTATAAATAATCTCAATAGAAAAACCATCTCTAAGTAGTGATAACCTAGAAACAACATCAGCTAATGTTTTAGTGTTTGCATTGTGAATCCTAGGAACATAATTAATATTAAATGCTTGAAATAAAAGAAATTAGACGCCATACCTCTTGCTGGTAGTTTCTCAGATTAGGTGACACACAATGAATAGTATTTTGTACCTACCATGTAATAGTCTCAGAGTCATCTATCACCTTTAATGCTTCCACTTTAAGGTCTATAGCCTTTGTAAGTCCCAGTATAATTGTTATTTATTATGCAATGTTATTCGTGCACTCGAACTCCAATCGATATGAAATCAGAAACTTGTTCTTTTGAGGGTCAATTAGAATGTAACCAACTCCAAAACCCTCATGTGTTTTCAAACCATCAAAATACAAATTCCGAACATTAGTAGAAATTGGGTTAGTTTATACGCTAGTACTATTTAAATTTGTATTACATAAGTCATTTGCACCAGTTGGATTGCAAGGAAGGAGTTCCAACTATGCATCTAATGGTATAGGGGATGGTTTCGCAAGATACCATCCATGATCAACTTCTAAGAAACAATTTCCAAATATCACTTGCACAAAGCTAATGGGCTCATTATGTGCCTCAAGCGTTGTAACAATATGCTTCATAAAAGGTTCACTTTCTACTTGAATCTGATTATTCTTGCCCTTATAAGGAAGCTACAAATGTGACTAGTCAGTAGCAAAGTATCCTTGCAACTTGCTAGACCAATCTCTACTTAAAAGCAATCCATAAGCTTCCAGAATGTACATGACAAAAATATCAATACATTGGTGAACTTTGTGATCAGAAGATAAAATAATTATAACATTGTTCATCTCACCAATTTCTTGCACTAGAGATCAATCTAATTGTATGATTTTGGTGCCAGTCTTTTCCCACTTCACATTGGTTTTGTTTCCAACAGATAAAGGCATAACATTCACAGATGCATCAAAATCAATAAGGAAATTATGGACATTATAATTGAAAACTTCAAAAGTTAATATAAAAGGGGTGTAGGTAGATCTATAATTTAAATTTGAAGCATTAACTATCGATTCAAGAATATTAGGAGACCTACCGAACGAGGCTTGGGAAACGGAATTTGTCTTATCGAAGGAGGTTGGGATGCAAATTGCTAGATGATCAACTCACATTGGCCTGCCATCTTTGCTAGCTCATATATGGAAATATTAGCAAGATATTTCTTCATATATTCAAGAACGTTGTAATCAATATCTTCATGTTGGGCAGAGTGTGCTGAAGTGGTAGGAGTTGTAACTTTGTTCAACACCTCAGCAGTGACATAATTGTTCTTGTTATTCCCATAAGTATTCTTCTAAGGTTGTACACTTCTAGATGTTTTCTAAGTGGCTTGAGCAAGATTACTAGGAGGTAATATTTTACTCAACAATTTCTTCCTCGCATCTTTCTCAGGTACTGGTCCTTTGCTCCTCAAATTATATTTCTTAGATAGTTGTTGAGGAGGAGCTTCACCCATTTGGGGCTCACAAGCACCTTGTCGATCATTATTCAGAATAAGAACAAATGTGAAAATAAAATCACCAGCACTTATGTTTTTCTCTATCGAGGTGGTTTCATCAATTTCTTGAGTTTGCTCTGGGTGCTCTTCTATTGAAAAAGTTTCTATGACATTTGAAACCACAACATTCATGTTGTGTTTCCATTCGGGGCATGTTTTTTCGTAATGTGTCTCTTGATGAAAAGTACAATAGTTATCCATGCAAAAATTCCCAATGTTAAATACAACATTGGAGCTTTGTGTAGACTTGGTTGGTTGATTAGTATTCTTCTTAAAGTATGGCTTAAAAGACTTATTATTAATAGAGGCCTCACTTGACTTCCTTTTAAGTTCAAACACTTCTTTGGTCAACAACTTCAAGGATTTATTCAAGATATCCATGTCAAAAGGATCTTTCTCTTTAGTGTTAGAAGAATAGGCTTGAGACTTTTTCCAATTTCCTTGGAGTCCTTTGAATATTCTCGATCAAAAATGAATCCAATAAACCTAAAGTCCTTCTTAACAATAATCTCTTCCGCAAATTTAAGAGTCAAAGTTTCCTTCACAACTCATTTCACAAAAGTGGAAATGTTAGTGGGAAAGGAAACAATATAATAATCCTTAGTAATCAAATCATGATGTTGAAAATCAGTGGGGAATTTGTTCAAATTACATGTAAATCTTTGATTAAAATACTTAACCTTTTCTTTACCCCCAAACATAATATTTCCGAGTTCTTTAAGTAACATGGCAGGAGTTTTATCATCAACAATTTTTTCTAAGAACAATTGTTTAAACTCCGTCCAATTATGGATTGAATTAGGTGGAAGGCTATGGTACCAAACTAATGCTCTACCCTAAAGAGTGTACAGAAATAATATACTAAAAACATCATCAAAACATACTTCTAACATCCTTAAATGTAAGTAGAAGTCATCACTGTGATCTCCAACCTTCACTTTCTTATCTGGATCATACTTTGTGAGCAACTTTTCCAGATGATTTGGTAAGCGAGGGAGGTTTCCTGGAAGAGAAAGAGGCCCTTGGGACATCCAATCCAATTGGTCATCAATCATGTCTTTTTTCTCATCCTCCTATTCACTATCTGATTCTGAAGACTCTTCGCATTCACCATTCAGACTTTTGTTGTTATTCGATGTTTCATTATCTCTCAGTTGTTCGTATTCAAAAAAATAAAAATCCTCCCCATCTAGATTTTCTCCAATAAGTGGTGGAAGGTACCCTCGATGAAAATATTCTTCAATAGAGTTAGCTAAATCTTCAAGGGTTGTGCTAACCAATTCTTCCACTGAAGAAACTAAAACACCACGATGGGTTGTCTCTTTCTTTGATTACTTATGAGGAAGAATGGATGTGACAGGAAGCAATCCTAGAGCTCTAGTAAAGTAACGAGTGATAGGCCAAATCCTTTGTAGTTTCTCTTAAGTGGCTTTGTAATATTGCTCCAGACCTTGGTGAGATGACTCTCCCTTCTTAGATATGTGAGTCGGAGTTGAGCTCGGATAATTTCTACCTTGAACAGAAGGTTCTTTATGTGAATGTGGTGAATTATCAACCATAAAAAGGTTGCCCTCCTTCTAGCACCAGAATGTTGACGGTGTTGGAAACCGCCAACATACAGGGGGTCTCCCTGATATTAAGTCCTAATTAGACCTCACACCATTTGGAGTAGGAGCCCCATCTGGGAAATAGGCCCAGTTTTCATATTCTTAATGATTTTCCTTTGTTGCAATAAACAACACAAGAGAGAATGCATATAATTTCAAGATGAACAAGTAGGTTTTCCTTGTGAAGCATTCAATTGCAAAGTGTATAATGGTTCTTTAATAGAAGGAAAGAGAAAGTGAGTCCTTAAGAGAAAATTAATAGTACTATCCTAGTAAAGACACACACATATATATCTAAAAGAATCATTAATTATCTTGTGAAATAGTTCACAAAGAAACAACAATCATGAAAGCAAGAGGCACACAATTCAAACATGCATACTAAATCCAACGAAATAGTTAATTTTCATTAGTATGTATAAACATAAACATACATTTCAAACAATGAAATAATAGACTTACAATCATCCATGACATATGCATGAAAGTGTGTCGGATCCAAGAGCTTCAAATCATTAAGTGAAATTCCCAAGATACACAATTATATTGATACAACACTAGCTCCAATAATGGAACGTTAAGCCACCACTTTCTCCTCAAAATACTAATATTCTCTCCTATGCCTAGCTTGAGAAGCCAAGGTGAAACATCCCTTTCTTGAGCTATGAGGGTGTATTTATAACAAATGAGGTGACTCTCCATATCCCTTGTGACTCTTGATCTCGCTTATGGCTCTTGATATCCCATGTGACTTTTCAAATTCCTATGTGACCTTTGAGCTTCTACATTAATCTAGAATTTTCTAGTGACTTTTCACATTCTGTGTGGGACCCTTGTGCTTCCACACATTTTTTCATTTTCTCATTTTGTTTAAAATACAATATTACATTCCTCAAATTGTGGCAAAATACATTGACAACATATGACTTTTTTTGTGATGCTTTGAGAAGCCATCACTTTAGCAACAATGGAATATTACTTCATCATAGTGCATTATTGCCAATATCTTCTTTTTTGTTGTTGTGTCTTCAAATCTTCATTATAATTCATCTTCATCCTCCAAAGGGGTTGATCATAGTATTAGAGTCTTCCATTTCATCTTGATCTCCATCCTTCTATCGTAGCTCAATGTCCCTTTGCTTCCTTGTATTATGGTCTCTTTGAGATTTGTTCCCTTAAGTGTCTTCTTACAATATCTCCTTGAGGTCCTCTTTAAGCATTATCCTACCATATTCAGATGATTACACCTACAAATTATATTCACTCATGGAAAGACAATATTAGTCCTGAAATCACCTAGTATACCTTGTTTCTCATGCAACATACTGACTGTGACAGGACAATGTGCAAGGGTTGAGGAGAGAGTCCTTCTTGATCACAGTGCATAGTGACAGGAGGCAAGGAATGAGGGACTGGGAACTGTGACTGTGTCAAGGTACTACATAGTTGAGCACTGTTAGGTCTCTATACTACTAGTGTAACCCCTTATTGTTATTAGTACAACCCCCTTATTATATTGTTGTGCCCATGTAGTCCCCATATTGTAGTTATTGTGCCCCATAGAGGCCCACTATTGTTATTATTGTGCCTTTATATTATTATTGTTATGTCGGCTCTAATTATATTATGACCCCTTAGACTACTATATCTAGAAAGGAGATCTTGTCATTTGTATCATACAAGAATTGTTCATCTGTGTAATGTAAATGAGGTTGCCCCCTCGAAGAGGCTTATTTTGAAGGCATTTATCTATCTTTTCTATATTTCTGTGAGCTATTTTCATAACATTTGGTATTAGAGCTTTGGATTCTAGAGTTTCGTTGCTCCAAACAGGTCATCGTGGAATTTTCATTATAATATTTTCAGTACGAAGTTTCAGAAGCAACAACAAAAAAACCCATTTGAGACGAAATCAGACTGAACCTCAGGTCCAAATTTCAGATCTTGTCTCGCTATATGTTCGAAGATATAATCTGAGGAAGTTAGGGTTTTTGAAAACTCCCAAATTACGTTCTAAACAGGTGACCTTTGGAAAAGCATCATCACTCTTGCTCTAAGTATCAGATTGAAATTTCGAAAGCAGTTATAGAAAGAGGACGAACTGTAAATTTCGATGTATATTTTTCAAATCCGAAGGTTGCAATAGTGACACGTGGCACTTCGTACAAGTTTTCTCTACTGAACCAGTCTATAATCAGGTCATCGTGGGAGATTTAACATAACTCTTCCTTGCAGAGTCCAATCTTGATCAGACTTGCGGGTTTAGAAAGAGGACTCATAGAGCTACTGCAGGATGCAATTTCAAAACTTAAAGATCCAAAATTACAGATTTACAGTCATTACAAGATCGAGCTCCTAAAATCAAGAAAAAGCGATATTAGGAAGTTTGATGGAAAGGATCCGGTAAATTGGATACTACATATGGAGCAATATTTTGATCTATATGAGGTGAAACTATTACAAAAGGTACATATTGCATCTTCATATTTAGAACCGAATCAATTTTTATGGTATAAAGGGCTCTGTTCTCGTAAACCACTTGTCATGTGGTCAATTTTCACGAAGGAAATGATAGCACATTATAAGGATACAAAGATAAACACCTTCTTTAACCAATTGATAAATCTCAAACAAAAAGGTTCAATGGAAAAGCACATTGAGGACTTTCAAAAATTGAATATAAGGGTAAATAATATTCCATAGAAGCAGAGGATTGATGTATTCATAGGTACTTTAAAGGATAACATTCAAAATGAGGTTCGTCTTTGGGAACCTGATTCATTAGAGCAGGCATTCAGGTTGGCAAGAAAAATTGAAAGCAAAATTATGGAAACAAGGAATCCCACCACTCACGACTATAATTATGGAAGTGTTTTTTCTCCTAGAATTCCACAACCTACAATGTTTACACCACAACAATTGGAAGAAAAAAGAGAAAAAGGGCTTTGTTACAATCGTGATAGCAAATACACTAAAGGTCGTAAGTGTGCTGAGAAGAAATTATTTTACATAGATTATGAAGAGGAGGAAGAAAATGATCAATAAACATCAAAAGAAGAGGATATACACCACAAACCAACCCCAGATAAAGAAGAAATGAATCCGACCATATCTTGTAAAGCATTGTCAAGAATTACCACTCTCAATATAGAAGGACATATCAAGAAGAAAAAGTTTCCAGAAGTGAAAGATCACATCGAGAAAGAAGAAATGAATCCGACCATATATTGTAATGCATTGGACGGAATTACCACTCCTCAAACTATCAATTATAGAAGGACCTATCACAAAGAAAATTGTAGAAGGAGAAAGATCACATCGAGCATCAAGAAATGAATCCAACCATATCTTGTAATGCATTGGAAGAAATTACCACTCCTCAAACTCTCAAGATAGAAGGACATATCAAGAAGAAAAATATTCAAGCAGTGAAAGATCACATCGAGCATCAACAACAAGTTATCCAACTTTTAAAGGATAACGCCACTTTGGTGCAAAATCGAATGAAACAACAGGCAGATCAACGTTGTGTTGAGAGAATTTTTGGTGTAGGCGATTGGGTATTTTTATGGCTACATCTCAAGAAAGCTATTTATAAGAATGAAATGTTGGCAATACTACATGCACTTAAGAAATGGCGACCTTACCTAATGGGAAGACACTTCAAGGTAAAAATGGATCATGATAGTCTTAAATAATTTTTAGAAAAAATATTATCTTTAGAAGAACAGAAAAAATGGGTCACAAATATGTTGAGTTATGACTTTGAAATCATCTACAAAAAACGGAAGCAAAATGTTGTTGAAGATGCACTCTCAAGAAAGGATGAGGACGTGGAAGCATTGTTTTGTGCTATTTATATTATCCAACTAGATTGGATAAACGAAGCAAGGGATGAATGGAAGAAGGACGAAGAAGTGTGGCCACTCATTCAAAAGTTGCAGAAGATCCCTATTCAAACAATATTGCCAAAAGTTGATGAGGAAGGAAAAATAATATTGGAACCTGGAGTAGTCATAGAAACAAGAACCCAACAACTATGAAATCGATCAATTTCAGAGTATCTCATCAAGTGGAAGAACTTACCCGCTGAAGATTCCACATGGAAGGACAAGAATTTTATACAGAAGCATCAAGAACTACTCAATAATTGAGGACAACACTATTTTAAGGAGAGGGGCATGTTAGGTCCCTATACTACTAGTGTAACCCCTTATTTTTATTAGTAAAACCCCCTTATTATATTGTTGTGCCCATGTAGTCCCCATATTGTTATTATTGTGCCCCATAGAAGCCCACTATTGTTATTATTGTGCCCTTACATTATTATTGTTATGTCGGCTCTGATTATATTATGACACCTTATACTCCTATATATAGAAAGGAGGGCTTGTCATTTGTATCATACAAGAATTATTCATCTATGTAATGTAAAGGAGTTTTCCCCCTTGAAGAGGATTATTTTGAAGGTGTTTATCTATATTTTCTATCTTTTTGTGAGTTGGTTTCATCACAAGCATTGCAAGGGTCCAGAAGAGGCTCCACTATCCATTGTGATTGCGCAATGCGTGGGGCAAGGCAGGATTGATCAAAATTGTGCATTAAGCACGTGCAATAATCAATATTGAGTGACTGAGCACTGCAGTTTCTCATTGCACATTTGTGGGAGATTGTCCTCTGCGATTTTGCAATGTGTAGTTTCAAGAGGTAGTAGCATAATATTTGTGACTTAGGACTATGTGGTACATAGTTTCTAAGGGTTGAAGGGTTGATCGATGATTGGGCAAGTTGTGAGGACAATGAAAACTCCAAGAAATGACTAAGTGTGGGATCAGTTAGACAGGAAGGTGAGATTGAAATCATAGAACAAGAATTGAACATGATTACACATTCATAAATTATCAACCACGTAACAAAGAGATATGAAGTACCTGAAACCAACATGTATTCATTGAAACGACAACAAAATGACACTTACCCCCAAGTGCGACACTTAAGATATACCTTTGCAACACAAGTGTTGACTATGAAGATAAAGTGTGCAATACTTTAGGAATGAGTCTAATGCATGTCCTCATGATAGATAGGATCCATTAATACAAGAGAATGCTTATCACAAAGAACGACACTTAGCCTAACAAAAGATGACACTTTGGATTTCTTTAGAAAGGGACATGAAAACTTTGAGAACAAGTATTAGATCACTCTAAAATCCCAAAAAGATAGTTCACGTGATCAAAGGGAGGCTCCAAATTTTGAAAGTAGGCCAAAATTTGGAGGGTGTTGAAGCACTGACAACACCAAGGACTACCTAGTATTAATGGATGACCTCCTAGATATATCTTTGGATTTAATATCATGAAATCAAATAGATACTCCCATGAATCTAGGGATACAAGTACATCTTCTAATATACCCTCTGTTTTAATAGTAGACCTGTGGACTAACTATAATATAATGGAAGTATATTAAAGATTAGCTAGTCTTAGTTCATCCATAGTACTTTTTGTCATGACATTTATTGTTGCACCTAAATCAATGTATTTGTTTGGGATTTCAACATTATTGACGTGGATTTTTATAGTGGGAATCCATGGATCTAAGTATTTTTTAATTTTAACTTTTCCCATCATAAGTTTTGAAATTTTTCCAATGAGTTGAAATTTTTTTTATTTCTTTTCTTTTTCTACCAGGATTTTTAATGCACAACTCCTTTATTGTTTTTGCAATAATTGGAATATCCTTTATTGCTTGAAGTAAAGGTAATTTAATGAAAACATTATTTAACTTGTCTATCATGTCATAATTTGGAAAAATTAATTATTTCTCTACACCTTGATCTATTTGTAATGTCTTCAGAAAAGGAGGGTTGTGTAAGGATATAGAGGGTTACTCTGCTAAAGGAGTAGTAGGAGTTGGTATTATTTCATTGTCATTTATCTTAACTGTTGGCATTATGACTCAAATTTGGCACTATGACGCAGGTGTTGTCCTTGATGGCAACTCACTCAGAAGATAGATCACAGTTCAGCAGGTTAATGACACAGAGTTACAGATCAAATTTCACAGAATGAGGAAAGTGAGGTATACACAGGTTCACCTTGACAAAGTAGTGTATACATGTGGGTTAACAAACCAAAAGGAGCGTATATGTACACACGCACTTTCACAGAATGAAAGGCATGTATATCTTAGAAAACTAAGTTTTGGTCTGAGGTATTTGGTCCATGGTATTTTGGTCCATGGTATTTTGGTCCATGGTATTTTGGTCCATGGTATTGGTCCAAGATATATGGTCTGAGGTATTGACCCTAGGTGTTGGTACTAAGTGGTTTTGGTCCATGGTATTGAGTAAGGCCTAAGACTATTAAAGGAGGAGAAGATCTTTAGGCAAAGGTACTCAAGAATGGAATATCTGATGAAAAGCAAGATCTAGTATACAGGTTATTGGGTTATGGTGCATAGCTGGATCTGAACCAAGGATGAACCTTAGTGCTTGATGAAGGATAAGATCTAATGTTGGGTCAAATCTTAAGGCTTGAAGTGAATTATCTTTATGTAGTTTGATCATTTATTTGAATAAATGGCGCATGTTGTAGTTTGTAAATATGATGATCTGGGTATAATTGAAGTCTGGAATTGTTGTAATGTTTAAATCATCATTTACAGATTTGTACATAGGTTCGCTTTAGAAAAGGCAGGTATACACGCTTATTCTGCATATCAAAACAACATATACATCTTAAATTTGATTCTCAGATCTGTATGCAGGTTCTCCTTGAGAAAAGAGCGTATGCACGCAGGTTCAACACATGGAAGTAGTGTATACCTTATAAAATATGTTTTAGCTGCTTCTATTTGCTGTTGTAGTGTTCAAGGTTCTAGCTTAGGTTATGGTTACTATATTCTGGTTACAGAATTTTGAAGGATCAGAATGAAGGGTTGTCAAAGTGATTGATTGATTCAGTTGTGGTTTGTGCAAAAGAGATTGGTTGATGCAGATATATTTGATGATTGAATGATGTTATTGATGCATCCAATCTGAAAAATTATGAAACGTGGTCTCTGGAAGAAAAGAGAAGGTTGTAGCCTTTTGTAGGCTAGCACCTATGTACTAGTAAACATATCAGCTAGTACAAGAGCTAAGGGGTTGTAGCTCCCTTCCAGGAGAAGCTGGAGAATGAGAGAAGGTTGTAGCCTTTTGCAGGTAGAAGCCTGTGTACTGGTATAAGATTTCACCAGTACAAAAATTGTAAAAAGAAGTTTCTTATTATTAAAAAGAAGATAGAGATGATTGTAGCAGGTGGTTTTCACCCACATTGGGTTTCCACCTTATATCTTGTGTTCATGTGTGTGTTTTTCTATTCTGTTTTTACTACACCTAGTTATTGTTTATATGTTTCTGATGCACTGATTAAAATCAACATATGCTGAATTAACTGAATCACAAGTTTTCTGGATATACACTAGTTGCCTTAAACACAGTTGCATATACACGCTAGTTCCATTAACTAAAGTAGCGTATATGAATCTGATTATGGAAATGAAAAATTATTGACTTGCTAATACTGATTCACCCCCCCTCTCAGAATTATTTCCAACAATTGGAATCAGAGCAGTCCTTTAGAAGAAGCTTGATCGCTTGAAGGAAGATCTATCATCATGAGTAATCAAGAAAAAGAAGGATCCATCAGACCTCCAAAATTTGATGGAAGCAACTTCATTTATTGGAAGGTAAGAACCACAACCTATCTTCAATCTCTTGGAACAGATGTCTGGGAAATCGTGGAAGGAGGATATACATTTCCATCAATAATTCCTACAGATGCGGCAGGTAAAAAGAAATATGAAACCAATGCCAAGGCTGTCAATACATTATTGGGAAGTCTCTCACAATCAAAGTTTGTCAAAGTTATGCAGCTCAAATCCGCCAAAGAAATATGGGACAAAATCATTCTAAGCTATGAAGGAGACTCTCAGGTAAAATGTGCAAAACTGTAAACTCTCATAATTCAATATGAAACTCTCGAGATGCACAATGATGAAAGTATAGCTAGTTACTTCTTACGTATAGATGAGATTGTTAATTGCATGAATAATTTCGGTGAAGAGATAAAAGAAGTTACTTTAGTTGAAAATGTTTTAAGATCCTTGTCTGCTAAGTTTGAATCAAAAGTATCTGCTGTAGAAGAAAAGCAGGATCTTCAGACTATTACTATGACACAGCTACACGGAATCTTATATGCTTTCGAGATGAGAAAAGGAGTTCAATCAGATATGAGAGAAGCCGCATTTAAAGCTTTTCAGGAAAAGAAGAATTCAATGAATCAGGACATATTTCAGAAGGAGAAGAAGAAGCAAACTTTGTCAAGAACCTTCAACGGGGTTCCAAAGATTCAGAGGTAAACTACCTTTCAAATGTTTTGCTTGTGGAAGAGTTGATCATTATGCTGCCAAATGTCCTCATAAAGATAAGTTTGATAAAGGTAAGGAATCTGCAAAATGGAATAGAAAACAAAGTGTAAGTAAGAAGATCTATTGTACGCATGAAGATAGAGATGGTTTATCAATTAGTGATGAAGATGAAAATAGTAATGACTATAGACTTCTGAAGGCTTTTGAAGATGATGATTTCTTGGATGCTTTAGATGAAGATGAACTTTATGAAGAAATATCTAAACTCAAAGTCTATTTAGAAGAAAAGAATATGATTATAGATACTTTGACATTCCAACTTGTTGAAAGAGAAAAAAACAATGAAAAACTAGAATGTGAAATTGTGGGTCTAAGAAAGGATATTGAGAAAACAAAAGCTCTCAATCTTAGATTTTCTAAAGGATCAGAAACCTTAAATGAAATTATCAAAGTGTAGTGTTCTCCTCTGATAAAGACAGGTCTTGGATATACTGAAGAAGCATCTCAAGCACAGAAGCCGTCAACCTCCACTAAAAGCTATCTTGATGTAGCAAAGAGCAGTGAATAGTTTGAAAATCATCAGCAAAGACATAAAGTAGATCACCAGGAAAATCAGGCTCAATTTACTTCAAGGATGAACAAAAGCTACAACCAACCTTAGGTAAATCATACTCAATCTGCTTCAAGAATGAATATCAATAGAAACTACAATCACCAGGTCAGTAGATTCGATAATCGTAGGAACTTCTTTAATGGCCAATGTTTTTCATGTCATAACTTTGGACACAAAGCTACTCAATGTGTTGCTTACAAGACCATCATGACTAGAGAAGCACAAAATCAAAGGAATGTGACAGGGATCATGAAAAGGTCCTACAATAACTTTTCTCTTCTTGAAAATGAAATAGAATGCTCTATCTGCAACAGCTTCGGTCATTAAGAATCTGAATGCAGGAGTAAATTTCGACAAACATCTCAGAAGGAGAAAACTCCATTAATACCCAAAATATGGAGAAAGAAAGAACCACAAATAGAAATATGTGGCATAGCCTTGTATGCAGAAGGACAAGAAAATCAGTGGTACATCGGTAGTGGATGCTCAAAACACATGACAGGTGACAAAGAAAAACTTCATTCATATAATGCCTTAGAAAAGGAAAACAAGGTATCATTTGGAAATGACACTCCTGCTCTCATAAAAGGTAAAGGCTCTGTTCTCTTAAAATAAAAAGTTAAAGCTAGGAATGTTATGTATGTTGATGGTCTAAATCATAACTTGTTGAGTGTCAGTCAAATGTGTGATCAAGGAAATGAAGTAGTATTTCAATCAAATGGATGTGTTGTGTGTGAGCTTGATACAGGGGAAACTGTGATCAAAGGTATAAGAACTCCAAACAACTTATACATACTCAAGGGAGGACAACAACAGTGCTATCTAAGCAAAAATGATGAACACTGGCTATGGCACAAAAGATTGGGGCATCTAAGATTTTCTCAAATAAGAAAAGCATGTAGATTCCAGGTTGTTCGTGATCTTCTTGATACCAACATTCCAGAAAATACAATATGAAAATCATGTCAATTCGGTAAGAAAACCAGATCGCACTTCCCTGAAAAGGAAGGATCAGCTAATAAGCCTCTTGAACTTGTTCATACTGATTTATGTGGACCATCAAGGAAAAAGTCACCTCGTGGAGAAGAATACTTTATATTGTTCATTGATGATTTTTCCAGAATGTGTTGGATAGGACTTCTAAAGCATAAAGATGAAGAATTTGAAAATTCCAAAGCCTTCAAAGCTTTAGTTGAAAATGAATCAGATCGCAAAATCAAATGCCTCACATCTGATTGAGGAAGGGAATTTACTTCGGATGAATTCTTTGACTTTTGTGAAGAACATGGAATAAAAAGGAAATTCTCCACCACAAGGACTCCTCAGCAAAATGGAGTGGTAGAAAAGATGAATAGAACTATTCAAAAATGGCTCGTGTTATGCTAGATGAGTCTGAAACTCCTGAAACCTTCTAGGGTGAAGCTTCATTCGCTGCCGTCACTATTCTCAACTAAGCAAATGTTCAGGTAGACATCACTCAAACTCCACATGAACTTTGGTATGGTAAGACTCCTACTATAAAATACTTCAAAGTTTTTGGAAGCTAATGTTACATCAAAAGAACTGATGAAAAACTTGGTAATTTTGAACCCAGAGAAGATGAAGGTATTCTCCTTGGTTACTCTTCTCGAAGTAAAGGATATAAATGTTATAATAAAAGACTTGGGAAAATTATTGAAAGTATTGATGTTGTGGTTGATGAAGCATGCAAAAATCCAAAACAAATAAAAACCGAAGATTATGAAGAAGATGAGGATTATCCTCCCACATCAAATCACAGAAATTCTGAAAAAGAAACCAATGAAGCACCAGAATAAGAGATAACGGTAGAAGAAAAGACTCAGTCGACGTATGTTCATAAAAATCATCCAGAGACTCAAATTTTGGGACAGAAAGAGGTAGGTGTGTAGACAAGAAGAACTATTACAGAAGCTTCAAGCTATCTAGCATTTCTATCCTCCACCGAACCTCAAAATGTAAATGAAGCATGCAAAGATGAATGTTGGGTCAAGGCCATGAATGAAGAACTTGAGCAAATTGAAAAGAATAATACTTGGGAATTAGTTCCTAGACCTCATGATAAGAATATCATAGGAACTAAATGGATATTCAAAAACAAGCTGAATGAAAATGGAGAAGTTATTAGAAACAAGGCCAGACTTCTTTGTAAAGGATATGCTCAACAAGAAGGTATAGATTTCAAAGAAACTTTTGCACCTATTGCTAGACTTGAAGCCATAAGAATGTTCCTTGATCTTTCTAGTTTTCAGAAATTCAAAGTATACCAAATGGATGTAAAATCCGCCTTTCTTAATGGAGACTTAGAAGAAGAAGTCTATATTGAGAAACCAGATGGATTCATTCTTGGAAATGATGAAAAACTTGTATGTAGACTCAGAAAGGCTCTCTATGGTCTAAAACAAGCTCCAAGGGCCTGGTATTACCGTCTTGACAAATATCTCCATCAACAAGGTTTTTCAAAGGGATCAGCTGATAGCAATCTATATACGAAGATTGAAAATAATAAATTACTAATACTTGTTGTGTATGTTGATGATATCTTTTTTGGTAGCAATGAAGAAGGCATGAGTCAGAATGTTGCTTCAGTAATGCAGCAAGAATTTGAAATGTCCCTGCTTGGTGAGCTTACATATTTTCTTGGTCTACAAGTTCAACAAAATAAAGATGGTATTTTTCTGTCACAAACCAAATATCTCAAACAGATATTGAAAAATACAGCATGGAAGATTCTAAACCAGTATGTACCCCTTATCTCAGCTCAAATGATGAATCAGAAGCAGTACATCAACCAACATACAGATCCATGATTAGTAGCCTGCTTTATCTAACAGGTACCCGACTAAACATCATGCATGCAGTAGGAATAGTTGGAAGATTCCAAGCAAATCCAAAGGAATCACACCTTCAGGCAGTCAAAAGGATTTTCAAATATCTTCAAGGAACACAGAATTTTGGTTTATGGTATCCTAGAGATACAGATCTTACACTTCATGCATATACAGATGCAGATTGGGCAGGAAGCGTTGATGACAGGAAAAGCACTAGTGGTGGTGCATTCTATATGGGTTCCAGATTAGTGTCTTGGTTCAGCCAGAAACAAAGTTCAATTGCATTATCTACAGCTGAAGCAGAATATGTGGTTGCTGCATCTTGCTAGACACAACTCCTTTGGATGATGCAAACATTGCAAGACATTTAGATCACATGTACTCCACCCATCTCTATTATGTGTGATAATACAAGTGCCATTAGTATTTCAAAGAATCCAGTCATGCATTCCAATACCAAGCACATACCCATCAAATATCATTTTCTACGTGAACAAGTGCTTGAACAAAAGGTCAAATTAGAGTATGTTCCCTCCAAAGAACAGGTTGCTGATATATTCACCATGTTAGAGTCGGTCTAGTAGCCCTCCATTAGCGATCAAAGCTCTTTGCATTTGCATAGGTAGGTGTCTCATCAGTGTCTTGCATTCCATTAGGCATGCCATAACCCTGATGGAGGAGCTGGTGTCTTTGTCCCCCTCTTGGCACCGCTGGATCAAGTTGTTTCAGTCATTAAACTTTTTCAAGGTTACTTGTCTTGTCTTGAGGTCAAAATTTCTAGGTCTAGGGTTTAGGTCAAATTTGTCTTCAAGGTCATGTCTCTGAAGGTCAATAAGTGCCCAGCAAGCCAGAGGGATGATTTTCAAAATGTTTCTTCGAAAAATTTCATCTTGTACAGTTAATTTTCACCTTGGATTTAAAAACCCTGTTTTTAAAGCCAAGGTCATTTCTCAAAATTTTGTAAAAAATGGTAAAATTTCAAAAGGCTTCAAAGGACAGCATGTAACCCTAGCTCCCTTGACAAGATCCCTCAGATGTTATCCCTAAAAAAAGTATCGAGCAAAAGCATCAAATTAGTCAATTTCAGGATAAAAGGAAACCAAAAACATCAAGTTTATAAAGTGTCAAAGAAAAACATTATAAAGTGGGTTTGGGCATGAAATTAATTCAAATCAAGGTTATAAAAGCCCAATCTCCCTCCATCGAGCCTCATTATCCATCTAAGTCACTTGCAAGAGAGATTGGGTGAGAGATTGGACGAAGTTTTTGAGCTGGACAGGCGCGCGACCCGTCAGACTAGGCGCGCGACCCGTCAAGAGGCGCGCGACCCGTTGAGCGCCCTCCGACAGTGCAAATTTATAACGGGCGCGACCCGTCAGTGGCGCGCGACCCGTTGGGTGAGGCGCGCGACCCGTCAGCGCCCTCCTTATAAAACCGCCTGCAAATTTCACCAAGGAGCCACAAAATCGCCGGATTGTGTGAGGTAGGCCCTCAAGCTTAAAAATTTGTTGCTTGTTATGGTTAAAAGAAATCATGAGTACATTTTCAAATATCTCCATGTGCAAGAGAAAAGCTCCATGTTTCTGTAGTTTGAAATTGTAAAAGTGGCTAGGGTTTTATGTTGTTTTAAGGTATTCCCTTGTAATCATTTTTTCCCCATTCCCATTTCTTTTTCCTTGACATTCCATGTAAATTTCCCTTGCAAAATTAGTGAAAAGCCCTAAACCCTACCCCTCTTCCCTAACAAGTAAAAATCAAACCTAACCCTACCTCTAATAATATCCATGTTAATAAGTTTGTATAATGGTGTATATGCAATGATTTTGCAATGATTTTTCCCAAAATCCCTGTTTTATATATTTATTCCCATTTTCCCTTTAAAGTGTCCCTCCCCTAACATTCCCCTCGTGCTCCTTGTCCCCTTGAAACAGCATTTTAATCAGCAGTTTGCAAAGCAGAAGCAGCAGTACATTTCAGCCACTTTGCCCTTGAAACCATGTCAGAAACCGAAACCGACTATGAGCAAAGTGATGACCGTGAGTTAACACCAGAAGTTGAGCCTGCTCCGAAAAACGAAGAATCATTATTGGGCACAGATGCACGTGTGCAAGGCAAAGATGAAGGTGCTCCAAAGGCGGTTGGTCAAAGCACAAAAACGGAGAAAAAGGCCCGATCCCCTCCACATCTTGGCCGAGGCTTCCTTGAAGGAGCATGGCACTAAATAGCTCAGCCCCAACACAAATTCCAAGAAATTTTGAGCATTTTGGGTGATTTTTGGTTTTTAAGGCAAAAAACAGGTTTTTCCGCTTGACGGGTCTCACCCCCCGCGCGACCCTTTCATTTGGCTACTCCGTTCCGGGAAAACTCAGCATTTCTGGATTTGTCATGAAAAGTTACACATGCTCACTCATTGCCAAGAGATTTTATGAAGTTTTGGGCCTCCAGAAAGTCAAAAAACAAGCAAAAAATGACTTTCTGCCACATTTTTGACACACAGAAAGCAGTCATGGGAGATTGCAATTTTGAAGGGACAAATGACAACCAAATTCAGAAATTATAGTTGGGTTGTAAAGTAGACTCACAGACCTTTCCAACAAGCCTACTCTTGCCTCATTTGGACACCTGAAAGTGCCCCAAAAGTTCTCTCAAAGGCGCGCGACCTGTTAGGATTTGGCGCACGACCCGTCAAGCAAATTGCTCAGGATTTCAGCCTACAGCTCAGCAAAACGATGTTTTGACTATGTTTGACTTTTTGGAGTTGATTTTTATCCTCCTTGTTGTAAATAATGTAATTTTATGACACTTTTACACTTATGTATCTCTTCTAGAAGATTCATTCATGAGATAGGTGAAAATTAAATGAATGAACTGGTTTCCTAGTTTATAGAGGCAAGTTGTTTTGACTGCCTAGTTTTCAGTGCTTAGTTTAGAATTGGTTGAAACAGCTCCTAGGATAGTGAGCTTGACCCCTAGATGCAGGGAAAGATGTTAGATGATCTATATTATGTACTCTCTTGCTCATTTTCATGGTTGGACTCTTGGGGGAGAAGCTCTTATTGTATTATTCACTGTATCTCTGCAATTATTGGCAAAGGAAGACCAGGGTTTTGCAGTCCTTTTTGGGATTCTTGTGGTCACATGTATTGATGGTGTGTTTCTCTTTGTACTTGTAAGTGTGTTATGTGAACCATTTCCTTACTTTTCCTTCTGCACATTAGGCAAATGAAGTGTTAAAGTAGAACTCATGACTGTCATGCTCTGCTTTTAAGTTTGCTTAATGTCAATGTTTTCGACTGTTTAAAGGGAATTCAAGGTTATTGCTTGCTCTCTTTAACTCCTTACCGGTCATTCTCATCCATCCATCTCTATTAAAGGCATCAATATTGTTTCCTACCTCGCCCCAAAGAACCCCCTGCGAAAACTGTGTCCAATTCCCGCACCTAAAATTGCCATTTCCCCAATTTTCCACCAAAAACCCTAAAAATCCCAAATCAACCCTTTTGATCAGTTTACTAGCCTAAAATAAGTGTTACCCTATTTTTTATCTCGCCCATTGAAGATCTTTATCGAGATAGACCGGAGAGAGCCCCCTCCTGCCCCGTAGGGCTAGCTACGAGGCTAAGTGGTTTGATGTTGCCTTGGAGTTTACCTTTTTCAGCCTGAGGTGAAATTCCAAGCGCTAACACACCAAACCACTGCCCATAGAGACATTTGAATATCTCAGATAGAAGCTGGGAGTAGTTGCATCATCCTGTTGTTAAAACCTATCTGTTTCAGAGAAAGTTGGGTATACGCGAGTTTCATGAAGCGTAGTCACGTACATATGCTGGTCTCTGTGGCTATAGTCGCGTATATGTTGGTTTGAGGAAAACAGTGGGCCAGACTCAGGAAGAAAGGGGTTTTATATGGTTCAGTGAATCATCTTCTCTGCTGGATGATGGTTATAGTCTGTGGATGACATGTGGAAATATGTTGGCTCTCATAAGTTGTTGATAACTTGATGTATATTTGATTGATGATGATGCCTTGATAAATCTTCTATTATATATGATTAGATTTGACAGTGATCATCTGGCATAGGTTTAGGGGGAGCATATGCTTCTAATAATGCATTGTTATCATTATCTTAGAAGATCTTGGTATAGATCCTCACAGTGGTTTTTTAATTCAAGTGGAACAGGTTCAGGGGGAGAAAATGGTTGTTGGTCTGGATGTTGTTGATAATAGTTGCTGATGACTATCATGGTCTTATTTCAGATATTTGGTCTGTGTTATATATGTCATGTATATCTCTTAATGTAAGGGTCATGAAACGACCTAATATGTTACCCCACTATGCATGGGATGGATGATGTAATGTTTCTTGTCTTGACATGTATAAACACTTGGTATATCCCCACTTGGTTGGGAGATGGATGTATGTATGTGTCATTGGTGATAGGAAGGTCATTTATGATGTATGTATAGAGTCATGTTCTTCTTTTAGAACACCTTTTTTCAAACCTTTCTTCTATTCAAGGGAAGCATGGACCTGATCATAGGAGCTCATTCAGCACACTTCAGCATATTAGAGATTTTAGCATGTACTCAGGGGGAGCATGACCCGTTGCCCTTGATGACAAAGGGGGAGAGTGACTTAATTTTGCCATCAAGCCCAAAGGGGGAGATTGTTGGCATTATGACTCAGATTTGGCACTATGACATAGGTGTTGTCCTTGATGGCAACTCACTCAAAAGACAGATCACAGTTCAGTAGCTTAACAACACAGAGTTACAGATCAGATTTCACAGAATGAGGAAAGTGAGGTATACGCAGGTTCACCTTGAAAAAGTAGCGTATACACATGGGTTAACAGACCAAAAGGAGCGTATATGTACACACGCACTTTCACAGAATGAAAGGCGCATGTATCCTGGAAAACTAAGTTTTGGTCCATGGTATTTTGATCCATGGTCTTGGTCCAAGATATATGGTCCGAGGTATTGACCCTAGGTATTGGTCCTAAGTGGTTTTGGTCCATGGTATTGAGTAAAGCCTAAGACCATAAAAGGAGGAGAAGATCCTTAGGCAAAGGTACTCAAGAATGGAATATCTGATGAAGAGCAAGATCTAGTATATAGGTTATTGGGTTATGGTGCATAGCTGGATCTGAACCAAGGATGAACCTTAGCACTTGATGAAGGATAAGATCTAATGTTGGGTCAAGATCTTAAGGCTTGAAGTGAATTATCTTTATGTATTTTGATCATTTATCTGAATAAATGGCGCATGTTGTAGTCTGTAAATATGATGATCTGGGTATAACTGAAGTCTAGAATTGTTGTAATGTTTAAATCATCATTTACAAATTTGTACATAGGTTCGCTTTAGAAAAGGCGCGTATACACGCTTATTCTGCATATCAAAACAACATATACATCTTAAATTTGATTTACAGATCTGTATGCAGGTTCTCCTTGAGAAAAGAGCGTATGCATGCAGGTTTGACACATGGAAGTAGCGTATACCTTATAAAATATGTTTTAGCTGCTTCTGTTTTCTTTTGTAGTGTTCTGGGTTCTCGCTTAGGTTATGGTTACTGTATTCTGGTTACAGCATTCTGAAGGATCAGAATGAAGGGTTGTCAAAGTGATTGATTGATTCAGTTGTGGTTGGTGCAAAAGAGATTGGTTGATGCAGATATATTTGATGATTGAATGATGTTATTGATCGATCCAGTCTGAAAAATTATGAAACGTGGTCCCTGGAAGAAAAGAGAAGGTTGTAGCCTTTTGTAGGCTGGCACCTACGTACTAGTAAACATATCAGCTAGTACAAGAGCTAGGGGGTTGTAGCTCCCTTCCAGGAGAAGCTGGAGAACGAGAGAAGGTTGTAGCCTTCTGCAGGTAGAAGCCTACGTACTGGTATAAGACTGCACCAATACAAAAATGGTAAAAAGAAGTTTCTTATTATTAAAAAGAAGATAGAGACGATTGCAGCAAGTGGTTTCACCCACATTGGGTTTCCACCTTATATCTTGTGTTCATGTGTGCGTTTGTCTGTTCTGTTTTTACTGCACCTGATTACTATTTATATGTTTCTGATGCATTGATTAAAGATCAACATATGATGAATTAATTGAATCATAAGTTTTTTGGATATACGCTAGTTGCCTTAAACACAGTTGCGTATACACGCGAGTTCCATTAACTAAAGTAGCATATATGAATCTAATTATGGAAATGAAAAATTATTGACTTGCTAATACTGATTCACCCCCGCTCTTAGTATTATTTCCAACATTAACTGGAATTTATTCCTTTTGAGGAGTCTACATTTCAGGTGTTTCATCTTATTTATGCTCTTTAATGACATTAGGAGGCTTTTTCTTTTGTAAAACCCTCTCAGATATAAGATGAATACCATTCAAATCTAAGGAAGCTATCATGTCTTTTTGGAAATTTTTTACTTAAACATTGTAAGTGGGTTATTGAGGTAATTTATTATTGGGGTTTGGGAGTAGTGAAATTCAATTTGTGGAGGTTGTGGTGGTGGAGAATAGTATTGGGACTAGTATTGATGGTATTGAGGATATTGTGGATTTCTACCATAGGATACTTGACAACCTTGTGACCATGATGGGTTTTGAGGTTGGGTTGTCCAAGTTATCCAAGGCAGGGGTGTGTTCCAACCATTATGAGTTTATTGTGCATAAGATTGAAATTCTGAATTGGGATCTTGTATCATACCTAGTTGGTGAGGTTGTCAAGACCTTATAGGAACAACACAGTAAAGTTGTTGTGGTGTTTGGCTTGCTGCACTGTATTCTTAGTAAATTACTTTCAACCCAGGTATTGATGGGAAATATTTTGTAGCATGTGATTCTACACTAAAAACACAAAATTCAATCTTTTCAAGTGGACATTCTCAACTTTTTGTTTGTTTTTCATTCTTAACATATCATTTTTTTCACTAAGATTACCAATAATGTCTATTTTAAACTTATCAAGAAAACTACCAAGTTCAACTTGACTTATTGATCTTGATGCAAATTTACTTACTCGTGTAATGGCTAGATATCTAGTACTTATGCCATATTTGTTTTTCCACATGATATGTGTTTGCACAACTCACAAATTTCTTCAAATTATAATTAAGACACATCTCCTTTACCCATTAGGTTAAGGAGGTAATTTGTAACGTACCCCCTACTATCCCTAGCCCCAACTAAGGGTAGAAGGAGGTAGTTACTAGACTGATCCAATCTCTAAGGTCTAGTTATGGAAATGGGGTCTAAATTTTTTGACCTTTTTTTAATTTATCAAAACTAAAAATGAATGACATAAATGTGTTTGTCTCATCGATACTTTTCTAAAGATATATAATTTTCCCCAATTTGACTCTCGGATCAGAAGATATGACCAATTTAAGTCTTGGCCAATCAGAGAGTACCAAGTCATTAGGCTTGCCACGTGGTCCCCACGTGGCATGCATACGACTATCAGAGACAACTACCAAACTACCACTTGGTAACAATACATTAGTTGTCATATTATTCAAACAAGAGCCATGAACCAACCTCCCTATACAAAATAATATGTATTACACCATGTGCGTGGATGTGGGTCACTCCAAGGCCACGTCACCCCGAGAGTAAAATTCTGACATTTTTCCATGCAGTCCCAACCATAGAAAATTCATGGGACAATTATTCTAGGGTTACATTATTTTCCCCACAAACCACTCCTCTGTTGTGGCTCCTTGTTATTTGTCACAGCAATGCACACACAACCTATCCTTGCCATGACATCCCAAAAGTTAAATCTCAGGAATTTATTGCACCATCCCTCATCAATTCTTCCGAGGTGAACCTTCTAATGGGATGTGGATACCCTTGTGAACACTCCTCCATTTATTTTTATTGTCATTTTTTGTGCACATGTACTCAAGCTCCACCCTTACCATGTCATCCTTGTTTGCAGTAACTCTGCCTCCATTCATATCTACTAGGGTTACGTGGAAGCTTGTGACATCTTGTCTCCATGTCTACCACCAACTCAACATTATTCAACCAATTGTGTCTGTAAAAATTTTCTCGCCTGTGCATATGGTCTTTGCCTCACCACATCACTGCGAGAATTAATTATCAGTAGATTTGCACTTGTCTCTATTGGAAATCGTCGAGATACAGGGCGTCGGGGTGATGTCATTGACCCTTTCCACCGGGGTGATGTCACCCTCTACATGGCTCCACTCAAAGGGTGCCACATGTCACTCAAATCCAAGTCACTAGGGCCGACCAAACCTTCAAAATTGGTTGGCATGTATCCTATTCTCTAGACGCCATGCAACCCGAGGCCACATTACTCGCCATGTTGGTGTGGGTGTTGAACAAACTATTGTCACCATGACATTCTGCAATCGGTGTGAGTCTATCACCACTCATACATTCCTCCTTTGCAAGTCTTAAACCTCAGTTCTTCATGTCAAGCCTTGAGAATAAGAGAAAGCCCTTAAAAGTCTCTAAAACTCTACTTCCGTACTTTCTCTTAGCAGTACCTGCAGTCCCGCACCTACTGGTCATGTCCCCTGCATACCTGACTGCTCTGTCTCTGTGTAATGGGTGCAGACCCCTGTAAAATTCAAAAAGGCACTAGTACATTCTTAAAAACTCACTTTGAGTCATTTCTGGAAGCTTCTAGAAGGAATCTTGAGGTGGCAAGTTCGCTCCTTTAAGGTTCATGCATCCCATACCTTAATGAGCTAACCCCTTGATGTGAGGAGTTTATCCCTTTGAAGGAGGACTCTATCCCTTCATAGGTGTACTTGTAACCTCCTTCCTTTGCACTATAAAATGAAGCATTGGGTTGGTTACTGGGGAGGTTGAAAGCTGAAGATTTTTGAGGTGAAATGCTGCTGGAACTTAGTCTTCCTAATTGAGCTTTTGTAAGGAAATATTACATACCTTATTGATCTCATTTGGAAGAGTGTGAGGCTTTTAAAAGTAGAGGAGATTCCTATTTCGGACCCTGGGAGGAGCTTGTACAACATCAAGGCACCAAAGGTTGTAAAGTTCTTCTATTTTCAAAGTTAATACAATCAAGTTTATTTTTCTCAATAAGCTATGTTTTATGGTTTATTTCATGGATTCCTTGATCACCATGATGAATATGATTTATTATATTAGCTATGCAGGTGTTATTTGATGTGTGCTTGTTTGTGATTGCAAGTTCTCAAAAGGAAACTCTTTCGGACGGTCGAAGCGTGGCTGCCACAAACTAGCGTTGGACTTAAGGTAGGGTCTAAAACACCTCTTAGTTTTTATTAATGAATCGCAATATATTTAGAGAAAGGTAGATTTGCTTGTCCTGCTTGTTGCTAGATATTTGTTGATACTAGGGAGATCGGTCTTGTCCGCAAGAACGATTTATCTGGCCAACAAATTGGCGACTCCGCTGGGGACTTGAATTTGGTTTTTGCTTTTCCTTTTTCTTTGACTTGAGAAACTTATCCCTGTTTCTGGTTTTTGCTTAATGTGTGTGGGATTGGGTAGTTTTTAGGATCTGGATTCTTTTTGTTTTTTCTGAAGTTTACAGGGAACCACACTTTCTTTTTACAGATAGTGCGGACCTCTCCGCATCTTTCCTTTAGTACACAGAGTGGTACCGCATCTGGTTCTACTGGAAGCCTGCGGACCCTGTTAAAATTTTTGAAAAACCTAAATTGTTTTCGTCCAGTTAAGTTTAGTTTTTATTTACGACTTTTAGTGTCTACCCAGATCTACATGTGTTCTGTCAAGAATCTCTTATGAGTGAGTTCCATTGTCATTTTTGTTTTAGGTGATTTTTTAGAAGTTTTGCTTGCCTGGATTGATTTTCGCTTGGTCTTTGTAGTGACTCAGAGATTAGAAGACTAAGAAACCTTAGATTACCCTGGTCTTTTTGGTCTTCTTGATGAGTCTGACTGATTTGTGAAATCTACCCTTGGTGAGAAATATATTTCATTTTCTCTTTGCAATGCTTTGAACGAACTTGCATGTAAGTTTTGAATTTCATTTTTATAAAAGAAAACATAGCTGGGTGTTTTTTGATTGATTTGTTATTCTGAACGAATTAATCCTTAGTTTACTTTATAACTAAGTAAAATGTCCTCAAAGATATTTAATGCTTTTATTTCAATTAGTTTTTTATAAGTTTTAGATCTCAAGATTAGTTTTTATAGTTTTGAGTGTTTTCTAGAAATTGTAGAATCTCTTTTGAAAAAAATTGTTTTCTGTAGATTTTGAGTGTTGAAAAAGAAAGGGATTTTTCGTGATAATAATTAGCAGTCTCGTTTTGAGTTTATTGAAAAAGACAAAAAAAGATTTTCTTTTCATTTACATGTTGAAAGAAAGATTTGTTTTTCAAAGAATTGCATTCTCAACTCTTTCTTTTAGCTAGAAATTCATAGAAGAAAAAGAATTGTTTATCATCTTAGGTGCATTTTTAGTGTTTTTGGAGTCGAGTCTTCACACCATCAAAGTTTCATCTCCATACCTATTGACTTAAGAAACAATCCATAAAAATAACGCTTAAATTAAAATTGATCTAGCAATATTTTTATTTCTAGGGCTCTTATCACCAATATAGCTTAGGCTAGTATCTTGGAGTAGGGAGTAATTAACTCTCCAAGATAGTTAAAACAAACAAGTAGCTATATCTTGTGGTAGGAAATAAATCCAATTGTAATCGATATAATCTGGGAAGCTCCTCTTAAAGGAGTCAATCACAAGATCATGTCCGAACCTTTGAGACAATCAAGTCTGTCTCATTGGGAAAGATAGAAGATTTCCGCGTATTAAAAACAGTAATCCTTGGATTAACCATTGTCGAAGAGCATGGGGTCACTTGTTGGTAAACCTCAGATTGATCATGTCGAGGAGCCTTCAAGGGGATTGAGCTTTGTTACTCTGCCCTTGCGCGTAGATCGGATCGTAGACTATTCCCCCAGTTGTATTTGTTACTGTTGGTATCCTTAGTGACCATAATCTTAAGATTCTTTCCTAAGGTGACGGTGAAGGATGGGTCTCACTATACCTGGAGCAAACATTGACTAGACTCACTTGGACTCTCTATGGGGTTCTCTTCATTCGATATGGTTTTGTGAAGAAACTTGTGCCAGTCTCTTTCATTAAGTAGGTTGTCAGGGTAACTGTTCCAACCGCCCTTTCTGAATTGAATTCTGCAACGTTGGATTTCATCACCAACTAGTGTTTTTAGTACGGAAAGTAACTGTTTGTGTGTGGTTTGAACTCTTAGATTTTTTTAGGCGTGTGATTCAATTGTTTGGTTCTTTAAAGACTTTAGGTGGTTTTCTTGAGATTTTATTTGTTTGCGTGTGAAGTAATTAAATATTTAATCGTGGCTGAATTACCGAGACAATCCCGTAGAATTCGGGGGCAACCTCCAGAGTATACACCAAGCCAGCTTGAAGGGCTGCGAGAGTCTTCTTTAATTGTTCATCCTGATTATCAAGTTCAAGCAACAGAGTATATTTCTGAACCAATTTCATTTTCTGAAGTTACTGGTACTATTTCTTCTACTAGTGAATTAGCTGAAGAACCTGAAATTTCTGAGCCTGAAACTGAACCTGCTGCTACTCCATCTTCAGGATTTGCTTCTCAAATGTCTAGTGGTCCTGCTTCACCCAGGGTAGGAAGTATCATTACCCAAAATCTTCCTTCTGGACTCATTTCTATTGAATAACTTGTTAGTCCAGAAGAAGATATAACTCTCCCTGAAAATCAACCAACTTTAGAACTTAGGGAGCGTGAATCAATTTTCTACAGTCCATTTAGGAGTGACGCTTGGTACATCTCATTGACCAACTTTTTAGAAAATTCGGGTCTTAGTTTTTCACCACCTCGAATTCCTTTTCATCCAACACCTAGAGGTTATTATCCTCCATTGAATATGTTGAGACAGTCATCCATGTTTTCCCAATCACCAGAAACATTTTTATATGGTGGTCCTTCTGTTCCTTCGGGGTATCAGTCACTCACTGGTACTTTTTCAGGAGCATCTCCTCAACCCATTGAACATGGCATATCATCTGGTAATAACGGAACTCAACCGTTGAGCGTAGAAGAAATTCTTATGATGTCTGGTACAATTCCAAATCCGCAACCTCAAGGTAGTTAGTTACCGCCTAGAGGGCAACCTCAAGGTAGTTAGTTACTGCCTGGAGGGCAACCTCAAGGTAGTCAGTTACCACCTTGGGGGCAACCTCAAGGTACTCAATTACTGCCTGGGGGGCAACCTCAAGGTAGCTAGTTACTGCTTGGGGGGCAACCTCAACGGCAGTACATACATTTGGGATAGTACATACCTCAAGGTCAACCCCAGACTCAGTACATATCTCAAGGTCAACCCCAGTATCAATATATACCTTAAGGTCAACCCCAGTTTTAGTACGTGCCTCAAGGTTATCAACCTCAAGGTCAATACCCAACTCAAGGTTTCCAACCACCTTCTGGTCAATCATTTGTACAAGGAACTGGAAATGTACCATTTAATTATCAGCCTTATGCTCAACCCAGTTATGGCCTTTCATATGCTCAACCTTCTATGGGTCCATACCCCGTAATGAACATGGTGTGGGATCCATCTCAATCTCAACAGATTTTGCAACCTAATGTGCAGTTGTCATCTCAATCTGGACAACCTTTGGTTTCTGGTTCAACCCAGCAACCTGTTCAGCCTACTATTCAAACTTCTGCACCTGGTGTAGCTCATCAGTCTGGGCCTAGTTCGCCTCAAACGACTGCTGCAACTAATGTAGCTTCTGTTCAATCTACCCCACCTACTTCTGGAGTATCCGCAGCTCCGATTTCTACTGTTCCTGCATCAACTCCTCAAGCCTCTTTACCTCAGTTGAGACCTATAATTCAGACTTTGGTTCAGATGCCAGTAGGAAAACTTGGTCCAAGTACGGTTGTCACAAGTCAACCGCAATTCACTTATCAACCGTACCAGGGATAGTACCAATTCGGTCTTGTTGTGCAAAGCCCAGTTTACCAGTGTCAACTGTACCATAGATATACTTATTAGCAACCTCAACAACCCCAGTTTGGTCCGGTTAATCTTGGTTTTCCAGGAGGATATAATATTCCAAATGCAATTCGAATTCCAAGTTATCCTGGATATCCTCCTCCTGGGGCTAGTCTTATGACCCAATTTTTTCGCGACCCTAACCGTCAGTTACCGTTTATTGCAACTTTGGGCTTGCCTGATTTGTCGCGCCTTACGAATGATCCAATTAATTATCTTCTGTTTTGGCTGCCAATGCCGAATAAGTTGCCCAGTGATATCCCAAAGTTTGAAGGTAAATCAGGAGAGGATTCGTCAAACCATGTGATGACTTATCACCTCTGGTGTGCATCTAATTCCATTATTGATGATTCAATTCGCTTACATCTTTTTCAATGCACTCTGATTGGTCTTGCTTCCAAGTGGTACGTTGAGTTACTGCGAGCTTCTTTTTATAATTTTAGTCAGTTAGCCACTTCTTTCTTAACTCATTTTCAGTTGCCTGTCAGATATGACAATGGCACGGAATTATTAACTTCATTAAAATAGTCAACGTCCACATATATTTCATATCATATTCATGAATGGTGACGTAGACGACGTTTAGTGAAAGTTTTTATTCCGGATCAAATTTTAGTAGAATGGTTTGTTAAATCATTATTACCTAAAATCACTGAGGATGTACCTAAGGCGGGAGTTGTTACTGAAGAGCAAGTAATTTCTCAGGCTCAGTACCTTGACCTCGTTTATACGTAGTCGGGTACTTTACACGAAAAAATCCCCGACCTTCCGAAACAAAATCAAATAACTGCAGCTCCTTCAGGGTCTCATGCCGCTGATGGTATGATTGGTTCAGTTAGCACTAAAAGCAAGAAGAAATGTTCAAATAATTCTTCTCCTATTATAACTTTACCAGATTCCCCGACAGGAGACTCTTCCGCTGAAATTCCTACCGATATTCATGTCGTAGAATCATCTGCGGCCAAATCAAAATCCGGTGGTAAAAAGAAAGGGAAGAAGAAAAATAAACAAAACTCAAAAGAGAAATCAGATAAAATTGAATCTACTGACAAGAAATGTAAACAGGGAAAATTTTAAGAACCCCCCCTAAATTTATAAATATAATAAATGGGCGAATCTCCATGGTATATAGGAAAAATGGAAGGCGATTTTATCAATAATATAATATGTATATATAATTTTTTGGCGAATCTCTCACCAGGCATGGCGAATATTTTACTCAATTATAAAATCTTGTAAGATCTTGGCGAGTCTTTCACTAAATAATAAAACTTTGTAAAGTCCTAGTGAATCTTAGCATAGGCTACATGCTGGTTTAATTCCCCCATTTAAATAGGCTACATTACAGGTGAATACCATGGGTCAATACCATGTGCCATTTTGGTGAATACCATGGGTCAATACCCTGTGCCATTTTTATTTTTGTTAATTCTAATATTAGGGTTAATAATGGTTTTTTGCATGGTATTAATAACAATCTAGTCCATGGTATTTGTCCCATAGTATTTTGGCCATAGGTTTCACCTAAATATAACCCATTTTTTGAGTGTTCGTAAATATAAGGTGACTTATGGAGTAAATATAAAAAAATGTTTTATTTGTTTACCATACCTCTCGTTTATTTATATTTTTATTAATTTACCATACCTCTTTTACAAATATGGTATTTGGCCCATAGGATTCACTTAAATAAAACCTCTTTCTTGAGCCTTCATAAATAGAACGAGGGTTATGGACTAAATATAAAAATAGGTTTTATTTATTTACGATACGTCTAGTTTATTTATATTTTTATTTATTTACCATACCTTTTGAGTAAGTATAAAAAGACGTTTTATTTATTTACCATACCTCCACTTTACTTATATTTTTATTTGTTTACACCCTTACATGTATATAAGGTGACTTATGGAGTAAATATAAAAAATGTTTTATTTATTTACCATACCTCTCATTTATTTATATTTTTATTAATTTACCATACCTCTTTTATAAATATGGTATTTGGCCCATAGGATTCACTTAAATAAAACCTATTTTTGAAAATGGGCGAATGGATTCACTTAAATAAAACCTATTCTTGAAAATGGGCGAATGGAAGGTTGTAAGTCCTAATTTCAAGGGCTAAATTTACCTTTTTTACCCTCTCCCTTAAAATAAGGTGGGCTATTTGAGGTGATTTGTAAAAATGTACTATGATACAAAATATTCGCCCACTAAAAATTTAAAACCCCTTAATTTCGCCAAAGGGCGAACATTCGCCCCTAAAATTATCCTTGAATGTAAACCTCACTATCCTTGTCTCATTTGTGATGAGGAACATTTTACAAGAGACTGCCCACATCGAGCTGAGGTTGCGAAAATCGTCAAAGGTTCTCAAACGCCTGTTGTCTTGAAGGACCCTTTTCCTAGTCAAGATAGTAAGATGGTTGGTTCTTCCTCATATTCCTCAGAAGAACCCATAATGATGATGTCTCATGTCAGGATTGCGACGCGTTCCCAAGATTATGGTAGTAAAAGTCCTGTTGGTGGTAAGGAAGCAGAATCTTCTAATTCAAACCCATCAACTTCAACTCCTTCTGGTTCTGATCTGCTACATATCGAGAAACCTAACCCAGACTTAGTAATCAAACCATCTGCTAAAGGTATACTTCGGAAGTCAGTGTTCAATCCACATGCAAGAGCTACTCAGAATTATAACATTGTTGAAGACTTAGCTATTTCCCCTTCAGCAATGTCGGCTTTGAAAGTGCTGCAATCATGTCCAACACAGCATAAATTACTTTTGCCGGCTATAGGAGTTGTTGATATTCAGGATTCGAACCTTATAGTATTCGATTTAGAGAATAGTACACCCCACCTACCTCATCAAATGGCTTTCCAGATTCCAGTGTTAGTCAAAAACATACCTTGCTTTAGGATTGTAATTGATGAGGGAGCTTCTACGTGTATTATGTCGATCTAGTGTTGGAGATCGCTTGGTTCTCCTACACTCAATCAATCCCCGATGATTATAAAGGCTTTTGATGGCCTTGGGTTCCATCCTTTTGGCATTCTATAGGATTTACCTATAGGGGTTGAAGGCAAAACTGTTAATCTAGCTGTGGAAGTGGTTGATGCCCCTCTAGATTACAACCTTCTCTTAGGTCGCAACTGGTCTTATGCTATGAATGTTGTTGTTTCAGCAGTCTTTCAGCTTATCAAGTTTCCTCATAATGGAAAGATCGTTACAATAGACCAGCTGACTTATTTTTCATCCGACCCAGCCTCTTCTGAAAGTATCCAACATGTCGGTAAAACAACTATCCCTTACAAGGATGTTGGGGTAGGATTGATTAAAGATTCTGGTTTACTAGGAACTTTTTCCTTTCCTCCTCCTAACGTATCACCTCCTACTGCAAATATTCATATGATTTCATCGAACACTATTGCTTTTGATGATCCTTTGATCATACCTTCCAAGTCTGAGGTGGATTCATTTGGTGATGTGACGCCTTTGAGTCACTATGAAATTGCATATCAGGCTGTACAGTCGTTTTCTGACCTTTGTTCAACCAAAATCGATCTAATGAATTTGGTCTGTGGAGAATCACTTTCAATATCAACCTTAGCTTCAACAACTTTTTCTGAGCTTGTTCATACTGATGAGCATATTCGTGAACTTTTGTCTGTTGATGATTTACCATGGGAAGATCTTCATCATCGATCTTCGTTTTTACCTGAGCTTGATCATTTTGAAAATGATTTTTCATCTATTTTTACTATTGATTATGTCAAAGAACCACAGAATCCATTGCAACATCCTGATTCTGAGTTAAATTTGGGAAATATCTCTCGAACGGTTCCTATTGACATTTCAGTTAAACCAGAAATTATTGAAAATATTCATATAGGTGCTTCCTGTACGGACGATGAACTCCAAACTTATAAAGCCCTATTTCAAGAATTTCGTGATGTGTTTGCCTGGTCATATGAAGAAATGCCAGGAATCGATCCATCAATTGTTGTCCATGAAATTAAAACTTACTCAGATGCTAAACCTGTTCAGCAATGTTTGCGTCAGATACATCCGTGAAAAGCTACTGCTATTAAAGCTGCAGTTGAGAAATTACTTCGAGCAAGTTTCATTTATCCAATTCCCTTAATGGATTGGGTATCGAATATTGTTCCTGTTAACAAAAAGCAAGGAACAATAAGAATATGTATCGATTATAGGGATATTAATCGAGCTTGTCCTAAATACAATTACCAAACCCCCTATATCGATCAAATCATTGATGACTGTGCTGGCAGTGAAATATTCTCCTTTATGGATGGTTTTTCCAGTAACAATCAAATCAACATACTCCCTGCTAATCAACCAAAAACAGCTTTCATTTGTCCATGGGGGACATTTTCTTATTGCAAATTTCCTTTTGGATTAAAGAATGCCGAAGCAACTTTTCAAAGAGCTCTGTCTTATGCATTTCATGACATCAAGCACATTGTGCAGCCATATCTCGATCATTTACCTGCCCATTCATTACATAGAGCCGATCATCTCACTCATTTACGATCAATCTTTATGAGGTGTAGGCATTATCGAATTAGGCTGAATCCACACAAATGTGTTTTCTGTATAGAAATAGGTCATTTACTAGGATATGTTGTTTCAAAAGCCAGCATTCGTGTCGATCCCTCAAAGGTTGAAGCTATTGTCAAATTGCCTCCTCCTTCGAATCTTCGCCAACTCCAAAGTTTGCAAGGGAAAGAAAACTTTTTACATTGTTTCATTCCTAACTACACCGAGAAAACAAAAGGTCTTACCAGGATGTTGAAACAGAATACTCCAGTCTTTTGGGATGAGATAGCTGACAAATCTTTTGATGCACTTAAACACACATTGACCCATGCACCGTTATTGCATCCTCCCAACTACAACCAGGATTACTTCTTGTACCTCACCGCTTCTCAATCCACCATTGGGATGGTTTTAGTTCAAGAAGATGAATTCAATAGTGAACATGTGATTTACTATCTTAGTCGAACTCTGAATTCGATTGAGCTTAAATATTCGCATGTGGAGAAATTGGCCTTGGTAGCTGTTCAAGCTGTCCAAAGATTTCGTCGTTACATCTTACTACACAAAACAATCGTAATTTCTAACTGTAACCCTATGATCTATATTTTGACCAAAAAATTGCTAGGGGCAAGTATTCTAAATGGATAGTTATCCTGCAGGAATTTGAATTGGAATTTGATAAATCCAAGGCAAAGAAATCTTTGGTGTTTGCGGAACTGATGTGTGATTTCCCGCGTGCTGATATTGAAACTATGGCAGAAGAGCCCATTGCGGGCGAATCCTTGTTTCTTATCAATAATCTTGATCCATGGTATGGAGATATCATTGTTTATCTCTAAACCCAATATTTTTGGCCTGAAATTTCATTATCTCAGTGACGGAAAATACGTTTCCAATCCCAACAATACAATATTATTAGAGATACACTCTATCATCGTGGGGCGGATTCTGTTTTCCGACGTTGTTTAACTCATGAAGAAGCTGAAAAGGTTCTAAATGACTGTCACTCTGGAGCATGTGGCGGTCATATGTCTAGGTATGCCACAGCCCAAAAGATATTGCGCGCTGGTTATTTCTGGCCATCTTTATTTAAAGATTGTATCTATGCGATCCAAAAATGCCATAATTGTCAAATTTTTTATCGTAAGATGCGTGCTCCACCTACTGCTCTCCACCCTATAATTGTCGTCAGTCCTTTTGCAAAGTGGGGTATCGACTTTATTACATTTAACCCTCACTTGGCCAGGGGGCATGCATATATCATCCTTGCGGTAGATTATTTTACTAAGTGGGCCGAGGCGATGCCTACATTTTCGACAGACGGCAAAACTACTGCAATTTTTGTTTTCAATTATATAATTGCTAGATTCGGTGTTCCTCAAGCGATTATCACTGATCATGGGAGTCATTTTCGAAACATCATGATGACTGAACTGACAGATCAACTTGGCTTGCATCACAATAGTTCTACTCCATATTACCCACAGGCTAATGGTCTGGTTGAAGCTATCAACAAAGTTCTAGTCACTATGATCCGACGAATCATTGGCATTCATAGGTCGAATTGGCATAACATGTTATTTTCAACACTTTGGGCGTATCGAACCTCAGTAAAAACATCAACTGGTTTCACTCCTTTTCAACTGGTTTACGATTTGGAAGCTGTGTTACCCATTGAATGCGAAATTTCGTCATTGCAAATAGCCATAGAATTACTCCCAGCCACTTCCGAAGAAGAGAAACGTTTGTTGTACTTAGCTCAGCTAGATGAGAATCAACGTGACACTGCATTAGCAATCGAAACTCATGCGAAACGAATAAAAACTCAGTACGATCGAAATGTTACACCTCGTAATTTTTCGGAAGGAGACCTAGTCTTACTATACGATCAAGCAAATGATAAGCTAGGGGCTGGAAAATTTGTACCTATGTGGCATGGTCCTTATGTTGTTAAGCGAAATCTAGCAAAAGGGGCCTATGAATTGGTAGATTTTGACGGTGTCCCTTTGGGTAAACCCAGAAATGGTCTTTATCTGAAGAGATATTATGCTTAAATCTGGGCATGGAGATTTTTGTTAGATTAGTTTCTTTCTAGCTGGTGTGTTTTAGATTAGAAAAGTGTGCCTAGTTTAGAGAGTGTTTTTATCATTATTCCTGCTTATCTTGATTTTACTCTTGATATTGCAGATGTCGACGTCTCTTTAAACATACATTGGTTTCGCTGATGGTGCTTGTCGTAGTACACGAAACATTTTTTTCGCAGCTTGGGTTATCTATTCACCCTTTGATGAGTTGGTATCTATGCATGGGGTAAGCCTTGGTTAAACAAAAAAACAACATTGCAGAGTATAGTGCTGTAATTGAGTTATTATCTGAATCCATTTCATTTGGGATTCGGAGTTTGATTGTTAGGTTAGATTTTGAACTCGTTGTATTGCAGCTTAACAGAGTTTATGCCATTAGAAATCCAGCGTTATTAAGATTATTTTTGAGAGTTCGTCTCTTGCAACGTGAATTTGACTCATTGAATATCAGCATATTCCAAGATATTTAAATACATTAGCAGATGCAATTGCTTCTCGAATGTTAAATAGACATTTGCAATAATCAAATAGTAAATTTAAAAACATTCCGTAACATGTTATACAAGAGAGCCAGTAATAGTGATATAGCATAGCATAGAAGTGTGTCAAATATACATCATCTTCGATCATAGGTTGAAAAACGCCTTATGATCGGCAAAAATGTCGTATGAATCTACAAATGCGATCATCCTATCACTGGTGATGATCATGATAAGAAACCACTACTCGGGCCACCCTACAAAGGAACCTCCTGAAAGGTCCTGGGACCCCAATCACATAGCATTGTAACCTAAGTGGAATATCATCTATGCTAGTCTCTGGAATATCTGCTGTCAAACGCTCTAGATGGTTTTCCAATTCGGTCAGGGTCTCTGTAGATTCGTCCCGTGGGGCCAGTACTGCTACAGCTGGGTGTCTCCTCTCATAAGGTCGGAGAGCGGCTGGTCGCCATGGACCCACATCTGCATTTGAAACTTTTATTATCAGTTTTGGATGATTTGAAAACAAAAAAAAGATCAGTTAAAACTTAGAAAATGTTGAGAATGATTTTACCTTAATCATCCCACTGCTCTCCTGGTGGAATAGTCATGCCTGGGTCACCACGATAATCCATCCCAGCATATGGAAAATCCTGAATCACGAAAAGTTGGTTCTCCAACCAACGAAAATACTCAGGCGGAAACCGAACAACCTCTGAACCCTCCTCAGGATGACGGGCCATAACTGCAACCCAACACATTAACTTAGGCTCTCAGGGAAGTCCAACCTCAATGGAGAGTTGTTGTGGGACCAACATCGATACCATCTCTAGACCAAAGCTCACAACTAGGAAACCATATCCAAAGTTTTTCAGTTGTTCGTTCTTTGCTCTAGTTAGTTGGCATTTTACATTCGCCAACACAGCTTCGCACCAGTTGAAGATGGTACCTCGATAACAGTCTACTGCCATTCACATTTGGGATCCGGTAGCTACATGTAGTGTTGTGCTTCCGCAAAGTCTGGTGATAGTAAATGCACTCACTTTAAGTTCAGGACAGGAGATAGTTTTGATATCGATCCCTTTGTCCTTTTTTTGGTCATTACAAAACTCTAGTTGGAGACTATCGACAGACTGGACACCTGGCCTAGTCCAGAAAAGAGATAATCTTTCACCTCTCTTGGGCAAACCAGTCAAGAAATAAATGTCCTCTAGCTCGATTTCGAGCCGGTGGCCACCAATAATGAAACATTTGTCCTGTATGTTCCACCTGTCTACCAACCATTGCAAAAAGTCTACTTGGGCCCTCATGCCAGGTATGGCCTAGAATTTAAATAGTCTGCATGCTCTCAAAGCATCCAGTGAGGGTTGATGATTTATTGTGGCAAGGTCCACATCTTCGTGCTCGCGTTCCCTCCAAATAAACATTTTGTATGTCCTACATTGCAAAAAAAAGATGTATTAGAACAATTTAGTTCGAAAATTTTTGGGCAGAAATGGAGAAATTTGAAGTTTTAAAACCTATTTCGCGGGGTCCGCACCCGTTAGTTGGGGACAGTGCGTAGGTCCGCACTCTTCCTAAGCAACAGGTGCGGAACCCTGACTCTTTCCTTTGTAGAAAAAGTCGGGGTCCGCAGGTTGTGCCTGCGGACCCTCGCGAGCGGATTTCTAAACTAATTTTTCCCTCAAAAATCAAAATGGAAGCCTAAAAGAGAAATGCAAATAGTTGAAATGCAAGATAAAGATGATATGGATTACTTGGAGCTGACGGTTTTCAATTCCAACGGAAGGATTTTCCGCAATCTGTTGAAAATGCAACAAGATGATGGAGCTTAGTGAAAAGAAGTCGCCTTCACTAAGTGGGCCCGTAGGCTATTTTTGGCGCAAAGTCTATTTTTAGACTATGTCTATTTTTAGACATATGGATCATGGTCTATGAGTTGCAGGATGCTATTTATGGATGATTGGCCATGTTGGTAAAAATAGATGGACTTCTATTTTTAGAAATATGGGCAGAGTCTATTTTTAGACTGCAAGTCTAAAAATAGAACAGTCGAATATTATTAGCTCTTAATAGTATTTGGACTATAAACATTATCTTATCCTCTTGCAGCACTTCAGTTCGAGCTACAGATGTGGCACATGCAACTGCCAGAAGGAAATACACTTTTCCTATGGGTTAGTTGAGCTATTGCATGATGGACTTCAGTTAGAACTCAAGTGATTGAGTTTGGTGGAGTTGATTGAGGAGTTGATGGAGTTGTGTTCAGATTGACTTAGTTGAACTAGTTGTATTTAGTCTAACTGCCAAATACACTAGTGATGAGTGATGTGAATTAACTATTAATTAATTCACTAATTATTAACTCATAAATCAACTAAAGAATACATCAGTTAACTCAGTGCATGGACAGTTCAGTGGAGACAAGTGTTAGAGGTGGGTGAAAGGGTGAGACTACTATCAGTTGTGACTATAGTTGTGCATGAGATTTGCACAATCATTGATTGATATTGCCAATGAGGATTGCGTAGTACAAGCCAAGGGAATTCGAAATTGGATCAGATCTATTCTCAACTTGGATTGCGCAGTAGAGGCAGGAAAACAGTGGAGGAGATTTGAACCCGTGACTTGTTCAGATCTGAGTTAGTTTGTGTGTAGCAGGTGGAGATAGTACTGAGTACTTGTGAGGAGTATTGTACTATGTATTGTTACATGTTCTCTATCATTATAATATACAGATAGTTGGGGGTTTTCAGCTATATGCTTTCCCCATTACATACTGCGTTGATATGTGTGATTGATGTTTCAATGTGCGCATGTGATTGTTCTTAATTCCGCAAATTGATGATCAATGGTAGAGGAGGTTATGTATTATGAATGCATTCCACAAATAGTGTATAATCAATATAATATCTATGAATAAGTGTTTTATTATTCAAAATTTCTACATGGTATCAGAGCAAAGTTGATCATCAGATCTATTATTCAGAAAGTGATTACCTTTTATTTCTTCAGGCAGAGTCTGTAATCGGGCTAGGTAGCCTCTGGATTCATCCTTCTTTTGGAAGGTGAGATATCCTGTAAATGCCCATACAGTCAATCTCTGTACGAGAAATACTTTGTTCTCACGAATTTTAGATCAGAAGTGGTTGAGTTTTGAGCCGGTGGAATTCGAATTTGCAGCAGTGTTTTCTTGGTGTCGAAGTTGAAATGTCTTTCAACGGATTGTGATTGGAGTATGCCCTTGAAGGCAGCTTGAATTATATTGCATGGAAAGACAGGATGGAGGCGGTGTTACATGACAATGGGTTGAAGGAGTTCATAGATGCTGAGGTCCCAAAGCCTACTGATGCTGCTCACGTTGAGGCTTGGCAAAAGAAGACAGCAAAGTGTCGAAGGATTCCTTTGGAGGGCGTGAAGGATCATATTATATCTAGCCTGCATGGAAAGGCTTCTCCATACTTGATGTGGAAAGCGTTGACAAATTTATTCCAAAGCAAGAGCGACCAAAGGAAGTTGGCGCTCAAGGATAAACTCAGAAACATTAAGTGTGAGAAAGGAGACAGTATGCCCAAGTATCTCACGAAGTTCACCCAATGCCGGGATGAGCTGGGAAGTGTGGGGGTGACTGTCGATAATGAGGACTTGGTGAGCTTGGCTCTCCTTGGTCTTTTGAAGAGTTGGCATTCCTATCAGGACTTTTTCAATGGTCGGGAGAAATTGTCAAGGTGGGAGAGACTTTGGTCTGATCTTGTGCAAGAGGAGATCAGGCGGAATACCAATGACAGATCTTCATCAAAGGCATCTGATGAAGAAAATTGCGCTTTGGTTGCCAAAGCAAAGAAGGGGAAGAACAAGAAAGCTTCTCATTCCGGTGCGAAAGGAAAGAAGCAGGACATGTCCAAGGTGAAGTGCTTTCACTGTCACCAGCATGGACATTATGCCACAAATTATCCGGAAGAAAAATAAGCAAGTTGTTGGATTTGCAGCGGGAGAGGCCTTAGCCTCGTAGTTTGAGCTGGCTTTTTCGCTGATCACATGCTTGGTATCAAGTGTGATGGGATCGGTATGGTTCTTGGATAGTGGTGCATCTTTTCACATGACAGGAGATCGAGATTTGTTTTCTGATCTGGATGAGAAAGATCTTGGAGTGCACATCGAGATGGGCGATAATGGTAGATACAGTGCGACCGATATCGATACCATTTCCTTTGAGAGGGAGTCTGGTAAACCCTTCATATTGAAGGAAGTGATGCATGTTCCAGGATTGAAGAAGAATCTTATCTCTGTGGCGATGTTAGAAGACAAGGGATATGATGTTGTCTTCAGCGAGGGAAAGGCTTTCCTATGCAGTAAGACAACTGGAGAAACCCAGAAGATAGGGGTTCGAGTCAAGAACCTTTATCAATTTCATGTAGATGGTTGCGTAGCAATGGCATGCAAGGCAGAAGGATTGGTAAGCCGGGATGATGGCGAGCTGTCGCACCGGAGATTGGGCCACCTTCACCATGGAGCCTTGAAGATACAACAGATTTCTACTGGGCTTCCTAAAGGAACTCTTGCATAGTTAGATCAGTGCAAGGGGTGTACTTTGGGAAAATTTGTGAAAGCCACCTTTCACGAGAAGGATAGTCACGCCATGACGATCCTTGAGAGAATTCACATAGACGTGTGTGGGCCTTTCTTAGTAGCTTCGACAGCAAAGCACAAGTACTATGTGATCTTTGTTGATGATTTCTCTTGAAAGTGCTGGATCTTCTTCATGCAGAAGAAGAGTGAGACATACTCAAAGTTCTGTGAGTTCAAAGCACTAGTCGAGAAGGAATCGGGGAAGAAGGTGAAGGCTCTTAGGAGCGACAATTGTGGTGAATTCATCTCTGGTGAGTTCAAGGACTTCTTCCGATCAAAAGGGATTCGAAGAGAGTTCATAGCTCCCCATAACCCACAGCAGAACGGGGTTACTGAGTAGAAGAACAGAATGATCATGGGTGTTGCACGGGCGATGTTGCATGATCAAGGCCTACCCCTTCACTTGTGGGCGGAGGCATGCAATACTGCAGTATATGTGCAGAACCGTTGTCCTCACAAGATACTTGGCATGAGTACATCCGAGGAGGCTTATTCTGGTAAGAGGCCTAATATTTCCCATTTGAGGATTTTTGGTTCTCTTGTTTACATGCATGTGACGAAGGATGCCAGGAAGAAGCTGGAGCCGACTGCAGAGGTTGGGATATTTGTGGGGTACACTGATACGCCCCAAAACTATCGTGTGTATTTTCCAGACAGTCGCAAGACTGTTGTGCGACGAGATATCAAATTTCAGGAGGAGAAAGCCATGAAGTGTTCACTTGAGAGGGAGCCACACTTGCATGTAGATGAGGAGATATTAGTTCCTAAGGATGAGCTTCAGGATGTGGATCAGCCACAAGATAAAGTTCATGGAGTGGAAGAGACCACTCATGCAGCGCCAACCATCAGAGGGCGAATGCGCACTACAGAAGCTGAGCAACTGGCTCAAGATGCAGAGAAGGTTGTAGGACCACCTACAGCACAGCGTAGACAGAGACAGTCACCTGATCAGTACATTGGATACATGGATTTTGTGAGCAAATGTGTCGTGACTAAGCCATCTTCTTTCAAGGAAGCTGTGGAGGACCCCGCATGGGTAGATGCCATGGTGGAAGAGTATGATTCGATTGTCAGAAACAGTACATGGAGATTGTCCCAAGACCAGAGGGTAAGTTGCTTATCATTGTACTTTATGTAGATGATTTTATTTTGACGGGAGATGAGCTATTGATACTTTCATGCAAGGAGGATCTTGCTAGAGAGTTTGAGATGAAGGACTTAGGCCTCCTTCATTATTTCCTGGGATTGGAAATTTGGCAGCGCAGTAATGGACTATTTGTTTCTCAGGGTAAGTATGCCTGGGAGATACTAGAGAAGTTCAACATGCATGGCTGCAAGCTTGTTGATACTCCTCTTCCTGGAGGTTGGAGGAAGGAGGATGTTACTTCAGCGGAGGTAGTGGATGCCACTGTTTATCGACAGTTGGTGGGGTCGTGTATGTATCTGGTCAATACATGACCCGATATATGCTATGTTGTTAACCAGCTTTCACAAGCTATGGTTAAGCCAACCAAGCTCTTCTGGAAGGCAAGCAAGCATGTATTGCATTATCTTAGAGGCACATCGGGATATGGATTGCGGTACAGACAGGAGGATGAGGTGAAGCTATGTGGCTTCACGGACGCAGATTGGGCAGGTAGCCTAATGGACAGAAAGAGCACATATGGAGGGATCTTCAGTATCGGGTTGACAACAGTTTCTTGGTACAGCAGGAAGCAGAGATCCGTGGCACTCAGTTCAGCAGAGGCCGAGTATATGGCAGCAAGTTTGGCTGCATGCGAGGCTATATGGATGAGGAAGATCCTGGTCAGGTTGTTCAGGTCACACTTGGAGCTTACTGTGATTTATTGTGATAACCAGAGTTGCATTAAACTCTCGGCTAATCCAGTATTTCATGATAGATCCAAGCACATCGACATCAGGTACCATCATATCAGAGATTGTGTGCAGCGGAGAATCATGTTACTTTCATACATTCCCACGGAGGATCAGGATGCTGATATCTTGACGAAGGCGCTCACCAAGAGCAAATTCGAATACCACAGAGGCAGGATAGGGGTTGCAGATAATCCATATCTTGTTGAGAGGGAGTGTTGAAAATGCAACAAGATGATGGAGCTTAGTGAAAAGAAGTCGCCTTCACTAAGTGGGCCCGTAGGCTATTTTTGGCGCAAAGTCTATTTTTAGACGATGTCTATTTTTAGACATATGGATCATGGTCTATGAGTTGCAGGATGCTATTTATAGATGATTGGTCATGTTGGTAAAAATAGATGGACTTCTATTTTTAGACATATGGGCGGAGTCTATTTTTAGATTGCCAGTCTAAAAATAGAACAGTCGAATATTATTAGCTCTTAATAATATTTGGACTATAAACATTATCTTATCCTCTTGCAGCACTTTAGTTCGAGCTACGGATGTGGCACATGCAACTGCCAGAAGGAAATGTGCTTTTCCTATGGGTTAGTTGAGCTATTGCATGATGGACTTCAGTTAGAACTCAAGTGATTGAGTTTGGTGGAGTTGATTGAGGAGTTGATGGAGTTGTGTTCAGTTTGACTTAGTTGAACTAGTTGTATTTAGTCTAACTACCAAATACACTAGTGATGAGTGATGTGAATTAATTATTAATTAATTCACTAATTATTAACTCATAAATCAACTAAAGAATACATCAGTTAACTCAGTGCATGGACAGTTCAGTGGAGACAAGTGTTAGAGGTTGGTGAAAGGGTGAGACTACTATCAGTTGTGACTATAGCTGTGCATGAGATTTGCACAATCATTGATTGAGATTGCCAATGAGGATTGCACAGTACAAGCCAAGGGAATTCGAACTTGGATCAGATCTATTCTCAACTTGGATTACGCAGTAGAGGCAGGCAAACAGTGGAGGAGATTTGAACCCGTGACTTGTTCAGATCTGAGCTAGTTTGTGTGTAGCAGGTGGAGATAGTACTGAGTACTTGTGAGGAGTATTGTACTATGTATTGTTACATGTTCTCTATCATTATAATATACAGATAGTTGGGGGTTTTCAGCTGTATGATTTCCCCATTACATACTGTGTTGATATGTGTGATTGATGTTTCAATGTGCGCATGTGATTGTTCTTCATTCCGAAAATTGATGATCAATGGTAGAGGAGGTTATGTATTATGCATGCATTCCGCAAATAGTGTATAATCAGGATAATATATATGAATAAGTGTTTTATTATTCAAAATTTCTACACAATCTTCACAGGAAGTTTCTTACCCAAAAACTCTCTCTTCTCTCTCTAAAGTCAAATGGTAAAAATGAATTTACAAAAGTCCTTTTTATAGTTTTTTTGAATAAATGAATTTTTAATTTGTTTATTTTTCACTTTAAAAAGGTAACTTTTTGATGCATTTTTATTTATTTTAAACAGGTATGAGTAATGTTTGAGTTTTTGTGCAGAATATTGAATTTTTCAGGGAAAATTGATCATTTTCAACAAAAAACATTGGAGTCCTCTTTAAGCTCTTTTCTAACTCGTAAAATATGAAAAGATTGCCAAGTTTTTTCTTTTTGAACTCATTAAAACGGAATTAAAAGGACGATCCACTTACAGCTCTTTTCTGACTGCATAAACATGAAAAGATTGCCGGATTTTTGTCATTTCAGGTTCGATATTGGTTATAAAACGACGTGTCTTTGATCGCTTTTTTACTTTTTCAGATTAGGGACGCTAATTATGAAAAGTACTCCTTGATCGTAATGGTCAAGCAGTTCTCTCAGGTATTATTTTATACTTTTTCGGGCTTGGGAGACACAAATTTACAAAAAAGGACAACCATGGAGTTTTCTTAAATTTTTCTTCTGACTCCCTAAAATTGAAAAACACTCGAGTTTCTCCAATACTGGACTCGTTAAAATTTAACAATAAAGGACCTGTTCAATTTTAAACAGGAACAAACCACTCCTTCTTAGGGTTCAAATTTTAAACTAAGTTGGACTCATCCAAAGGATGAGCTTATAACCAAGAAAATGTTATCCTCCTCAAGCTTGTCAAAAATAAAGAGGTACTTGCCAGAAATGGTGGGGGAAAAGAGAGAAAAATGAACCTGTTTGTTATACTTTGTGTTTTAGAAAAGCATTTAACCACTCTTGAACATGAAATTTTTTGTTCACCTGGGTTGGGAAATCCTTTGCCTAACAGTTAATCAAACCATATTGAAAGTCTTCAGCTGGTTTCTAGGTATTAGCTTTGGGTCAATTGTCACCAAACCATCTGCAGTGTCATTATGTGTTCAAGAGGTCAGTTCAAATAAGCCATTCATCTGCAAAATATTTTTCATCCATCTTGACCATCCCTGAGTTAGTCCTTGCCAAATATATTTCTTCAAACTTGATCTATGATTTCATGTTGTGGGCTTGCCTACGATGGATCACTTTCTATCGACTTCAGCTCATTATCTAGAAAGATGATCTAGAAATCATCAATACCTTGGAATCTGCATGCCCTAATGGCAGGTTTCTCGCCTTCGACAACAGGTTGCCTCATTGACCTTCGTTCAAAGGATTCTATGACATGTTCGACATCAGCTCATCTATTCACATTTCATGGATTGTACTGACTACTTTGAGAGCCATTGACATTACTGGTGGTTTATCTCACACTTGTTAATAGTTCACATCATTGACTGGTAATCAAGTGGTTTCTACCATGTTCGACTTCGACACATTCATTCACATGGATAGAATCGTACTAGTTCGGGAAGTAGAAATCAAGACCCTGGATCTAGTTTCCACCATCCAAGCTGTGAGGAATTTTGTTATTCATTATACAGTGGACTATTCATAAACAGATGGTTGCACCCATACTGTGTCTACATATGTCTATACTTGTGATGTATTACAAAATCATTCCTATATCAGAGCAGTTTAGTTAGTTTTCTAGTCAGTTTTGATCTGAGCATGGGAATGCCTACCTCAGCGATGATATGTTCACATATATATATTTTGTATTGAATGTTTTTACAGGTTCTGACTAGGGTGTCCACAGAATGATCCTTGAAATGATAAAGTACTTCACTCTTCTTAGATGACAAATGCTATCCTCATCTATTACAGACTTCGCACTTTAGGGGGCAATCTGTTGCACAAAATATTGTCACCATGACATTCTACAATCAGTGTGAGTCTATCACCACTCATATTTTCCTCCTTTGAAAGTCTTAAACCTCAGTTCTTCATGTCAAGCCTTGAAAATAAGAGAAAGCCCTTAAAAGTCTCTAAAACTCTGGTTTCATACTTTCTCTTAGCATTACATGTGGTCCCGCACCTACTGGTCATGTCCCCTGCATACCTGACCGCTCTGTCTCTATGTAATGGGTGCAGACCCCTGTAAAAGTCAAAAAGGTGCAAGTATATTCTTAAAAAATCACTTTGATTCATTTCTGGAAGCTTCTAGAAGGAATCTTGAGGTGGCAAGTTCGCTCCTTTAAGGTTCATGCATCCCATACCTTAAGGAGCTAACCCCTTGATGTGAGGAGCTTAACCCTTTGAAGGAGGACTCTATCCCTTCATAGGTGGACCTGTAACCTCCTTCCTTTTCACTATAAAATGAAGCATTGGGTTGGTCACTGGGGAGGTTGAAAGCTGAAGATTTTTGAGGTGAAATGTTGCTGGAACTTAGTCTTCCTAATTGAGCTTTTGTGAGGAAAGATTACATACCTTGTTGATCTCATTTGGAAGAGTGTGAGGCTTGTCAAAGTAGAGGAGATTTCTGTTTCGGACCCTGGGAGGAGCTTGTACAACATTAAGGCACCAAAGGTTGTAAAGTTCTTCTATTTTCAAAGTTAATACAATCAAGTTTATTTTTCTCAATAAGCTGTGTTTTATGGTTTATTTCATGGATTCCTTGATCACCATGATGAATATGATTTATTATATTAGCTATGCAGGTGTTATTTGATGTGTGCTTGTTTGTGATTGCATGTTCTCAAAAGGAAATTCTTTCGGACGATCGAAGCGTGGCTGCCACAAACTAGCATTGGACTTAAGGTAGGGTCTAAAACACCTCTTAGTTTTTATTAATGAATCGCAATATATTTAGAGAAAGGTAGATTTGCTTGTCCTGCTTGTTGCTAGATATCTGTTGATACTAGGGAGATCGGTCTTGTCTGTAAGAACGATTTATCTCGCCAACAATGGGTCCCACCTGGTCCTCCACACGAAAAAATCAAGTTTCCACGTTATAAGTGTTTTGGGTTTTTTGTCACATTGATGTGCTAATACATAATTAGTTGACACCACCTACAAAGTCACGCTGAGAATAAAATCCTGGGAGTTCCCCTTTGGGCTCCCCTTGAAATATTTAGGGATAAATTTTTGGGACACATGGACATTCCTTACATTTGTGTTGTTCGATGGTTGGGATCTCTTTCGCCTACTCCCTTGTACAGGGATCCTGACCATATGGCTTAGCAAAGAGCCACTCCTTTAACTCTCGACAACAATTCTTGAACTCCACAATCAGCGCTTAGGCATGGTGCCTGGTCAAACGATGCTTATGCTTAAGTATTTGTTTACTCCTTCGGGCCCTAACTCATGGCCCTGCGACAATTATACATGCATGTATTTGAGATGGTTTTCACCCTCAATGTTTGGATTAATATTAATGTATGTATAAGGTGACCTTGCCAAGGCCTCCATGCATAGTATATAGATATATGAGAGTATATGCAAGCCCTTCTGAGGCTATCCCTTCTGATTTTTTGAATATACACGCATAATGGACTTAACATTATCTCTCATGAGCTTTCAACAGGGCTTGGTCCACCCCATTTGACACACATGTATATATATATATATATATATATACACACACACACACACACACACACACACAAAATAAATTGTCCCTCCTGAGCTTTTTAGGTAAAGATCGGCCTCGTATCCAAATCATTTTAATGTAGTATCCATTCAATTAATAGATATATTTCTATCTCTTCTATACACAACCATTTAGACCCGTTTAAAGACTCGGGATAAATACAAGAGTGACCCACTCCTAAATATTAACTTTAGTCATCATCTGTGTTATCAATTAATATTGATAATGCAAAGAACATGAACCGACATTAATATATATCAGTTTTTTGGGATCAACCAACTCTCATTGTTTGTACAATGGTTAGCATGATTTGTTAACAGAGGAATTTAATATTCCTCAATAGTAACATAGGAATTTAACCAACACATTACCCTATGCAATATTTATAGCCTTCTTTGGCTTACATATGGGAAACAAAACCTACTAGCTATTCTTTTAACAGAGAATAAACATTTCATAGATTAACCCATCTATTTGATATCGAGGCACATAGACCATAGTTATTAATCAAGCACTTACCAGATTCTCACAGTCCTTACACACAATGTTTTTAAACTAGGTTTATGCTCAACTTAACATATGAATCTAAGCCATTCCATATTCATGCATTTAAGAAAACAATGTTCATTCACATAATAATATCTCCTTCCTCAGCATACAAGCCATGATAAAATAGTAAATTAAACAAGCATAAAACATTCAAGACATGAGAGTCATAAGAATACACTTATCTTCGATAGATTGAACCGGGAAACTAAGATTGGGACTTCAACTCTCCACCAAACCTTAGACACATTGTAGCCAAACCATTCTTGCAGTATTCACCCATGAGCCAAATTCCAGAGATTGAGGATGTGTTGTTAAGGGATTAAACCAACTTTTCCATCTAAAAATAGGGACTCCAAAGGACCATCCAACTCCACCCACCAGCTAATTCCTGTTGTCAATATCTCACAAGGGAATCTAGAGTTCCACCATGTCCACCCTTCAACTACTTCAATAAGGAAATGTGGATCTACCTTTACAGGCCAAAGGAGGGAATCCAGATGCTCACCACTACCAAAAACTGAATGAGGAATCCAGAGTTTTGTGACCTCCACCCTCAAAAAAAAAAATTCACATAGTGATTTCACCAAATCTCGAGAATACATAACCCACTATATAAACCAGAAAATAAGCAGAGAGGGCTAAATAACTTTCCTTTTAAGGAATCCAAGGAATGGATCTCCACCCAAGGTGTCAATGGAATCCAGAGAAATCCATCTCTATCCTCTAGTCTTAAAAGGAATCCAAAGACTAATGTCCTCACCTAAGGGTCTCAACCAAATATTTTCACTAGTCCTTGCCTTCTAGTAGAAACACAAAGTTATGTACTCTTTTCCTATTGTGTTATGCTTTCTTTCCTCCTCCGTAGCACAACAAATGCTTATGTGAACCTCTTCTTGAGGCTTTATTTCCTTGTCTTATTCCCTGAGATTATTTATCTGTTGTCTTGCATTCTTTGTTGTTCTCTGTGAGTGTAGAATGATCCTCCCCTTCTCCTTAGTGTGTGTTGTTTTTGAGAGAATGTTCCCCCCTTCATAAGTCCTCCACTACACTCTTACCATTGTTTTAGGTTGCATGGGAAAAAATCCTTGTCACCCGTCCTCTAGCTTGTCCATGGTGGTTCTTGTTTTTGAGTGGTGGTGGGGATGTTGTTGAGTCAACTGCCTGTCACACTCTCATGTTGGTTTACTTCAATTATCCATACTACCAGTGCAACCCATCCTTCTTAAAAAAATTTCCTCTCTACCTTGTGGAATTATCCTCAACCATGAGGAATAATGTAGTGTGCCACCTACCAATGGAAATTACATGATGAGTACTATCATATGATGATGGTCTTGTTTACAATTTCACTATTATTTCCATTCATTTACCTCATCAAATGTGGGGTATCTTGATCACACTGTAGGGGCTTCTAAAATTTTTGGCTTCCTTTTATTGTCCATTGGAAGTTCTAATTGGTGCAATTCACTAACATATATTAAAATAATTCAAGATAAAGTGTTGCTTCTTTCCATCACCATTTCCAAAGAGGATGCATTCTTGGTTAAATTTAACATCAATGACAATACCATTCAATAATATCCCCTTTTTCCATTGATGGAAACACAAATACTCCCCCTGCAATGATTGCTCCCCCTCTCTCCATGCTTCTAATATTCCTCTCTTGATTTCTCTCCCCCTTTGCATTTATGGCAAAGTGTAACTCCCCCTAATGAAGTATCTTTGTCTATCTTATTTCAATATGCCTTTCTTCCCCTGTCTTGTTGTGCCTCTTACGACTTTCCTTTTTGGATCCATCTATCAATATGCCTTACTAAACATTCACCTCTATGATAATGATAAGGATTCCTTTTGCAATTCTCCCAAGGTTAATCTTGAAGTGCCACAAAAACTATCCAAGACTTTTCTTATCAAATTTTATGCTCGACTACACATAATGTTGACAAATATTCCTATAATGTTGATCACTATTATGACAAATTTTTCTTCTCTTCCATCAAACCATTGAGGTTTTTCTATTCCAAATCAAAGTTCCTGAAGGACAAATCTTCAAATTTGTGATTGTTGCTACTTATACTCCCCATATTCAACATTCACGTGATTGGGAGACTTCAAGAAAATATAATTTAGAATGATATATGAACTTTATCTACTATAGGATCATTATAAACCTCGAAATCTTCCTTTGTACCTATAAATTTATCATGGTATTGCGACTTTACAAATCATGATAGCATGACCTCTGATATTTATTCATTCACATGTTCTTCTTGCTTTTGTTTTCTTTTCCAAACCTTCTTGTACATGATATCAGTGTTTTCCCTTATGGAAGACTTCATCATGCTTTTGCAGTCATGAGCTCTGTGTCCATAGTTGTGGCATTGAAGCATTCTATATTATACCTGAATGATGAAGCAACTGACATATATTTTCTATTGACAACTCCATTTGGATATTTGTTTTATGCACCTGAAAGATTTCTTCTAGGATTTTGATACTATCCTTGGTGATCATCCTTACCATAAGCTTTGCAATCACTAGCCTTATGCCCATAATTTGTACATGAAAAACAATAACCCAGAAACATATAAGTGTACTTGGATGAGATGGATTTCCTTGATGATGTTGATCTTCTGAAGACATTCTTTCTTGGAGGAGGCTCAGTCCTTTGTTGATCCTTGTTGTTAGCATAACTTCTTGGAGCAGTAATACTTTCAATCTTCTTTTGTCTTTCACTTGGCCTTTGAAGGATTTTTCTTTCAATATTCTCTTCAACATTGCTCTTTGGGGGCTTGGAACTTGTGCCTTTGTTGCATGGAGCTTCACCTACTTGTTTTTCCTTCATCTTTAAGTGAGCAATTTCTTGTTCGCTTTCATCAATGACATTATTCTTCTTTTTATCATCCTACAATTACTTCTTTTTCAATTCCTTGAGCTTGTTTATTTCAGATATAGAAGCATCACGTTCTTCTTTTTTTTAGTAACTTCTGCCTCATAGTCCTGAACCTCAATTTTCAAGAATTTTCTCTCCTTTTTTCCTCCTCTACTTGAATTTTTAGGAGGGAAACTTCTTCTTCGAGTATATGATTTGTCTTCTCTATTTTCTAAGATCACTAGGCATTGACCAATTCTCTCTCCATGTCCGCTTCTCCTTTTCTTATTCATTGTTATTAGGTTATTTGATCTGAGTATATGCTCTATCACGATGATCATAATCTTCTTCATCTTGATATGCATGCTTCTTGTTGAAATATGGCAACAAGAATATTCCAATTTAATTTGTCCTTGAATTAAATTGTGAATTAAAATCGAATTTAGTCTTAACAACTACTTGGAAATAATTAATTAATTTATTTTAAATTAATTAGTTGGAGAAATTCAAGTTAGAAGTCTTTATGAAGTCATGCAAGATTTATCCCTTAAATTAAGGAGATAAGATTGAGTTATATTTGATTTGTAATTAGTTAACTCAGTTTACTGAGTTAAGTCTAGTTAAATTAGTTCCAAATTGTTTGAGGAACTAATGGTGAGTTAACAGTCAATTGATGCATGCATGGAGTCAACTTGTGCTACTCCAGTTAACTGAATATTCCCTCATCAGAAACTCATGCATGTCTATTTTGAGAAAGACCCAATTGATAATAAATTCAAGGATAGTGTACTATCAGTTGCATGTGTTTTCTCATGGAGAAAACTCATGCATGCAGTCAAGGATTTATTCTTGAGGATTAAGCAGTTTTGGAGGAGGGTTTTCCACTTGGTAACAAGAAATCATCCACAAGGAACAGCGCAACGAAATAGGAGCTTGGAGGGTAGAGAGGAAGGTTGGAGAGAAGCAAAGATTGCCTGTGAGCATCTGTGAGGATTGTACTGAGCATTGGCTAGCTATGCGAGCTAAGGATTTGTATGATTCCTATGTATTTTCACCTTGTATGATAATACATATAGTGTGGGGTTTTTTAACTGAGGCTTTCCCCAAAAGTATTTTCATGTGTATTGTGCCATTGATTCTTCTTCTTCTGGTTATATTGTTCAGCTCAATATTTAAGCTTCCGCAAATTGATAGTAGAAGTAGGTTATAGTATTTTTCTTTGATTTATATTGCTAACCTACCAGCAGATTTTCTACACGGTATCAAAGCTGGATTTGTAGAAATTTTCTACATGGTATCAGAGCTATGAACAATATACTAAGAAGAGAATTCGAAGTCTGAAGTTCGGGGTTGCAGGTGCAAATCGAATTCATATCATACTTCAAGGTTGGCCAATGGCGTTCTATGACTTGAGACCCGAGTATGCCTTGGAAGGTAGCTCGAATTACATTGCATGGAAAGATAGAATGGGGGTTGTATTAGAAGACAATGGCTTAAAGGAGTTCATTGATCAATAAATCCCAAAGCCAGCTTCAACTAATGCACAAGAATCCGCTGAGTGGAAGAAGTGTGTGGCGAAGGTGAGACGAATCTTCCTTGAGGGATTTCGAGACAATATTGTCTTGAGTCTCCATGGGAAGGATACTCAATTTTCAATGTGGAAGAAATTGAAGGACCTCTACCAGAACAATAGCGACCAGAGGAAATTGGTGCTCAAAGATAAGCTTCAAAGAATCAAGATGGAGAAGGGCGACTCTATTTCCACATATCTGAACAAGCTCACCACCTGCAGAGATGAGCTTGGCAGTGTGGGAATAACTACTGCCGATGATGATATGGTGAGCCTCGCTCTCCTTGGCCTTCCAAAGAGTTGGAATAGCTACCAGGACTCTGTGAATGGAAGGGAGAAACTACTGGATTGGGAACGACTGTGGTCGGATCTTATGCAGGAGGAGCACACGAGATGGTTCTTCATCCAAGAATGATGATGAAGAAAATCTGGCCTTAGCAAGTAATGCAAGGAAATGGAAGGGGAAGGCTTCCCATTTCAAGTCGAATTATTCTCATGGAGGGAAGAAGGGTGACATGTCTAAAGTAAGATACTTTAATTGTCATGAGATGGGACATTATGTGACTAATTGCCCATCGAAGAAGTCCAAGAAGGGATCCTCGAAAGGATCGGAAGGTGAGGCATTTTCCTCTCAGTTCAAAATGGACTTTAACCTTATCGCATGCATGGTGTCATCAATGATGGGTTGTGTCTGGTATCTTGACAATGGAGCCTCATTCCACATGACAGGTGATAAAAACTTATTCAGTGCCTTGGAGGAAAAACACCTCAAGATGCGCATAGAGATGGGTGACGACGGAAGGTATAGTGTTTCAAGAGTGGGCACAGTTGCTTTTCAGAGGGAGCATGGAGCTCCTATCACCTTGACAGATGTGAAGTATGTGCCTAGACTGAAGAAGAACTTGGTATCATTCACGATGTTGGAGGACAAAGGCTGCGATGTTGTCTTCAGTAAAGGAAAGGCGTTCCTAAGACACATAGCCACGGGTCAGACCAAGAGGGTAGGCATTCAGGCGAATAATCTCTATAAACTAGAGGTAGATGATTGTGTAGCATTGAGTATGAAAGAAAAATTGGTGCAAAGCCAAGACATTGGCGAGTTGTGGCACAAGCGGTTGGGCCATTTGCATCATGGGGCTTTGAAGATAATGTAGCAGATATCTACGGGACTTCCCAAAGGTAAACTTGAGCAAGTTGGCACATGCAAAGGTTGTACCTTGGAAAGTACACCAAGTCTTCCTTTCATGATCGAGACAGTCAAGCAAAGGCTATCTTAGAGCGAGTTCATATTGATTTGTGTGGACCATTCTCGACGACATCCACAGTGAAGCAAAGGTATTATGTGATTTTCATTGATGACTATTCTCGTAAATGTTGGATTTATTTCATGCAGAAGAAGGACCAAACCTTCACAAAGTTTGGTGAGTTCAAAGCTTTGGTCGAGAAAAATTTAGGGAAGAAGATCAAGGCCTTGAGAAGCGACAATGGTGGAGAATGTCTCTCAAGGGTTTGAGGACTTCTGTGCAGTGGAAGGAATTAAACGAGAGTTGACGACACCTCATAACCCACAGCAGAATGGGGTGGCCGAGAGGAAGAACAGAACTATTGGAGGGGCAACACGAGTAATGTTGCATGACCAAGGTCTACCACTTCACTTGTGGGCTAAGGCATGCAACACAGCGTTCTATTTTCATGATAGAAGCCTGCATCGCATACTTGGGATGAAGACACCAGAGGAAGCTTTCTCCGGTAAGAGACCAGATGTGGGTCACTTCAGGATCTTTGGCTCATCAGTATATTACCATGTGACAAAGGATGCACAAAAGAAGCTTGAGCTGACAATAGAGTTAGGGATATTTGTGGGGTACACTGATACACCTCACAACTATCGGGTGTACTTTCCTACCAATCAGAGGACAGTGGTTCGCAGAGATCTCAAGTTTGATGAGCAAAAGGCCATGCGAGTTTCCCTTGAGAGGGAGCTCCAACTACAGGTTGTGGAGGAGTTGTTGGTTACTAAGGAGGAGGAGCCTCAGACTGATGTGGAGCAGCCACATGCGGAGGTTCCATGAGTGGAGGCATCCACTCAAGAAGAGTCTTCCAAAGATGGACAGAAGCGCACAAGAGAAGCTGACAGATTATTGGAGGATGCGAGAGAGAATGTGGGAGCACCATCTTCTCATCACAGACAGAGGAGGTCACCTGAGAGGTACACTAGATACATGGCCATTGCTGGGGAATGTGTTGAGATCGAGCCATCTTCATTTGAGGAAGTAGTGTAGCAGCCAATTTGGGTTGATGCTATGGTGGAGGAGTATGACTCCATAGTTCATAACAGTGTTTGGGATGTGGTTCTGAGACCGGAGAACAAGTTAGTTGTGAGTTCCTGTTGGCTTTACAAGGTAAAGCAAGCTGCTAATGGTAGTGTGGAGAAGCATAAGGCAAGATGTGTTTCCCGTGTCATTTCATAGGTCGAGAGAATCATGTTGCTTCCATAATTTTCGACAGAGGAGCAAGATGCTGACATTTTGACAAAGGCATTGTCAAAATGTAAATTCGAGTTCCATAGAGATAGGATCGGGTGGCAGATAATCCCTTTCTTGTTGAGAGGGAGTGTTGAAATATGGAAACAAGAATATTCCAATTCAATTTCTCCTTGAATTAAATTGTGAATTAAAATCGAATTTAGTCTTAACAGCTACTTGGAAATAATTAATTTATTTATTTTAAATTAATTAGTTGGAGAAATTCAAGTTAGAAGTCTTTCTAAAGTCATGCAAGAGTTATCCCTTAAATTAAGGAGATAAGATTGAGTTATATTTGAGTTGTAATTAGTTAACTCAGTTTACTGAGTTAAGTCTAGTTAAATTAGTTCCAAATTTTTTGAGGAACTAATGGTGAGTTAACAGTCAGTTGATGTATACATGCACTCAACTAGTGCTACTCCAGTTAACTGAAGATTCCCTCATCAGAAACTCATGCATTTTTATTCTGAGAAAGACCCAGTTGAGATTAAAGTCAAGGATAGTATACTATCAGTTGCATGTGTTTTTTCATGGAGAAAACTCATGCATGCAGTCAAGGATTTATCCTTGAGGATTGCGCAGTTTTGGAGTAGGGTTTTCCACTTGGTAACAGGAAATCATCCACAAGGAATAGCACAAGGAAATAGGAGCTTGGAGGGCAGAGAGGAAGGTTGGAGAGAAGCCAAGATTTCATGTGAGCATCTGTGAGGATTGTACTGAGAGTTGGTTAGTTGTGAGAGCTAAGGCTTTGTATGATTCCTATGTATTTCCACCTTGTATGATAATACAGATAGTGTGGGGTTTTTTGGATGAGGCTTTCCGCGAAAGTATTTTCATGTGTATTGTGCCATTGATTCTTCTTCTTTTAGTTATATTGCTCATCTTGATCTTTAAGCTTCCGCAAATTGATAGTAGAAGTAGGTTATAGTATTTTTCTTTGATTTATATTGCATTATCTGGTTAACCTACCAGCAGATTTTCTACATGGTATCTGAGCTGGATTTGTAGAAATTTTCTACACTTCCTTAATTATAGATTTTTGAAGATTCTCCCAGAGATGTTTGGCGAATGAGCATTGACCCGCATTAGCTTTCACATAATCTGGAAAGGCACTTATAATGACATGCATTTCTTTTGTATTGTACCTTCTTGATTCATCCATACATGTGTTTCCAGAAATAAATGAATACCATACATCATATCCAAGCGCTCCCAAATAGGCTTCCATTCAACCTTCCAAATTTAATAGCTTGTTTCATCGAACAAAGGAACTAGACCAACCTGTTTCTCCTTAGCAACTATAATAGATTCTACAATGTCAAAGACTTCCTTTGATCATTTGGAGGTGTTCTTACTTGGCTTTCCCAACTTTTTTCTCTTGAGATTTAACTTCTAACTGTTACGATACAACTGAAGGAACTTGCTCTGATACTGATTGTTCGAATATTAACCAATATTGAGAGGGAGGGTGAATCAGTATTGGGCACTTTTTAACAATTTTAATCATATCATGAAAATATTGATCAGTTAACAACACCATTCAACAATGCATAACATCATAGACAATACATAATATTTTTTTAGGTGGAAACCCTTCTGGGAGAAAAACCATCGAATGCTTTTTAATATATGTGTTTTAAGTTTACAACAATAGGAAGTTCCAACTTCCAATATTATCCATTGACAACTAGAAGGAGGCTCTAACACCTTGGTTTTATCATCTCCAACTGAAAGCATACGCCAACACCCTAGTTTTACCAACTCTAACTACAAGGATGCTCCAACCCTACTAGCATCAATTTGTTTCCCTAGCACCAACTTGCCACCCTGAAGTGTTATAAAGCTCCAACATGAAGGAGACTCCAAACTTTGCCTTGCACCATCCTACCACCCTGAAAGTAGAAGATAGATGAATAATGTTTACCACTATCTCTATCAACTCTTCCAAATACAAACCCTATCTCAACAGCTTTCCTCAAAACATATTTGTGTCTTTTTCAAACCCTAGCATCACCATGCCTCAGTAATAAAAATTGTGTGACAGTATCAACATGCATACAATAATGGAAATATGAAACCTCTTTTGTTAATCAATACATACTCATGGAAACAATAGTACAAACATTTTTATCTAAGCTCAACCAAGTCAACATTAGCAAACATTCTCTAACTGGTATCCCTTCACTCATCACTCTCAACATCTGTTGTATATATTCTTTCACTATCAAACACTTAGATTAAGACATACAAGGTAGTAGCTCAAGGAAATATACGACAATACTAGGCTCAACAATGCTTGCGTGTATACATCAATAGTGTCACATATTAACCTTTACATAGCCAACACTATCTCTATATTCAATGGAAAATAATTTATGCCATACAAACCCTAGCATAATACCAACTCAATTATACATGGCATCAATATGTGCTAAACTCAAAATGAGCACTGGCCATAACAATGTAATCCTCAATTTAGTAAGCAACCATCAACACTTTGTCATTATTAATAGCTTCAGCAATAAACCCCTGTGATCATCAATAAGCACAAGCTTTGCACAACAACAATATAGAACCCACACTCAGCCTCACTAACAAAATTACTAACATTATCCCTGTAAAAAATAATACTTGTAAAATTTATCACTCAGCTTCAGTACAAACAATGTCAAAGATATACACCATACAAACTACTAATCTGGATTTCAACAATGATCAACGTAAGAGTCTAATAGTCGTGTATTCATAATTACAAGGTAAACGCCAGATGGATCACCATGTGCTCAAACCTTCCTTTAAAACATATATTCATTGAGTATCAATGTATCAAACAGATCAAATGAAACACCAGTTGTTCCCATCCTTCACACATAGTACAATAAGAATCCAATCAAACAAATTTAGTCACACATAGATAATCAACCCTAAAGTTGTACACACACTACAAAATATCAAGAAATTATATCAATATTAAAACAATATAAATGTCATGTAGTTGGTTAAATATTGGTTTGTAGGACCTTGCTATTGTACCACTAGTTTGCAACCAAGTCAAACTAGACCTTAATAACCTTCAAAGGCCCCCTACCTCTTTGGTCTAAATGGATCACTTGGTTTTGACTTCGGCCCTGATATGAAAGATCGATTTAACCACATATATGAAATTTTCAACATATTCAAATTAGGTCTCCTAATTGTGGCCTTCTCATATGGCTTGCAGACCTTCTCCTGTGGCCTAAAATAGGTTTTTTCAACTCTAATACACTACAGCTACAATGGAATTAATGCAGTTGTTAGGTCCCTATAATACTAGTGTAACCCCCTTATTGTTATTGTTAGTGTAGCCCCCTTATTGTTATTGTTGTGCCCATGTAGCCCCCATATTGTTATTCTTGTGCCCCATAGAATCCCACTATTGTTATTGTTGTTCCCTTACATTATTATTGTTATGTAGGCTCTGATTATATTATGACCCCTTAAACTCCTATATATACAAAGGAGGTATTTTCATTTGTATCATATAAGAATTGTTCATTTATTTAATATAAAGGAAGTTTTACTCGCGAAGAGGATAATTTTTAATTCATTGATCTATCTTTTCTTCTATTTTTTGAGATGGTTGCATAACATTTGGTATGACAACGTTGGATTCTAGGGTTTTGCTTCTCCAAACAGGTCATCTTGGAATTTTTTCTATAATGTTTTTTCTACGAGGCTTCAAAAGATGAATTTTTGACCACATGGAGCTGAAATATTGGTGAACTTCTTGTAAAAATTTCAGATCTTGGTTCAGTATAGTTTCTAAGATATGATCTGGGTAAGTTAGGGTTTTTGCATGCTTTAGAATTTAGTATCAAAACAATGACCTAAGGAAAATCGTCATAAATTTTGTTTCAAGCATCATAATTGAATTCCATAAAACATAGTTGAAAGTGCACAGACTTTACTTTGTTGTGTAGAAATTTTAGGGCCTAAGGTTGAAACACTGACACGTGGGCTCCCAAACAACTTCTTTCTACTGAACCAATCCATAATCAGGACATCGTGGGAGATTTGGCATAACTCTATATTGAAGAATCCAATATTTCTAACTTGTGGCATTGGAAAGAAAATTAATAGGGATACCACAAGATCAAATTTCAAACCTTGGATATTTGAAATTACAGAGTTACAACCATTTCAAGATCGAGCTCCTTAAAGCAAGAAAAATGTGTGTATTTTTTTATAGAAATTGCATAACTTTTGTTTGAAAAATCAATTTGAAGTGATTCCAAGGGAATGTTGAAGCACATATATTAGTATTGGGTTTTAAAATGTCTCCAAAACAAAAGAATTTCACACTCATTAAGCCCTCAGAAATTTCTACGATGACGCATGAAGAGGAATAATTGCAACATGATATATCAAAATTATGGGACCAAGTGCAACAAATTTCGCTCTCACAAAGAGAAACTAAAGATGAACTAAAATGGGACATGGTTGGTTTAAAATGGGACATGGATGGTTTAAAATCGGAAATAAAAGGTGACATGTGTGTTATAAAAGGAAACATGGAGGTTTTTAAAGTAGACATGGATGCGATGAATGTCAAGTTGGAAGGGTTGACAAAGTTGTTACAAGAAAGGCTTCCAGTTGGTGACAAGGTAATCCATGATAATCATGATGAGGGCAACAGAAATATGAATTATGATTTTAGATACTCCAATGTGGGGTTTAAGAACGACCACATTCCAAAGATAGATATGAGGAAGTTTGATGGCAAGGATTCGATAACGTGGATACTACAGATGGAGCAATATTTTGATCTACAGGATGTGCAACCCTCACAAAAGGTACGTATCTCATCTTTATATTTAGAATCCAATCAGTTTGTATGATATATATTTCTTTTTTCTCGTAAACCACTTGTCACCTGGTAAATTTTTGCAGAGGAAATGATATCACATTATGAAGATACAAAAAGAAACACCTTCCTTAGCCAATTGATAAATCTCAAGCAAAAGGGTTCAATGGTGAAGCACATTGAAGACTTCCAAAAAATGAATATTAGGGTAATTGATATTACAGAGGAACATAGGATTGATGTCTTCATATGGAATTTAAAAGATAACATCCAACATAAGGTTTTCCTTTGGGAACCTGATTCATTGGAGAAGACATTCAGGGTGGCAAGAAAAGTTGAAAGCAAAATTTTGGAAACAAGGAAGTATAACACTCACAACTATAAATATGGAAGTGTTTTTGCTCCTAGTCTTCCACAACCTACAAGGTTGACACCATAAAAATTTGAGGAAAAAAGAGAAAAATGGATTTGTTACAATTGTGATAGAAAATACACTAAATGTCATAAGTGTGCTGAGAATAAATTATTCTACATAGATTATGAAGAGGAGGAAGAAAAGGAACAATAAACATCAAAAGAGGAGGGTATACACCAGGAACCAACCCCAAAGAAAGAAGAAATGAATCCAACCATATCTTGTAATGCATTGGCAAGAATTACCACTCTTCAAACTCTCAATATAGAAGGATATATCAACAAGAAAAAAGGTAATGTTGTTGATTTATTCAGGTAGTACCCATAATTTTATTCATTGTAAGATATCCAAGGAAATGAACTGCTTCCCATATCCAACACCATAGTGTCAAGTGATGGGTGAAAATAGAGGAACTATAAATTGCTCTCGAAAGTGCCATAGTATCAAGCTAACTATGGGGGAATATGTATTGAATAGTCCAATTATTTCCATTTCAATGGGTGGTGTTAACGTTGTACTAAGAGTCCAATAGTTACAATCTTTGGGAATGATAACTTTCAATTTTCAAGAACTTTTCTTGAATTTTTTTTGGGAAGGAAATGAATTTGAATTAAGGGGTATCATAGGGAAACCAATAAATATAATCAGCTCTAATAGCATGAAAAATCTTATGAAGAAAGAACAACGGGGTGTAATTGCACAATTATGCTCATTAGAGGTTCAAACATCAAAATCATTTATTTCTCTAGATCTCCAAAGTATTGGACAATCATTCCAAGGTGTTTGAAACTCCCAAAGGCCTCCCACCTATTCATGATCAGGATCATGTTATTCATTTGATTCTAGGAAGTGTTCCTCCAAACATCAGGCCTTATAGATATCCTTATGCCCAAAAGAGTGAAATTGAACATATGGTTGCAGAAATGCTAGAGGCTGGTATAATTCAACCTAGTCAAAGTTCTTTCTCTGCTCCAATAGTATTGGTGCATAAGAAGGATGGATCATGTCATATGTGTCTAGATTATAGGGAGCTTAACAAGCTCACTAATGAAGATAAATTTCCCATTCTTGTCATTTATTAATTGTTGGATGAATTACATAGAGCAATTTACTTCACCAAGCTTGATCTTCATTCAGGATATCATCAAATTAGAATGATGACTGAATATACTCTCAAAACAACATTCAGAACTCATGAGGGTCATTATGAATTTTTGGTCATTCCTTTTGGCCTTACTAATGCACCTTACACATTTCAAGGTTTGATGAATTCCATTTTAAAAGCCTTCCTTAGAAAATTTGTTTTAGTATTTTTTGATGATATACTAATCTACAACCATTCTTGGAAGTGTCATGTTCAACATGTTGATAGGGTGCTCAAACTATTGGAGGAGAAATAATTATATGCAAAAACATCCAAATGTTTCTTTGGAGTATAGGAGGTGGAATATTTGGGTCATATTGTATCTCATGTGGGCATTAAGGTAGACCCTAACAAAATTAAAGCCATTAAGGAATGGAAAATCCCCACAACCATAAATCATCTTCAAGGATTTATCGGGTTGAAGGGGTATTATCGCAATTTTTTTAAGAATTATGGGAGAATAGTGAAACCTCTAACATCATTACTGAAGAAAGATGCATTATTGGAATCCAGAAGCAACTAAGGCCTTTGAATGTCTTAAAGAGGCAATGTGCCAAACATTGGTCTTAGCTATGCCAGACTTCACAAAAACCTTTATTGTGGAATGTGATGCCTTGAGAAATGGAATTGTTGTTGTTTTAATGCAAGAAGGAAGACCCATTGCTTTTCAAAGTTGTCCAATCAATGAAATTTATTTACACAAACCTATTTATGAGAATGAAATGTTGGCAATACTACATACACTAAAGCAATGGCGACCTTACCTAATGGGAAGACACTTTAAGGTATAAAAAAATCATGATATCCTTAAATACTTTTTGTAACAAATATTATCTTTAGAAGAGCAAGAAAAATAGGTGACAAATATGTTGGGTTATGAATTTGAAATCATCTACAAAAAAGGGAAGAAAAATGTTGTTGCATATGCACTCTCAAGAAAGGATGAGGATGTGGAAGCATTGCTTTGTGCCATTTCTATTATCCAACCTGAGTGGACAACCGAAGCAAGGGTTGAATGGAAGAATGATGAAGTGAGGACACTCATTCAAAGGTTGCAGCGATATCCTGGTACATTTGATACATTTAGCTGGAAAAATGATTCATTATGGTACAAAGATCGCTTATATCTTTGTAATAATTCCCAACTCAAATAAAATATTCATTTGGAATTGCACACCTCTCCCTTAGGAGGGAACTCAAGATTTTTAAAAACTTACCATAGGATCAAGAAGGATTTCTTTTTGGATGGCCTTAAATTTGATATTCAGAAATTTATGGCAAAATGTTTGGTTTGCCAAGAAAATAAAGTTGAGACAATTAAGACCTCAGGTCTATTACAACCTTTAGTCATTCCAAGTCAGCGTTGGGAGGAGGTCCCAGAGGATTTTATCATAGGTTTACCCAAGTCTGAAGGAAAGAGTGTCATCACGGTGGTACTTGATAGAATTACCAAGTATGCACACTTTTATGCATTATCTCATCCTTTGAAATCTAGTACAATTGCTACCGCATTTATGGAAACAATTCAAAATCTTCATGGAAACCCAAAGATTATAGTAAGTGACAGAGATCCCATTTTCATTGGAAATTTTTGGATGGAATTATTTTCTTGTCTTGATACTCAATTAGCTCATAGTTCATCTTATCATCCTCAATATGATGGGAAAACTGATATAGGGAACAAATGTTTGGAAGGATAATATCTTCGTTGCTTTTTATCTAATAAAAAAAACACAATGGGTCAAGTGGTTACCTCTATTTGAATGGTGGTATAACACTTCCTTCCATACTGCAACAAAAATGACCCCATTTATGGCACTTTGTGGATATCTTCCACCATCCATCACATCATATTTAAGAGAAAATTATAAGGTTCAAGCAATGGAAGATCACATCGAGCATCAACAACAAGTTCTCCAACTCTTAAAGGATAACCTCACTCTAGCGCAGAATCGAATGAAAAAACAGGCAAATCAGCATCACAGTGAAAGAAGTTTTGATGTAGGTGACTGAGTATTTTTATAGCTACAACCATACAAACAAATGTCTCTCAAGAAAGCGAAGAAGGATAATAAATTATCACCCAAGTACTATGGTCCTTAGAAGGTGTTGCAAAATATTGATACTATGGCATACAAATTGGAGTTGCTTGCATCTTCCCCAGTACACCCATTTTTCCATGTTTCATGCTTAAAGAACATTATTGGTGACAAGATTCTAGTTAAAACAGTGTTTCCATAACTTAACAAAGAAGGAAAAATCATATTTGAGCCTAAAGAAGTCACAGAAACAAGAACCTGACAACTACGGAATCGATCAATTTCAGAGTATCGAACTTACCCACTGAAGATTCCACATGGGAGGATGATAATTTTATATAGAAGCATCCATAACTACTTAAGCATTGAGGAAAACACTTTTTGAAGGACAGGGGCATGTCAGGTCCCTATAATACTAGTGTATCCCCCTTATTGTTATTGTTAGTGTAGCCTCGTTAATATTATTGTTGTGCCCATGTAACCCCCATATTGTTATTATTGTGCCCCATAAAATCCTACTATTGTTATTGGTGTACCCTTACATTATTATTGTTATGTAGGCTCTCATTATATTGTGACCCCTTAAACTCCTATATATGCAAAGGAGGTCTTGTCATTTGTATCATCTAAGAATTGTTCATTTATGTAATGGAAAGGAGGTTCCCCCCTCGAAGAGGATAATTTTTAAGTCATTGATCTATCTTTTCTTCTATTTTGTGAATTGGTTGCATAACAATGACCCTCTCTCAAGATCCAAATGGACCTAAAACAGAACTTAGACAAAGTCTTAGACAACATGAAATTTTCTCAAGAGAGGCCTCAAAGCAGGCCAAGTATTACACTTAAAATATGCCCTCAGATCTGCTACAAATAAGTGATTGTATGCATTTACTTCTGCCCTAGATAGGTTCAAAATAGGCCTTAAAACAAGATTTGGAATAGACCTATGATTTTACTTAGACGTGAACCTTCCATAAGAGGAAATTCCCCTAAGAAATGGGCCTTAGACAGGCCGAAAAATGCCTTAGAATGGGGTCGAAGGCTACCTTAGATTGGCTTCAGACTAGATAAAATTATGCCTCTAGAAGTGTGAATTTTGTCTCAAAGAAAAATCCTCAAGAGTTTGAATCTTATTCAATTAAAAATACCATGCAAAAGACACACCATAAAGCACAAAAACCCTTAAATAACTTGGCTTGTTTCTTCAATATGTGTGTTGCCCTGGTCTTAGAAAATATCAAACAAGATAATGCTTTAAAAAAATTTGTTTTTGGAGGGAAACCAAGTTCCCTATATATACACAATGTGGGGAGATCAAGAGGGGGGTAACTTTCCCTTAAACCCATGGAGCTGACTTGATTTCACATAAACATATAATTCTATAAATTTAATTTTTGTAGGAATGACTATAAATCTTATCTGGAAGCTAATTTTAGAAACAATATTTCTCCTTTTTAGGCTAATTATATCTATACTTGTAATAGCTAAGACCAATAAATATTTATTCAATTTTTATGCCAAAATTTGGACCAAAAACATCATTTAGATTTGGTCACAACGACTACACTTTCGGGGCTTCAACTTGGAGAAGGCATATCTCCTCAGCTATCAAAAGTAAACTATTGGAAATGGCATGATGAGTACTATCAAATGATGATGGCCTTTCTTGCAAATTCATTATTCTTCACATTCATTTACCTCATTAAATGCGGAAATATTGATCACACCACAAGGACTTCTAAACTTTTGGGCTTCCTTCTCTTGTCCATTGGAACTTCCAATTGGTGCAAACCACTGACGTATATTAAAAACGTTTGAGATAAGGTGTTATTTCTTTCCTTCACTACTTCCAAGGAGGATGCATTCATGGTTGACTTTGACATCAATGAAAACACCATTCAACAGCTTAAGAATTTTTTTTTTTAGTAGCATTCCTTAAAATGACGAAGAATATGATGCAATGATATGAGAGATAAGAACCTATACATTAACCACAAGCCTCCTATGGTTAGTTTCTATTCTCCCAACTTCTAAGGAATGTAGGTATAATAGATTCGAAATTAGAATGTTTTCTAAAAATTAATCAAAATAAATATAGATATTAAAGGTGGATTACAGTAATTCCACAAAGAAACCCCAAGGAACTAACACTGCTAGAAAAATAATCATAGTAGAGGGGTCTAACTAGTCAAATTATCTTACTCATATAACCAGCTTCTTGGCTAAGAACTGACATGAAAACTCAATTATTCTTACAAAAGTGGCAACCTTAATCCAAATAAAATATACCTTCACTAAAGGAAGCATCAATACTTCAACAAATGAACAATCAAGATACTACTTTCATGAGATAACAACTTAAGAGATAGACAACCAACTTGTAAAACATCTAAGTGATAATTTTCACTTGTATAGTTGAGGCTTCTGTGATCCATAACAAGTTTATGATAGATTTTTCGGCGAAAATCACATGAGAAACCATTTGTCGACGCGTTTCGAACCAACCAGTGTGGTTCATTGTCAGGACAAGTTGAAGAACAGATCCATCTTAGCCTGTTAAATAGCTAGAGCAGAGACACCAACGGTTACCTGGGCAAAAGGTTGACTTAAGGAGCAAGGTCAAATTTAGTTATATTAGGTAAAAATAAATAAATAAATATCTAAATATATAAATTATAAATTATAATATAATAATAAAAATAAATAAAAATATATAAATTTATATATAGAAATATAAATTTAGTTATATCGGGTGTAAGATACATACATAAATATATAAATATATAAATGAAGAAATATGAAAAAATAATAGATTATTTATTTATTAAAAAATATATAAATGAAGAATAATAATAAACTATTTATTTATTTATGAAAATATAAATTAATAAATATAATAGCAAAAAATAAATTATTTATTTAATTTATATAAATGAAAAATAAAAATAAATATCTAAATATATAAATGATAAATAATAAAAATATAGAAATTTAAATATAGAAATATAGATTTAGTTATATCGGGTGTAAGATACATACATAAATATATAAATATATTAAATGAAGAAATATACAAAAATAATAAATTATTTATTTATATATAAATGAAGAATAATAATAAACTATTTATTTATTTATGAAAATATAAATTAATAAATATAATAGCAAAAATAAATTATTTATTTAATTGATATAAATGAAAAATAAAAAAATAAATATCTAAATATATAAATGATAAATTATAATATAATAATAAAAATAAATATAAATATATAAATATAAATATAGAAATATAAATATAGAAATATAGATTTAGTTATATTGGGTGTAAGATACATACATAAATATATAAATATATAAATGAAGAAATATAAAATAATAATAAATTATTTATTTATTAATAAATATATAAATGAAGAATACTAAAAAACTATTTATTTGTTTATGAAAATATAAATTAATAAATATAATAGCCAAAATAAATTATTTATTTAATTTATATAAATGAAAAATAAATGGTATCATTAGTAAGGTAAATACATAAATTTAATTATATTAGGTGTAAGATAAACAAAAGATTGAAGAATTATAAAACTAATAATAAATTATTTATTTATTAAATAAATAAAAACATAAATGAAGAATTAGAAATAATAAAAATTATTTATTTATTTATTAAATAAAGGAGTAAATATACAAAATAATAAATATAATAGTAAATAAATTATTTATTTAATTTCTATAAATGAAAATAGAAATGGTATCATTATAAATAATAGTTTATAAATAAATAAAAAATAATAATTAAAAATATAATAAATAATTAAGTTACTAAGTAAATAAATACTAATAATAATATACAAAATAATAATAGAAAAAGTTATTAGAAATAAATAATCAAATAAATAAATATAAATAAATTCAGAGACACGAGCAACGATTACCATAATAGTAACTGTATAATAAATAAAGTAATTGTTTTATAGTTTCTTATTTGTATATTTAATAGTAATTGTCTACTAAATAATAGTAAATAAAAGTACTAATAATAAAAGTATAAATAATAAAAGAGACAGAAAAAACGACTAAGAAGAAAGCGCTGGGACCCAGCACCTGCTGATTTTCCAGCCATCATCTCTATTGAGATTGTTGGGTCTCTTTTCAATCTCAATAGCTTCCCTAAATTTCCGATGATGGAAATGCGAAACTCTAGCGATAACACTAGCTTCCTCAATGCAAACATGATGATTGGTTTTTTCTACATGCTCAGCCAAAGCGGAAGATTTAGCTCTCCTATGCTTAAGGTCAGCAGCGTGCTCACAAATCCTCTGATTAATGGAGCGGCCGGTTTCACCAATATAAGGGGTCCCACAGGAGCAGGGGATCATATAAACCCCTTTCATATCTTTGGGGTCAATAGGATCCTTAACTGATCTGAGGGACGAACGAATGGTGTTAAGGGGCCTAAAGGTCACGGGGATACTGTGCATAAACTTGATAATTTTCACATAAAAATGGTAGAAGAAGTTAACAACTGAGCTGTGAAGGAAGAGACCTAAACTTTCAAATTCTATATCCGAAACACTAAAGGTGTACCCAAGATGAAGAAAAATCCTCACTCTTTCGTACCTAACTTCAATGGTTCAACAACTGAAGATCCATACACATTCCTTTTTTATTTTGATGTTCTTTATCAAAGCTACAACTACATCTATAATTCATATAATTTTAATGTCTTCACTAACACATTAAAAGGTATTGCACTACAATGGTTCATGGAGCTTGGAGGAGACAATATTAGTTACTGGATAGGGATGAATACCACCTTGCTTAGAAAATACCAATATTACTACAAGGATAGGGATCATAAGGAATAAAATTATTTGATGACTTAGAGGAAGGAAAAAAGTTTCAAAGACTATGTATAATGATTCTAATACAACCTACATTGGCTGAGCTAGAATCAATGGGATGATAATACAATGAGAGCTCTATTGTTGAGAGGAATTAAAGATGAATGTATTAACACCCTTAATTTAGTGAGTGGTGGTGATATATCTCAATATAATTATGATGATATCTATCAAGTGTATCAAAGGTACTCCAAAGGCACATCATAATTAGGAAAAGGGCTAGGAGAGATATTGGCTAGAATTAACAAAACCACTAGAGGAGGAATCCCTAGAGTAGAAATTGGAAACTTTCTAGAATACTTTAAGAAAAACATAATCAAATCTTTGAGCTCTCAACTAGATATTCTACAAATAAAAAATAAAAGAGAGATAGTAGAACTAACTTTGGAAATATTTTACCCAAAATTTAAGAGGAAGCACCCATTGAAGGATTGTTCGCTAAATCAATTGGAGACCTACAAAATAGGTGAACCAAAGCATGACACTACTAGTTTTCCATCCCTACTACTATTAAAGGTATTTTATCAAGAAGAAAGTGATGAATTGGATAAATTTGTTCCATCACACAAAAACATCAATGGAAACCACGATCTCAAGGTATAGTTCCTAACAAGTATTAATATTATAATTCATGTTGGAATAACCATTTCAATGTATTACTCTCCTCTACATTGATTCCTTTCAAACCCTCAATGGATAGATCCTCCACCCTAAAACCATCCTTGGAAACAAGGGTGCATCAACCCATATTTTGGAGTACCTCAACAATCTCCACCACAACCACAAATGCCATTATTATCACAACCTCAAATGTAGCCATTAACCTCATCCCTTCCTCAACCGCAACTTCATGTATAACTACATCCTAACCCTAACAACAACAAGCTATCTCAGCGGACACATGCCATTGACCTTATTAATTACACCACTTACTCTACATCTTCCCTAAAATGTAAAAACATGCGACTTAGATCATGGAAGACTCTAAACAAAGGGTCTCCTCCAGTAAGAATAAAAGATTATGATGAGGAAGTTCTGGAAAATCTGTCACTTGAACACTCTCATGAAATCCCATTAATACATAAACAATCTAATAGAGATGCACTAATTCCTTCATACTCAAAGAGATATGAACTTAGAAAATCCAACTACCAAACTTGAATTTTCTTTTCTTAAAGAACTCAATAATGTGTGTCAAAATACAACTCTTTTAAGCTATTAAATATGTTCCTATATACTCCAAGGTGGTTAGAGAATTATGTTTGAAAAATATGGGTAGGGAAAGGAAGCACCCTTAAACAGTTCATGTGATTAGGAAGTCAACATTTAGTCAAAGAAATAAATAGGGATTAATGAAAGAGGGAAAGAAGACCTATGGATTATGAAACCAAGTGAAAAAGTCGAAGGAAGAGAAAGGGAAAATTAGCCTAACGTTGGAGTCCATCCTCAGTTGCAGGGCACCATCCCTTATATATGTGATATTACTATATGAGAAATATTTTCCTTTTTAGTTTAGAGAAATTGTTGAGAATAGACCCTAGAAGTTGACTTCTCCTGAAACCTTTCTAGACACTTATTAAAAGTGTGATAAATAATATTAAAACTTATTGTTTCTATTATATCGGCATAATATATTACTGCACCATGATCCTGGCTAGAAACCCAACCATTTCATGGGTGATTTTTAGATCAAGGAATTCACACCTTTCTTGAACAATCATGTTCAATGGAATATTTCCTTGTTTATCACTTAGAAAAACCAAGGATGTAACCTTTGGGTAAGAGGTGAGTTCCACTAACCAAGATCCATCCTTTAATCACACTATCAGTGGGTCAAATTTCCCCCACATGTCAACTTCATGGCCATGACAATAAGGGACAACATTGGCCAATGCACTTGGCAAATACAATTTTCTAAGGTATAAGCCTTAGAAGGGTGAAACCGAAGGTAGGAGTAGGCTACTGAAGATATAAGGAAGAAATATGCATTTAATTTTATGAACCTCAAAGTATCTCTTAACAGGGTAAATAGGTATGTTCAATGTGTAAGGATTTGTGGAAATAGGTGATCATACTCAAGTTCCATTTTCCCTTCATCTATCTTCCTTCACTACAATACCAAAGTGATTACAACATGGAAACAAGAAGGGTGGCCATTTTATAGTAAGGGGTTGATTCAACAAGAGGATTCTACTTAGATTATTACCATGATAAATTCAACTACAGTAGTAGCAACCTCCATACTAGGAACGCCTCCTCATATTCATATTTGGATTGACTACTTTGTTGGATGAAGGAATGCATGAAGAGCGCCTAAAATTCCATCTTTTCCACATGTGTTTACCACCCTTTTGGCCATTTTTGTCCATCATAGTATTATCCTAAAGCCTAACTTTATCAATAATGACACATTTTTGCTCAATATATGTTTTCCCACAATTTATGTCATTTCAAGCAATTATGCTAGTGTGTGTAGGGAACACTATCATTTTTATTTTTTCTAATGAAGATACTTGCAAGACACTACTCCAGACAAGATATTATAGGTACGATTACATGCATTGGCGATGCCACAACTACTATCACGGGAGTTTCTATAGTTGTTGTAAAACCTATCAAAGCACTACTATAACAACTCTTAGCATGATACAATCACTACAACACCTCTCATCAGTTGTTGTAACACTTATTGTCACAATAGTTGAAACATCCATTGTCACATTTGATGTAATACTTTGGTCACAATTGTTGACCTATTGTCATAACACATGTTGCACATTTTCATGTTGTTCTAACACCACTTGCACCTATTTCTATTGTTGTAACACTTGTTGCACTTGTTCTTGTTGTTGTAACACCTGTCACCACCATTATTGTTACACTACCACAACTAGATATCAATGTTGTTATACAAGTTCTCATGGCATTGGAATATGTGGATGTCACACCTAGAGTGGATGACATGTCAATTGGATGGTGCATTGTTTGGGAAAGGACAAGGCCATTAGTCTGAGACAACTTGACCACACTAATTAACAATCATTTCTTCAACACCATTTTGTCAGTATTTTGATCAGCTGATATGGGCACTAAGTCATGTGTTGTCATTACTATCTATCTTTGCAAAATTATTGTAATAAGAGTGAAACAAATTTATGATTATAGATTCTCACTGTGGTTGTCTTAAACTCCAAATGTTAATATAAGGCATTGAAATAAGTGTATAAAGAACCTTTTTGATTCGAGAAATAGGGGTGGGGAGAAATCATGGATGTAACTTTGATATTGTGTCTCTTATTAATAAGAAGACTATTTCTAATCCTACACACTCAATTTCTATGACTGAATGTTGATTTCATTTATTAATTATCTACTACAACAATTTTGATTCATGGAATTTATTTCCTGTCTATGGTTTTATTTGATTACACTAACAATTATAATCATGTTTGGACATTTGTGTTGATCTCTGAATTTGTAGTAGCTTGAATAGAATTACAATTTGGTGAATAAAAATTATATGTAGAGTTTGAAATTTATTCACAATGTTGAGGTTTGGAAGACACTTTTAACAAAGTAACCAATTAGCTTTTACTTCCATGTAATTTCCATTTCTAATAGTTGTTTGTGTGTGTGTTATTTCTTTCCTGCAATCTAGTTAGTCTTTACATTTCTTTTTTTCCCAACTAGTAGTTACAATAGAGAGGCTTCATATGCCAACATGTTTAGATTATCTTTCCTTCATGTTTTTCCAGTTGTGGGTTACAATAGAGAGGCTTCTTATGCCAATTGGACTATATGTCTACTTTCTTATCATCCCTATTGCATCTAACTAGGGCTTAAAACAAAGAGGCTTCCTATGCTAGTTGGATTATTTAGTTTATTGTAGTCAAAAATAGATTAGTACTCCTAGTGTGGTGACTTTGACAAAAGTTTCCTCAAACCCAGTCTTGCAATTAATATTTCCTGCTACAATTTCATCACTGGAATAGTAGTTGAATATATTTCCCAAGCATATACAGTTCATGATAGTTCACAAGTTCCATACAAGCCCAAGTTGACAATTAAGTGTACAATTTTTTATTTTTCTCTCTAAATAATTTAAAAGGTAATTAAAAGGCATGTCAACAAGTATAAGGAAAGTGGTACTCTCTATGGAGTTACCTAAGACTTGTGGCCTATAAGGTTGTTACCAAAATTTTACCCTCTTTGTTCTGCTCTCTAACTTTTGACTCCTAGTTCCTCTTCTTAACAATGGACCAAAATATAATAGAATTGAATGGAACCCCTACTCTTCCTAGTAGCATAACGTTTAACAGAGTTTGATATCTTTTTGGGGATAATATTTGGCTCCCTTAACCCTCAACCAGAGTTATAAGTTTGGACATTCTAGAGTCTTCTTGAAATTGCACACATGGATATCATCATTTTTGTGAGTAATGGGGGCTAATGTGGCATCCTCTTGTACCATGGTGTTCAACACGATAAGTCAACTTGTAGGAGGTATAAATTTTTCATACAAATTATGATTGACATGATTCTTGCACCATTGGAAAGATATTTGAATGTAGAATACCACCAAATGGTGTAGCAAAAGAGAGAGTCCCCCCCTCCACCCCCCACCCCCCCAAAAAAAATAAAAAATCAATTGATGCCTTAAAATGGATCTAGAAGGTTCAAATACTAACTCTCCAAATTGGGACCTACCATTAAAATGACCTTCCAAGATGATTCCTCCAATGTTTTCCACTCTAAATTCATCAAAATATATAAAAATAACATAATGATCTAATATAGATCATACCTCTCCATTTAGGGACGTTCTTGGTGCCAAAAATGTTTACTGAAGGAGTGAGGAAGTTTTTCCTTTACCTTCTCCATGAAGTGCCACTTTTCATTACCTGGAAGTTGTCATTTCAACCCAAATTTCCAAAGGTCATGTCACCCCTATCTTGTGGTTCTAGACCTCTTCTGTAAAATTTTGTTCTCTGCTAAATTTTCTTGAACATATGGTGCTAAGTTCTCTATGGAAGGTAGGACTTACTGCACTTCATGATCCAACATGGAAGGCTCATAGAATTTTAGATTTTCGATATTCACTACTAAGTAATTGTGTATGTATGGGGGTAGATTGAGTTTGTAGGCGTTATCTCCTAGCTTTTCTAATATCACGAAAGGACCATACCATTGAGCCTTTATCTTCCTACCATGACTCTGTGGTCTTTCCTTGTTCAAATATAACCATACTTTATCTCCCACTCTAAATGAATTCTCTGTTATGTGTTGATAATTCCTGGCCTTATATTTTTCTGTGAATTTTTCAATATCCTCTGTACTTGGTAATGGATCTGCCTAATATTCTCAATAGTTTTTTCTACTCTTGATGCATCTCCTATGAGGTCCTCTCTAAATCCTCCTCACTATCCATATACAACATCCAAGGGTGAACATGGAAAATAACCAAAGCACGTTTCAAAAGGTGACTAACCAATATAAGTGTGGACTAATCTATTATAAAAATGGTTTATATAGAAAAAGTTTTCATCCTAGGTATTCAAATGCTTCTTATTATAACCCTTCAAAATATGCACCAAAGTCCTATTGACTACTTCTATCTACCCATTTGTTTGTGGATGAAATGTTGTATACCTCTTCAACTTCGTGTCCATCTTATCCCACAATGTAGTCCAAAATGCACTAAGAAATTTCATGTCGCTATTTGAAATGATGCTCCTTTGTATCCCAAAATACACTTAGACCTGGTCAAAGAACAAGTTTGGTGCTTCTTTTCCTTTAATGGTCTATTTACAAGGCGTGAGAGTGTACATCATCCTAAACCTCTCAAATACCACAAACAAGAAGTCATTACCCTTGATGGTTATTGGTAAACCTCCCACAAAATCCATAGAATGGCTCTCCCAAGGACGAGTGGGTACGGGTAAGGGATGGTATACACTTTTCTTCATGTTATTGGGATTGATGGTACAACAAAGTGTACATCGTCTAATGTATCACACTATCTCTTCATACATTTTGTGTCAGTATACGTACTTCTATAAGTTGGAAATTGTCTTCCTAACACCAAATGTCCTGCAACTTTGGAGGTTTGAGCCTCTCTAATAAGATGAGGTCACTCACCTTTAGGAACAAAAAATTTATCTAGCTTGTAAATTAACCCATTCTAAAGATGATAGTAATATTTTCTATCACCATATTCTACATGAATTTGGCCCCGCAACTGCTAAAACACCTTCTTGAATTCCTCATCTTCTATATATGCCTCTCTCTATATGTCATGGGTGAAAGGATCCAAGTGCATTAAAGTTTCTAAAGTTGTACTTTTGGATGTGTGTGGCCTTGAAAGCATGCATGCCAACCTGTTTGTGTGTTTATTCTGTTATAGCTTCCTTTGGGCCTATAGATATTATAACAGTTGGTGACCTATGTGGATGATAGTCTCCTTACCCATCAGATAGTGTTTCCACTTTTTACTAGCATGTACCATGGCATAGATATCCTAGTCATAAATGAAGTAGTTGAGAAATGCCTCATGAAATGCTTCAAAATTATAGCATACAAACCTTCCTCTTTGCATCAAGACTGCTCCCATGGCATACCCACTTGCATTTGTCTCCACTTTGAAGGGTAATGTAAGAAACAACACTTGACTAATTTTTCTTTTCAACGCATTAAAATCTTTATGTTAATTTTGCCGTCATTAGAAACTCTTTTGTTGGGTTGTGTTATATTATTTCCACGACTAGCCCACGTAGTTAACCAGGGGGTTAGAAGTGGGGTGGAGCCCCCCCTTCGTTTTGTCGATTGCGTAGCGGGGGGAGTCACAAGGGGTTTGAGGGGTGTAGGTAACCCCACTCTATGGGGTCTGGGGCAGCACCCCAAAAAATTTTGGTTTTGGACCCTATATTAGGTTGGGCGAACCTACCTATGGTTTTGTGCATGTTTTTCGCACATGGTTTTGGACGCAATGGTTTTCGGTGCATGGTTTTGGACGCGATGGTTTTTGGTCCATGGTATTGGATGCTTCAGCATGTATAAATATGTATTGTAACATTGAAAGTAACATAATGAAAAATCAAGCTGGTACTCCCAGTTTTGGGATCCAAGGGAAAATATCTATGTATATTTGTTTTATGTGTTATGCTCTCGCATTGTTTATTTTCTGTGTTTTAGAATTCGTATGCAGGTAATTTCTGTACGGGGTTAAAACCTACATTTGGTATCAAAGTTGTTTTGGCTTCAAGGGGATGCCTTTGCTGCTGAGGGGTTTCGCTCGGGCCTGTGGTTGACCTTGTTCAGTGGGAGATCTACAGGATCGATTTTGTGGTGAAAGAAGATGGCAAGCAGTGGAAAGATAGAGGTCGAGAAATTTAATGGTCAGAGTTTTGAGTTATGGAAACTCAAGATGGAGGATCTGTTGGTGGATAAAGATCAGTGGATCACAGTAGATCCAGGTACTAAACCAATGGGAGTGTCTGATGAAGAATGGAAGAAGTTGGATCGAAAGGCAAAGAGCACAATACGATTGTGTGTCTCAGATTCAGTATTGTTGAATGTATCAGGGGAAGCTACGGTGAAGGCTTTGTGGGACAAGTTAGGTACTTTTACCAATCTAAGTCTCTGGTGAATAAACTATTCCTACGGAAAAAAATGTATAACCTGAGGATGAAAGATGGAGACTCTGTGACAGAGCATCTGAAAGCGTTTAATACTGTGGTAAGTCAGTTATCATCTGTTTATATCAAAATTTCAGATGAAGATAAGTGCATTAGTTTGTTGCGTTCTATACTAGATTCGTGGGATAGTCTGGTTATTACAATAGGTAGCAATGCAACTGCCTTACAGTTTGATGAAATAGCCTCATCCTTGCTGACGGAGGAGATGAGACAGAAAAATATGGAGAGCCAGAATGGTGATGCCTTGTCTGTAAGAGGACGGTCCCAGAACAGAAACAAAAATAAGTCATCGAGTGGGAGATCTAAATCTAGAGAGAGATCTAAATCTCCAGGAAAACCTGTAAAGGTGGTGTGCTGGAAATGAGGAAAGGAAGGGCACTACAAAAGGTACTGTAAATCTAAAGCTCTTGATAAAGGAAAGAGATATGATGATTCTCCTTCTACAGAGGTGAAAACCAACTCAGATGAAGGTGGGGATGTGTACTTGGCTTCTTCAAGTACACATGTAGATCATGAGGAGTGGTTGATTGACTCAGGTGCATACTTTCACTTCACTCCCCATAGAGAGTGGTTCTGCGAGTATGAGAAATATGATGGTGGTGATGCCTTCTTGGGGGATGACAGGAAGGCTAGAATCATTGGTCGCAGAAAAGTAAAGTTGAAGTTGAAAGGTGTGTTATCAAAAAATCAACCCCTGATAGGTTGCTGATCAGGTGGACCTTGAGTAACTATTTCAAACCTACTTTTGGCTGAGGCTTAGCCTCCTCCACCTAAGAGGGCTCTCTCACTAGATTAAAGATTTTGATAATGGATTAGATGGCTAACTCTATGAAACAAATGAAGAAATGTAAATGGTTGAAACACAATTAGAAAATATTCATTGGGCTTATGGAGTCAAAAATGTTTCAGTATGACAATAATGTTAGCTTTACATGGAAGTCAAGGCATCTAGAATTCAACACATGGAGAGTACATCAGAAGTATAAAGGAAAACACAGTTTACAAATGTATGAAGTTAGAGCACAATCAATGATTTCTAAGTAATCATACATTTATACCACTATAAATAATGAAAAGAGGACAACCACAAGACATTTGAACATTGAATTCCTTCTGATTCCTGAGAAGCAAAGCCAAATATTGTATTACTTAAAACAGAGTCTTTACACAAAAGCACAATATGAGAGTTTCTCTGAAAATTTCCAACCCTTGATACATTAGATTTTCTCCCATATATAGAGTTCATTACATGACTTAGATTCCTCCTCCAGCATGAGGGGAATTCAAATTTTTCCTACTTTGACACCTATTGACACTTAAAACCAACTATTTAATGTAACTAACTGTTAACTGGTAGTTCTATAGACCTAAAACAATTAGGAGTGTAACTCCTCATTATGTTGGTAGTAGCATTGATTACAATCCAAACTCGTTCTCTGACAAGTGGCCTTCTTCAGTTTGGCTTTGGTGGTGGCTTTAAACTCCCTGCTGACCCTTGATGCCTCATCCTTTGACTGTTCCTGGATATTAGGAAGTTGTTCCTGTTTTTCTGCTTTTGGTCTCCAAAAGGATCTTCGAAGTTTATTATCCCTGTTATTCCTCTTAATTACATGAAATGCATTGGATAAGCTTGTTTTCCATATGTTGTAGACCTTGCACCCATACACGTGGTAAGACAAAAAAAATTCCTTTAATGCTACCTGAAACATCATGAACAGTTCTAGCTACAAAATAATGACCATTTTCATAACATAAAGCTTGGAGTTCATGAATGTCTTTCCTGTCCTTGTTTTTCCCTTGCTTGATGTTTATACCCTGTAAGTAATCCTTTTCAGATGCCCATCTTCAAAAATATTTCCTTTTTCTTCTCAAAATTGGCCCACAAAATCATTATATGTAGCTACAGCAGTTTCGTAGCGCACTACGAAACTGCTGTGTGATTTCAAAAACACAGTTTTTATGCCAAAATTTAACTTCCCTGAGTTTTCTTTCCTTTGAAATGGCTCTTCCATATGCCATGAAGTTGTTCAAAACTAAATAAACTGATACCATTCTTCAAAGTAAACTTCAAAAGGTGGTCCACATCAAAATTTAGGATTTAGCCTTACTTGCTATGTAGTTTTTCTGAGCTGAGGATGTCCTTCAGGCTGGTTCAGCTGTATCTTCAGATCTTCAATTTGCCTCTTCATAATTCGGATTCCAGCTCTCAATTTTGCATTGACTTTTCTGATGTATCTTGCTTCTTTTATTGCAGGGACTGTCTAGGTGAAATATTGAGCATGACAGCTAACCACTTCAGGTATTGAAATTGTTTTATCTTCCCACAGAGCCTCCATTTTGTTAAAATAAGCTTCCTTAATTGCATGTTTCCTTGAGGCTTTTCTAAGTTTGAAAATTTCAAGATTTTCCAGCTCCAGTTTCTTTTTCAACTCTTCAAAACTACATTCTTCTTATTGAGAGATAACTGCCTTACCTTTGTCATTTTTGTGCAGTTGTGATGATGTTTCTGATGAAACCACAGGTCCTTCATGTAATTTTGCTACCTCCCCTGTCTCACTTGCTTTTGGTTGTGCCTCTTGTATCTCTTTTGAACGCCTTGTCACGGGTCTTCTTGGCTTAAAAACAAATTCAGAAGCCTGATCATCAAATTTGAGCTTTTTAGAGGTTTTGTCTTTTTTGGTTTTTCCTTTACTTGCTTCCATTAAGTCTACTCGAACCAGAGGAGATTCTTCAATGTCAATAGCTTGAAGCAAATCATTCAAACTTCCTTTTGAAGCTGGGCTTCCCTCAGTAATAACTATCCTACCTTTTTCCCTAGCTAGCTGGCTCCTAGTTACTCTTCTTTGGACCGTTTCACCTATGGATTGCTCTTGTGCACTTTCTTTGATCTGAACTTTCTTTTTTCGTGACTGTTGAGGTGTGCCTTGAATTACTAGTGGTCTCATAGGCTTCTTTACCTGCTTTCAATTTCACGAATCTTCTTGACCTTGTTTCCTCCCGATGACTGACTGTTGTTGAGGAAATCCTCGTAGCCTGAGGATTGAGACCAGTTTCATTTTTGAAGCCAGACATAAACAAGAAAATGGACCACTCTCTATCTATTTTCTGGAGCTCATGCAAAATGATCAATTTAACTAAGCCATGATTAAACAACGAGGTCTCACAGGCTTCTTTTTTCAACTGAACCTTGTCACACATTTTGCCTAGGCTACGAAACAGATAGAAAGGCAAATCCAGAGATATCTTTCCAGTGAAATGAAGCAGAAGTTTGAAGTGATAGGAATACACCTTATGATACCTCCCCTCACAGGTAAAGTATCTCTATATGCAGGTAAGCAAATTAGCATATGAATCCTTGACAAAGCTCCTAGCCACTGACTTGTTTAAGTCTAAATCAACGAAATCTAGCTTCAAGAATTCCTTGCAAGGATTCATATCAAACTTGAAGTTTTTAAACCACATCTCCTATCCCCTTGGAATTTCAATGACTGCAGATATAACCTCTAGAGAGATTGGTAATTCAAGCACTCCAACCATCGAATTTAGTCCTATGAAATTTAAGGCAAATTCTTTGGTGACTTGCATGTGGCCTCCTTGAAGTTTTTCACAAAATCTCCAACAGCCAACCTGTTTGAAAACTTGTTCAACGTCATTGTTCTCTAAGAGAACATCTAATCCTTCAAGCTCATTCCTTGGACACCTGCCTGATCTATGTTCCTTCTTTTCTGTAGACACCTCCATGGAATTCCTGCAAAATGAAGATTGAAAGAGCTTGCACCGTCTTAATCTCAATCACTGCCTCGCTTGAACTTCAAAGAATTCTGATTAAATGCCTGTCAATTTGCTTCTCATGCATGAACCCAAACATAATCATAACTGAAAATACTTGGACCATTTTTTGAAATTTGAAACTCGAGCGTACCAAGACACCTAACGAACCTAATGATGAGAATGAGCGGTTGAATGTGATAGGCATGGTGTATGGACTAACAGTTGATGATGTAAGAATAAAGGATTCTGATAGATTGGACAGCTAAATGAGGTTTGACACGGATCTGCACGAATCCCCAATTTTGTAGCGCAGCCAATGCAAATTCTGGGTTTTGCGCTACGAAAACCTTGACACAAGTTTGACACATGAAAATTTATGTGTGATGTGGGACCAGTGATAGGTAAAAACATAGTGTTGACCCTATTTGACAATGCCAACAAGATTCTCTTCTAGATTTTAGACTCTAAAACAAACCATGGAAAGACTAGACCAAGACTAACATCAATCCTTTGGAATCAAACTGATGTTCAAAATTTAGAAATTTTTTCTTAAGTGATAACAAGGTGGAAGGGTTATAACACTTCCGAGTGTTCTGTATATTCCTGCATTAGCCAAAAATATGATTTCTGTAAGCAAGCTGGATGATGCAGGTGTAAATACAGTGTTCAAGAAGGATACCTGCAAGATGGTTCGGGGGGCACTGGTATTGATGCGGGGAGCTCGAATTGGAACTCTGTACAAGCTGCAAGGTAGCACTGTTGTTGATGGGTGCAATAGTTCCGTGGTTCCAGAAAGTGGAGCAGAAAATCTAGTGGTCTCTGGAGAGAAGACCATGTTGTGGCATCAAAGGCTTGGACATATTGGAGAGAAGGGCCTTCGAATACTTCATGGTAAAGGTACGGTAGAAGGTATGAGTAATAGTTCTATGGATTTTGATTTCTGTGAAAATTGTGTATATGGAAAGCAAAATCGGGTGAGTTTCCCCTCTAGTGGTAAGAGGGCGAAACAAATACTAGAGCTTGTACACAGTGATATGTTTGGACCTGTGAAGGTTCCATCACTGGGTAAGTCTGTGTACTATGTATCATTTATAGATGACTTCTTAAGGAATACATGGATATATTTACTTAAGAAGAAATCTGAAGTCTTTGATAGGTTTAAAGAATTTAAGGCTCTAGTGGAAAACCAAATAGAGAAGAAGATAAAGGTGTTGAGGACAGATAACGGTGGAGAGTTTCACAGTAAGTAATTTGAAGAATTCTGTAAGAATTGTGGTATAGCACGGCAGAAGACTACTCCAACACACCTGAGTAAAATAAAGTTGCAGAAAGAAATAAGATGTTGATGGAATGGGCAAGAAGCACGCCCAATGGTGTTGGGTTAGGACAGGAATTCTGGGCAGAGGCGGTGGAGACAGCATGTTACCTGGTCAATAGATCACCTTCATCAGTGTTGGAGGATAAGACTCCACAAGAGGTATGGACTGGTAAGAAACCCTCTCTTTCACATCTGAGGGTATTTGGATGTGATGCATATGTACATGTTCCAAAGGAGAAATGAACCAAGTTGGATAGTAAATCTGAAAAGTGCATATTTATTGGGTATAAGGATGGTTTAAAGGGTTATAAGCTTTGGAACCCAGTAACAAGGAAGGTTGCGTACAGCCGATATGTGGTGTTTAGATAGGTAAAAGATGTTATTAAAAATGAAGTCCAACCAAAGGAACTTGAGGAGATAGAGTTTGAGCTAAAGGAGGAAGAATCAGACTCTATAGTAGAGAAGGAATCAGAAGAAGAAGAGCCACAAACTCCGAGTGTGAGAAGATCAGTTCGAGAAAGAAGGTAGCTAGAAAGGTATAGTCCATCTGCTTTCTGTTCAAATTTTACTTTAGCTATTACTGATGATGATCCCAGAACTGTGAAGGAAGCAGTGGATTTAGAGGATGGAAAAATTTGGAAAGAGGCCATGGTTGATGAAATGGCATCTTTGCACAAAAATGAGGCTTGGGATCTGGTGGAGTTGCCGGCTGGAAGGAAACCCATTAGCATAAAATGGGTGTTCAAGAAGAAGACAAATGCAGAAGGAAAGGTGGAGAAATACAAAGCTCGGTTGGTAGCAAAAGGTTATTCCCAGGTGCCAAGAATTGATTTTGGTGATATTTTTTCTCCTGTTGCCAAGGTAGCTTCTATTAGATTACTTTTATCTATTGCTGCTACTTTTGATTTTGAGGTAGAGAAGATGGTTGTGAAGACAGCATTTCTTCACGGGGATCTGGAAGAGGAGATCTACATGAATCAACCTGAAGGCTTTACGGTGAAGGGTAAGAAAGAAGTGGCATGAAAGTTAAAGAAGTCTCTGTATGGGTTAAAACAATCACCAAGGATGTGGTATCATAAATTTGATATATTTATATGGGGACTTGGCTTCACCAAAATAAAAGCATATCACTGTGTGTATTTTAAATTAATTGGTGATCGTGTTATTTATCTGATCTTGTATGTGGATGATATGTTGCTGGTTGGAAATGACAAACAAATTATCTAGGATTTGAAGACCCATTTGTCCTCCAAATTCGACATGAAAGATCTCGGTGTTGCAAACTATATTTTGGGCATGGAAATTAAAAGAGATCGGACAAAGAGGAAGCTCTGGTTAAACTAGAGGAAGTATGTCAAGACAATATTGCAGAGGTTTAATATGCAGGATAGTAAACCGGTGAAGTTTTCTATTCCTGTAGGTGTAAAGTTATCTGTTGAACAATGTCCCAAGACACAAGAACAGGAAGAGGACATGTCCCGTGTTCCATATGCAAGTGCAGTCGGTAGCCTGATGTATGCGATTGTCTGTGCTAGACCAGACATTGCACATGCAGTGGGAGTATTGAGCAAGTTTATGTCAAAACTAGGGAAGGAGCACTGGACAATAGTGAAGCGGGTTTTCAGGTATTTGCGTGGCACTAGTGATTATGGTTTGTGCTACCAAGGAAGACCAGGATTGGATAGAGTGTTGGATATTCATGGCTTTGTTAATGCAGACTAGGCTAGAGATTTGGATCAAAGAAGATCTACAAGTGGGTATGTGTTTAACCCATTTGGAGGTGTAGTCAGTTGGATGAGTAAGAAACAATCTATAGTGGCACTATCAACTATAGAGGTAGAATACATGGCATCCACTCATGCAAGAAAGGAAGCAGTTTGGTTGCAGAGATTGTGTTCAAGCATGAGGTTAGTACAGGGAGCTATAAGGATAGACTATGATAGCCAAAGTGCAATTTTCTTGGCAAAGAACCCTGCATATCATTCAAAGACAAAGCACATTGATGTTCAGTATCACTTTGTGAGGGATATGATAGAAGACAAAAAGATGTTGCTGGTAAAGGTGGACACTTTGAAGAATACTGTAGATGCATTGACAAAATCTGTGAGCTCGGAGAAGTTCTCTTGGTGTAGAGAAACAATGGGCATTACAGGGCTGGATAAATGACTAAGCTCTCTTGTGGACCCCTGTGGAAATAAAACAACAAGTGGGAGAATGTTGGTTTGTGTTATATTCTTTCCACGACTAGCCCACGTAGTTAACCGAAGGGTTAGAAGGGGGGCAGAGCCCCCCCTTTGTTGCACCGATTGCGTAGCGGGGGGAGTCATAGGGGGTTTGAAGGGTGCAAGTAACCCCACTCTATGGGGTCTGGGGCAGCGCCCCGGAAAATTTTGGTTTTGGACCCTATATTAGGTTGGGCGGACCTACCTATGGTTTTGTGCATGTTTTTTGCACATGGTTTTAGACGCGATGGTTTTCGGTCCATGGTATTGGATGCTTCGGCATGTATAAATATGTATTGTAACATTGAAAGGAACATAATGAAAAATCAAGCTAGTACTCCCAGTTTTGGGATCCAAGGGAAAATCTCTGTGTATATGTGTTTTATGTGTTATGCTCTCGCATTGTTTATTTTTTGTGTTTTAGAATTCGTATGCAAGTAATTTCTGTACAGGGCATGAAATGCTTCAAAATTATAGCATACAAACCTTCCTCTTTGCATCAAGACTGCTCCCATGGCATACCCACTTGCATTTGTCTCCACTTTGAAGGGTAATGTAAGAAACAATACTTGACTAATTTTTCTTTTCAACACATTAAAATCTTTATGTTAATTCTTCCCCATTAGAAACTCTTTCCACTCACTATTACGGTATCAAGCAATTAAGGTTATGGTGGTTCATGTTACATATAGTGTATTTATATGAATATATTTTTTAAAAGATTATATTCACGTGTAAGGATTTAGGTTGAACTTTCTATGTGGATTTTATGTGGTCACACAACTTATCTTAACATACAAGCAATACACTTACATGAAATGTCTTTTTTTAAATCCTTACTTGATAAAATATTTTTATATTATTCCATAAAAAATTATATATTAATTTATATAAAATTTATATACTAATCCATAAACAAAATATTAAGGAAATGGTGATTTATGTTACATATATTACATTCACCAATGATGATGGATAACCAAGACAAAGTAAAGTGTTGGTAATGTATTGGTTAGTCCCCTCCACACTCTCCTTCCTATATGATCAATGTACTACCATTGTGCACACAACAATTATGTTATGGCTTTTCTTCCCTCCCTCTCCCACACCACCTCAATGTGGCACCTTTTTGTTTCTCCTTATCCCCATATTGTAGTATATATGTTGCTCCATTCATAGACCACTTACTAGATGGATTTCTTCCATCCTAGTAATGACTTATTAGTTATGCACTTACTATGTTCAAAAGAATGTTATGATATTCAACATGACTTTGTATGACTTAGGTACTTGTGAAATTATCATAAAAGAAGATGTCAATAAAGAGTAAGTGAATGAAATAATAATGTTTGAGAGAGATGGGGGGCAATAGTTAAACTACACAAATTAAATACCAAGATTTTTGAGGTCATATCATAGGATTTTCCACTTAAAAATATTTATGTTTCGCACATTTCCAAAAGACTCTCGTGGTGCAATTGAGAAATATACAATTTCCTTAAAACTTTGAAACCATGAAAGGTTAAGGAGGATTTGACTCATTTGACCCCATGATAGCAACTTTGAATTTTTTTTGAGTCATTGTTGACCTATAATGAAACATCCCAAGTAACTATGGACTCAGTCAAGAGCTTTCACCTCAAACATGACCCATAGAGTAAAGAAACACCCAAAATGAGTGTCCCTAAGGTTAAAAGTGAGCAAAACAAACTACCAAGGGTTAAAAACTAAGAGAAATAAGTCAACAAAGGAGCCTACTTAAGCATCAAACATCTTTAAGGTGTCATTCATCTTAGATATGACAAGGGGACTGAAGAAAGGTGGATGATAGAAATGGATAAATTGGAAAAGGAATGGGTGATGAAAGAGCATCCTTGGCGCAAGAGGGAAGATCATAAATATGAGCACGAGAAGAAGCTCATAAAGGTTCATCCCCTATTGTCCCTATTTGTGACTCCTTTTGAGCTAGTGAACTTTCTCAATCAAATTTGAAATTGTGATGACTATGGAAAGTGTCACTAACTAACCTCTCATGCAATCCCATTGTGCAAAGCCTTATAACTGTTGACATTTGCTGAAATTATTTATCAAAATGTTTAAATGGGAAGGGAAAATATGTGTAGTCTAATTCTATCAAATTGTTATTCTTTACTTGCCTAAAAAAGTGAGACAGAAAGTGCTATATGTGAACGTTTGTTTTAAATATTATTCTTGTTGAATTGCAAATAGAAAATGTTTTTTCCCAAAAATAAACCCAATCCCTCGCCCTCTCCCCCCCATCAAAAAAGGCGAAACTATTGAAATTTAACACATATATAATAACAGGTTATATCTTTCTCTATATGCCATTTTCTTGAGCTTCATATTGTTAAATATTTGTAATCATATTTATAGGTCTCACATCTAAAAATGGTAATTGGAAAAATATCCTCCAACATTTTGTTTCAAAATTTCTTTTGGAATATGAACAGAAAATGTAAGGATTGCTTCCCGATATTTCACAGGCAAAGAGTGCAATTAGATTATTGATTTTATTTTTTGCCTAAACAGTAAGTCAATGGATATATGGATGCAGATGGATGTAATTACTTGAACATGATGATTTAGAAAACTCTGGATTGAAGTCAGTTGCAGCTAGATTCAGTGGTGTATTCATGTAGAGAAATATTTAAATATGGTGCTGATCTTTTCATAGAACATGTGGAAATTCGAAGGCTCTTATCCAAAAGAGTTTGTTTATTGGATTGATGATTACCTATTCATTCATGCTCTAAACAAATTGGGTGAATATATTATTGTTGCTTCTAGTGCATCTTGTTGAAAGTTAAATATGAGAATATTGTAGTAGCCTAACATATCAGTCACCTCTGTTTTAAAATGGCATGTTATTAACACACAAGTCATACATGGACATAACATAGAAGAGGGTCACATCACATCCTCCCATGTGACTAGGTGTATGTGAATGCTAAAATATGGAATCCATACACTACAAGATTCAAAAATCTAACTTAGTCAACCTTGTTTTATAATATCTTGGTCGCGATACGCTAAAGTAAGCTACAAGTATAAATAAATTAGCTTAGGAATTAAGAAAAAATGATAAAATATGGATATATATGTTATGTATGATAATACACATTGTGTTGTAACGCCATAAAGGGGTTCTTAAACACCACAACATTGTGGCGAATTTGTTCCTTATTCTATAATGCACCTATGATTTTTAACATATAAGGGAAGATAATAATGAGGATCTGGCTCAAGTTAGATTGAGGAGTCCACTCCATATTAGTATGACATTATCCTTCAAAAACCTAATTGTAAAAAAAAAAAAATATTGACATAAATGTTCAGTTTGACCATAAAAATTTAGAATTGTCTCAAATGTTCTACTTGGCCTATGAGTTACTCTCTTATTGTTAAAATGATATATTTAAACTCTCATGTTAATGCTATAAGCACTTATTTGTCTAAATGAAAATGTAAAAATTAAAGTAAATTTCCTTTACTCTAACTTTTGTCCTTCAAAATATTCAATATCCCTGAAAAAAAAATAATTGTATAATTAAATTAATTTGTAAAATTATATATATATGTGCCCTTAAAGGGGCTCAATTGGTGATTGACATGATATGAAGTCTTTGTGAAGTATGTGGCTCAAGGTTCAAATCCCTCTGATTAGCCTTGTGAGTAGTGTGTTAGAGCACATATCGGTTCACCTACATATTTAAAGATAATGAGCAAAATCGACCCATGTCATGTAAGTACAAGCCCAAACTAATTCATACACCCCATTAATTTAATATATACATAAACTTTATATATAATTATACATCAAATCTTGACAAAATATTAAACAAACACAAACAATAAAATAATACATTAATTTAATACACACATAAACATTAATACATTAAATCTTAACAAAATATTAAATATACACGCAACATAAACAAAACTTAAAACCCATTAAAATAATACATTAATTTAATATATACATAAACATTAATACATTAAAACTTAACAAAATATTAAATATACACTGAACATAAACAAAACTTAAAACCCATTAAATTTCCTTACAATGTATATTTCCAACTTCTAAAACAATAAATGACAAAAAAATCTCTAAATTAACTTTCTTATTCTAAAACCAAAACACAGAGACACTAAAGAAAACCCATTAAATCCTTTTACAATGTATATTTATCAACCAATAAGGTGCATCCCAAGTCCATTGTTAAAGGGCTCTATGTTAACTTAGAGATCACAACAAATCTCTAAATTAACTTTCTTATTTTGAAACCAAAATCCTATTAACACACGTATGATTGGACTTAACTTTTCTATTAGACATGGACAACATTTAGCACAAGGAAGTTCTAAGGTTCGCAAAATAGACAATGAGATACTTTACTTGTACTGGAAGACTATTTGCATGGGCTTTCTCGACTTTGAGTGGTAGATTTTTTTTATTATTGACTATCATTATGGTTTTCTTTTAGTTTTTGTTATTTATTAGCAATTGCTTTTAAAGGTGCAAAGATTAACTGAAGCAATAGAAGATTTGGAAACGCATGTTAGAATTGGAAATCAGCGACATAATTTCAAAAAGTGTCTAATAACACAAATAATAATAAATTTATATTTATAAAATACAAGTAAATCAATACATTTAATTACATTCAAGGTAATGATAAAAAAAGAAAGTCATTTATTATATACTTTTAGTTTACTTTAAAACGATAATCTGTACCATCTCTCAGTTAGTAGGGTCAAGCTTATGTTAAGCATTTATCCATTTTTTTCTTATTCCACATGGTTCAGTGTGTGTTGAGCCTACATGCAATATTCTTGTCATTTGCAACCATGTTTGAAATCTTATTCCTTTATTGAAAACACAAGTATGCAATATATAGTTTCATCCCAATGCTAGCAGCAAGATATTAACAAAAGTGATTTTGAAAAAGGTACACTTATCTCCCAAAGAGATTCAAATTCACGAAATGGAAATTAAAAAAATCAAAGGCCATTAACTTTTTAAATAATATATTTTAGCTTCAATTTCAAAATAGTGACACTTACCTAAATTTCTATAAAACTTGTTTCTTTTAAAGGGGCAACTTTTTCATCCCATGTCTAAAAAAGTGAAACAAATTTACTTTAAAGACATGAAAAAGTTTTGTCAAATACACATTCAAGAATATTCTTATCATTGTAAAGAATCTCCTTAAAAATTCATACGAGTGTGAAATTTTACTGTGGCAAGAAATTCCAAGAATTGATATGATGGACAAATTTTACCATTTGGATCCAAATGACCATATGTCTATGATAAGGACATACAACAACAATTTCTTCCAAAATGGAAGCCAACACAATTTGGGAATGAAGCTCTTTTGAATACCGAGTATTTTAATTAATGTTTTTCTACACTACACTGACTTTGTGAAACTGAGATTCAATGACACTTTTATTATATGTAGATACTTCTTATCAAATTTAAAAACACACTTAATATATGTAGATACTTCCTATCAAATTTCAAAACACATATTGTATATTCAATAGGCACTCTCGTTTATAAGAATGCATAAATTCCAAAATTGACAAATCTTTGAGACTCCAAAATTGCCACAAGTCCTTAAAAAAACAAAATAGAGTATTCAAACTCTAAATTGTCAGGAAAACTAGCCATAACTAACCATGCAACATTCAAATCTTTAGGAAAAACCACAAGTCCTTAAAAAAACATAATAGAGTATTCAAACTCTAAATTGTCGGAAAAACTAACCATAACTAACCATGCAACATTCAAATATTTAGGAAAAATTCAACGAGGAATAAATTATGAAGCCATCATAAAAAATTAGCTAAAAAAAAATTATGGAGCCATCCAAGAAACTTGAGTGAGAAAAAATATATATAATATGTGCAAATGACTGCCATAGAAATTTCTCAGAATAAATATGGGCTAATTCGCATTAAGAAAATAAGATAGTATAAGACAACAAATGAATAAATATGGGGTAATTCACATTAAGAAAATAAGAGAGTATAAGACAATAACTTCATATTGCACAAATATTCTCTGTATGCTCATATGATTACATCAATTCTAAAACTAATTATTCAAGGTAAAAAAACATTAAATCTCGAAAACTAAACCACTTACACATCCAATCATGTAGTGTTCAAATCTTCAGGGTAAAATATGTGTTTGTCAATGCAATGGAATTGCATTTTTGTAACTATTATGAATATGATTGTTGTAGTTGTTACCATTTGGTGTCGCTATGGTGTCGGAATTATTACTGTTGGACCCTTCCCCGAAAGCCATGGTCTTAAATACCCAAATAGTTGCTCTTAAATGTTCAAAAGTGCAAAGTGTTTGCAACGTTGTTGTCAATGAGGGCATAAGGTGATGAGATAGTCAACCCCAGATCATGTGACCAAGTTGTTCGGATCATCATAAACATAATTGTATGCTTGGCGACATAGATTCTTAAATAGATGAGAGAAACTAATGGGTCTGCACATTTAGGGATTTTCATAAGAACCCATGCAACGATATTGAGGTATGCTAAAATAAAATCAGACACTCTTACAAGCATGACACAACCTTTCTCATTCTTCTCTCGACTTTAACAACTTTTTCAATTTCCAGACCCTTGTTGATTTATTCTCGAGGTCGATTTTTTCCACATTGATTTTATCTTTTCAGATTTAAATATATAAAGGAAAAATATATGTTTTTAATTATGAGATCCATTCAAATTGTGTATTTATATATTTTATTACCCTTAAATTTATTTTTGTATTCTTCACTCACTTCCAATGGCACTCTCACAAATTGTATATTTATATACTTTTTTACTGTTAAATTTCTTTTTGTATTCCCCATCAACTTCCAATGACACTCCCACTTGATATTTCCCTATCTTTTCACCATCAGAACTTGAGTGATTCATTCCTTCTCCATATAAAGGTATTGTACCATGAACAAAGCGTTTTCATGTTCAAAAGTTAAATTTCAACAAAGTATTTCAAATTGGAAGAAAAAACTTCAAAAGAAAGCATGTACTCATTGCCATTTAACTTCCTCCATTGCTCCAAGATGAATTTCTACTGCTCTGAACTAAAAATTTTTCCTACAAGCACAAAGTTCAAACTTGTTGCAGATCTTGAATCGCTTAACTTGCAAAATAAAAATATGGGGGCTTTGAGGAAATTTAAGAATACACTAAGGATTAAGAAGAAGAAGAAAAACCATAGAGGAGGTCGGAAATTCATCCCAGACCTCGGGAATGTTTCCCAGTGAAACACTGCTTGTAATAATCGATTGTGAACTCCAGTAGACAAAACAAAAATTATTTTTTTTTAAATAAAGGGAACCATGGTACTCAAAGCTACACTGATGATAGTCAACTTAGTTTGTCCAGCTACACATATATTCGTAAGTTGGGGTGCCTATATAGTTAGGTGAATGGAAGTGATGTTACTCTGAGGGAATTGACCAGGAAACATCATCATTGCTAAAACACTTGGAGAAGCAAGACCAAAACCTTCTTTTTCATCATCCTTTCACTCTAGAGAAAAATTGTTCCTACAAAGAGATCGATTCCTACACCCCCTCATTACCATTCCAATGATTTTTAGTTTAGTTGTGCATGTCAATTGATATATTTCAGAAGATATGATTCATAATATACCACACTAAATTTGGACTTGGGATAAAACAGACCAGTTGTTGATGCCTCCTTTTTTAGGTAGAGGACTAAAGCATAAGCGACCAAAACACCTTCCTAAAAAATATAAAGCTCATATATGTCATTGATTGGAACCCTTTACTAAAATTTCACCAAATTTCTTGCATTCGCCACATCACCCCCTCCAAACGAGCCCAAATTTTCCAAAAATATACCCAAATGGAGTAAAATTCAGCCAAATTTTGAGTATTTTTTGTTCTGCTTTTAATGTTGTGATTGCAATTAGGGCATAGAGATATTTTTTAAGACAATCTTGAAAAAATTATGATGTACCATAAAATGAAACCCTCAATTAGACCAAGGACAAAAGGATACGAGATCCAATATAATATACACTAAAATAAATGAGTACATCATGAGACATGTTGAATCTCTTCATCAATGAGTGTATCAATATGCCAATGAGCCTTATATATTCAGGGCAAAGAAACCTCAGAGCCAGATAATGGAAGACAGTGCCCTTTCTTTGAAGAACTGGATGCGATATTTAAGGAACGGGAGAGAAATATGGACAGATTGCTATTAGAGTCAAAGGCTGGCATGAAACCCAAAGAAAAAGTGAAGAGATTCAAACGCTTGTTGGGGGAAAAATCTTCGGATGATTATTCAGAAGACGAGGAAGAGGAAGAGGATGATAGTGAAGATGAGAAGATTATTAAGAGAAAGAAAAGTAAGGCCGATAAATAAAGACAAAGAGTTACGACTGATAAATATCGTGCAAATAGTATGTAGGAGGTTCTTGAAGATTTTTTTCAGCAACAACATAAGTTTGAGGATAAATAGAGGGAGGCAGTTGAGGGAAGGGAGGAAGAGAGGATATTAAGGGAATGAGAATGGATGATAGAAATGGATAAATTGGAAAATGAATGGGTGATGAAAGAGCAGCCTTGGCACAAGAGGGAAGATCATAAAGAAGAGCACAAGAAGAAGCTCATAAAGGTTCATCCCCTATTGCCCCTGTTTGTGACTCCTTCTAACCTAGTGAACTTTCTCAATCAAATTTGAAATTGCGATGACTATGGAAAGTGTCACTGGCTAACCTCTCATGCAATCCCATTGTGCAAATCCTTAGAATTGTTGACATCTGCTGAAAGTATTTATCAAAATGTTTAAATGGGAAGGGAAAATATATGTAGTCTAGTTCTATCAAACTGTTATTCTTTACTTGGCTAAAAAAGTGAGACAGAAAGTGTTATATGTGAACGTCTATTTTGAATATTTTTCTTGTTTAATTGCAAATAGAAAAAATAAATAAATAAATAAATTCCCAAAAATAAACCCAATCCCTCGCCCTCTCCCCCCCCCCCCCCCCAAAAAAAAAAAAAAAAGAAGAGAAATTATTGAAATTTAACACATATATAATAGCAGGTTATATCTTTCTCTATATGCCATTTTTTGGAGCTTTATATCGTTAAATCTTTGTAATCATCTTTACAGGTCTCACATCTAAACATGGTAATTGGCAGAATATCCTCCAACGTTTTGTTTCAAAAGTTCTTTTGGAATATGAACAGAAAATGTAAGGATTGCCTACTGATATTTCACATGCAAGGAGTGCAATTAGATTATTGATTTTAGTTTTGCCTAGACAAAAAGTCAAGGGATAGATGGATGCAGATGGATGTAATTACTTGAACATGATGATTTAGAAAACTCTGGATTGAAGTCAAATATAGCTAGATTCAGTGGTGTATTCATGTAGAGAAATATTTAAATATGGTGCTGATCTTTTCATAGAACGTGTGGAAATTCAAAGGCTCTTATCCAAAAGAGTCTGTTTATTGGATTGGTGATTACCTGTTCATTCATGCTCTAAACAAATTGGGTGAATATATTATTGTTGCTTCCAGGTCCTCTTGTTGAAAATTAAATATGAGAATATCAGAGTAGCCTGACATATGCCTACCTCTATTATTATCATTTCTAAGTGCTTCAAAATGGTATATATGTTCAGGTGCTATCCCTTGGGAAATACCCTTGATAGTTATTCTGTTATTCCTACCACAGCTCAATGCACATTGAAAATTTCAAAATGGCAGTTATGATATCCCAAATATTTTAATAATTGATTGCTATCTGACAATGCTTGTTCAAATTCTGCATAAGGTGCTCAAGTGCCAACCTTTAATTACCATATAATTTTAAAATTTTAATTGGTTTAAAATACATACCATATCCTCTATAAAGGCATTGTTGTTAATGTATATGTTACCAAGGTTGCGAGCAAAACAAACACACTAATTTTTCTGTTTTCAATCAAGCATCCATTGCATCCATTGGTATATTCCTGGAATAAGGAGGAACAGGGCTTGGAAATACTTACCTCGGCTTAGTGTTGTAATCATTAGGCTTGTAACAAACCTTTTTGTGTTAGGGGATATTTGCATAAGTTGTAAACTTAGGGTGTGATATAGAGGAATGAAAGTAACATCTGGACAGCCTTTAGGTGCCACCCACGGTATTTGTTGCCAAGATTGCCACAAGAGTGAAAAACCAATTTTTATTTTTATTTTTTTCAGTTTTTAAGAGTAGAATCCATCGTTTGTATTCCTATATAGCCGATCAAATTTAGCATTTGGCTCACCTTAGATTAGTGTTGTAGCCATTAGGCTTGTAATAATCCTTTTAGTGTTAGAGGATGAATGCTATTTGCATAAGCTCTACACATAGAATGTGAATTAGAGGAATAAAACTAACAGCAGGAGTCAGGACAGCCTGTAGGTGCAATTAACTGATATAACTTGCGATCTTTATTGTATATGTCAGCACATCCATATAAGAATTGGCTGACGGGATGAATAATGGTCATCAATTATAGTAGAGAGTGCTGGTGCAAGAAACTCGAAAATGATGCAATTGTTGAGAATGTATGTCAGGCTTTAGCATAATCCTGTACAGAAATTGAAAGTAAAATATGAGCAACGCTCATTGGTTTTGGTGGAGAGTGCACATGAAAAAGGATAATAACAGGACAAGTGCCTTTATGTCCTGCAAGTTAGAATACTATTAAGTGTACTTGAATAATGATGGAATTATTATTACAAGTCTATAGAGTTGTGGTCTAGTAGTTTAAAGACCTTATGGGCATGCACCCCTTGCTAATGTAGTTGATTGAGTCTTCTCTAGGTGTGATGTGTGTTAACGCTCAAACTCTTGCATTGATGTAAAAGTCCCAACCACAACAAGAGAGCTTAGATAAAACTATCAGGCAAGCCACCCATTGTCACCTTGGTGGCCTTGACTCACACTTCAGACTATGGAAAAGAGATATCCTAGTCTAGGGGGAATCCCTAATGTGAATCTAGCCTAACTTGTATAAGTGTTAATTTCAATTAACTTAGATTGATTTATGAATGTGATTAGCAAATCAATCAAATTTCCCTAAGTTAGAGAACGTGATGAACCATGCAAGAATTTTGCATTTTTATTGACCAAAGCTTAAAATTTTTACGTGGGAAAGATGGCATAATTGGCATTAATTGATTCAATATTTTACTGGTTTCTTCATAGTCTTCATTTTTTGGTCCAATTCTGCATTCCAATCCTCAAGCATGGTTTCTTTTGCCAAAAACATTCCATATTTTTCTGTGGCTTTTTCCCTATGATTCTTTCTCCTCAACTCTTTTAGTTCTCCCTGGAACTGTTTAATTATCCTCTATTGTCCCATGTTTGTTGTACATTCTTCTTCTATAATCTACCAATTCATTTGCAACTCATCAATCAATTATTTTTTCTTTGCCATGAACTCCTTCATTTGTTGCTCTTTGATCTCCAACTACTTCACCACGTACACCACCAGAACCTCATTCATCTCCTTGATCTTCTTGAAACTAAATATCAATAGGTTGGTGATCCTCCAAATTCAATTTTATGTTGGGCATCAATTGAGTTGATGTGAACCATAACTCCCACTACATAATATTATTCAATGAGAGATTGAATTTTGATGACAGGGAGTGAAAACCAATCGCTTTCCCTTTATACCATGGGCATCATTACAAATTCATCAATCTAGTGGTGGAACCCTCAGCCCCAAAACACAGGTACACATCCCAGCCTTGAATATTGCATAGTGATTGGTCTTCTTTCAACCAGTAGTAGTGATGGCCCTCCTTATTCCATGATGACTATGGAAACTTTTCTCATAATACAAATGAATTCCTTCCTCACAGGATTTCAATTTACCACGCAGCGACTTCCAAGAGGATTATTTGCATTCAAGCTTCACCTATTGAAATAACAATAATGACATTCACACCAACCTTATGAACAAGCTGCTCAACACAGCTTCACGGCCCTCACATATACCAATAACACTTCACTAATGCGATGAATCCAAATAATCTCCTCAATTATAGAAGCAATATGATAGTGATTATCCTCTGACACTGAATCTCCACGCCCAAGGTTTCACACCTTTGCAGTTTTAGGATTGTATCCATAGTCTGTAACACCCTCCTCCCACATCTACCCAAGTAACTGGCCAATTGGGGTAAACATGTGACGAGAGGCTACTATGATATGATTCAACCTCCTAAGTCACCTTAAGGAAGTGGAACTGATAGAAACACACCATAAAAACCTTCCACATCAGCAACAAGACTCTCAGGAACCATCCCAACCTCTCAAGTAACCAGCCCCTAGGTCCGAATGAGTTTTTGGACCAATTAACCCCTAGAAACTCCCATGATATGGGCATGCATGCATCCAGAGTGCTATGGATACTCCCACAACATGGTATGCCAACGTCTAGGGACAATTTTTCTCAGTTTTGTGCCAGCGTCCCTGAGATTTGAGCCACTTTTTCAGGCCCATATCCCAGGTCACTGCCTAGAACTAAATGACACCTTCAGAACAGAAATATAACAAGGGAATGATGATATAAATGCACTTACTTAAACAAGAGATTGACTGAACCCCTACTAGCCATGACAAGCATTTTGTCAAACATATAACAAATATGTAATCTAATGGTGTAAACAACAAATTTAAGCATAGGGCTCTCATACTTATCTGAGAATCACTAAGAAGCATTTTTCCCTTATATCATTAGTTGAATTATCATATATTAGGTTATAGATACATTGTTCATTCATTCACAAGTAAAAACATGAGGAAATCCATATATCATCACCGTCATAATGCATGCTTATAACTAGCATAATAACAACAAAAATATCAAAGATACATCAGCCATAAAATCCACATATAAACTAGTGCATTTATACATAAGATATCAAGGAAAGAACCTCTTATTAATGAATGCAAAATCCAACCCGGGATGGGACTACCATGTTCCAACCGACCATAGAATGGTTGAGCCAATTATTTCTTTAGCCATTCACCATTATGCCATATTCCAAGCATGATTGTGGTACTCAAACCAAGAGAACCAACCAGGGCATCCCAAGGCTAAACTACCTTACCCTCATCAATAAAACTAGGATTTACCATAATCCATCCTGGATCACTAGGCCAAGACAATAAACATGTAATAACAGAATTTACCATGATCTCCACCATATCACTAGGTCAAAACAAGCATGGATGCCACCGTATTTCTCCACTTACATCATGAGGAATTTTCCTATCTCCTAGTCTCTAAGGTTTACCGCAATCCACAGTCTAATCCAGGGATCAATAGGCCCTGAATTGAGACACCACCTCTTGGCTTTATCGTATATCCTGCCATTCACAGTCAAGGATTCCTAGGCCTACCGAGGCAACACAAAATCTGGCTTTACAATGACCCACAGTCTGGTTTAGGGGTTACTAGGTCATGTTTTCTATCATTCGTAGATCCACCTCACTTAGTTTAAAATCCATCCAGCAATCCATCTCAACCAAAACATGTTATGCAACCACTCACAAAATAGAAGAAAAGATAGATCAACGACTTCAAAATCAGCCTCTTCAAGGGGGAAACCTCCTTGACATTACACAAATGAAAAATTATTGGATGATACAAATGACAAAACCTCCTTTCTATATATAGGAGTCTAAGGGGTCACAATATAATCAAAGATGGCATAAAAATAATAATATAAGGGCACAACAATAACAATAGTGGGCTTCTATGGGGCACACTAATAACAATATGGGGACAATAGGGGCACAACAATAATAATAAGGGCTACAATGACAATATTAATGGGGGAATCACTAGTATTATAGGGACCTAACATGCCCCTTTCCTTCAAAAAAGTGTTTTCCTCAACACTTGAGTAATTTTGGGTGCTTCTGTATAAAATTCTCATCCTCCCATGTGGAATGTTCAGTGGGTAAGTTCTTCCACTTGATGAGATACTCTGAAATTGATCGATTTCATAGCTGTCAAGTTCTTATTTATGTGACTGCTTCAAGTTCCAATATGATTTTTCCTTCCTCATCAAGTTCTGGCAATATTGTTTGGACTAGGATCTTGTCACCTATAACCTTCTTTAAGCAAGAAACATGGAAAACTGGGTGCACTAGGGAAGCTGCAGGAAGCTCCAATTTGTATGCCATAGTACCAATCTTTTGCAACACCTTGAATGGACCATAATACTTTGGTGATAATTTATTATCCTTCTTAGCTTGCTTGAGGGACATTTTTTTATATTGTTGTAGCCATAGAAATACCCAGTCACCTACATCAAAACTTCTTTCGCTGCGACGTTGATCTGCTTGTTGTTTCATTATATTCTGCGGCAAAGTGAGGTTATCCTTTAAGAGTTGGAGAACTTGTTGTTAATGCTCGATGTGATCTTCCACTACTTGAACCTTAGAATTTCCTCTTAAATATGATGTGATGGATGGTGGATGATATCCATAAAGTGCCATAAATGGGGTCATTTTTGTTGCAGTATGGAAGGAAGTGTTATACCACCATTCAATCAGAGGCAACCATTTGACCCATTGTGTTTGTTTATCAAATACAAAGCAATGAAAATATCCTTCCAAAAATTTGTTTACTATCATAGTTTTCCCATAATATTGAGGATGATAAGGTGAGATATGAGCTAACTGACTACCTAGACAAAAAAATAATTTTATCCAAAAAATTTCAGTGAAAATGGAATCTCTATCACTTACAATGATCTTTGGGTTTCCATGTAGCTTTTGAATTGTTTCCATAAATGGAGTAGCAATTGTACTGGCTTTAAATGGATGAGATAATGCACAAAAGTGTGCATGCTTGGTAATTCTGTCAACTACCACCATGATGACACTCTTTCCTTCAGACTTGCGTAAACCTATGATAAAATTCATTGAAACCTCCTCCCAGCATTAACTTGGAATGGATAAAGGTTGTAATAGACCTGGGGTCTTAATTGTTTCAACTTTACTTTGTTGGAAAACCAAACATTTTTCCACAAACTTTTGAATATCAGATTTAAGGCCATCCCAAAAAAATTCCTTCTTAACACTATGGTAAGTTTTTTAAAAAATTGAGTGCCCTACGAAGGGAGAGTTGTGCAATTCTAGAAGAATATTTTTTTGAGTTTGGAATTCTTATAGAGGTATAAGCGATATTTGTACCATAACGAATCATTTTTCTAGCTAAATGTATCAGATGTATTGGGGTCTTGTTGTAACTTTTGAATGAGTTCCCACACTTCTTCGTCATTCTTCCATTTATCCCTTTGTTTGTTTATCCAATCTATGGATAATATAAATGGCGCAAAGAAATGCTTCCACATCCTCATCCTTTCTTGAGAGTGCATTTGCAGCAACATTTTGCTTCCATTTTTTGTAGATGATTTCAAATTCATGACCCAACATATTTGTCACATCTTTGTTCTAAAAAGTATTTAAGACTATCATGATTCGTTTTTACCTTGAAGTGTCTTCCCATTAGGTAGGCTCGCCATTTATTAAGTTCATGTAGTATTCTGTTGACAGTGCTGGACCCGCCAACATGTCAAGGGGATCTCCCTGGTAATAAGTCCCAATTAGACCTCAGACTGTTTGGTGTAGTAGTCCTAGTAGTGGGTCATAAAGCAATGCCTTGACCGCGGTGTCACACAGAGGCAAGTAAGATAACTCTGGCGGTAGCAAGGGTGTGACCACTGCAATGAGTCAAGGAAGGTGCATGAGAGGTTCCTAACACAAGTGAGTTGAGATGAGTGCACCCCTTGGCAACTTGTAAGTGTACTCAGCTGGGAAGGGAACACACGAGCGAAGATGCATCACAAGCTGGAAAGCAGGTCAGTCCAACAATCCAAAGTGATGGTTAAACCAATAGCACATCTGCAACAAGATTCATATAATTGCATAAAAAAGTGTTCATACACAACTATGTAAGTTAAACAACATACATTGCTACAACAACCGGAACAGTCCAACTATAATAACAACATATGCATGAAAATGTGTTGGCTCTTATTATATAAAGAAGTGTAAGTTCCAATCATACAATACATCCATGTAAACCTACTAGCCCCAATGGTGGAAAGTTATAGCCACATCCGCCTACTCTTCCAAAGAGATGAACTAGCTCCTTGTAGTGGAGAAGCCAAGGCACGTTACAATATTGTCCAAGCTCTTTCCAAGATAGTCTTATCAGAATCTTGGCTGACCAAAAGCCTATACAATGAGTTATGAGGGACTATTTATAACAAAGGGTGGGGTGGCCCTTGACATTCCCCTTTGTGACTGTTCAAATACCCTCATGAATCTTCACCTACTCTATGATTGTTACATCCACTATTGACACTTGACTTACACTTGACAAGACTCAACATTACAATGCACATGTACCCATGTGAACACAATGGCTTAAGCAAGCCAAACTAGACATCACTCTGACTTAGACAACTATAGAAGGCCAACTGCTCAACATACTCATGTTGATCAATAGTAACATATTGATGCCAAGCTCTATAGTCCCTTATAGTGTCCATGTGTTCCGCAGTGATATCCGTCTGAAACCTGACCTTTGCCTCCATATCATCTGGGTACACTACTCAGACTCTTTTGTCCAACTCATCTGAAAGCATGTGCATCATTGTCTTCAATGTGGCTAGACCAGCAACATACTTGTGCATGATGTCTTCACTGATAGGAAAGTCTGGGCTGGTGGCGATGTGCATCAACTCGTCGAAGTATGAGTCAAGCTCTAGTCGGACCTGTTTCTTTATCTTCACCTGGGTGAGAGTCTCGATTGATGGGATCGCATGTGTGGGCACCACAACATCCATACTCTTGAATACTCTTGCATGGGATGCCTGTATGCTAATGATGGACTACGAGAGCTCTTCATAATTTTGAATCTGACTCTGGATACGTGCCTTCAGCTCAACTGCATTGACCCTCATCATCTTAGGCAAATGAAGTGGGGCTTCCTTGTACTTCATCGGCCATGTTTGCATATCATCAACATCAGCATGCACATTCATCAAGATGCGTGCTCTTCTAGCATATCGTTGCTGCCATACATTGAGATGGAAGACTCCCTTTGCACAGTACCAAACTTGGAGTACAATGCTCGCATAATTGTGTCAAGGGACAATACTTCATCTAGTATTGCCTTCTTCAGTTCAGCTCGGGCAGACATTGTCACCAAGTCTCCTCCTTACTTGGTCATTTGTAGTTCCTTTGCTATTCTCTCATTCTCAGCTATTAGGAAGAGAACACTTGAGCTAGTGGCTTTGGCATACACTCTGGTTTCATCGGCCAAGGCAGTTGGATGTTTGTGCACATCAGTCATGATCACTCATTCTTCAACTTGCACAAGAGATGTTTGATCCTCCGAAGTTGACACTCTGCGAGACTGCACAACTTGATGTTGGGATTCATCAAATGAGATGTTGTGCATCTCTTCTTCCAGCTGATCACTAAGGATCTCAGTGCCTCCTTGGTCATCCAATACTTGCTCATAATCTGGATGAATTAAAGCGGGTGACTCGACCTCTTTGTGGTGAGGCATGAGGTCAGTGTCATGTTCTAACTCCTACTGCTCCATGTCTGCATTCAGCTGTTGAAGTGCTTGTTCTATCACCTAAGAGAAGTCTTGCCCCTGTGATGGTTCACCTTGTTCACTTGATGTTGGCTGTTCAAATGAATCAACTACTTGTACGGGTGTTGCTTTGTCTGTTTGCACATGTTGTGCCCCTGCTGTATCTGCTACTACTGCAGTTCCCTCTCCTGTTTGTGCAGCTCTTGTTCCTTTCAAAGTTGCTCCCTCGGCTCATGCAACTCCTTCTCTACTTCTTCCATTCTCTTCTTATCCATAGTTTCTTTCTCTACAAGTGGATCTGCTCGAAACTTGCATATTTTCTCCTCCTCCATGTGATCAACAATCTTCCTCTTCCCTTTGTCATGCAATGGTATGCTTGGCTCTGCTGCTACTGCTGGTGCTCTTTGTGATGCTGCTTCTCTAACCACTCCATAGCGAAGCCGATCGGTTCATTAGTTCTGGAGGAACTGTAGCAATATCTCCATGGGTCCTCCTCGACCCAATGAAGTACCCCGTGGATCCAGTTGAATTGAACTCTCGTGCAGTGATCTTTCACAATGAAATGTGGGTCATACGGATTGTAGATTTGGAGGTCGAATGGGTACTTCTTCATTAGTTCTGCTTCGACATCCACTTGCTTGATACTCCATATCTCATATAACCCAATCCGCAACGGAAGAGTGGGCCAAGGTGCCTTCTTCTTCTGATGCAATCTAACTGTCAATCCTGTCGAGATGTGATATGCTACTTCTTACATTACAAGTATGTCCAAGGAAAACTTTGGTAGAACATGCGGAGGCTTCTCCGCACTGAACATTCGAATGAAAGTGTTAGACAGTGAGGCATACCAATCTGCAATGCTTATCAATGTCTCCATTGCTTCCTTTGACATGTAGGGTGGATCATGTTTGAATATCATCTTATACACAGGGGCGACAAAATGATCGGACAGTCGTGTGATTACTCCTTTGAAGTTGCATTCAAACAACAACTTGAAATATGTGTTCACAGCAGTCTCCACTGATGACCATGCCCACTCCAAACCCGGGAACTCTTGTCGGGCACAGACTGCATCTAGGATGTAGGCGGACATGTAAATCTCTGCATGCATACCTCCAGGTGATTGTCGAGCCTTCGTTACTTGCTCCTTCAGTTGATGAGCCAGTATGTCGAACCAGTTACATGGTTTTCCTTCTCTAGCCAATTGGTCCAGTGCAACCACCCAACTCTATGGGAATGTTTTCGTGCTTGCTTGGGCATACAGTCGACAGGAAAATATGATCAAGTATTGGTATGCCTTCCTTAGCATCTTTGTCTTATAGATATGGTTGGGTGTCCACTTGAATCGAGTTGTCTCCTTTACCCAATTCTTCAGAATATCTCTAGAGTTAGGACTGCTATTGGGTAAGCTGAATGGAGTCTCCATGACAATCACGGGCTTTGACATCTCATCATAATCTCGTTCCCAGAAGGTCGCAAGCTTCATCCCACTGACACTTCTCATGGTCATCCTCTCAGGATCAATGTGAGAGACGATCCAGTGTATCATGTCCGTGCATGGAAACACGAGATATCTATATGCAATCCGGTACAAGCCAGACTTGTGAATGGTCACGTACACTTAACAGTCTTCAAGGTGTTCCCAAAAAGTGCTTGCAAATGTTTCATTGACCTCTTGATGTCCTTGTCTAGATACAACTTTGTATCTTCATAAATCGGCATACTAGAGGAAACTTGCTCAACTGCTGCTCTAGTTGCATTCCCATCAGTGTCTTGAGATCCTATTCTCTTGGAAGCCATTGAGACAGATGAACACCTGAAAGATCAGGAGACAAGAAACATGCATGGCAAGAAATCTGTCAGTGGAAACAAAGAAAAATCAGGGAATGACACAGCACATACCTGGGAAACTGATGGCCAAGATTGCGCAATTTCTTCTGGGAGGCTGGGTGACTGGCTACCAGAACTGCGCAAAAGGAAGTCTGTACTATCTGGGAGGCAGGATTGGCTATTGGAACTGTGCAATGCACAATCCAGACTGGTTGCTGGCTGTTGGGATTGTGCAATGCGCAATTCCACCTAGGAGTGACTGTAGGCTCAAGGACTGCACTACACAATTTTTTGGGCCAGCAGTCACTACCCCTCAGAAATGCCAAAACAGTCTTGGAGGGCAGTGCTGGGCAGAAATGCGCATTTCTAGAGAGGAAGGCAGAGCCTTCCTTCCCCATATTGCGCAATGCAGTCTCAGTGAAGGCAGAGTTCGGGTCGAGGTTGGCCTGACTCGCCGACGGGCAACTGAAAGAAAATAAGACAGTGAATTTATGGCGACACTAAGTGAACGCAGAAGTGATTGACAGTGCATGCAAAACATGAATGAAAGATTCAGCAAACAAATCAACATGCATGTGGATGAAGCGGTTCGTCGTTCAACGAACGTTCGTGCAAAATAGTTTCATGCATGCAACAAACAGTGAGATAGCAAAGAAAACTAAAACAAGCTAGGAAAAGCTAGTATGCATGTAAACAACAACAAGCATTCAAAGAAATCAAGCAAACAACACTCACACAAATACACAAAAAGCGACAGAAATGTTGAAAAAGACAAGTTAAGGCCACTTACCCGTGAATAGCTGAGTTGGATGTGTCGAAGAGTCCTGGATGTGTTGTGGTATGTCAGAGATCCAAGATCGATGTGAAATAATGAGATCTGATGTGTCGAATAATAAGTTTGGGCTCAGGATGTGCATGCCACAAATCTAGGAAAAAGCGACACTTGGAGGGAAGTTTCTAAAACAACTTTGCATGTAACCCCCGGCTGCTAAAAATAGCTCCCTGAATCATGGGATGCCTTTTGCATGTTGCCTTTTTCTATTCCAAGAAGAGCAAGTCATGCATGCATGCAAGTCAAGTTTCCTTGGTCCCAGGTGGAACTGGTCAACCAGACTGCTCATGCATGCAGCTGCTCAACTGCTTGATAAAAATGCACATTTCTGGCTGGGACCTGGGCTGACTACCAAGGAGGTTTGTGCAATTTCTAGGCAGAGAAGTTTACTGCTGCCTAGATTTGCACAAATTCTGGGCTGAGCAGCCTTGCTAGGGAAATTTGCGCAATTCCTGCTAGTAGTGTTGGCTAGCAGAATTGCGCAAATCTGGAGCCCAGCAAGATGCCAGACAGAATTGCGCAATTTCTGGAGGGAAGGTTGGTTTCCCTCCATAAATGCGCAATTTTCTTGGGGAAGCTACTCAACCTACAGCTGGACCAAGTCCGGGTGAACAGTGTGTGAGGGAAATGCATCAAGTTGTGATTGACAGGTTGCCTTTGTGCATGAAAAACACCAAAGCTTGTGTACTTGACGAAGCAAGACAAGGTGTTGTGAAAGGTTGGTAGGGAGGCTCTAAAATGGGCTAAGGTAAAATTTTAGAGGGTGGTTGTAGTCACTACAACATTTGGCAACACACTGGTAGAACTCCAGTTCTCTGAATGGACCTTGTTCATGAAAAGCAAGTATAACACCTCCAAAAGTATTGTTCAATTCTCAGCTCATCTTGGTTTCACACTAGCTTGATTGTATGATGTAGCATCTGCCAAGCTCTTGGTCGATTGACACACATTCCAAGCCAAGGAAACATAGTTGTTTTGATTTGGGCTGAGGGGTATATTGGTGCACAAGTAGTATAGTCATCAGAGTCTTAGTTTCATCTCTGGTGTTGCTCTACTGCCAGCAGGCATGGACAGTATCCCACAGAGTCACATAGGAACACAAGCATAGCTCCACTTCCAACGAGCCTAGTCAGTACCCCATCGGAGTTACTTTCATCACCTCCCTGTGTAGGAAGCCTTTCTCTTCTTTCGCCTTATTCATTTTAAATTTTGAATTTTTTAACTTTTCATTTTTTCATTTTTTTCATCTTTCACTGTGCATAGCACTTGTTCATTTCAGAGGCAGAAGAGGGATCCCGACTTATTGATAGTAGAAGAGGTTGTTCCAATAGAGAAGTAGTTTATTGTATCTCTGACATGCCTGTTAAGTTTTCCCCCCTCACTTTACTCTACTTGACTAAGATGACAAGGGTTAACCCAAAAACAATCGACTAGAGAAGGTGACACTAGTTAGTGCGCAAGCGTTGTGTTTTCACCAAGGTTCACTTCGAACAGTATGTATTTTCCTTCGACGTATCACAGAATAAAATTAACAAGCTCTTCATACAGAGGCAAGATGACAGATAACCAAGTAGCGATAGTTGTACAAGCCCTCTTGCACTTCACCCAACTCGTTTCAAGATTCATACATGGTTTCATGCAAAACTAACCTACGAATGAAACAAACAAACTATACAAAACAAGTGAACTAACAAATAACAAAGCAAAGAAAGATCAGAAGCAAAAGTGAAAGCAAAGCAAGTAAGAAAACAATCAAGCAGACAAACAAGAAAAAAAAAGCGAATAAGCAAACAAGCATGCAAGAAAATTGACTGAAAGCAAACACTACTCCTACTCCTACACTAACGGTGCATGGGCCTGATCATGTGAAGTGATATTTCCAATGCAGCCACCGATGCATTGGTTGACCCATGTTGGTGAAGGCTTGGTCCACGAGCAACCCAGTTGTGCGAACCAGCAAGCAAGAAAGATATAACAATGAAGACAACCACACTTCGTGTTTGATAGTGCCCATAGGACATAAGTGAGTGCAAGTGCATGACGAGTAGTTCGTGGACTTATCATGGTGTTGTGTGACATTGCATGCAACTTTGAAGCACAAGCACACTCTTGACAGAGACATGCAAGAAAATGAAAGAAACAAAGATAACTTGCATCGTACACGTGTGCTTGCAATGTAAGATTCGTCTAATGCACGAGTGATGGGATCGTGCAATTCAAGTGGAGGAAGTGTGATATGTGTGTGAGATGGATCTTCAATGCATACAGATGAGTGATGAGGAGCCTTGGGTGATTGAACAGTTTCATGATTGGAAGTGAGACTAACCCCAAGAGAGCGAGGGCTGACATAACCATTAGCTTGGGCTGAAGTGCCTCGATAATCTTGGGTGTTTCAACTTCATCATCAGATAGATCATCATAAACTGGTGGCTTCGAAAGATCAACTATGATAGAGTCATGATCGTGATCAAATACAGAAAAAAATGGATCATGACCACCACGATCAGAAAAATCAATGATTTCATTGGCATCCTCATGATCAGATGAATCAAACAGAGGGGTAGATGAAAAGCGAACAAACTCATCCTTTGTGTTTCCAGAAAAGACAGATGAAAGATCAAGTGGATTTTCAACGAATAACTTATCCTCTCCATTGTCGAAAGATGGACCAATATCTAGTGAGTCCTACGAGTGATGAACAATGGGTGCATCCATGGATGAAGACACACATGCGAAATCATGTATGGCAGGTTCACCAAAAATGTTAGGAAAGAATGGAGGGGGCTCAAACAAAAGGGAGTCCTCCTTCACCGAGTGTTTATGCTCAAACTCCCACTCATACTCTTCATGAATGACATCGCATGTTGGTTGTGCAACACCAACTCCGTCAATGGGTTGCTCCTCATTCACAACAAGTGAAGAGTTCGGAATGGACGAACACAAGGCATCATCATGTGGAGGAACACCCGAGTGTGAAGACGGAGGTCATAGAACAGAATGCATATGAGAACTAGAAGGACTCATAAACAAACTCTATGTGAAAATTGAGTGAAGTGATGTTGGGATAATGTGAAAGATGAACAGGTGTGTGAGCATGATCTTCAACATCACTAGGTAGTGGTGGAGCTATTGAATGAGAGGAAGGCATATAGTCAATTGAGACAATTACTGCATCCACATGAGATTGCGTAGCTCCATCAATGAAGAATGTTGAGCGAGGCTTTATCTCAAACTTCTTCTTGGGACGAGCAGATTTCTTAAGGAAGTACTCGAACTGGTACCAAAGATAGGCAAATTTCATCTGGCTCCTTGGAGCTTGAAACTGCAAGTCACAGAAGCGCTGCCAAAAATCAATAACTGATTCATGCGGAGCCTTCCATTGTTGTAACATTTTTCAGTCAATATGGTCTACATCAAAATGATAGAAAGTGTCTTCAATAAGATCACAGAAGTTCTCAAGTGAATGCATGCTATCAGTCGGTAGGCTGAGAAGCCAACAACGTGGAGATTCGCGAAGTGTGTGTGCAAGCAGCAAGATGGCTTGTTCCTCAGAATACCTGTCTTCCTCATGAAGCATGGAAAGAAAGTCATGTAAGTACTCAGGCCAGGCCACTTCGCCTTCACCATCATACGTGTAAGTGGACAAGAGATCGAAAAACTCCCCCGTGATGGAGACATCTTCACGATTCGAAAAACATCGCGAAGGGAGAAGAGTGCAAGAATCCATGAAAGGTATGCAAAGGTTCAAAACTGGATGAGAGGACACAACTTGTCATATGGCCCTCCTTCTAGCGCCAGAAATGTTAACGGTGTTGGACCCACCAACATGTCAAGGGGGTCTCCCCGGTAAGAAGTCCTAATTAGACCTTAGACCGTTTGGTGTAGGAGTCCCAACGATGGGTCGTAAAGCAATGTCTTGACCATGATGTCGTACATAGGCAAGTAAGATAACTCTATTGGTATCAAGGGTGTGACCGCTACAGTGAGTCAAGGAAGGTGCATGAGAGGTTCCTAACACAGGTGGGTTGAGATGAGTGCGCCCCTTGGAAACATGTAAGTGTACTCAATTGGGAAGGGAACACACGAGTGAAGATGCATCACAAGCTGGAAAGTAGGTCGGTCCGGAAATCCAAAGTGATGGTTAAACCAACAACACATTTGCAACAATATTCATACAATTGCATACAAAAGTGTTCATACACAACTACATAAGTTAAACAACATACATTGCTACAACAACCAGAACAGTCCAACTACAATAACAACATATGCATGAAAACGTGTTGGCTCTTATTATATAAATAAGTGTAAGTTCCAATCATGCCATGCATCCATGTAAACCTGCTAGCCCCAATAGTGGAACGTTACAGCCACATCCGCCTACTCCTCCAAAGAGATGAACTAGCTCTGTGCAGTGGAGAAGCCAAGGCGCGTTACAATACTATCCAAGCTCTTTCCAAGATAGTCTTATCAGAAGCTTGGCTGACCAAAAGCCTATACAATGAGTTATGAGGGACTATTTATAGCAAAGGGTGGGGTGGCCCTTGACATTCCCCTTTGTGACTGTTCAACTACCCTCATGACTCTTCACCTACTCTATGATTGTTACATCCACTATTGACACTTGACTTACACTTGACATGACTCAACATTACAATGCACATGTACCCATGTGAACACAATGGCTTAAGCAAGCCAAACTAGACATCACTCTGACTTAGACAACTATAGAAGTCCAACTGCTCAACATCCTCATGCTGATCAACAGTAACATATTGATGCCAAGCTCTGTAGTCCCTGATAGTGTCCGTGTGTTCCGCAGTGACATCCATCTAAAACCTAACCTTTGCCTCCATAGCATCTGGGTACACTACTCGAGCTCCTCTGTCCAACTCGTCTGAAAGCATGTGCATCATTGTCTTCAATGTGGCCGGACCAGCAACATACTTATGCATGATGTCTGCACTGATAGGCAAGTCTGGGCTGGTGGCGATGCGCATCAACTCGTTGAAGTACGAGTCAAGCTCTAGTCAGACCTGCTTCTTTGTCTTTGCCTGGGTGAGAGTCTTGATTGATGGGATCGCATGTGTGCGCACCACAACATCCATACTCTTGAATACTCGTGCATGGGAGGCCTGTATGCTAGTGATGAACTGCGGGAGCTCTTCATAATTCTAGATCTAACTCCGGATACGTGCCTTCAGCTCAACCGCATTGACCCTCATCATCTTAGGCAAGTGAAGTGGGGCTCCCTTGTACTTCATTGTCCATGTTTGCATGTCATCAACAGCAGCATGCACATTTGTCAAGATGCATGCTCTTCTAGCACATCACTGCTTCCATCCATTGAGATGGATGACTGCCTTGTGCACGGTACCAAACTTGGAGTACAATGCTCCCATAACTGTGTCAAGAGACAATATTTCACTAGTATTGCTTCTTAAGTTCAGCTCGAGCGGACATTGTCACCAAGTCTCCTCCTTGCTTGGTCGTTTGTAGTTCCATTTCCATTCGCTCATTCTCAGCTAGTAGGAAGCAAACACTTGAGCGAGTGGCTTCGGCATACACTCTGGTTTCACCGGCCAAGGCAACTGGATGTTTGCACACATCAGTCACGATCACTCTTTCTTCAACTTGCACGGCAAATGTTTGATCCTCCAGAGTTGACACTCTACAAGATTGCACAACTCTATGTTGGGATTCATCAAACGAGATGTTGTGCATCTCTTCTTCCAACTGATCACCAAGGATCTCATTGCCTCCTTGGTTATCTGATACTTGCTCATCATCTGGATCCATTGAAGCGGGTGATTCAACCTCTTTATGGTGAGGCATGAGATCAGTTTCCTATTCTAACTCTTGTTGCTCCATGTCTGCATTTAGCTATTGAAGTGCTTGTTCTATCTCATGAGCAAAGTATTTCCCCTACGATGGTTCACCCTATTTTCCTAATGCCAGCTATTCAGATGAATCAACTACTTGTATGGGCGTTTCTTTGTCTGTTTGCACATGTTGCGCCCCCTGCTATATTTGCTACTATTGTGCTTCCCTCTCCCGTTTTCTCAGCTCTTGTTCCTTTCGGAGTTGCTCCCTCAGCTCATGCAACTCCCTCTATGCTTCTTCCCTTCTCTTCTTGTCCTTCTACCTTCACATGATTTGCTTGTCAAATTGCTGCCTCTTTGCCTCTATAGCCATAGCTTCTTTCTCTACAAGTGGATCTGCTCGAAACTTGCAGCTTTGCTCCTCCTCCATGTGATTGACAATCTTCCTCTTCCCTTTGTCGTGCACTGGCATGCTTGGCTCTACTTCCACTGCTGCTACTGTTATTGCTCTCTATGATGCTGCTTCGCTAACCACTCCACAGTGAAGCTGACCAGTTCATTGGGTCTAGAGGAAATGTAGCAATATCTCCATGGGTCCTCCTCAGCCCAAAGAAATTCCCCGTGGATCTAGCTGAACTGAACTCTCGTGCAATGATCTTTCACAACGCAATGTGGGTCATATGGATTATAGCTTCGGAGTTCAAAAGGGTACTTCTTCATCAGTTCTGCTTCGACATCCGCTTGCTTGATACTCTGGATCTCATATAACCCAATCCGCAACAAAAGAGTGGGCCAAGGTTCCTTCTTCTTCCGATGTAGTCTAATTGTTAATCTTGTCGAGATGTGTATGCTACTTCCTACATGAAAAGTACGTCTAAGGCAAACTTTGACAGAACATGCGGAGGCTTCTCCGCACTGAACATTCGGATGAAAGTGTCAGACGATGAGGCATACCAATCTGCAATGCCTATCAATGCCTCCATTGCTTCCTTTGACATGCAAGGTGGATCCTGTTTGAATATCATCTTGTACACAGGGGTGACAAAATGATCGGACAGCCGTGTGATTACTCCTTTGAAGCTGCATTCGGACAAAAACTTGAAATATGTGTTCACAGTAGTCTCTGCCGGTGACCATGCCCACTCCAAGCCTGGGAACTCCTGTCGGGCACAGACTGCATCTAGGATGTAGGCGGACATGTAAATCTCTGCATGCATACCTTCAGGTGACTATCAAGCCTTTGTTACTTGCTCCTTCAGCTGATGAGCCAGTATGCCAGACTAGTTACATGGTTTTCCTTCTCTAGCCAATTGGTCCAGTGCAACCACCCAACTCTATGGGAAGGTTTCTGTGCTTGCTTGGCCATACAGTCGACAAGAAAATATGATCAAGTATTGGTACACCTTCCTCAACATCTTTGTCTTGTAGATCTAGTTGGGTGTTAACCTGAATTGAGCTGGCTCCTTTACCCAATTCTTCAGAATGTCTCTGGAGTTAGCACTGTTGTTGGGTAAGCTGAATGGAGTCTCCATGACAGTCACGAGCTCTGACATCTGATACATCTCATCATAATCTCGTTCCCAGAAGGTCGCAAGCTTCGTCCCACTGACACTACTCAAGGTCATCGTCTCGGAATCAGTGTGAGAGATGATCCAGTGTATCATGTCCGCGCATGGGAACACGGGATATCTACATGAATTCTGGTACAAGCCATACTTGTGAATGTTCACGGACACTTGACGGTCTTCAAGGTGTTCTCCAAAAGTGCCTACAAATGTTTCATTGACCTCTTGCCACTTTAGTTTGATTTCCTTGTCTAGATACAACTTTTTATCTTCATAGATCGACATACTAGAGGACACTTGCTCAACCGTTGCTCCAGCTGCATTCCCATCAATGTCCTAAGATCTTGTTCCTTTGGAAGCCATTGAGACCAATGAACACCTGACAGATCAGGAGACAAGCAACATGCATGGCAAGAAATCTGTCAGTGGAAACAAAGCAAATTCGGGGAATGGCACAGCACATACCTGGGAAACTTATGGGAAAGATTGTGCAATTTCTTCTGGGAGGCTAGGTGGTTGGCTTCCAGAACTACACAAAAGGCAGTCTGGGATGTGTGGGAGGTAGGACTGGCTGCTGGATCTTTGCAATGCGCAATCCAGACTGGATGTTGGCTGTTGAGATTGCACAATGCGCAATTCGAGCTGGGAATGACTACAGGCTCAAGGACTGCATTGCGCAATTTTCTGGGCCAGCAATCACTGCCCCTCAGAAATGTGAAAAACAGTCTTAGAGGGCAGTTCTGGGTAGAAATGTGCATTTCTGGAGAGGAAGGTAGAGCCTTCCTTCCCCATATTTCATAATGCAGTCTCAGTGAAGGCAAAGTTTGAGCCGAGGTTAGCCTGACTCGCCGATGGGAAAATGAAAGCAAATAAGACAGTGAATGTATGGCAACACTAAGTGATAGAAAAATTGATTGACAGCTCATGCAAAACATGAATGAAAAATTCAGCAAACAGATCAACATGCATGTGGATGAAGCGGTTCACCAGTTCAGCAAACGTTCGTGCAAAACAATTCCATGCATGCAACAAACAGTGAGATAGCAACGAAAACTGAAACAAAGCTAGGACAAGCTAGGATACATGGAAACAATAGAAAGCATTCAAAGAAATCAAGAATACAACACTCACACAAGAGAATACACAAAAAGAGACAGAAATGATGAAAAAGACAAGTTGAGGCCACTTACCCGTGAATAGCTAAGCTGGATGTGTTGAAGAGTCCGAGATGTGTTGTGGGATGTCAGAGCTCCAATATCGATGTGAAATAATGAGCTCTGATGCGTCGAATAAATAAGTTTGTGCTCATGACACGAATGCCACAAATCTAGGAAAAAGTGAAAGTTGGAGGGAATTTTCTAAAGCAAATTTGCATGTAACACCCGACTGCTAAAAATAGCTCCCTGAATCATGGGATTCCTTTTGCATGTTTCCTTTTTCTATTCTAGGAATAGCAATTCGTGCATGCATGCAAGTCAATTTTCCTTGGTCCCGGGTGGAACTGGTCAACCAGAGTGCTCATGCATGCAACTGCTCAACTGCTTGAGAAAAATGTGCATTTCTGGCTGGGAGTTGGGTTGACTGCCCAAGAGGTTTGCGCAACTTCTCAGCAGACCAGATGACTGCTACCCAAATTTGTGCAAATTCTGGGCTGAGCAACCCTGCTGGGGAAATTTTCGCAATTCCTGTTGGGAGTGTTGGCTGGCAGAATTGTGCAATTCTAGAGCCCACCAGGCTGCCAGACAAAATTGCGCATTTTCTGGAAGGAAGGTTGGTTGCCCTCCAGAAATGCGCAATTTTCTTGGGGAAGTTACTCAGCCTACAGCTGGATCAAGTCCAGAAGAACAACCTGTGAGGGAAATGCATCAAGCTGTGATCGATAGGCTACCTTTGTGCATGAAAAACACCAAAGCTTGTGTACTTGACGAAGCAAGACAAGGTGTTGTGAAAGGTTAGTAGGGAGGCTCGAAAACGAGCTAAGGCAAAATTTTGGAGGGTGGTTGTAGCGGCTACAACATATTGCCAACATTTCCTTTTCATAAATAGATTTTTGTAAATACTTTCCTTTTATTGGACCACTTTCAAAAGCGATGGGTCTTTCGTCTTGCTTTAAAACAACACCAATTCCATTTCATGAGGCATCACATTCCACAATAAAGGTTTTTGTGAAGTTCGGGGTAGCTAGGACCAATGCTTGGTATATTGCATCTTTAAGATGTTCAAAGGCCTTCGTTGCTTCTGGAGTCCATGAAAATGCATCTTTCTTTAATAATGTTGTTAGAAGTGTTGCTATTCTCCCATAATTCTTAACAAACTTGCGATAATACCCTATCAACTCGAGAAATCCTCGCAAATGCTTTATGGTTGTGGGGATTTTCCATTCCTTAATGACTTTAATTTTGCTAGGGTCTACCTTAACACCTTCATGAGATACAATATGACCCAGATACTCCACCTCTTGTACTCCAAAGAAACAATTGGAGCTTTTTGCATATAATTGTTTCTCCTCCAATAGTTTGAGCACCCTATCAACATGTTGAACATGATCCTTCCAAGACTTGCTGAAGATTAATATATCATCAAAAAATACTAACACAATTTTTCTAAGGAAGGGTTTGAAAATTGATTCATCAAACCTTGAAATGTATAAGGTGCATTGGTAAGGCCAAAAGGCATGACCAAAAATTCATAATGACCCTCATGAGTTCTAAATGTTGTTTTCAAAATGTCTTCAGTATTCATTCTGATTTGATGATATCCTGAACGAAGATCCAACTTGGTGAAGTAAATTGATCCATGCACTTCATCCAATAATTCATCAATGACAGGAATGGGAAATTTATCTTTAACAATCAGCTTGTTCAGTTCCCTATAATCCGGACACATGCGCCATGATCCATCCTTCTTGTGCACCAATACTACTGGAGCAGAGAAAGAACTTTGACTCGGTTGAATTATACCAACCTCTAGCATTTCTGCAACCATACATTCAATTTCACTCTTTTGGGAATAGGGGTATCTGTAAGGCCTGATGTTTGGAGGAACACTTCCTCGGATCAAATGAATAACTTGATCATGATCAAAAATAAGTGGGAGGCCTTTGGGAGTCTCAAATACCTTGGAATGATTGTCCAATACTTTTTGGAGATCTAGAGAAATATATGATTTTGATGTGAGAACCTCTAGCGAACATAATTGTGCAATTACGCCTCTTTGTTCTTTCTTTAGAAGCTTTGTCATGTCATTAAAGTTTATTATCTTTCCCAGTTTCCCTACGATACCCCTTAAATCAACTTCCTTTCCTTGTGAAAAAAACCAAGAAACGTTCTTGAAAATTAAAAGTTATCATACCCAAAGATTGTAGCCATTGGACTCCTAGTACAAGATCAGCACCACCCATTGGAATGGAAAGCATTGGGTTATTCAATACATATTCTCCCATGGATAGCTTGATATGATGGCACTTTCCAGATAAATTTATGGTTCCTCCATTTGCAACCATCACTTGACACTCTGGTGTTGGATATAGGAATCAATCCAATTCCTTGGCTATCTTACAATGAATAAAATTATGGGTAATGCCTGAATCAATCAACACTATTACCTTTTTCTTCTTGATATGTCCTTCTATCTTGACAGTTTGAGGATTGGTAATTCCGTCCAATGCATTACAAGATATAGTTGGATTCATTTCTTCTTTCTCTAGGGTTTGTTCCTGGTGTATATCCTCTTCTTTTGACATTTCTTGTTCCTTTTTTTCCTCCTCTTCACAATATATGTAAAATAATTTCTTCTCAGCACACTTATGACCTTTAGTGTATTTGCTATCACAACTGTAACAAATCCCTTTTTCTCTTTTCTCTTCCAATTATTGTGGTGTCAACCTTGTAGGTTTTGGAAGGCTAGGGGCAACAACACTTCCATCTTTATATTTGTGAGTGGTAGTATTCCTTGTTGCCATAATTTTGCTTTCATTTTTTCTTGCCAACCTGAATGCCTTCTCTAATGAATCAGGTTCCCAAAGGTGAACCTCATGTTGGATGTTATCCTTTAAAGTCCCTGTGAACATATCAATCCCATGCTCCTCTGGAATATCTTTTACCCTTATATTCAATTTTTGGAAGTCCTCAATGTGCTCCATCATTGAACCCTTTTGTTTGAGTTTTATCAATTGGCTAAAAAATGTGTGGTTTTTTGTATCCTCATAATGTGCTATCAATTCTTCCGTAAAAATTTCCCAAGTGACAATTTGTTTACGAGAGAAAAGCCATAGATACCATAAAAACTAATTTGGTTCCAAATATAAAGTTGCAATGCACACCTTTTATGTTTTTTGCACATTATGGAGATCAAAATATTGCTCCATTTGTAGTATCCATGTTACGGGATCCTTGCCATCAAACTTCCTCATATCAATATTTGGAACATGGTGGGTCTTCAATCCAATGTTAGAGTCTATGAAATCATGATTAACATTTATTTTTGTTCTCATCATGAGTTTCCTTTACTACCCTTTTGCCATTAGTAAGCATTTCTTGTAGCAAGTTTTTCAAATCTATCTTCAAATCTTCCATGTTGCCTTTAAGATTTGCTTCTATACCATCCATCTTAGCTTCCACGCCAACCATCTTAGCTTCCACGCCATGCATCTTAGCATCCACGCCATTCATCTTAGCTTCCATGCCATTTATCTTAGCTTCCATGCCATCCATCTTAGCTTCCATCCCTTTCTTTGATCCATCCATCTTAGCTTCTGTTACTTTTTGTGAGAGTGAAAATTGTTGCACTTGGTCTTATAATTTTGATATATTATGTTGCATTTCTTCCTCTTCTTCATGAGTCATGGTAGAGCTTTCAGGTTTCGTACTAGGTGTTTCCATTTTCTTTCTTCAGGGCATCAATTAATGATAATTATGCCTCACTATGCCCTTTGAATCATTTCAAACTAATTTTTCAAACCAAACTTATGCAAATTTAAAAACAAAACTACACATCTTTTTTTTTTTTTACAAGATATCGATATTGAATTTGTTGTATCTCTGAAAATTCAGATTTCTAAGGTCTAAAATTACGACTTGTGGCAGCCATGTGTGTCCTCTTTCCAATGCCACTAGTTTGATCAAAATTGGATTCTCCAAGAAAGATTTATTCCCAATCTCCCAAGATGGCCTGATTATATACTTTTTCAGTAGAGCGAATTTGTACATAGTTCCACGTGTCATTGTTTCAACCTTCAAACCTGAAAATGATACATAAAAAACTATAGTTTGTCTTCTTTCTATAACTTCCTATGTAATTTCAATCTGATGCTCAAAGAGAAATTTATGACAATTTTCCCAAGGTCATATGTTTGGGTTGTAATTTGGGAGCCTGCAAAAACCCTAACTTCCTTGGATCATATCTCCAAACATATCACAAGACAAGATCTTAAATTTGGACCCAAGATTCATCAATATTTCGTCTCAAATGGGTTTTAATTTCAACTTATGAAACATCGTAGAAACAAAGTTATAGTGAAAATTCCACAATGGCCTGTTTGGAGTAGTGAAACCCTACAATCCAAACTTCTGATACCAAATGTTATGCAACTAGCTCATAAAATAGAAGAAAATATAGATCAACAACTTCAGAATCAACCTCTTCAAGGGGGAAACCTCCTTTACATTACAACAATGAACAATTCTTGGATGATACAAATGACAAAACCTCCTTTCTATATATAAGAGTCTAAGGGGTCACAATATAATCAAAGCCGACATAACAATAATGATATAAGGGCACAACAATAACAATAGTGGGCTTCTATGAGGCACACTAATAACAATATAGGGACAATAGGGGCATGACAATAATAATAAGGGCTACAATGACAATAGTAATGGGGGAATCACTAGTGTTATAGGGACCTAACAAAACATGAGAACCTCATCACACCATGGTTATCCGAAAACTGAAAGGCTAGACTGAAAACACTGTCACACCTGGAAAAACCCCTGCCATAACAGCAAAGAACCACATGCAATACCATGCATGCCAAATATAGCAAGGAAAACATACATGCAAATCGATACCTGCAAAGAATCTTGTTGTAGCTGCTTGATCCTACTCTTCCCTATTTGCTCCTTCCTTCCTCTTACCCTCTTTGCCTTTCTTGATCCAATGCCAAAGTGCTCCAAGAAAAAATGTAAGTGTCCAAGAGTGAGAGAGAGAGAGAGAGAATAATGAGAGAGCTCCAAAACTAAACTGACAAAAGGTTAAAAACTAATCCTCAAAAGCCTTTTTATCAATTAGACCTTTATTTTCTTCATTTTCCTCCTCACATGCAACTTGTGACCTTTCACCTTCATTTTCTCCTAATTTCCATTATTTTCATAAATAAATGTGCTAAAAATGCCATTTTGGCTTTCCAAAGCCTTATCTATTGCCTTTTCCAATTTCCTTAGCCATAATAAGCCAAATGAACACCCACACTATGATGTTTTCCTAACATTCAACTTGGAATAAGTGTCCCATCAACTGTGGTTATTATTTTTTTCCTTTATCAACTTTTATTACATGGAATTTTCACCAGGGCTGTTACAAACCCCCCCCTGGGGAACACCATCCACGGTGTTCAACCACACCTATACCTAAACAAAACCACTGAAAAGAAAACATATCTCCCATGGAGCTTTATAACATAGCTCGATGCAGTATTTACAATGATCACCGAGCTGAAAAGCAAGCCAACATGACAACATAACAACATGACAACTATAATGACATGACACCCATACTGCTTATTGGATCTTTCTAAAATACCTCATGGTGGTATTTACATCCATATGCATATGTATATATATATCCAAACATCACCAAAACATGTAACAAAGACATATACCAAAACATTCGCTCAACTAGCGAATAAGGAAGGATACATAGCACACATTTAATCCAACATCTCCCATGTAACTTCATCAGGCCCAAAGTGTTTCCATTGCAATTTAACCTACTTGATTTATTGATTTCGGAGCATGAGCACCTTTTTTTGCAATATACACTGAGGCTCCGGCTGGAATTCTCCATCTGGTTCCACCTGCAATACAAACCATTCAATCACATGATTAGCATATTTAACATACTTCTTAAGCAATGACACATGGAAAACATCATGGCATTTCATTGTCAGAGAAAGTGCAAGTCGATAGGCTACTGGCCCAATCCTCTCAATAATCCTGAAAGGTCCACAAAACTAGGGTGCCATCTTGGCACATGATCCAATCCACAAGGAGATCTTCTTCGGTTTGATACTAAAGTACACATGTTACCCAACTTGGAACTCCTTGAACAACCTATTCCAATCTGCATAGCTCTTCTGTGTATCCTGTGTTGCTTTCAAATTCTTCTTGATTACCTGTGTTTCCCACTCCATGTTTTCCAACATATCTGGTCCAATCAACACCTTGTTAACTGTATCACTCTAACTAATGGGATTATTACAATTCTTCCCATATAATGCCTCAAACGGACTCATCTTCAAAGATTCTTGATACCCATTGTTGTAAGCGAACTCTAAGTGGAAGATATTTTTCCCACTTTCGTTGTTGATGCATCACATACATCCTCAACATGTCCTCCAATATCTTGTTGACCCTCTCAGTCTGTCCACTTGTCTGTGTACGATAAGTTGTAATGAAGGCCAACTCTATGCCTAAAACTATAAATAACTCCTTCGAAAACTTGGAAGTGAAATTTGCATCCCTTTCTGACACAATCTTCTTCAAAACTCCATGCATTCTAACTACGTCCCTAATGAATACCTATGCTAAATCACTCGTTGAGAATGTAGACTTCACTGGAATGAAGTGCACTACCTTTTTCAACCCGTCCACCACTACCATAATGGAATCATGTTGTCTCACTATCCTTGGCAAGCATGTGATGAATTCCATGGAAATGCCCTCCCATTTCCACTCTGGAATCGGAATCGGCTGTAGCAGCCCACCTGGATGCTTACACTTTGGTTTCACCTGCTAGCAATCCAAACACCTAGCCACAAACTCTGCTACATCCCTTGTTAGATTCGGCCAATAATAAAACTTCTTCACTACAATCAATGTATTCTGATAGCTTGGGTGACCTGAATACGGTTTCACATGAAACTCCCTCAAGATCACCTTCTTGAGCTCACTATTGTCTACCACATATATCATGCCCATAAATCTAACAACCCACCTGCCATGAGATGTTAGTCCACATCCTGCGCACCTACATTTGTACCTGTACTACTACTTGTACCTATACATGTACCACTACCTATACTTTACTGCAACCTGTGCACAATCTCCATATACCTTACATCCTGCTAACCTACCTGCAAGATCATATCTTGTAGATCTATCCCATGGGAACTTATAACTGCTATATGATTTACATGTATCCACCTGCTAAGAGCATCTGCGACCGTGTTCTCCTTTCATTTGATGTACCTGATCTCAAAGTCAAACTCACTGATCGTGGCCAACCATCTAGCCTACTTGACATTCGAATTCGATTGCCCAAACAAGTATCTCAACCCACTATGATAACTCATCAATACAAACCTCCAACCAAGAAGATAGTGCCTCCACATATTCAATGCATGTATGATCGCGGCTAGCTCAAGATCATGCGTCAAGCAGTTCTACTCATGCTCATTCATTTTATGTGACTCATAGCACACTACCTGTCCTTCCTGCATAATGACTCCACCAAGTCCTCTCTTGCAAGCATTTGTACCCACTACAAACTCTTTGTGCGGATCCGCAATATTTAACATTGTTGCATGTGTTAACAACTACTTAAGTTGCTCAAAATTGGCCTCACACTCCTCTATCCATTCAAACTTCTTACCTTTCCTCTGCGATGATGTAATAGGGTAAGAAATCTATGAGAAGTTCCTGATGAACCTCCCGTAATAAATTGCCAATACCATGAAGGATCTCACCTCATCTACAGGTCTAGGAGTTGCCTACTCCATGATATCTCTTATCTTCTCTAGATCCATTGTTATGCCCTCCTTGGAGACAACATGCCCCAAGTAATGTACCTCAGTCTGAAAGAAACTACACTTGCTTAGCTTAGCATACAACTGATGCTCTCTCAACAACCTCAACACTGCTTCCAAATGCTCTGCATTATCTTCCTCATTTTTAGAATATACCAATATGTCATTAATGAACACAATCAAAAACTTGTCCAAATACGAACACAACACACTATTCATCAAGCACATAAAGTTAGCTGGAGCATTAGTCAAACCAAATGGAACTACAACAAACTCATAATTCCCATACCTAGTCCGTAAATCTGTTGTTAAATGTCCTCCTCTTTGATGTTTACTTGATGGTATCTTGGTCTCAAATCAATCTTCGATAACACTGTTGCTCCTTTCATCTGATCGAACAAGTCATCAATCCTCAACAATGGATACCTACTCTTGATAGTCACTTTTTTCAACTACATGTAGTCAATGCACAATCTAAGAGTACCATCCTTCTTCTTTACAAACAATACTGATGCGCCCTAAGGTGATACACTTGGCCTAATGTATCCCTTGTCAAACATTTCCTTCAATTACAGCTTCAACTCTACCAACTCAGGTGTACTTATCCTGTAAGGTGCCTTTAATGTTGGAGCTGCCCTTAGCACCAACTCAATAGAAAAGTCTACTTCCCTGTGAGGTGGAAACTCTGAAATATCCTCAGGAAATACATCCTGAAACTGTTGTAGAACTGGGTACCTACTCAAAACATCTACATCCTCAACTTCCTTACCTTTGTCACTAGAAATATGCACTACAAATAACACACACCCTTTTCTACGACTACACTTGGCCTGCATAGTTGTCACCATCCTAACTGATGTGGCTTTCTTCTTCCCCTGTAAGACTCTTGGTTCCCCATTGTCATCCAAGAACTCAATGGCTTTGTCATAACAATCCACCTTGGTCCTATAAAGGTATAGCCAGTCCAAACCCAATAGCATACTATATGATCCCAATGCTAATACATTTAGATGTGATGTGGTAGGCATACCATTCAAATCAAATGCACAAGCTCTTACCCAATGATGAAATCACTTTTTTGTACCTATAGCCAACTACACTAACTAAGAATTTGCATGTACTTATTTATTCAAACCACACTAATCCACCAAGTCAAGACTAACATAACTATAATTGGATCCAAGGTCAATCAAAATAAATACAACTTGATCACAAAGCTTACCGCCCATCTCAATGATAAATGCTTGATGGTCTTCTTGTCTGTTATCTAGTGTTGCATAGATACTAGGAATTCTTTGACCAACATCCCCAATAGTCTGTGCCTCATGTGCACTATATATCTTAGGCCTATTACCCTGATTATGTGGACAATATCTCTTAAGGTGTTCCTTACCGCATGTCTAACACTCCAACCATCGAATACCCTCACCTATATTATGTTGTTGTGACCCATGCCCTTGTCTAGCGGCATTGAACTTCTTTTATGGTGGCACATTTTCTTTCTCGTCTACATTCTGAGGCCTTGATCTTTTTGGTTGCCATTTTCCCTCACCTTTATCCTTATCCTTCCCTTTCCACTCTTGTCAAGGTTCATTCTTACGCTTTCACTGTTCATAGCAATGCTTCAATTTCCCAATAACTTCCTCAAGTGATCGAGGCTCATCATACTCAATCTGATCTCTAAATGATAATGGAAAACCACTGACAAATCGTTGAACTTTCGCCTTCCAATATTTAAGATACGATGCATACCTCAATAGTTCCAAGAACTTAGTCATGTAATCTTCGTCTGTCATTGATCCCATATTTAGCTCATAGAATTCTTTGGCCTTATTATCGTGGTACCTTTCGGACAAGTAATTCTTCCTAAAAAGCCTCTTGAACTCATGCCAACTCAAGCCCTTTATCTTGATGTCTCTGACCCGCTTCACATCTTCCCACCAGATATTTTCTTTACCTTTTAGGCTGAAGATATCAATTATGGCCTTCATGTTTTGTGTGTACTCATACAACTCAAAGAACTTGTTCATCCCAAGTATCCAAGCCTCTGCATCTTCTAGTTTCTTCAAGTCTCCATCAAAAGTAGGAGGATTTGCTTTCTTAAATTCATCTGGCAAGTATCCCTTATCACTCCTCCTTTAAGGATCATAACGATGACGATCATGATGCCTATCTGAACCAAAAGTAGAATAATACTTGTATCCATCACATCTTTTTTCCGGAGTATCCAACAACCTGCCAACTCTCACTGTGTCATCTCTATCTAACTTGTGACCACCATGAGACCTACTACCATATGCCCCATTAGTTATGTCCTCCTGTCCATGGTTGATCCAAAGTAGCCCCTATTATTGTGATTCTGACAAACTCTGAAGAAGTATTGCATTAACCTCTGCTTGTTTCTCTTGTGCCTACATGATTTTGTCATTGTCCGCCTTACAACTCCTTATTTCTTCCTTCAAGCTTCTCAATGTGTCTGCTAAGTTAGAAGAGTTCCCAACACCACGTTGCTCATCTAATTCATAGGGAGAATCTTTGTAGTCTACCATCTTGCTAGTCATTTTTATCCTTTTCCTGCAAGGCATACTATGTCAGCTAAACCAAATCACAATAAACCAACGTACCTTCGCATAATTTGGGAAGGATATCTCGTATGAAAAATCAACCAATTAGCGTAATACATGTATAACATAATCACAACAACATATAGATGAATAACAATTAAGTGTATCAACCTATAAACATCATTCTAGCTAGAGTCCAATCATCAATGCATGACTATATCAACCAAACATACCATGACCTCACGCATGACAACAACAACCATACAAATGTACATTGACAATATGCAAGCATAAACACATGTAACCAATCATACACTCATGATTACACACTTCACAACAATAACATCCTCTTTCACATGGCAGAATCACTACAACCATGACCAACAATATGCATCTGCAACAAGCACATAGACCACAATGATGATTAACACAGATGAAACCGACGTGAATGCATGACCAACACACATTGCTCATATAGTCTAAGGGGTGAACTAAGCTCTGATACCACTCTTTAACACCCTCTTCCCACATCTACCCAAGTAACTGTCCAACTAGGGTAAACATGTGACGAGAGGATACTATGATATGATTCGACCTCCGAAGTCACCTTAAGGAAGTGGAACTGACGGAAACACACCATACAGACCTTCCACATCAGTAACAGGACTCCCAAGAACCATCCCAACCTCTCAGGTAACTAGCACCTGGGTCCCACTGATTTTTTGGACCAATTAACCCTCAAACACTCCCATGATATGGGCATGCATGTGTCCACAAGGTTCTGAACGCTCCCATGGCATGGTATGCCAACATCCAAGGACTATTTTTCTCAATGTTGTATCAGTGTCCCTGGGATTTGAGCCACTTTTTCAGGCCCAACACCCAGGTCACTGCTTATAACTAAATGACACCTTCAAAACAGAAAGATAACAAGGGAATGATGATAAAAATGCAATTACTTAAACAAGGGCTTGACTGGACCCCCACTAGCCATGACAAGCATTTTTTCAAACATATCACAAATATGTAATCTACAGTTGTAAGCAACATATTTAATCATAGGGGTCTCATACTTATCTGAGAATCACTAAGAAACATTGTTCCCTTATATCATTAGATGCATTATCATCTATTAGTTCATAGATACATTATTCATTCATTCACAAGTAAAAACATGAGGAAAGGCATATATCATCATTGTCATAATACATGCTTATAACTAGCATAATAACAACATAAATATCAAGGATACATCAGCCATAAAATCCACATATAAACCAGTACATTTATACATAATATATCAAGGAAATAACCTCTTATTAATGAATTCAAAATCCAACCCGGGATGGGACTACCACGTTCCACTTGACCATAGAATGGCTAAGCAAATTCTCTCTTCAGTCATTCACCCCCGTGGCATATTCCAAGCATGAATGTGGGACTCAAACCAAAAGAATGGACCAGGGAATCCCGAGGCTAAACCACCTCACCCTCATCAATAAAACCAGGCTTTACCATAATCCATCCTGGATCACTAAGCCAACACAATAAACATGTAATAACATGCTTTACCATGATCTCCACCAGATCACTAAGCCAAAACAAGCATGGATGCCACCGAATTTATTTACCTACACCATGAGGAATTTTCTTGTCTCCTAGTCTCTCAGGCTTTACCGCAATCCACATTCTGATCCAAGGATCACTAGGCCCTAAATCGATACACCACCCTCTAGGCTTTACTGTACATCCTGCCATTCACCAGCAAGGATTCCTAGGCCTAATCAAAGACAACCACCTCTAGGATTTACCGTATATCCCTCCATTCACCGACAAGGATTCCTAAGCCCACCGAGGCATCACGAAATCCGGCTTTACCTCAACCCAAAGTCAAGTTCAAGGGTTACTAGACCATGCGTTCTATCATTCAAAGATCCACCTCACTTAGTTTCAAATCCATTTGAAAATCCAGATCAACCAAAACATGAGAACCCCATCACACCATGGCTATCTGGAAATGGCAAGGCTAGGTTGAAAACATTGTCACACCTAGAAAAACCCATGCGATAACAACAAAGAACTACATGCAATACCATGCATTCCAAATATAGCAAGGAAAACATACATGCAAATCGATACCTGCAAAGAATCTTGTTGTAGTTGCTTGACCCTGCTCTTTCCTACTTGCTCCTTCCTTCCTCTTGCCTTCTTTTTCTTTCTTGATCTAATGCCAAAGTGCTCCAAGAAACATTCTAATTGTCCAAGAGTGAGAGAGAGAGAGAGAATAATGAGAAAGCTCCAAAACTGAACTGCCAAAAGGTTACAAATTGATCCTCAGAAACCTTTTTATCAATTAGGCCTCTACTTCCTTCATTTTCTGTTATTTTCCTTCATTTTCCTCCTCACATGAAACCTATGACCTTTCACCTTCCTTTGTTCCCTAATTTCCATTATTTTCATAACTAAATGTGTCAAAATTGTCATTTTGTCTTTCCAAATCCTTAGTCATTGCCTTTGCCAGTTTCCTTAGCCATAATAAACCAAATGAACACCCACACTAGGATTTTTTTCCCAACATTCAACTTGGAATAAGTGTCCCATCAACCGTGGTTATTATTTTTCGCCTTTATTAACTTTTATTACATGGAATTTTCACTAGGGGTATTACATAGTCAAAAGGGCATCAACACTTCCACAAGATTTTGGTGCAAATCCTCTATTCTACACCAATGGATAAGTCATATGCAATCTACATTAATGCCCTAACTCTCTGGACCAGGCTTGGCCCACGAATCCTACGACAACCCTCAAATCCTGCTTCGACCTGAATCTAGGTAAAGTAGTGCCTTGTGTGCTTCAGAGTTTTCCATGCAAGTTAAGGCTAGGTTGCATCACACTGTAATTGCCCCAATTAGAAAAATGCATAACATTCTCACCTTAATATGTTAATAGCGCTCTGCAAAGTATGAGATGAAATCAAGAGGCGCTCCAGGTGAATTTTCCTTCACTTGGAGAATGTCGTAGCATCAACACACACTACAAACTCAGATGCTGCCTGACACTAAATTATCCTTAACGACCAACATAATTACAGGCTTCAAGAACAACCTCTTCATAACAACACAAGACAACACACAGAAATAATAAGGAGGTGACTCTCTCTCGGGCTATGATTTTCCTCTCTACATAGAGCGATGACTCCCTTCTCCTTCAATGCACAGGTTATCAACACGTTTGGGTTTCACAACACCACTCGCAATGCATGACACTATATGCAAAAGCCAACACACTTCCACTGTTGGTGCGCATAGCCTCATCCGTTGACACTAGCATTTGCAGGATCTATGTTGATCCTAAACTGTCAATAATTGTCGCACTCTACGACGCCAAGCCAGGCCGCTCAAATACCTCCACAAGGGGGGGGGGTGATGGACACTATATGTAGGGTAATTAAATGAAACCCGCCATTGGCAAGCACAGTGCGCAAAGTGCCTCCTTCAATGTAATGAAAACCGACAGTTGTATGCTCAAACCGATGGTGGAAAAAAATGACAGCTATTTGCTAATCAATGGCAAAAAACAAAGCTCTATATGAAAGTTAGCCTGAAGACTTTGAAAAAATAACACCTTCGATGTAATAATAGAAGTTTTAGTAATATAAATTTCATGTTTTTATTTATTACATAAGTTTTAAATATAAATTTTATAGGATGATTTGACTTGACTTTTCTATTAGATGCAAATATCAGTTTTATATTGAACGAGGAAATCTAGTGTTGTTGCTTAGTACCTGTGTCTTATGCAAAAAATAATTGATAATTTTAAATAATAATAATAATTTTATTGATCATTTTAATTTTATTATACTCTCCAAGACTATTTGCATGACTTTATAGATTGAGTGGTGGCTTTTTTATTATTAACTAGCACCACCATTCTCTTTTAGTGTTTTATTTATTATAGAAGTTTTAGTACTAGTACAACCACATTAAAAATATTAATGTGGTTGATATATCCGAAGGCTTCATAAATATAACAAAAAATAAATTGCAACACGAAGAATGTCTTACTAATGCACACATTTACTTGATTAACCATGAATAAAAAGGTTGTGGGTCAACTTTAACTTAAGAAAAAAAGGAATTATAAATTAATGTTATAAATAATAATAAGGAACTTATCATGGAGGAACTTATTAGAATTGGAATAATCTCAAATCCCTAGGAAATTGGTGGGTGGGGAGTCATGTGGCACGAATCTAATTTTTTAAATTTATTAAAAGTAATGGACCATTTTGCTAAATAAAATTTGTTTATATATAAATGAATGTTATAAATAATAATGAGGAACTTATCATGGAAGAACTTATTAGAATTGGAATAATCTCAAATCCCTAGGAAATTGGTGGGCGGGAGCCACATGGATATAGTTTTTTAAATTTATTTAAAGTCAATGCAACCTAACAAACTCTTTAATACACTACACCATGTTGATAAGCATTAAGACTAAGCATATGCTGAGCATATTCCCTTGAGAATCAATCTAGGCCCTCAATTAAAAAAAAAAGGTCAAGAGATCATCATCCACCTTAAGTTGAAATAAGAAGCCTTCTACAAATATATATTTCATGTTGTTATTTCTTATATAAATTTTATAGTATGATTAGACTTGAATTTTATTATATTGTAAGTATTAAGTTTTAATTTTAAAAATATTATAAACTTAAATTAAAATAAAGTATTTATGAAATATTTTGATTTTGAAATGAGTTATGGTTTTTGGGTATCTAGTATTGATAAATTATAGTATTGTAACAAAGCCTAAATTATTATGACATTTGACCATGAAATGTTTTTAAATTTTTTGTTTTTTTTAATAATTTTTATATGTGACAATTCAATTCAATTTTTTTACCAAAACAATAATAAAAATCACAAACCTTTGAAAAGTAAACTTAATGTAATGTATCATACAAATAATGAAAAGCATAAAATATAATCTTACTTATTTAATAACAAATAATATTATTTTTATATTAAAATAAAATAATATTTTTTAACATGGAGACAAATAATATTATTTCTATACTAAAATAAAATAATATTTTTTAGCATGGAGGTTAAAACATTAAAAAAAAAAAAAAGGAAAGGTAGAAAGCCGAGTTTATTTTTCATATTTCCTGGTATGATAGGAGATCGCTTATCTAACATGCAAGTTATATTCCATATTATGGTCGAAGTAAGTAGCTTACCAATGAGAGGAAAAAGGTAAAATTTAAGAATTGAATAAGTAAAATCTAAGAATTGAATTTAGGGTTTTATCGTTTAAAGTGTTTAAAATTTGGTAAGGATTTTCTGGGATCACAAATTTATCTATAAATGCACTCAAAAACTCATTTTAAATAACAAAAAATAAGATTTGGTCAATAAAAAGTTCGTCGGATTTTGCCCAAAACTCCAAAAAATAACACGTTTGTGGAAAATGATATAATGAAATGAAATGATATTTTAACGTCCACAAGACTAAAAATAGTCTCTGGGACCATTGGTGTTTTTCGCCTTTTGCAATTCAATCCTTTTCTTATTCAAATTGATGATGAGTTGACCCAACCTTTCAAGAATCCCCTCGTTGAAAAGAGAATGCTAAGAAATCGACGCTAACATATTCCCATAACTTTCTTTGATGTCTTTGAATGCATCACATTCCAAAATGAAATTTTTTTCGATTCCACTTCCCTAGGCAAGCAAAATGTACACACTTGTTCTTCCCAAGCTTCTTTAGTCCTTTTCCACCATCCCGTTTCACACCGAAGTTGATGCAAGTTGGTTCTTAATTGAGCAATAAGATCCTTTGCCCTCCATGGAATGCTAGCTCCAATGAACTATTTTTGTTGTAGATCACACGTAGGGTTGAATTCCTCAATGTAGTGCTTCATCTTTCTACCCAACTCTTTTCCCCATACCCGTTTACAGAACTTCTCCATAACAAAATTCTTTAGCTCCTTGCTATTTGTGGGACAGATATTGAGGTATATATTCCATTTTGCATCCATGTGTGGTTTTGTCTCATCCATGTTTTCTTTCTTTCACTCATGCCTTCATTGAAGATAACATTAGGCCATCTACCTACTCCCATTTTCTCAATTCTTTTTAGATATCTTATGAGTGCACATAGCAATTTCTTCGATGAGAGTTACTTTTGTTTCACTTAACATTATCTCATAAGGTACCAAACTTTTTATTTTGAACTTGCTCATGATCAAGCATTTTTGGGTTTTCTCAATTTGTTTCCATTTTGAGACGAGGCTGTTGTTAGCCCAAAATTCACACCCATATAGCATCACTGGACAAACTAGGATTCCAAAAAGTACTTTAATGGTTTTCCAATCCCATAACGTTACCTCTTTACATCTGTTTTGAAGAGCATATAATGCTTTCCACCCTCCTAAAATTTTCTTCTTTTTGCAATCCTCCCAATTAAGTTTGTTGTTGAAATCAATCCCGAGGTACTTGTACTCATTTACTTCTTCAAGAATGTTTCCTTAAAATAAGAACATATGTTGGCTCTGCTTCCTTTTATTAGAGAAAATCATTATTTTGGTCTTGCTAGTATTGACTTGCATCCCTACTGCTCTACAAAAATGCTCAAGGGAATATAGGTGCGTCTACAATCCATGGGCCGATTTAGAAATCAGTACAATATCATCAGTATATAAAATAAGCTTTATCACAAACTCCCCTAACCGAACACCATCTCCACCTTGCATATTTAGCCACTCTTCTAGTTTATCAATATATAAACCAAAAAGAGTAGGGGATAGAGGGCCACCTTGCTTGACTCTAATGTCACTTCTAAAGCTTTTTGAAATACCTGCTGAGGTTCTAATTTTAACTTTCACCTCTTCATAAAGTCTATGGACAACAACTCTATAATGCAGAGTAATTTCAAGTTCTTCCATTCTGCACCACAACTTATCTCTAGGGATTGTGTCAAATGCCTTTTTGAAGTCAACAAAGCAACATAATACTTCTTCTTTGCAAACCTTTTCAATAGTGTGTCTCAACATAATACCATGATCCATTGTAGAATACTTCAACCTAAAACCCGTTTTTCCTTCTTCCGTCTTGTATTTTACTTCTACCAACTTACTGATTCTATTTTCTACCATGTTGTCAAAAAGCTTTGCAAACAAAGGATTGATCATAATGGTTCTATAATTGGAAGGATTATTAATGTTTCCACTTTTAAAAAGGGGTACTGCTAGGCTAGTTGTCTAGTCTCTTGGGAATCCTTGTTGAATGATGGTGTTGAATATTTCCATGATGTGTGGTGCAAGAGTGTTCATTCCTCATTTTAGATACTCTGCTGAAGTTCAACCAAGTCCTTTGCCTTTCCTATTTTTATCTTCTTAATTCCAATCTCCACCTCCTGTAACGTGAAGAGCTTTGTAGTTGAGTTGATCCTCAGGGGAGGCTTCGACTCTAATTCTTTCTCATAGAGTTGTCTTGCATATTCAAACCATTAATTGACAGTAATATTATTTTCAATTTGATTCTTCCTTGGTTGAAGTTCCTACCATAAAACTTTGATTTATTCTTGCCTAGATATATTAACTCTTCTCGTCTTGTTTACATGAACTCATATTTTTTCATTTTTAGTATCTGCTTATATAACTTTACATTCATCTTCTCCTTGCCTGCCTTTTTCAAGGTTCTCCTTGCCATTTTTCATTCCTCATCAAACCAAGCGTTTACAGGAAAACAATTTGATTATGATTTCCTATTTTTTTCTCTTTTTCACTTCTCAAGTGCACTTTGAATTATATTTGTTAACTCATGATTGTTGAAGCTTGTGAAACTAGTTTTCTCCTTCTGAATTAATCTCTCTAACATTGTCTTGAAGATAGTACAATTTTCTTATGTTAGAAGAATTTTCCCCCTTAATAGTGATTATCGAGAGCTTTGGCTTCTCCTCATATGCTGCCTTTCTTCTAACCATGATAACTTTATATAAATTGGGTTATGGTCTTATTTTAAGTCCCAAATATACTCTCCAATCTTAACTTCGACTATATTTTCTATTAACCTTTTGTGAACAAATCACATAGTCAACGACACTTGCCCCATTGTATGTGTTGCAAGTGAAGATCCCAGAACTTTTACATCTATCTAGACCATTGCAAATAATTAAGTTGAAAGAACCACACAATGTAAGCAACTCCTCTCCAAAATGACTGCTAACTTTGTCATCTTCTAAACACCTCACCCATTGGGGATTCTCCTCTTCAGTGAGACAAATAGGATTATGATACTATTTGCAACAAATAATACTAACTTGTTGATTTGTTGTTCTAATATTGAAATATCCCACTAAAAGAACTTCTCCCTGCTGAGAGTACGCGGCAATATCTTGCTTTAAAGTTGCATACAGATCCTTGTTGTCTAGACCCTTATTTTTGTAAGTTTTTGAGAATTGAGGGGAAAAATAGCATGCTGCAATTCTTATGTGATTTTCATCCTCTAATATTTTGAACCATAAATATTGTTTATTTGCATCTTCTTCCATTAATTGAATGTGGCGACCTTCTTTTTCTTTCACTAAAACTAGTATTCCCCCATACCCTTTGCCATTTTATGCTACCTTGTTCCAAACTGCTAACTTCAAATAACCATCAAACACATGAGTTTTGCAACCATCACATTCACGAGTTTCCGTGAGACAAATTATGTCTCTACCTTCTACAATAAGCCCTAACCCGGGTCCCCTCCTCCAAGGGTAACCTTTACAATTCCAACAAACTAAACTTAGGTAGACCTAGGTAGGATTTGATTGCTATGCAGTTTGGCATATAAGACTCAAATTTGAGTCTTCACCTCTTTTCATCCATACTGATCTTATTGTTTTCCCCCTTATTATCAAATTCTCTATTTTTTCTTTATTGCCAGCTTGCTGCCCTGTTTTAACCTGAGGCCCAAACACTGCAATAATTTCTTTACCATTATATAGCCATGCCCTTTTCCCTTCATTTCTTGCTGCTTTAATTTTCTCCACTTCTTCCCTTCTCTCCTCTTGTTGTTTGTTGGTTAAATCTTCATGTAGGAAGAAGTGTGAGTCTTTCAAGAGTTTCTTTTTACCCAAGAGATGGTGTTTTTCTTGCACTCTTGCCATAGTGACTTTTACGGGTCAAGGTTTCTCTTCACATATCTTCCCCACCCTCCTTGTTTGACGAATTTTCCCTTTCCAATGTAGTTTCTCTTTCAGAAAGTCTCTTGTCAAATTGAGAGCACTTTCATTCTTCCCATAATCTCTTATTCCCCCGGTAATAAAGTTTGTTTCCCTATCCTTTCTTTCTTTGTGTTCTCTTTCATGTGCCCTACGAGAACTTGCATCTACTTTTTCCTCTTTCGTTATGTAACCATTAGCGCCTTCAACTCTAGATTTGATTTCTTTTGGACTGTCTTTCCTATTGTTCTTTTTTGCCTTCTCTTTTGAAAGGTTTGTTTGCTCAGATACTTGTGTATCTACCCAAGTTGATTTAGAAATCATCACATACTTGTTTGTTGCTATTGATTCTTTCATGGTTTGTCACATTGTCTTCATGCTTTTCCATTCTTGTTTTCCTGTCTCTAGAGCCTCTTGTAACATTGTTACCTGTTCTTTTAAAATTCTATTACCTTACATTAAACATTGATTTGCAAATGTGATCTCTAAAATTTTGTAGTCCCTTTCGTGTTCTTTGGCTTCCAAAATCTCCAGCCTTGTCCTAGCCTCCATCAGTTCTTGGACATAAAGATCTGATGACCAAGTAAGAGGTGTAGATGTGGGACTGTAAATGTTTGAGTCTTCTTTATTTTTGCTTCTCTTATTTATTTTCTTTCTCTGGAACTATTTTCTTCTTCTTTGTTACCATTTAAGGCAAGCAAGCCTACGCCTTAAAATGGCCCGATATTGCTTTGCATTTACCCAAATCCACTTTCCTATTTTGTCAATTGAAGCAATTTTGACTTAACCCAAATGATTTTTTTCCACAAAACCTGAGATTTCCTTGCCATTTTAAACACTTACTATTGATTTGCATTCCATTTTAAGATGTAACAAAAGTTGAGACTTGTCTAAAAACAAGTCGCAAGGACTCTTTAAAGCAATCTAAAAAACCACGAGACTGATGTCCTTGAATAAGCTTTAAGAGATTGATGCACAAACTGAGCGCCTCAAAACCCAAGAAATACTCTAGATTAGATTTACCACTATAGGCCACATGTTCACTTCTGAAGTTCTTAACCTGCTACAAGATCTGAGTCATTTGTAGAAACTCGAGTCTGCTGCAAAAGTCTGCGAAATTCACTAGTTGTTCACCTTCTGATTTTTCTAACCCTAGCTCTGACGCGGGACCGTTCTTGACTTTGCTAGTTTATTGGTAATAAGGTTACAAATAAGTTATGGTTGGTTGTCATAATATTGTAATGTCAAATGTATTAAAAATTTAACTTGAAACTAGAAAGTGTTTACTCTCTTCAATTTATCACTGATAACCTTAAGGGTGAGGTTACAATAATAATGAGGTTGAGGTTATTAGTTGAGAAGATGTGCATAGGGAAGTGATAAATGTAGGATGAACAAAGAAGTTGTGGGGATCTTTTACAATAATAATAAGAGTAAGGTTATAGTTCAACACATGTGGATAGGGAAATAATAAATAATAATATGAGTAAGGTTATTAGTTCAACACATGTGGATAGGGAAATAATAAATATATGACAAACAAAGTCTTGGAATTTTTGGTCTTATATTTTTTTTTGATAAATTGGAAAAATATAGAATATAAAATTTTTAGGAAAAAATAACTATTTATGAAATTGTATTCCAAAAACTTATTATATAATATAATTTTAGAATATTTTACCATAAAAGATTGCAAAATTGAAATGATTTCCTAAAACCTAAAAACTTATTAGGTTTCCCTATAAGAAAGTGGTAAGAAATTCCTACATACTTCTCTATAACTTAACAAATTATTTCATCCTAAAAAAATATTTTACATGTGTTTTAACTTGAATCATTTTATATATTATTTTCTTTAATTAATTTTTTTACTAATAAGATTATTCTACATACTGAAAATTGAATTATTGTTTAAAAATAAATATTAAAGATAACCTTAAGCTTTTATCTTAAAAAAATAAAATAAAAACAAAAACAAAAAATAATTTTTAGATAAAAATAAAATAATATTATATTATAATCTAAGTTCATTAGCATTCATTTAATTATATTCAATGTTGAAAATCTAAAACTTTACATCATTAAAAGTATATATAAATTATAATAAAAAATAAATCAATTTATTAAAAATTAAGATTTAATGGATGGATTATTTTATTACAAAATTTATAAATTAGGATTTAATGGATGGATTATTTTATTACAAAATTTATAAATTAGGATATTAGGATTTGATGGTACAATATAATAAAAGAGTTAGTACAAAGCACAGCTGTCAATTTTATATATATATATTTCAAAATTATATTTTATATTTAATTTTATATTTGATAATTTAAAAATAAATTTTATAAAAAAATTTCTCATTTGATTTCTATAAAAAAAAAAACCTTTATTTAATTTATAAAAAATTATTTGATTTCTAATTTTAACCCAACAAAAATTAAAAATTTTGAATTTCAAAACTTTTTAAAATAATTTTAATTTTTTGAAATTTTATTTTAATATAATAATATTTTATAAAAAAAATGCAAAACAAAAAAAAAAAAATAAAAACTTTGACCAAATATTGATTATAATAATATAACCGTCTTTCAGCAGGTATAATAAGGTTTGCAAACTTGTTTTTAGTAGGTACGATGAGGTTTGCAAAATAGATAACGAGATACTTTGCTTGTGCTCCAAGACTATTTGTATGGACTTTCTCAATCGAGTGGTGGCTTTTATTATTGGCTACCACCACAATTTTCTTTTTAGCGTTTTTTATTTATTATAAAAGTTTTAATATATAAAGTCTATGGATTTCATTGCATCTTTTAATAAAATTCAATTATATAAATTTATTTTAATGTAGAATTTAAGTGAATTTATTAATTAATAACAAAATTTAATTATCTAAATATAACAAAATTTAATTATCTAAATTAATGGAATGTTTCATTTATTTTATTAGCATATTCTGAAATTTCAACATTTTCAAAAATAATATTTTAATATTTAAATATATATATATATATATCTTACATAAAAAAATTTCTAAAACAATTAATATTATATGAAATATTTGTTCAAAATAAATTTGATTATAAAAAAATTAGTTCCAATCTTAAATATTTTTTTTTTTTTTCTGTGTAAAGGTTATTCTATTAAGATTAAAAAGAGAAAAAATATTTACAAAGAGGTTTGAACCTCTGAGGGGGCCGTAGCCAGCCCTCTGTCAAATAACCGTTGCAGATATCGCTTTTCCTTCTGTTTACAAAAATGGTAGTCATAACCTTAAAACCTAAACAGACCTATATAGACCCAAGACTAAACAGTACAGTACGCTTCAGAGAGAGCTCCCCTATTACTAAATACTGTCCTTTAACATCATTACAAAAAAGGAAAGCCAAAATAAAGTCCATGAGAGTGAACAACTTCCTGCTGGTGATATCAGGTGCCATGCACACTGAGAATTACACACGAGATCCTGAAAACCAAAAACTGACATACTATCCTGAAGCTGAAGCCAAAGGTAATTAAACCTGCTTTGGCTCACCTGTAGCGTTATCATTGACCTGGTCGGGGGAGCGCGCCCAGGTTACCATCACCTCATCTTCAGCTTCCATCAAGTTGCCATCTGGAGGAGGCACAAGGTGCAGAACACTTTCATATAGGCGCGCTGGCTCACAAGCTATGATTTGCTCCTGAGGAGAGTCTGGCTAAGTGCATGCATCTTCCTGTTGACCCTCTTCGTGCACCGCAGCAGAAACCTTGAGGACAGCATCAGCCAAGCTGCTCTGAGAAGCACTGGCATTCTGAGAAAGCGATTGTTCCTTGGAAGCTTCATCTGAGCTTGCGAGCTCATCTTCTTCCTCCGAGAAGATGACCGTGATTATAGCGGAGATGAGCGGTCTGTTAAGCCTGCTTTTGAACTTGAACCTGGATGTATGAAGAGAACTGTTTAGGGAGGGACCAGAATCATCTGAGGGCGGAGAGGAAGGCGAAGCAGTGGCTAACGGGGATATACGACGAGGCGCAGAGCTACCACGCCCCCCCGACCCTCCCCGAGACCCCGAGTTGCTCCCGCGCCTGGGAATGCCACGACGACGGGCCATAACAGAATATAACAGCGGAATGAAGAAGCTAGAGGACTGAGGGTGAGGGAAAAGCAACTCACAGACTAAGAGAACCCAAAATGAGAACCAGACTGTTATATGTAAGACCCAGAATCTGAGCTCACATAAGATAGACCCGGCTTCCAGAAAATACCCAACCACGACTGAGTGAGCCCAATACCCAACCCAGACACCTACAGCATGGACAAAGACCAAATCCCTTACAGAGATGATACCGAAGACTGACTTGAGACACCAGACGCAAAAGGCGAAAACTAACTTAGAGCACCCAACGCCTTCGGAGAGAGGCAGAACTGTATACCTGAAGCTGACCAACTGGGAGCAGTTATGAGACCATGGAGGCTTCCCAATTCTCTGGGTTACGCTAAGACTCTGAGAACATGACCACCAGAAGAGACCTCTGCTTGCATAGACCGGAAACACTACAATGATACCTGAAAGGACCAGAACAAATGAACCATGGAGAATGTGCGCCATCCTGATAACTTCCATCTGCGTACCTCGAGCTCGGGCCTGCATTAATGCTGATTGATTACCTGCCTTGAACCGCCTTACCTTGCTTAATTGCTTGCCAGTTGCCGGCTTCGCATGCTCCAGCATTAACATCTATTAAAGACACCCGCATCCGGGTGTGATTCTTCGCTCGACTACATATCTCTTGTTACTATAGAATGGAAGGTAGAAAGTTGGTTCTCAGAAGCTAAGCAAGGTATTGATCCTTCAAAGAATTCCCTTCCACTGTCCACTCCTAAATTAGCAAGAAAGTCTGCCAGTTTGTTCCCTTCCCTTCTGATATGTTTGAAGGAAATAGCTTGATTATGACTGAGCCATTGTTGTAGTAGCTCAAGTCGAGTGGCCATTCTCCAGCTGCTGCTGACCTTGTAAACCGGGGATCCCTGTTGAAGTTTTGAGGCCATATTGATGATGATTTGGGAGTCCCCTTCCACTATAAGAGGAAGGAGCCCTCGATCCTGCGCTAGATTAAGCCCTCTCCATAATCCTTCCAATTCCGCTGCATTATTAGTATTCCAACCAATTGAGCCAAAAAAAGTGATGAGGGGAATACCCTGGTAATTTCTGATGACTCCACCAAATCCCGTTCTCCCAGGATTTCCTTTCGACGCACCATCAAAGTTGAGTTGAAACACATTGATTGGCGGCGGAGTCCAGCTTGCTGTAGTCTCTTGATGTCTGGAGGAATTTTCGTTAGAAGAAGTCGGACTCTGTAATTGTATCTGCCAGTTACCCCATATAGCTTGTTCCTGTGGAAGAGATGGAAAATCCTCTTGGGACCAGCCTTTGATAGATAAAGTTTCTTTCCAATCTTAAATATTTTTGATAGAACATCACCTTTACATTAATATAATGAGATGATAAAAGTTTATGGACAAAAAATAAAAATTTTCAAAGAATCTATCTCAACATATATGCACAAAAACTCTAATGACCCTTTTTTTATTATGGTAATAGTTATAATAGCTGTAAACTTTAATATAGAGTAGTTTACAATAAGTTACTAGGCATTGTTGCTAGCCTATTCACTAAAACAAGGCCTTTTTCTCATCTTGATTTTAAAACAAAAGCCTAAAATCCTTACTAGCTAACTCATTAGAGCAACAAATTGTTATTGAATTGCACTTGTGATAATGCTTATCTCGATTTATCACTATTATTCCTTCACAACAATAGAATGATATAAGTTGAATGTGTGTCAAAAACCTAATCCATAAGAGTTATGATGTTATGTATGGTTCACTTGAGAAAAAATGTAAAGAGACTCAAGTTAATCATCATTAAAAAGCCAAAAAAACTTAAAAGATAAATCCAAAAGTTATATATATATATATATATATATATATATATATATATTCCACATTTATCTGATTTTATCTATCTAACAACATGCAACTAAAACTAATTATTATGGTGAAAGTTGTGTCGCTCCGCTTGCATCCTTGATCACAACAGGCTCGACCATGGATTCCTAGCCAACACTTCTCTCGTTGTGCCCCCCTCTCCTTCAACTCTACTCTCCCCTATTCTGCCTTATGTTGCTTCTTGGCTCTACTTTTCCCTATTGCCTCTGCCTTGCGGAATCTTGATTGTGTTGGTTGGTCAATCATGAACATTTCGGCCTCCGCTTCTCTTCTCAACCAAGAGATCAAAATGTTTAACTCTATGATTTTGAATGGCGTGAATTTCTAGAAGGCTTCATCTTCTTGTTTTGTTAAAAAGCTTTATGATAACCCTAAGGTCAAGATCTCTGCCCTACAAGCATACTTTGTGCTCTTCAGTTGGTAGATCAGGGTCTTGTGGGTCAATTCATTGGATTGTGGCCTTCCCCTAGATATGTCAGCTAGTGGGTCTTAAACAATTGGAAGCTCTTGATTGATGGGGAAGTCACTTTGTCCTTCCGCAACAAAGGTTTTTACACTTTATTCTTTGAGAAAAAATTAGATTGGGACAAAATATTTCAAAGCAGTCCATACTTCATGGGTGCACAAGGGCTTTACCTAGATCATTAGAGCCCAAACCACAAACTAGATTGTGATGTTCCCTCTACTATCTCAGTTTGGGTGAAGCTACCTTTTCTTCCCCTACACTGTTAGAATGATGCCACCTTCAAAAAGATTGGAAATGCCCTTGGGAAATATGTTGACTGTGCTAAGCCACATGATGGGATTTTCTCTCGTTCCAGAATTTTTGTAAGGGTAGATCTAGAAAAGTGTCCACTTGTTGCAGTCAATTTAAGCTTGGATAGTTGGCCACACATTCAAGAGGTGGAATATGATCGACTCCCTTTCAAATGCAAGATTTGTCATGACTATGAACACTTCAATAGAAATTTCCCCAAGAAACTAGAATAACCTGAAAAGCAAGGAGAATCAGGAGATCAATAGTAGTCATCTAAAAGGAGGAAAGGTCATAAAAAGTAACAACCCCTCTCTTCTTAATAGTAGAAGCAGTCACCCTCGAAGGAATGTGGGTCATCCTCCCCCAAGAATAAATCAGCTGAAATCGAAGAAGGAACGAGCAAATCATTCATCAATGGAGATACTAGATATAAGTTCCAAGTTTTGGCTTATGAAGTAGAATAGGGGAATATCCCTCATTAAGATCCCCTAATCCCAGATCTACCCTCTACCAAAGCCACATCTCAAGGCCCGATAAAATGCAACATTGCGACTATATCCAATGAAGAAACAGAACCCACACAAGAAAAATATTCAGAAGAAGATGAAGATCTTCTTTCACTAAGAGATGGAATTGTTGGGGCCCCTTTTGCAAGTTCAGTAGGCAAGAAATGGAAAGAAGATAAGGTCATCAAGAAGGATCGTCAAACTGGCTGCTTCGAAAGGAAAATCAATAAAGAAAGAAGGATTCATCAAACTAAAAAAGAAAAAGAGTTGGACCATCAACCCACCCTAAAATACATCCAAATGGGAGACACAGGAAGCAAAGTGATTAGGCGCTCAGTATTGAGCTCAAAAATCAAAGTTCTCGGAATGACATGAAACTTGAATGACCGCGTCCATCTTGGTGAAACGATCCCAACGCAACTCGTTTCACTGAAAAATGAGTTCATATGATGAAGATATTGAGTTTTGTCTACTTTGCCAAATAGAAGAAATTCTGCAAAAAAATGTGTACAATCACTGCACAGTCAGCAGCCCGTACTATTGACGTGGAAGATGACTGTGCAAGGTCAACAGTGGTCAATGGTCTAATTAGGCTTCGCCAAGTGTTGGATGGTGGTTGGTTTGCAAGTGTGGTGCGTTGGCAAGTCTTGATTAATTGAAGATGGTCCAATGAGGAGGGGACAAGTAGCAAGACCAGAGGCCGCCACATGTCCCTCCCCAAAGGATCGGTTATGGGCAGTGATAAAATTTTATAGCAGGCTGGTCGAACCTAGGACCTGCTCCACGTAAATCACATGCCATACCACTACACCACGGTTTGTTTATTAACTGTATTGCTCTCCGCGCATATTTAAATTTTAATGCGTTTATGGTTGGGGGTTAGGAGGGCCATCCCTCCCATGTGAACACTCCAGCAGAATGACTAGCGGCTAACAAACGACCAACCAACAGTTAACGGAATGCAGCATCAAAACGTCAACTAACCATACACCATGACATGTGTCCACTCAAACCGCCAGCTCAAAAGGTTAGTAGAAACCACGCGACAAACCATAACTACGAACTCCAACCGTCACATGTGAACTCCTCTATGATAATCACATGCTAACGGTTTACAATAACTGAGCGGAATTTTCGTTAATCCAGGATTAATGATAATTAAACCGAGTTTTATATTAATTAAACTGGAGTTTAATTTGGTGAAGATTATGGCTGACCCTCCAAATTTGGCAGAAACTCCAAGTTTAGTGAAGTTAACTAGATTTCCTCCAGTTTTAGAGGAGGATTTCTAGGGAGAATTGTTTTGGTCATCACTGGAGAAAAATTTGACCAAATTGAGCTCAGGAAAAGGTGTTCCTAGCTAATTTGAGCGTTCTGAAGACATTGAAGCAGGCTTCAGGAGCATTAGAGCTTTGTAAACAACATTTTTTTTTCCATATTGAGCTAATACAGAGGCCCAAGCCATGGAAGCTCAACCAAGGAGATGTAGCCCAGGAGGGGTGAACTCCTTCATAAAAACACTATGTTAAGTGTTCATGTTGATGGTTTGTTGTACTTTTCATTGCTTCTGTTCAACACTTGTTTTTCATGCTATTTTGCTCATGTATTTCACATAAAACTTGATAAATTTTACCTATTTCCAATCACAAACACCATAAGAGAACCATGCACATGAAGCAATTGACAAGCATTTGTTTATAAATTTGAAGTTGAAATTAGCACAACAAAACTAACATTCAACAACAAATTAAGTTGGTATCAGAGCAAAAGTTTATTTGCTTGATTGCTTGAGTTTTGTGCAAGTAGGGTTTTAATTATTGCAAAAGTGTGATGCTTACAAGGTTAAAGTTGTAGAGAGGAGAATGGAAACTATTGGTTGCAACTCCTGAGGTAATTCCCAGAAGAAGAAGAGCCACAAGGCCACAATCTCCACCCAAAGTTCCAATTCCAGCTGCACTTGAAGCACCTCAAGTTTTACCTTCAATTGAGATTGAGGAGGTACAATCAGTTGATACGGATTTAAACAGGAACGCAATAAAATACAAAGATAACCATAAACACAAATATGCAGCGGAAATAATACTTCATTTCATTACTGTAAAATATTGAAATATGCTTGCAACCAGAAATGGAAATAAACTAGCTAGGGCAATGGTAGCTTATCTCTGAGAAGAGATGTGCGGCTACATGCCTCTGAACTGTTCTGAACTGTGTTACAATGAGGCTCGAAGGCCTATTTATTGTTGAGAAACAATGGAAACCCTTCACATCCTGAAACCTAACCATAGAAGATGAAACGCCAAATTGTGGGCCCCGTTTGGGTAAATTGGTACATCAATTTCCCGGGGTCGTAACTTTGGCGTACGATCTCCGTTTGACGCATACGATAGCTCGTTAGAAAGATCTATCCGAGTACTACCACTTTGGGAGGCAACATGGGTTGAGTACTACCACTTTGGCAGGCAACATGGGTCCATGGACCCATGTTGCCCCAAATTCCCAAAAAGACGTCATTTAGGGCCTCAAAACAGCTCCGGAAGTTCAGGACCCGAAAAACTGCTAAAAATAGTAAACTGTGCTACAATTTAGGAAACTGAAAAGACTGAAAGAGACAGTTGTGGGGGTCCAAATGGGATAGGTGGGTGACCACCAACATCCACCTGGATCATTCCTCCCCCCTTAGGAAGCAATGGTCCCCATTGCGTTGAGTTCCTCCATCTGCTGAACTTGTCCTACAATCTCTGATGTGTCCAGTAATGGTGAGAAGCATGGTCAACGATGGTCCATATTGAACACTTGGTGCAGGCAAAGGAATGGAGGAATGATGTGCTCCAAAGCATTGTTCCCCACAGCCTTGGTACTGGTGTAAGGACCATGTCGAAGTGGTCAGAGCTTCTGATGGGCTCTTGTAAGGCGTTCTTTCTGCAGATGTAACCAAACTTTGTTGCCCACCTGAAACTTGTGTGATATCTCTGTGGGTAAGGAGAAGTTGTTCCTGTGTTCTATCATGACCGTATCCCTTTGTTGTTGCTGCTGCATGAAGGAACCCTTTGCAGGGGTCATGGATGTAGCAACGATCTTCCCTTACTTTGGGAGTGAACCAGACAGATGAATTTCCTAGTCTGGGAGATGATCTTGCTGCCTTTCTTAGCGGTGATCAAATATGTGGCGGTAGGTGGGGCTGCCTCCGGTATCCTGTATAATGAATTATTCAAAGAAATAATGATAGCACGAGGCCTGGACTCATACACAGCATGTCGCCTCCACAAGTATGGCTGGCCTAATACATCACAAACATCCAGAGGCCTCATCTGTGAAGGGTTTGATGCTGTAGGGAAGGCGGCACTGCTGGCGAACTTTCAGATCTCGTCCTTCATGAAGCCACCCGATACTGTACGGCTGTGGGTGCGGTGTAGTCGGTAGGCCCAACTGCTTCATGACCTTTGCTGAAATGAGGTTCTTTTGGCTGCCATTGTCAACAATGAATTGCAGCGACGAACCCTTCACCCACATCTGTGAGTGGAAAAGACGCTCCCCCTCTTCTGGATCTGTAGGTTCATTCTTCTGGATCTTGGCAGTGGCAACAGTGGCGCTGGGATCCGCATCAATGATCTGCTTCCCTTTGCCATTCCCCTTGTCAGGTTCTGGCTCAGGGTCAGAACATGCATCTGATTCGGAATCCTTCAACTCGGCCATCAGCAACTGCTTGGTTCGACACTCACTTGTGTTATGAGTGGGACTCTTGTGGAACTCACACCACTTTCCTGTGTCCTTCTTCGGCTTCGTGGTATTGTTCTTTTCCTGCGGCTTCGACGGGTTGTCTTGGGTCACCCCGCCTTGGCTTTGTCCTTTGGGCTTCAGATTTGCAGATCCAAAGTCTCGCTTCTTCTATTTGAACTTTTGCTCGATTTTGACAGCGTATCAGTATGCTGTGCCGAGTGAGGGGATGTTCAAGAACCCCATCTCTTCCTGGATGTATCTGTGTAGGCAGCCGCGGTATTTGAGTACCAGATGCAGCTCAGAATCTTTGATACCCAACTATGTGCGAAGGGTATGAAAAATGTTTGTGAACTCCGGCACATCTTGGTCTCGTCCCTGCCACAGTGTGGTCCATTTGATGTATTTGTCCTCATAGCTTCCGACAGGGTAGTACTGCTCCTTGATGGCATCCCGGAAGTCATTCCAAGTGGGTGTGGCTGAAAATAGTGAGCCTGTACTTTCATCCTTCTGCTCGCAGTAGGTTTCCCACCAGTCCTTGACGTGGGGGGCTGCTTTGAGAAGAGCGAAAACAATCTTTTCCCGACTTGAAAATTCATGAACAAAAAAATACCCATCTAGCAGATTTAACCATTTATCTACGGCATCTGCGTCTATTTGACCCTCAAATATGGGGATTTCAAAATTAACTTGTACCTTGAAGGGTGTGGCATTTCTAGAGTCGTTGTTGGAAGTCGATGCGTCGCCTCTGGGTAGCCGTTGAAGAATCTGCGCAAAGCTATCCATCATCACGTTCCTTTGTGGCTCGAGGGCTTCTTCGAGCAAGATTTTGATAGGATCTCCTGCTCCCTCGTCTTTCTTCTCATCCGCCATGGGAGGCCTTTGGGATTTGCGAGGCTGGTCTTGCAAAGGTTCGGCTAGTTCAAGCCCTAACTCCTTATATCCCGACCTCGTTGGGGACATGCAAAGAAAAACAGAGAAAAAGCAGACCGCTCTGATACCACTGATCCAGTTTTAAACAGGAACGCAATAAAATACAAAGATAACCATAAACACAAAGATGCAGCAGAAATAATGCTTCATTTCATTACTGTAAAATACTGAAATATGCTTGCAACCAGAAATGGAAATAAACCAGCTAGGGCGATGGTAGCTTATCTCTGAGAAGAGATGTGCGGCTACATGCCTCTGAACTTCTCTGAACTATGTTACAATGAGGCTCGAAGGCCTATTTATTGTTGAGAAACAATGGAAAACCCTTCACATCCCGAAACCTAACCATAGAAGATGAAACGCCAAATTGTGGGCCCCGTTTGGGTAAATTGGTACATCAATTTCCCGGGGTCGTAACTTTGGCATACGATCTCCGTTTGACGCGTACGATAGCTCGTTAGAAAGATCTATCCGATTACTACCACTTTGGGAGGCAACATCGGTCCATGGACCCATGTTGCCCTAGATTCCCAAAAAAACGTCGTTTAGGGCCTCAAAACAGCTCCGGAAGTTCAGGACCCGAAAAACTGCTAAAAATAGTAAACTGTGCTACAATTTAGGAAACTGAAAAGACTGAAAGAGACAGTTGTGGGGGTCCAAATGGGATAGGTGGGTGACCACCAACATCCGCCTGGATCAGCAGTACTAGAAGTTGAGCTTGAATCCAAAGCCATCATGTCTGGAGCAAGAGAGACTGAAGGTCTTTCAGAATAGGTAACATTCAAGAAAGCTTTCTATGACTTGACTGACATGGTTAGAGTCCTCTATGAAGAGAGGAACACTAGAATGGTTGGAGAGAGTTCTAAGCCTCCACATGGAGAGGGAAGCTCAGGAGATAAAAAAGATGAAAAGAAGGATTCAAAGGGTAATGGAGGAAAGCCTCCTCCATCTCCACCATCTTCATCTTCCTCATCATCTTCAACATCTCAAATAGCATCATCTTCCACTTCCATCACAAAAATTGTCCATACTCATTCAAAAACCCCAATGGAAAAAACTCCCTTACTCAAATTGGACATTAAGTTTGAACTTCCCATGTACAATGGTGAGGTGAATGCAGAATAGTTAGACAATTGTAGGTTTATTACATAATTCAGAGCCTTCAAGAAGATGACCTAAAGATCCAATTGGCTTCATTAAGGCTAGAAGGAGAAGCATTAGTCTGGTGAGAAGAAAAGACTCAAGAAGATCTGTGAATTCATGGTAAGATATCCATTTCTTGGCTTTAATTTGTTTCTACAATTAAAAGATAGTTTTATCCTTTAGCCTATATGCAAAAAGCCATTATGATTTGGTAGAATTTTAGGGAAATTAAAGGCCAAATAGTCCAAGACTATACCCAGGAGTTTAGAAACAGGGCTTTGTTGTTAGGAGTAAACTTGAATTCCCAAGATACATTGTTGAAATATATTTGGGGTTTACATTTCTATTTAAAACATACTATCCTCGTGTTCAATCCAAGCAATTTGGATGAGGTTTGTGTGCAAGCCACACACCTTGAAGCAAGGGGAAAGAACATTCAGGAAGAGGGTAGTAAGAAGAATCCATTCAAGTGTAAGGAGAAAGAGAAGGGAAAGAAGAATGCAAATGTGAAGAAAGAAGGGGAGAAAACTATATGCCAAAATTGTTCCAAACCTGGGCATGATGAAGCCCATTGTTGGAAATTACATCCCAAACTCAGGCCTAAGAAACCAAACAATAAGGGAAAACAAAAGACGACTGCTACCACACAACATGATCTTGGACCAGATTCTGGTGATGAGACCAATATCTCAGACATGGTTACAAAAGGAAAAGAAGTTGTTGCAAGCATTAGTTCCTCACATAGTCACAACAACACTCCAAATGAAGAATCAAGAATAGAATTGTTCCATGTAAGGGTAATTTCAAATCATACAAAGATTGATGCATTATTTGATAGTGGGTCACAATCAAACATAATTTCAGAAGACTTGGTCAAAAATCTTAACCTTGAAACTGTACCTCATCATAAGCCATGTCCATTGGATTGGATAGTCAATAATGCAAATTTATAGGTTACAAGGAAGTGTTTATTCAAGTTTTCCATTACTAAAAAGTTCATTGATGAAGTTGAGTTAGATGACTTGACATCTCAGGAATCATTTTGGGTAGTCCTTATTTGTATGATAGGAAAGCAATATTTTATCACCATGAGAACAAATACTTATTGCTCAAGAATGGTGTGGAGTACATTGTGAGAGCCCATCACAAAAAGCTAAACATTTCTTTGGTTAATGCAGGGCAAATGAAGAGACTAGTAAATGCAAGCAAAAATTTTGTGCTTCTCACGATTAAGAAAAAGAATGATATTGATTATGAATCTTTTGAAGGTTGTGATGACAAATTAAAATATGATTTGTTTGATGTGGTAAGAAAGTATGGCAAGATGTTTCAGGAACCAAAGGGGTTACCTCCCAAGAGGGGAATTCAACATGAGATACAGCTGCAGCAGGATGTTCCACTTCCAAACATTGGCATGTATCGTATGTCGATTATGGAGAACATGGAAATCAAGAAGAAAATTCAAGAATTGTTGAACAAAGGTATCATATGCCCATCTACTTCACCATGTGGTTCACCCATTGTCTTGGTGCCAAAGAAGGATGGGACTTGGCGCATGTGTGTTGATTTACGCGCACTGAACAAAATCACAGTAAAGAATCGTTATCCACTCCCAAGAATTGATGATTTGCTTGATCAGTTGAGGTATGAAAAGTATTTCACTAAGTTAGACTTACAAAGTGGTGATCATCAAGTTAGAATAGCTGAAGAGGACATTTGGAAAACCACATTTAAAACTAAACAAGGATTGTTTGAATGGCTTCTTATGCCTTTCGGTCTTACAAATGCTCCAACTACTTTCATGAGAGTTATGAATGATGTATTGAGACCATTTCTACATGAATTTGTCATTGTTAACTTAGATGATATTCTCATATTCAGCAAATTCAGAGATGAACACGTCATGCATATGAAAAAAGTACTTGATGTCTTGAGAAAAGAACAATTATTTTTAAAGATGTCAAAGTGTGAATTTGGAAAGACTTCTTTAGTGTATTTGGGACACATTGTTGGAGGAGGTGAGCTAAAGATAGACCCCTCTAAGGTTGAGGTCATTCTGAATTGGCCCAAACCCAATATAGGTATAAAGGTAAGAAGCTTTCTTGGGGTAGCACAATATTGGAGGAAATTTATTGCTAATTTTTCTTCCATTGCAGCACCATTACATGCATTGACTAGTGTCAAGAAAGTCTTCCATTAGGAAGATGTACAATAGTTATCATTTGATGCTTTGAAGCAAAAGATTAGTTCAGAACTTGTTTTGGCTCTTCCAGATCTTAGACAACCATTTTAGATTCAACGGATGCGAGTGATTACGCCATGGGAGCAATTCTTATGCAACACGATAAGCCCATTTCATTTCATTCTGATATTTTTAATGGAGCTGTGACTAACTATCCCACTTATGACAAAGAACTTTACGCATTGGTACAAAGTGTCAAAAAATGGAAACACTACTTGATGGGGAAGGAGACCATTTTCCATACCAACCATCAACCATTGCAGTACTTACAGTCACACTCAAAGCTGCAACAACCACGACACTTCAAATGGATGGGTTTTCTACAACAGTTTCATTTGGTTATCAAGTACAAAAAGGGAATCTACAATAAGGTAGTTGATAAGCTTTCTAGGCCTATTGTAAATTCATCTATTATACTCAAGCACAATTCTGTTTTGCATGAAAGTTACATTGAGAAATATGCATATGATAATGACTTTTGAGATGTGTATGCAAGCTTGAGTCAAGGAAACCAAATTGAAGAGTTAAATCACCATGCACATAATAATTTGTTGTATCACTTGGGCAAGTTATGTATTCCACAAGGAGAAAGAAACAGTATCATAAGGGAGGCGCACACATCATTGATTGCTGGACACTTTGGTGTAGGAAAGATAGTAGCGAATATCCATAGGTATTGTTATTGGCTACACATGTTTGATTATGTATCTCATTTCATTATAGGATGTTCTTTTTGTGCAACAAGTAAGCCTAGCAATAGGAAACTAGGATTGTACACTCCACTTCTGGTACCTTCATGTCCATGGAAGAGTATCTCAATGGATTTTGTAGGAGGTCTTCCATTGTCAAGGAAACGTCATGATTACTTGTATGTAGTTGTAGACAGGTTCATCAAGATGTGCATACTAACACCATGTAAAAAGAAAATTACAGCTGAACAGACAGCTCATCTTTTCTTCCAAAACATTTAGGTTCATTTTGGTCTTCCTACTTCCATTGTAAGTGATCGAGATTCTCGATTTGTTGGGAATTTTTGGTCAAATTTGTGGGACATGGTGGATGCTAAGTTGAAGAAGAGTACAAACTTTCATCCGCAGATAGATGGACAAAGCGAGGTGGTCAAAAGGACAATCATTCATCTTCTTAGAGGATATTGCAGCAAACATCCCAAGTTGTGGGATGAACAGTTGCATTACATACAACATGCATACAACAGGGCAAATCATTCTTCCAAAAACACATTGCCATTTGAGGCATGTTTTGGGTACTTGCCAAGATCTCCATCTGACTTCATCTTTGAGAAAGATGTCGCCATCGATGGTCATAGTGACATCGATAAGGCAAGGAAGTTCATAGAGCAAATTCAGTTGATTCATCATACAGTGCAAGAACAACTTGAAAGAAGTCAAAGCAGCTAAAAGGAAAGGCATGATAAACATCGTATTGATCACAAATTTCAATTTGGAGAAAAAATCAGCAAAGAGAGACTTCAAGGGGAAGGTAAAAGCTTAAGCCAATCTATTATGGTAACAATGCATTTAAGCTAGATTTGCCTCCTTATATGCAAATATACTTTGTTGTTAATGTTGAGAATTTGAGATTGTTTGTGCCTCCTTTGATTGATGATCAAGGAGAGCATGTTCAGCTGCCATCAATAGATGATTTCTCGCCAAAATTTCTTGATGAGCTTTAGTAAGATCTCATACTTGATAGAAGAACCAGAACTTCAAAGAGAGGCAATGTCGAATACCTTAAAGTGGGACTGAAGGGACAAAAGCCTTCTAAATCCAAATGGTTGTAGATTGAAAAGGTGAGGGAGTTGTACCCTCATATGCTGAACAAAAGATAATATCTTTTGGGGTCCAAAAGGATTCTATGGGGAGGAATGATCAGTTGCTCAGTATTTAGCTCAAAAATCAAATTTCTCAGAATGGTTCAAAACTTGAACGACCACGTTCGTCTCAGTGAAATGATCCCAACATAACTCGTTTTACTGAAAACCAAGTTTGTATGAGGAAGATATTGAGTTCTGTCCTCTTTGCCAAACAAAAGAAACTTTGCAAAAAATGTGTACAGTCACTGCACAGTTAGTTGTCCGTACTACTAATGTGGAAGATGATTGTGTGATCTGAAATCACCCCTAGGTGAACTCAGGAAATTAATGAAGGTATTATAGACTCATGTGTCGGCGTGTGTGTCTATGTTATCTTGTGCAACGGATCGATAAGATTGTGAAATACATAGACACTTGAAACAATAAGAGATCATAGTAAGCAAACATAAACACAACAGAATTTAATAAGGAGTTCACCCAATCCTCCTGGGCTACGTCTCCTGGTCCAGCCTTTAGTGGTGGCCTTTTTATTATGTTTTTAAAGCAGAGTCTTACAATAAGGAGCTCAATCTGAGTCTCACTTGACAGAGGATGAACAGTAGGATGGCACTTCGAATTCCTAAGTCCTTAGAGTTCACAGACTCCCCTTACCGAATTTTGACCTCAATTGGTCTCTGTCTGCTCGATGTTGCCCTTGCTCTGATGGTCAGCTCGACTTTTCTGTCCTCTACAACTTTGCCTCTCTTTCTGTGTTTCTCGGCCTTTGGCTTCTTCACTGCTTCTCTACCTCACTACCCCCCTGCTTCCTGTCCGCTCATGGCTTTAAAGCTAGTTAGTTCCTTCGACTGTTTGTTTCTACTTCCAGCTCTCTGGATCGCCTACCTCTGTCCATTGGGACTCCTCTTCCCTGCGTCATCATCGTTGTGTAACACTTCGCAGAGAGGTGGCCACCTGTGTCTTTGCGAACTAATTGTCAATTCTTCCTGAATGGTCTTTTTTCCTTTATTTCCTAGATGCCTGTGAAACAGATCCTTCTGTCGATTCATTGGTCAAATCGAACTTCAAATCTTATGTGCCGCAGATTATTTCTCCCTCAAGTCTGGTCATCCATCGGGTTGAACCTCCGTCGTTGATCTGGAGCCCCAAATCCTACGGTCTTCGCTCCTATCGCACGGTTGAGTTGCTTGACCGTTACTCCACGATGTAAGTGGTTTTTCTCTCTCCCCGCTAGACACGTGTCACTTGGTGTATGGAATCGCTGGGTCCTCGGCAAAATCCGCTTACCGCTCGAAATGCCTCCGATATTCCACCAGTTTTGAGCATGGGACCCGCCTTATCGATTTTAGCGCTTTTCCACGGTTTTCTGGTTTCCCTTGTGACTGAGCGCTCGAGGTCTTTCCTTCTCGAGGGGTTTTGCCCAGCGATACATGATTGCGCCAATCGCGTATCAGAAACAGCCTCCATTTCTGGATCTGAGCTTCCCAATTTCCATTTTTGCGCCATGTGTGGTCTCCATGGGCCAACGGTCAGCGCACTTTGACCGAAGGTCCTCGTTGCTCCGTGTTGGCTGCAAATTGCCATTATTCAAAGGTTATTTCTGATAGCTATAAGATTTCTTGAATTCTGTCATTCATTCTTAATAATCATGGAATTGTTTGAGGATCCAATTCGGATCACGACCTTCCCACTGAAAAAGCTTTTGGACCACCAAAAGTTGGTTTTCAAGCATCGACTAAGTGAGGATACAACTTTCTCACCTGTCCAATCTCTATCCATTTTTCACTGCTTGGCTTTGAACCCCTGAGCCTAATTCTGAGGTACTCAACATCTCCCCTGCGTGTCATTCTCACCTTCCTGTCCAGAACTGTGTCTTCCTGCAATTCATTAAGATATTCAGGTAACAGGTCATCAATAGAAGGCAATTGACTCTGCTCTTCAGGATCTTCAATTAACGAAGGTTCAAATAGTCTCAAGCTGTCTGCATTGACAACTAAGTAGATGTGCATATAAGATGGCAAATCAAGGCGAAAAGCATTCTCACCAATTTTCTCAAGGATCCTGAAAGGTCCATACCTTATTGGTTTTAGCTTTTTACCTTCACTTTGCGTCCTGTCCTTACTGATATACAGCCAGACTTGATCACCAACTTGAAAACTATGCTCCATCCGATGCTTGTGATGCCTTGCCTTGTATTTGGCCTGGCTCTTTTCCAGCTGTTCCTGTACTTCCTGATGGATCCCTTGAATTTTTTCAATGAACCTAGTTGCCTTGTCCACATCGTTGTGTCCCTCAACTATTGTGTCCTTACTAAAGACAAAATCCAAGGGAGACCTTGGTGTGAAACCAAAACAGGTCTCAAAAGGAGATCTCTGTGTGGAAGAATGTTTGGCTTGGTTGTAAGCATGTTGCACATAACACAAATGTTCATCCCAAAGCTTGGGATGTTTGCTACAATATCCTCTGAGCAACTGGATCACTGTCCTGTTGACTACTTTTGTCTGGCCATCAGTTTGTGGATGGAAAGTTGTGCTTTTCTTCAGTTTGGTGTCCATCAGTTCCCACAGACTTGACCAAAACTTCCCCACAAATCTAGTGTCTCGATCAGATATAATGGAAGTGGGTAATCCAAAATGAACCCATACATGTTGAAAGAACATTTTTGCAATTTTTTCAGTTGTAATCCGTTAATTACAAGGTATCAAGATACACATTTTGTTGAACCTATCCACAACAACATACAGATAATCATGACCCTTCCTAGATTTAGGCAGTCCTCCAACAAAGTCCATGGAAACACTTTCCCAAGGATGAGAAGGAACTGGCAATGGAGTGTACAAGCCTAGTTTCCTATTGTTGGGCTTGCTTTTAGCACACATAGTACACCCTCTTACATATCTAGAAACTGTCTCGTTCATTTTTGGCCAATAACAAAATCTTTGCAGCTGTGCAACTATTTTGCTTACCCCAAAGTGACCTGATATTAGAGAAGTGTGTGCTTCTCGAATTTTCTTTACTCTTTCAATTTGTGGAATGCATAACTTCCCACAACGATACAAGAGTTGGTCCTTAATATGGTAATCCAATTCTTCTACTTGTTTGCATTGACTTAAAGTTGCATATACATCTTTAAAGTCTATATCTTGAGCATATTGTTCAATGTAACTTTCATGTAATACAGAATTATGCTTAAGTATAGTAGATGCATTTATAATGGGTCTAGATAACATATCTGCAACTTTATTATGTATGCCCTTTTTATATCTGATGACTAAATGAAACTACTATAGGAACCCCATCCACTTGCAATGTCTTGATTGCTACAACTTAGTTTGGGAGTGTAGATATTGAAGTGGTTGATGATCAATATGGATAACTGTTTCTTTGCCCATTATGTAACGTTTCCACTTTTTCACACTCTGTATTAATGCATACAATTCCTTATCATATGTGGGATAGTTAACTACTGCAGAGTTAAACGTCTCAGAATGATAACATATGGGTTTACCGTGTTGTATCAACACTGCTCCCATGGCATAGTCACTGGCATCTGTTTGGATCTCAAACGGTCTTTGAATATCTGGTAGTGCTAGTACTGGTGCTGTACTAATCTTTTCTTTCAAGGTGTCGAAGGCTTTTTGTTGTTTGCCTCCCCACTAAAACACCTTGTTCAATCTTGTTAAAGCATGTAAGGGAGCTGCAATTAAGGAAAAGTTAGAAATGAACTTTCTCCAATATTGTGCTGCTCCTAAGAAGCTTCTAACTTCTGTAGCAGATTTGGGTTTAGGCCAGTTTACAATGACTGCCACCTTAGAGGGATCTATCTTCAATTCACCACCCCCTACTATATGTCCCAAATAATTCAAAGATGTTTTGCCAAATTCACATTTTGAGAGTTTAACATAAAGTTTTTCTCTTTTCAAAACATCTAGTGTCTGCTTAACATGCTTTAAATGTTCTTCCCATGTTTTGCTAAATATAAGAATGTCATCCAGATATACAATAACAAAATCATCAAGAAAAGGTCTGAGCACATCATTCATTATTCTCATGAAAGTAGCAGGAGCATTAGTTAAGCCAAAAGGCATAACCAGCCACTCATACAATCCCTGCTTTGTTTTGAAAGAAGTCTTCCATGCATCTTGTTCTGCAACTCTGACCTAATGATATCCACTATGAAAGTCTAACTTGGAAAAATAAACAGCTTCCTTTAACTGATCTAATAGATCATCTATGCGAGGAAGGGGATAACGATTTTTTATTGTTATTTTATTCAGTGCTCGGTAATCAATGCACATTCTCCACGAGCCATCTTTCTTTCTCACCAAAATGATTGGTGACCCACATGGTGATGTGCTAGGTCTGATGAACCCCTTCTCGAGCAACTCCTGCACCTGCTTCTTGATTTCTGCATTCTCTAAAGCGGATAACCTATACATCCCAATGTTAGGCAATGGAGCATCTTGCTGCAAATTATTATCATGCACTATTTCCTTTTTGGGTGGAAGACCTTTAGGTTCTTGAAACAAGATATCATACTCTGAAACAACTTTTTCTAAAGCATCTTGTTGTTTAGCATCACAGCCCTCAAATATATTGGTTTTATCAGGTTTCTTTTCCTTTACAACCATCAGTAAAAATTGTTTGCATGAATTTACAATTCATTTCATCTGCCCTGAGTTTATGAGAGTATATTATTCTTGAGCTTATGAGCTCTTACAAAGTATTCAATTCCATCTTTAACGAGTAGATACTTGTTCTCAGCTCTATAGAAAATAGCTTTTTTGTCATACAAGTAAGGACTTCCTAAAACAATTCCACACATATCCAAAGGAATTATATCTAACTCAACCTCATCTACAAATGCTGACCCAAAAGAAAACTTGAGTTTGCATTGTTTAGTCACATGTAGTTGTGCTTTATCACTTAACCAACCTAATGGGTATGGTTTCTTGTGAGGTGTAGTCAGTAATCCCAACTTCTTTGCAATTGCTTCAAAAATTAAATTTACTTGTGAGTCACTATCAAACAAAGTATCAATCTTTTGATGTTTGGAAATAACTCGAATATGGAAAAGCTCATGTCTTTTTCTCTCATTTTCTTCATCAATAGTAGATTGTGCAGAATTACTAGTAGATGCTTCAGAATTCTTACCTTTTATACTTGTGGCTGCAATGGTTATTTCATCTCCCGAGTCCGACCCCAAATCTTTCTGAATAACTGCAACAGTCTTCTTCTTCTTGCCCTCGAACTTCTTAGGTCTCAGCTCCGGATGGAGAATCCAACAATGCTCATCATCATGCCCATCGTTCTTACAGTGAGTGCATGAAGACTGGATTTTTTGTGCAGTGTTGGCCTTCCTCTCTTTCCATTTTTGTTTTCTTTTCTCCTTATTCTTACTTGCAATGGGCTTGGATGATCCTCCAACCTCTAGGTTCCCATTCTTTCCTCTAGCTTCTAGATGTGTAGCTTGAACAGATACCTCATCTATACTAGTGGGATTAAACATGAGGATAGAGTGCCTCATGTAGTTGTGCAGACCACCAATGTACTTCAACAGAGTCTCAGGTGAGTCTAATGAGATTCCTAGAATCAAAGCTCTCTTCCTAAATTCTTGGGTATAACCTTGTACACTTTTCCCTTTCAATTGGCGAAGAGTTTGCCAACTCATCATGGCTTGTTGCATGTAGGCCAATGGATAGAACTACTTTTTGATTGCAGAAACAAATTCACTCCAAACATAAAGAGTCTTACCATGTCTCTTCATGTCAGCTTGGGTCCTGCCTTCCCACCAAACCAAGGTAGTGCCCCCAAGGCGTAGGCTGGCCAACTGAATCTTGCTCTTGTCTGAGTCGATACTCTACACTCTGCAATAAACATCAATTTGTCTTATCCAATTGTCCAACGTTTCTGCATTCAAATCTCCATCATATATTGGTAAATCAAATTTAACATCTAGTTTAATCAAAGATGTCTTCTTTTTATGTTCAAGGCTATTAGGAGGTGTGAGAAAGTTTTCTTCTTTCCCTTTGCCTTTTGAGTGGTCATGGAGGAGAGACTCTTCTTCTCCTTTATCTTGTTTGGAGCCTGATGATTCCTCATCTTTATGTTTTCTAAAGTCCTTATACATTTCCTCTACCATGGATCTCATGGCTAGGAAACTATCTATAAATTGAGGGTCTAGGCCCACAGAACCTTCCTCCAACATTGTCTTCTGAGGGTAGACTCTTCCAATTTCAGGATTATTTTCGACCAACTCTCCTTCTCCTAATTTGAGCTTTGATCTAGTTAGCATTCAACGGCTAAATCTGGCACAAGCTTGCCTAACCTTAACAACCTATAGCTCTAATACCACTTGATATGAAATCACCCCTAGGTGACCTCAGGAAATTAATGAAGGTATTATAGACTCATGTGCTGGTGTGTGTGTCTATGTTATCTTGTGCAATGGATCGATAATATTGCGAAATACACAAACACTTGAAACAATAAGAGATCATAGTAAGAAAAAATAAACACAATAGAATTTAATAAGGAGTTCACCCAATCCTCCTGGGCTACGTCTCCTGGTCCAACCTTCAGTGGTGGTCTTTTTATTATGTTTTTAAAGCAGAGTCTTACAATAAGGAGCTCAATCTGAGTCTCACTTAACAAAGGATGAATAGTAGGATGGCACTTGGAATTCCCAAGTCCTTAGAGTTCACAGACTCCCCTTACCGAATTTTGACCTCAATTGGTCTCTGTCTACTCAATGTTACCCTTGCTCTGATGGTCAGCTCGGCTTCTCTGTCCTCTGCAAATTTGCCTCTCTTTCTGTGTTTCTCAGCCTTCGGCTTCTTCACTGCTTCTCTGCCTCACTATCCCCCTGCTTCCTGTCAGCTCATGGCTTTAAAGCCAGTTCGTTCCTTCGACTGTTGGTTTCTACTTTTTGCTCTCTGGATCACCTGCCTCTGTCCGTTGGGACTCCTCTACCTTGCGTCATCATCATTGTGTAACGCTTCGCAGAGAGGTGGCCACCTGTCTCTTTGTGAACTGAGTGTCAATTCTTCCTGAACGGTCGTTTTTCTATTATTTCCTAGATGCCTGTGAAACGGATCCTTCTGTCGATTCATTGGTCAAATCGAACTTCAAATCTTATGCACCGTAGTTTATTTCTCCCTCGAGTCCGGTCATCCATTAGGTTGAACCTCCGCCGTTGATCTGGAGCCCCCAAATCCTATGGTCTTCGCTCCTATCGCACGGTTGAGTTGCTCGACCGTTACTCCGCGATGTAAGCGGTTTTTCTCTCTCCCCGCTGGACATGTGTCACTTGGTGTATGGAATCGCTGGGTCCTCAGCCAAATCCACTTACTGCCTGAAATGCCTCCAATATTCCGCCAGTTTTGAGCGCGGGACCCGCCTTATCGGTTTTAGCGCTTTTCCACGGTTTTCTGGTTTCCCTTGTGACCAAGCGCTCGGGGTATTTCCTTCTCAAGGGGTTTTTCCCAGTGATACGTGATTAGCACTAATCACGTATCAAAACAGCCTCCATTTCCGGATCTGAGCTTCCCAATTGTCATTTTTGCACCATGCGCGATCTCCATGGGCCAACGGTCAGCGCGCTTTGACCGAAGGTCCTCGTTGCTCCATGCTGGCTGCAAATTTCCATTATTTAGAGGTTATTTCTGATAGCTATAAGATTTCTTGAAGTCTGTCATTCATTCTTAACAATCATGGAATTGTTTGAGGGTCCAATTCAGATCACTGTGCAAGGTCAACAATGGTCAATGGTCCAATCAAACTTCATCAAGTGTCATATGGTGGTTGGTTTGCAAGTGTGGTGCGTTGGCAATTTTTGATTGGTTGAAGGTGGTCCAATGAGGAGGGCACAAGTGGCAAGCCTGGAGGCCGCCACGTGTCCCTCCCCAAAGGACCGGTTATGGGTAGTGATAAAAATTTAATGGCAGGCCAGGGGGTCGAACCTGGGACCTGCTCCGCATAAACCACATGTCATACCACTACACCATAGTTTGTTTCTTAACCATATTGCTCTTTGCGCATATTTAAATTTTAATGCATTTATGGTTGGGGGTTAGGAGGGCCAGCCGGCGACCAGCCCTCCCATGTGAAAACTCCAGCGAAACGGCTAGCGGGTAACCAATGGCCAGCCAACAGTTAAAGGAACACGACATCAAACCGTGAGCTAACCATACACCATGACATGTGTCCACTCAAACCGCCAACTCAAACGGTCAACAGAAACTGCGCAACAAACCATAACTACGAACTCCAAGCCATCACATGTGAACTCCTCTGCAATAACTGCATGCTAACGGTTTACAATAACTCTGCGAAATTTTCGTTAATCCAGGATTAACGATAATTAAACCGAGTTTTATATTAATTAAACTGGATTTTAATTCGATGGAGATTATGGCAGACCCTCCAAATTTGGCGGAAACTCCAAGTTTAGTGAAGTTAACTGGAGTTCCTCCAGTTTTAGAGGAGGAATTCTAGGGAAAACTATTTTGGTCATAACTGGAGCAAAATTCGACCAAATTGAGCTTAGGCTAAGGTGCTCCTAGCTAATTTGAGCATTTTTAAGACATTGAAGCAGGTTTCAGGAGCAGTAGAGCTTTGTTAACAACATTTTTTTCCATATTGAGCTAATATAGAGGCCCAAACCATGGAAGCTGGACCAAGGAGATGTAGGCCGGGAGAGGTGAACTCCTCCATCAAAACACTGTGTTAAGTGTTCATGTTGATGGTTTGTTGTACTTTTCATTGTTGTTGTTCAACACTTGTTTTTCATGCTATTTTGCTAATGTATTTCACATAAAACTTGATAAAATTTACCTATTTCCAATCACAAACACCATAAGAGAACCATGCACATGAAGCAATTGAAAAGCATTTGTTTATAACTCTGAAGTTGAAATTAGCACAACAAAACTAACATTCAACAACAGACCACAAAGGGATCAGGAGAAACATAGGCTCAACCCCATACAAAACTCCCTCGCCCCCCTAAAATTAAGTAATGATAGTTTTTCCTTGGAATTACAGAGGTTTAGGATCAGAAAAAAGGAGATCAAAATTGAAATCTCTAATTAGAAAAGAAAGGACCTCTATTGTCCTGCTACTGGAGACCAAACTAGAGGAACAAGAAATAATAGCTCAACAATTTCAAATGTGGCATGGTTGTGGTATCTCGATAGTCAATGCAAGAAGGGCATCCAGAGGCCTATGCACTCTCTGGGATCCAACTCAGGTTCGCCTCCTCAATTCCCAAGCAAATGTTCACTAGCTTGCTTCCACGCTTCATAAATTTTTCTTCAAATCAAGTATGCTCCATGGTCAATGTTTACATGCTTGTTCACTTTAGAGAAAAAACACGATTGTTGGGCCTATCTTCCCAACCTTGTCAATGTCGAATTTTGGGATCTTTGGATACTTGGGGGGAGACTTCAACACCACCTATATAACTAGGATAAAAAAGGGGGATTTCCTATCAAAGACTCCTTAGCAAATGGAAGAGTTTATGTCTCAGAGAAAACTGCTAGACATCAAACTTGTTGGTCTTAAATATACCTGGAATAATAAACGTGTTGGCCCCAATCACGTTTCTACCAGAATGAACTGTTTTTTAATCTTTGATGACTATATTTGTTGCAATATCTCCATCAAATCCTCTATCCTCCCTTGGAATGGTTTTGATCATTGTCCAATCAAACTAGATCTACCCCCCCCCCCCCCACCCCGGGCGAATTATGGCCCCATCCCTTTCAAATCCAGCCCCATTTGGATGCAATACCCATATTTCCATGAGTTGGTTGCCAAGTCTTCATGCCCCTGGGTGGAAAGTAGCTTAATTTAGATATGGGAGAAAAAGATAAAAAGATTGAAAATTTTCATTAAAGTCTCGGAAATATCCACACAAATGGTTAGCCAAGGAGCTATTCATGACATGCAACAAAAAATTAGTCACCTTCACTCTTCCATGGAAAAGGAGCATGTAATTAAGGAAATGATGAGACATGATAGACTCTTGTTTGATAAGTATCATGCATTGATAAAGGAGGAAGAAAAATATTGGAGATTGAAGTCTCAGAGTGTGTGGCTCCAAGGGGGTGATAGAAATACAATTTTTTTCCATAAACAAGTCAAGAATAGGGAAATGAAAAAAAGCCATTCAGGGAATTGTAGTAAATGGGGCCAAGGTGAGTGATTTTCAACAAATCAAGGATGAAGTAGTTTCTTTCATCAACAAACTTTATTCCCAACATGAGCCCTCGTCTAAGGAGTATGAATATTATATTTTGGAGCAAACTCCATAAATCATCTTTGAAGTCATGAATGAAAAATTAACTCTCCCTCCTATAGAAGAAGATATTTGCGTAATTGTATTTTCCTTCCATCGAGACAAAGCCCTAGGTCTAGATGGATTTTCAGCCCATTTCTATCAGCATTTATTGGATCTAATTAAGTGGGACCTTTACAAAATGATAAGTTATTCCTTGAAAAATTGATGCATGGGAGGTGGGATTAATTTGTCTTTTCTAGCCTTGGTTCCCAAAGAAAACAACCCTTCCTCCTTTCTCTGTTTTCGGCCCACATAATTGTGCAATGTATCCTATAAAATTATATCCAAAATCCTTGTCGAAAGATTAAAACAACTCCTCCCTACTACTATTTCAAAAAACCAAGTAGGATTTGTCTCTAGGAGACAAATATTTGACAACATAATCATGGTCCAAGAAGCTACTTTTTCCATCTAAACGAGAGGGGATATGGGAATGACCATCAAATTATACATGGCCAATGCCTTCAACAGAGTTAGGCACAACTTTATTTTTAAAGTATTGAACAAGTTGGGTTTTTCCAATAATTTCATCTAATGGATTTCCATTTGCATCAGTTCTCCATGGACCGCTCCTATGATTAATGGAAAATTTTCAGCTTCTTCCGAGCCTCTGGTGGTATTCATTAAGGGTGTCCTTTATCTCCCTTTATTTACATCTTGGTTGTGGACACATTGAGCCAGAGGCTAGAATATGAGCGCATCACAGGTCGCCTTCCTAGCCTCATATTCACTCTAGCTAAAAGTGCCAACCGTGCCCAATTTGTTGACAATACCATTCTATTTGGGTGAGCGTCGATACTTATTGCACGCAGATTCAAATTAATCTTGGATAACTTCCTTGTTGCAACAACGGGATTAGCCAACTCAACTAAGTCATATATTTATACTTGAAATATTTTAGTGACTAAGCATCTACAAATTGGTGTGATATTTGGCTTCAACACAATAGAAGGATGGAAAATTTTTATGTACTTGGGGATTCCTATATGCCTAAAATCTCTCTCTCCCTAGGCTTGTAACTTTGTACTGTCAAAGATCAAAAATAAATTGGAATCTTGGGGAGCGAGATGGCTCACTATAGTTGGGTTCATAGTCCTCATCAAATTTGTTTTGACAACCATCCCTATGCATCATTTATTAGCCTTGTTGGCACCTCAATATATTATGCAAGCCTTTGGAAATACCATCTACAAATTCCTTTGGGAAGGAAAAAAGGCCTCTTTAAATCAATTTCATTTGATCAATTGGACTACTATTTTTGCCCCCAAATATCATGGTGGTTTGGGGATCAAGGACCCAACCCTCATGAACTAGGTAATGGGAGCCAAACTTACCTAGAAGATGAAACAAACAAAGAATCTTGGTGGGTCCATGTTCTTACCAAAAAATATCTACGTCCTAATAGTGGGATTAGGATCGAACCTCCCTCCTCCTTAAGATCTTGCTCGCTCACTTGGAGGATCATCTCTACTTCATATGCTCTAATCAACAATCATCTCAGTTGGACTCCTAGTAATGTCTCCAATATTTTCTTATGGTCCAATTCTATCATGAAATGTCCTCCTCTCCATGACTTTAAAGCCCTCAAGATGCTCCAACATTATTCAAAAAACCATGGAATATCCATGTTAGCTCACATCTCTCAATGGAATAGTGTAGAGACTTGGTTGGGATGGTGTCTTGATGATATCCCTATCAACCTTTCCAATCTCTTAGATATGTTGAAGTCTATATTGTCGAGATGCACACTCATAAATCGTCAAAAAGAAGATAAATTGGGCTAGAAGTCACATGTGCATACTGTCAAAGCAAGGTATGAAGAAATTATTTTCTCTGTGCAGATCCCTCCAAAATCATCCATCTGGCGAAAGCTTTGGTTGAAAAATTCCATTCCCAAGGTCAACACTTTTTGTTTGATCCTCCTCCATAAGAAAACCCTTACCTCAAATAATATTTAGAGAAAAGGGATTAGTGGTTTGTCGCGTTGTCCCCTTTCCACCCCGCAAGAAGAATCCATCCCTCATATGTTGTTATCTAGTACCTTCTCCTCCCAGGTTTGGGATGCTGCACTGGGTTCCTTATTCATTTGTTTGAATATGGCTAATGATATCTCTGACTTCTTTACTAGTTGGCACAAACACTATTCAAAATCCTTTTCTAGAAGGCCTGATTTCAAATGCATCTAGTCCTCTCTCTCCCGAAATATATCTGCTAGCAAATCTGACCATCCAAAAATAGTGTTATTTTTCAAAAATTTCCCAATCCCTTCGAGGCTTACAGTTGTTAAAGCTCTCTCCTTATGTATGGAATCCAATAGAGTGAAATAAGGATCATGACCCTTCTTTGGACTATTATGAAATCCAATGGATGTATTTCTTGTGGATCTATTGGGGCATCTCCCTTCCTTTATTCCTTTAACTCTTCTAGCTAAGGAAAATTAGAAACTTCATCTCACAGATGTAGAATTTTCTTTTTAGTGCACCTGAAAAAATCAGTGGATCCTCTCCTTTTGTGGAGCATAAAAAAAATCACTCTTAAATACATATGCAAATCCAACCAAGTTAAGGATTTCCATGTACCTCCTAACCATAGATTGGGTTAAACCAAATCTTTCATTTAGCCAATCACCCCCGTTCCATATTCCAAGCATGAATGTGGGATCTCATGGGATAAACCAAGACATAAACAACCAAGGACTTCGGAGGTTAAGCCACCTCCACCATCATGCTAACATGATATCACTTAAATCGGTCCCGAGATCACAAAATCAAACAAGCTCGGATGCCTAAGAATTCGTTCACCATCCCTTGAGGACTTTTCCTGTCTCCACCCACCTATAGAGGGCTTCCCAGAGAAAACCATCTCCACCCCAACCCTTGGGATTTTCCTAATACCACCTCACTCTCCAAAACCTTCTGGAAATACAAAGCTAAACCAATAATGAATCCCATCACACCATATCTATTGAGGAAATGGCAAGGCAAGGCTAAAACCACTGTCAAATTAGGAGAAACCCATGTCAATGATAACAAATGAACCAAATGAACAGATGCATGTACCATGCATTCACACTTTAGCTAGGAAATCACACATGCAACCTGTTTCTTGCAAAATCCTCTTGCTGAATTTGTTGATCTAACCTTCCTTTGCTTTCCTTTACTTTCCTTTGCTTGTCCTTTCCTTCATTTGATTGCTTCCCTTTGCTTGCTTTCTTTCACCTCCTTGAGCGCGCTCTCTCTCTCAACACTAATCCAAGCTTAAAATCACCAAAGCTATGAACTGGTTCTCTGAATCCTTTTTATCATTGATGTCTCTAGTTTCTTCATTTTCCTTCATTTTTCCTCTAGTTCTTTCTCAAGCAAATTTGTCTCTTCATCTCTCTTTTCTCCTATTTTCCTTTATTTCCTTAATTAAATGCCAATTATTGCCTTTTTTCCTTTTCCAATTTCCTTAGCTATAATAAACTATAAGTTATATCCACTACAGTGTCTCCCCAACATTCTGTTTGGAATACATGTCCCATGACCTGGTATTATCCTTTTTACCTTTAATATCATTTATTACATCAAACTTTAACCTGGGGGTGTTACATGTAAGTTATAATTTGTTATTCAATTTTTCCCATAGCATAATACCTAACTTGTGTACATTGATCCTCCTCTGTAAGCTATGTTCGGTCAATATACATGTATTTTGTTTTGTGGTCACTTATGTTGAGCGTATAGTAGTAGTAGTTTGTGTATTAGGTATGACAAAAATAGCATAATCGATGTAAATTTTGAAAGTCTTCTCCTAATTCGCTCTGAAGCTCTACTATCTTAGAATTGAATGTAAAACTTCCCAAATATTTTGGGACATCCAAACGTAGACTTAATAATAAACTTTCTCACTTTTGTGAGAAAAAACAAAAAAAAAACATACAAACAAACTAACTAACTAACTAAAAAACTTGTAATATCTAACCTACAACTAAAACTTGTAATATGCCTGGTTGTAATGTGCATCTCTTTTCCAAACTTTTAATAACATATCCTCTCTAGCACTCTTGACTAATATAAACTCTACGCTAATGTTGAATGACCGATAACTCAGAAACTCTCCTCATAAATATAAATTAAGTGCAAAACAATTTTACATACGCGGAGACGAGGTGTTAAAAAATAAAGTCTTAAATTACTTTTTAAGATTTTTTCCCTTCACCTATATCATCTTAATGGATAAGTTGTCATGATCCAATTGCCATATTATAACCTCTGGCTCATTTTACTCGTACTTAATATTGAACAACTATTCACTTGTATTTCATATTAACATTTTATTTTATCTTGTTGACTTGATAGCAACTTATATTATTGGTTACCAGTTAACAACTTCAAAAAGGAAAAATGCCTTTTAATAAATTATATTTATTAATAAAACCTTTGATTGTACTTTTAGTTTAAACTTTAGGGTCATACAACTTAACTTAAATACACACCATGTACAAATATATGAAGTGCATTTTCTAAAGTCCTCACTTGATAAAAGATTTATACATTAATCTATGAACAAAATATCAAGATAATGGTGGTCGAGGGCTTTGAATCGAACTACCAATATGAGTTTTACATTGTCATACAAATATATAGAGTGTCCATTTGATAAAAGACATATATGTATATATAAAAGACAATTAACAATTAATACAAAACATAGTGTTACTAGTATATTATTGGTTAAGCCACTTCACAATCTCCTTTAGAATCAATGCATCATCACTCTACACACATCAATGATGTTGTGGCCACTCCTTTCCCCTACATGCAACAATTTTTTTATTTTATCTTGTCAAAATAAAGTACTATATATGTTGCTCTGTCCATCCACCACTTATCATGTAGACTCCTTCTATCTCAATGATGCCTTATTAACTATGTCATTTACTCTGTTCACAAGAATGTTATGATGTTCAACATGACTTTATATGATTTACATACTCATGAAATTGTCATAAAAATAGATCCCAATAAAAATCTCAATATCTTTCTATGACCTGGAATGATTTGCCACAAGAAAACTCACAATTACTAGTAAACAATAGTCATCAAGCACTACAACATTAATAGCAAGATCTTGTAAAGCATTGTTATATCGTTAATAATTTATCATGGGGTGTTGTAATACAAATATATCATGCGATGTGGAATGATGGACTTTAATACTATACATCACATGTTATATTCCCATTAATGTAATATTGCTTAATGGTTATTGTTTTGCTACATTATTTTGTTGTCTTTATTGTTTATCATCGTATGAAGAATTTTATTTTTATTTTTTATTTTTGAGTAAGCACTTTATTTAATCTCAAAATTTTAACATTCAAGATTTTTTTATTATTAAAATATATATTGTTGAAAATAGCAATAAGAAATGCTTAAAATAGCGCTGCTATAAATAGTATTTCGGGATACATTCCAATTTTAGTTAGTCCCTGAACTAAAATTGAGAATTAAAATTTGAATTTGATTTTAGCAGTTGTTTGAAAAATAATTAATTAATTCATCTTGAGTTAATTAGTTGGAGAAAATCAAACATGAAGTCTATGTGAAGACATGCAACAATTTCCCTTTGATTGAGGAAGTTATCCCTTGATTAAGGAGATCAGGGTGAGTTGTAATTAGTTAACTCAGTTAACTGAGTTAAGTCCAGTTAGATTAATTCCAACAGTTTGTTGAATTGATTGTGAGTTCTGTTAGTTAATGCATGCATGCATATAACTACTGCACTTCAGATAACTGAATATTCTCTCATAAATAACTCATGCATGTCATTTCAGTTAGAGACCCGGTTGAGATCAGATGATGGGATAATGTACTCTCAGTTGCAGGAATATTCCATTGATGATATCTCTTGCATGCAGAAGGAATTCATTCCTTGGAGATTACACAGTTACTTCTGAGATTGGTGAGTTGTGTGAGAGGTGAATTCACACAAGTGGTAGCCAGAGGACCCAAGAGAAACTACGCAAGGAAATAGGAGGCTTGGAGGACTGAGGGAAGGCATATGTTGTGTCTATTCAGTCTATGAGTAGCATTGAGGGATTGTACTGAGAGCTGGATAGCTTGTGAGCTAAAGATTTGTGTAATCCGGACATATTTCCACTTGTATAATAATACAGAGATCGGGGTTTTTAGCTGAGGCTTTCCCCAGAGTATTCTTATGTGTTCATGTGTGATTGATTTCTCATTTTTTGTTATATGTGTTCTAATTGATCTTGCTCAAAATTGATTAAGCTTTCGCAAGTTTGTTTGTAGAAGTAGATCAATTATTTTGCTTTAGTATATTGCATTATCAGGTGATCTACAGTGGGAAATTCTACATATAGTTTTTAAATTTCTTTGATAGATTTTCATTAATATCAAAATATGTTATATTCGAAACCTTTTATATTAGAAAAAGACTCACTTGGAGGATCATAACTGTCATTTGGGACAACCATAGACACATCAGAAACCAACTATAGCAAAATTTGCAAGTTGAGACTACCATATTCGAATGCACGAAGTCTAGGAACTACGATAGAGTCTACTAAGATCATCTAATTAACTTAAGGTTCTGACTAAGCCATGCAAAGTGACAGGATTGAAGTACAATAGAAAACAACCATAAAAAGCTGGCAATACTGACAAAACATCTTAAGATTACTTACAAAAAAACAAGTTCCATCCAACAGTAAAGACTAGTACAGTTTGCATGGTGGACATATTAGTCCAAAAGGATGACTGGCGAATGAGGAGAAGAGTTTACGTGAGTAGGGTTATAAACTGGAGCGTTGATGACTGCAACCCCTCCTGGTGGTCATTGGAGTCAGTGTCTAAGTCTGAGACCACAAAACGTTCCACTGGATTCAATCTGACCACGATGTCATCCAAATTATACCTGATGTCTTTCGAGATTCTTTTAATCTCCTCTTGACTTGCAAAGAGCTTGTAGTTGCCAACCTACTTGTCATGAATTACCATGTTGAGTAGCCATTCCAATTGACGGTGCAAGGTGATAGAATGGAGGAAGTGTAGTCTTCTCCTCTGAAACCTCCCTGGATCAGGAACCCACTTGAGGTTGTTGCCTCCAATCTCTGAATCAGAATAATATTTATGATCCTTGAACTCCCTAGCTTCCAATTGTAATATTTCCTTTCTGACCTTGAGAGGAGTCGAGTCAAAAAAATTAGTTATCGATTCCCATCCGAATAGATGCCTATGCCGTGAAGAGGATGTCCCAAGTGCACCACCCTTGCGGCTAGGTAGTCGTTGGCAAGGAGCCATATAGACATAAGACTAGCAAACAAACCAAGAAACAATGACTCTAGAATACTGAATGACAGAGTTTTGACGAGCAACAAAATGGTAAGACCTATAAAATAAGAAAGAAGTATATGTGGGTGGAAGAGGATAAATTGGAGCCCACAACAATCCCGAACTAATACCTGCCCATACTTCCCAAAACCCAAAACTTTGTGTGAACCAGGAGCTGCAAGAGTTAAAAACGTTTGAGAATACTAGAGTTCTAATGAGGCCATGTCCATTTTCAAAACCAAGTGGAGAAGGTACCAAGGTATCACACTCCATAGACCAATACTAGGAAACTGAACGAAATCACGATAAGGTTAGAGTTCTGAGGTGTCACCAAAGGTAAGACTGCCACCAATTTGAAGGATGAACCAATCCCCAAGTTGTGTAAAAAGATCACAAAGAACATTGACACCTATGAAGTAAAATAAGACAACTTGAAAAAGAGTTGATAACATGAAAGTTAAAGACAATGAATCCAAATGTTACCTAGATATTTGAAAGACAACAATGCAATCCTCTGGTGAACAACCGAGAAAAATATAATGAAAACAAAGCTTCAATGGCTGTAGCACAATATTCTTCTGGCCACCATAGAGAGATTAATGATTGAGTATTAAAACCATCATAAACAAAGACAAAACCTTTCTACCACCTTGAAACTAGGATGTGGCATATATAATATAACATGTTCATGGGAAGCTAGTTTTGATGAGTGAGGTGAGCAGCATGAGCACTCCACAACAAGGGCCAAGTGTACAACCCGAACCAGTACTATGTCATCCCAAGATGCTTCCGCATGATAAGATCATAAATGGGCTCAACAAGGGCCAAGTGTACAACCCGAACCAGTACTATGTCATCCCAAGATGCTTCCGCATGATAAGATCATAAATGGGTTTTTCTGGACTGTCAGAGAATTTCCCTTCCACAACCAATCTACCATGGGAGGGACAATCTATTTTGGAGCACACAAATAATTACCTTGCCAAAGACATTGTCACATACATATCCACGTTGCTGGCATTTAATTCGATTGAACTTAGGTAGATGGGGCAAGGTTTGGGAGCCGTGGATTGGGGTCTCGGTTTAATTAAAAATCCAAACCGTAAAAATCTATTGTATCGAAATTTACTAATCCCCAAAATTATTTATTATAACTAAGGTTGAGTTTACAAAAATCTAATCATGGGTGATCCAATCGGATTGCTCTGTACCTACGGAGTACGGACTACAGGGCTATGATAGGGCTATGGCTAGCCTGCTATATTCTTTCATTGAGAATCAATGGAACATTATGGGCATTGGGCAATGGGGACTACATGGCTATGGCATGTCGCACAGCTCGCTGTTGTTGATGACATAATTTAATGACCTATTTACTAGCATTGGATTTCACTCTCTTGCGAAACAACTTTAGAATTTACCAGGGTCTAGTTACCACTTTCGCCTTTAGAATTTACCAGGGTCCAGTTACCACTTTCGCCTTTGGCATCTAACCATATGTGGTTTGATGAATTATGTGTTTTATGGTCTTACATTTTCCTTTGTGATTACTCTTTCTTGCTAATTGGGAAAAGAAATAACATCCTTGCAATCTGTGTTGAGTGTTGAATTTGTTAGCCTCTGAATATGGCATGCTTAAAAACTGCTAGAGTGGTGGTATCAACCTATGAGGTATGTACTCTTTGTTTACTTATGCTGTTAGTTTATTGTAAAACCTAAAAAATACCTACAAGTTATGTAAAATTTGATATGGATGGAAATTTTGAAGTAAATTAAGGCGTGGTTTCTTTTGATTTTGAAGGCATGGTTTCTTTTGATTTTGTTTTTATCCTGTTGAATTTGTTAGCCTTTGAATATGGCATGCTTTCTCGTTCAAAATTGTTTCTCTTTATTCACTGATGTCATTAGTTTATTGTAAAACCTGAAAAATACTTACAAGTTATGTAAAATTTGATATGGTATGCAACCCCTCAGGAAATTTTAAGTAAATTAAGGCGTGGTTGCTTTTGAATTCGTTTTTACCCAAAGTAAATTAAGGCCTGGTTTCTTTTGAATTTGTCTTTACTCTAGTGCAGTGTTGAATTTGAATATGGCATGCTTTCTTGTTCAAAAAGTGCATGCTTTCTTGTTCAAAAACCACTAGACTGGTGGTATCAGCCTATGAGATATGTACTCTTTATTTATTGTAAAACCTGAAAAATACTTACAAGTTATGTCAAATTTGATATGGTATACAGTCTTTGAAGAAATTTTGAAGTAAATTAAGGGGTGGTTGTTTTATTTACTTATGTAGTTAGTTATTGTAAAACCTGAAAAATACTTACAAGTTATATTTAAATTTTGATATGGTATACAACCCTTCACGAAATTTTGAAGTAAATAAAGGCGCGATTTCTTCCAACCTGCGTAGGGAGCCCCTAAAGAAATTTTGAAGTAAATTAAGATGTGATTTTTTCCAGCCATCTTGTCGAGCACCTCGATAAACCCTCAAATTCAAGAAAAAAAGTGTGTATTTTAATTTTTGTATTCTAATCTATTATGTGTTTTATGGTTTTATGTTATCTGGTAATTTTTGGAAGTTGACGATTTTGAATTTTCAAAATTGCAGTGGATAAGAGTTTTAATGTTATCTGGAAGTTTCTGGAATGGGAAGTTGAAGATTTTGAATTTTCAAAATTGGAATAGATAAAAGGGCTTTAAGATATTAGATTTATTTATGAATCAAAATTTCAAAAACATTTTCTTTGACTTCTCTCCAATTTTTTGCATGATGTTTTCGCAATTATTTTAAGAAGATTTTAAGGTTGGCAACCTTGTTAAATAAGGAACTTCATAACTAAGGAGCCTGCCCAAGATTTAGTAATATATCCAATACTTCTCCAAATAAAGTTTAAGTAATTAACTAAATGTAGCGGAAAATTTTGGGTATCTAAAGTTTGTTCTTGTTGTATAATGATCTCTAACGTTATTTGGTAGTTTTCTAGAATCACAAATTGAGGATTTTGAATTTTCAAAATTGGAGTGGATAAGAAGTTTAAAGTTATTGGGTATTTTTTTTTGGAATTGGAAATTGAAGATTTTGAATTTTCAAAATTGGAATAGATAAGAGGTTTTTAAAGTATTAGATTTATTTATGAATCAACATTTTCGTTGATTTCTCCCCAATTTTGTGCATGATGTTCTAAAAATTGTTTTATGAAAATTTTAAGGTTGGCAACCTTGTTAAATAAGGAGCTTCATAACTAAGGAGCCTGTCCACTGCCTAGTAATCTATCCAACACTCATCCAAATAAATTTTAAGTAATTAACTGAAGCGTAGAATTTTCAATGTCTAAAATTTGTATAACAATCTTTAACGCTATTTGGAAGTTTTCTAGAAACCAAAGTTGAGGATTTTAAATTTTCAAAATTGGAGTGGATAAAATGTTTAATGCTATTTGGTAGTTTTCTAGAATCCAAAATTGTTTAATGTTATTTGGTAGTTTTCTGGAATCCAAAATTGAGGATTTTGAATTTTCAAAATTGGAGTAGATAAGAGGTTTTTAACCAATTTAAACAATTTAACTAATTTAACTAAAATATAACCAATTTAATTCTATTTCAAATATCACTAGCCATTAAATCTATTAATGTATCTAAAAAATCACTATGAAATTACATGCTATTGATAGGTCACAAATTTCATGGTGATAATTTAAAAAAATCATGGTTTGGCTTTTGGATTTTTTTTTCAAATGCATACAGGAATTCCTATAAAAAAACCAAGAGATAATATAGAGTTTTAATTCAAACTTCACTAAAAAAATTTAAAATTTTATTTTTTTAAGAAATCATGATTTACTTGTTGGATTTTTTTTTTTTCCAAATGCATATAAGAATTCTTATAAAAAAAACCAAAAAATAATACAGATTTCTTAACTCAAACTTCAAATTATGAATATTTTTTTGGAAATTAAAAATATAGAAATCATAAATCAAAAATTAAATTCAATTTTAAATCATTCATACATCCTAACTTTATCATAATTGAAATTTACAGGGGCTGAAATTTATAGGGGCGTGACTTCAAAATTGAAACCATTCATTATCATTCATCATCTTATAATGTGATCTGAAATGTCTATCTAAAAGCTTATCCTTTCTATATGTATGACTTCAAAATTGAAACCATTCGTTATCATTCATCATCTTATAACATAATCTGAAATTACTATCCGAAAGCTTATCGTTTCTGTGATTTTAAGATTCTAAAAACATTCTGCAAGAATATTAATTTATTTATTAACTCATAAAATTATATTAGTAAAATTTAGAACCGTGATCTTATAAGGGAGCTGAAAAATTTATATCCTAAAGCTTATCCTTTCTGTGACTTTAAGATTTTGAAAACGTTGGCCATGAATATTAATTTTATTTATTAACTCATAAAATTGTATTAATAAAATTTAGAACTGCGAGAGTGTCATTTCATGTCCGGTTTTAAATAGTTTGAAATGAATATAAATTTATTTTATAATTAGATGTGATGGTATAACTTTACGTGATTATGGATTTGCATGTGAAGGCCGTTGAGGTTGTTGAATTGAGTTATATATAATAGTTAAATTTTATTTAACAATTTCTTTTGTTCTAAATGCAATTGTTAATACCTTGTTTTTTAACATTTAATATTTTTTTAACAAATATTCTTTTGGGTAATAGGTTAAACAATGTTTATGCTTTTTTAAGTAATAAATAAATATGCATTATTAGAAAGTATTAACTTGGTCAATTTGTACGATTTAATAAACTTTAATTTTCATATATATTTTTTATATAGGTGATTACAAATCTACAAATGTCTCAAAAGAGAAAGCTACAAGCTACAATTGGGGAAATGTATGGATGGACAAAAGGGAAAACTTCCAAGACTCAAAACAATTTAGAAACATGTGAAGAAACCCATAATGTTGATGTGGAACAACAATTACATGAAATTTTTGGAAGTTCTTCTGATTGTGGTCTAGATGAAGAAACAAATTAAGTTGAAGAAGAAGTTGCTAATAATTCAAAAATGAAAGTGCAAACAAAAAGACACTTTCGTATGGAATGGTCACATAAGTTTCTTTGGTTGAATTATGTGAGGTTTGATGATAAAATAGCTATGAAGTGTGGTTATTGTGAGAAGTATAAGATGAATGGACCATGGGGTTTAGGTAATGGTTGCACAACGTTACAACATGATGCTCTTGTACTCATGAAAAATCATTGGTGCATAAATATGGAAAGGCAAGATGAATAAATTCTCTAGAGGGAAAGATGAAACTAATTCCAGATCATATTAGACAGCTTGAAGATGCCAATAAGGAAAGAGTGATTTCTACAATGAAAGTAGCATATTTCATCTGTCAAGAATATTTATCTCTTTCAAAGTATGAGAAACTTTACAAATTTCTAATGAATGCAAAAACTCCATATATGCCAAAGTCTCAAGAGTACTCTTCATACACAAATTGTAAGTCTACAAATGATTTTATATATTGCATATCAAAATATCTTGAACTAATTCAGACAAAAAATATAATGGAAAGCCCTTTCTTCTCATTAATGGTTGATGAAAGCACTAATTGAACCTTAGAGCAACACCTTGTTGTTTATGCAACATATTTAGACTCAAAGAGTCTTGGGCCACCTATCTCACAGTTTCTGAAGCTCAATGATGTAGTGGATGGAAAAAGGAAAACAATATATGATAGTGTCAATCAATTAATAAATGTTAGAGGCCTTCAATATAAAGATTTGATAGTTGTTTCTACAGATGGAGCTTCAACAATGATTGGACATGAAAATGGTCTTGTTTCATTTTTGAAAAAGAACAATCCAAACCTTATTACTATTCATTGTGTGGCTCATCGTGAGTCTTTAGCAGCAACAAATGCTTCTAAGAAAATACCTGAGTTACTATATGTTGAAAAAATCCCAAAAAGAAATAATGAACTTGATTTACTTAGAGTCATGCAAATTGATGTTCTTGATGTTCTACAAATACATTCAATGAGATGGTTATCCAGAGGGGAAGTTATTATAAGGTTTGTGAAGCTTATGGAAACAATTTTAACTTTGTGGAAAAATGAAAAAAAAAACTTCATCATGGTATGATAAGGCACAGATATATTCTATCCATTATTGTTTACATATGCTTGCTGATGTTCTAGGGGAATTGAACAAGTTGAATATAACTTTTCAAGAAGAAAATGTAGGCATTACAACTATTGGGTTGGCTTTTGAAGTAACTATAAGCGCATTATCTAGATGGTTTTTGAGAAAAGAGACATTTGCATAAGACACAATTTATCTTTCAAAAATTTTAAGTGATTCTCAAAATGGATACATTGATATTAAAGATGAAGGGACATTGGTACATAGACATGAATTACGATAATCTCTATCTCAGCCATGGATATTGAATGCAATGAAGGAAGGAAACAATGTATGAAACCTTGTATTGAAGGTACACAAGAGAGTTGTCAACAACTCACAGAAGGTTATATAGAGACTCTCATAGACTCTTTAAATGAAAGATTTCCAGACCTTTATCTTTTTAATGCAGTAAAATTATTCAGCCCTTGCTATTATTCAGAAGAGCATCGTAATCGTGAGAAAAATTCAGAATGTTGGCTTTTAAAGCTTTTTCAACATTTGCAACATACCATATCAAGTGATGTTGGATTTGTAGCTTTATTTGATGTTAAAGCTTGTAAAAGAGAGTTTCACCCTTTTGTTGATTCATAAAATCTGCCTTGTGAGGGTTTTTCTATGAAAGAAGCATGGAAAATCTTTCGTAACACAAAACAATGGCACAAAACTTATCCTAATATGATGAAATTATGGCAAGTCGTGCTCACTATTCCTGCAAGTACAATAGATTGTGAAAGGGGATTTTCTAAGCAAAACATCATCAAGGACATCAGAAAATCAAGGCTAGGGTTGGATACACTGGATGCTTTAATGAGAATATCTTTGAATGGACCTGAATCATCTACTGTTGATTGGCATGCAGTATATTAGGTATGGACGGATACAAAGACAAGAAGGATTCTTGAGCTTTGAAATTCTTCTAGGTTATGTTAAGATATCTCTATTGAAAAGTTTTTTGTAGTTTCTCTAGAAAGATTGACTTTAAATGAAATATAATTACGATCTATTATTAAAAACTTTTTTGTATTTTCTCTAACAAGTTTGAATTTCAATGAAATATACTATAGTTTGGAAAAATTCCACTAAATGTTTTATTTATACTACATTTGCATGGTTTTCATTGTTTAAATAGTCTCAGTATAAATTTGGACTATAAATATGATAGACTACAATTCCACTATTTTTATCCATGTACAATGATGCATGGTATCGTTAAATTTCTTTATTTTGTTTGTTGACTTTTATAATGCTAGAGTTGTTTGAGTATGGTAGTGAGGTGCGCAACAATAAATGACCTGCTAAAATCGGCATGATTGATTGAAAACTAACTGTTGTGTTGTATTTTTATTTTTATTTAATTAAGTTAAAAAAAATGAAAACCAAATATTTGTTTTCTATTTTTAGTGAGACGTCTTATTTTTTTTAATCTGGAAATTATAATAAAACTAGTTTGAAAACTAACTAGTGTCAATTGTATTTTTATTTTTATTTACTTAAGTTAAAAAAATGAAAAACAAATATTTATTTTCAATTTTAGTCAAACTGATCCTATTTTTTTGGATCTGGATTGTAATAAGGGGAGATTGAAAAAATTCATATATAATATACGTATAGACTAGAATATAATGTTTGCAGAGTATGTATATATAGACCAGAATATGTTAAAAATAATGTTTCCGGGTTGACAAATGTTTGAACATTTTGTCCTCTGTACACTGTTGCAGATGTGTTGCTAATGGTAAAACTACATAAAATATTACAGAAGAATGAAAAATGTGCGTGATTACTAGAATATGTGTGTGATTACATAAAATATTAGAGAAGAAAAAGTGTGCGTGATTACCAGAATATGTTAAAAATAATGTTTCTGGGTATGTATATACTTATAGACGAGAATATGTTAAAAATAATGTTTCCGGGTTGACAAATGTTTGAACAGTTTTTCCTCTGTACATTGTTGCAGATGCGTTGTTTTTTTTTTTTTTCTGAGTAAAGACTATTCTATTAAGTAAAAGAAAAGAGAAAAATATTTACAAAGAGGTAACAACCTCTGAGGGGGCATAAGCCAGCCCTCTGTCTGAGAAATTCCGGCACTCGACGCTTGACTGTTTGTTTACATAAATAGAAACGAGTGCCCAGGATTCCATATTCCAAAACATCACCACCCAAAAAACATAAACAAGAGGACAATTGAGCATTACAATGACAAAAGGCTGACGAGGACAGCCACAGCAACACAAAACCGCGAAACAAAACCGCCAAGTTATCGGACCGCCATCGATCAACAAGCGGTATCCGTAAGGCCCAGCCCGATAAAGCCTCCCGTTGACGCGTGGCTTTCGCCTGACGTCATCAAGTCTGACTTTTCGGGGCGTAAAGTTCCGCCAAAAAAGGGTTTCCGAAATCCTCCTCCGCCGTTCGATCTTCTCCATCAATCCTCGCCGTTGATTGAATTTGCCCGAGGTTGTGACTCTGCATCATTGCTATTGTCTCTGCCCAGAGAACTGACCCACTCGATCATTACATTATCTTCAACGTCCGTAATACTGCGCCCGGGAGGCATCACCGGATACAGTACAGTGCCGGAGAACTTCGCCGGACCGCAAAAAACAACCTCCTCGAGTGAGGAAGTTTGCTGACGACCTTCATCCTCGTCTTGACCTCCATCTTGCTGCATCTCCGGAATATTGGGAGAAACCTCTACCCAGCCTCCTTGAGTATCGTTGGAATTCTGGGAGAGGTTTCGATCAATTGAAGGTTCGGCAGAGCTAGGAGGGTCATCTTCTACCTCTGAGAAGATGACCGTGATAGTGGCAGAGATAGTGGGCTTATGAAGCTTGCTCTTGAAAGTGAAGCGGGAGGTGTGGCGGGAACTAGAGTGGGATGGACCAGAGTGGTCGGAAGGTGGAGAAGCAGGTGAGACTGAGACAAACCGGGAGGAGCGTCGAGGTGTCGGGCCTCCCCTTCCTCTAACCCTCCCCCTTGTGCCTGAATTTCTTCCTCCTCGAGAACTACCACGAGGTCGAGCCATTCTTGCAGGAAGAGGTAAGCTGATGAGGCTGACCTGATGCAGGTTTCGGTGGAGCGCTGATGACTTCCGAAAACTTTGCTCTGTGTCTGACTCCTGAGAACCAATGCGACCTGGGATGTCTCTGCGAGAATTAGCCAGGCTCTGGGCGGTTGATATAGATGTTGATGTCATCTTGAAGTACCTACCACACTTGCTGTTCATCCAGTTTCTCATTAATGGGACTTGATGCTCTGACAAAAAACGCCTGCTAGCTCTGTTGTGGCGTCCTACTCCGGCGTCTCTCGTACCGATTTCCTCCCTCAGCGAAGCTTGATAGCGTGCCAGCATTAATGAACCATGATTGCCCACCTTATGCCGCTTGCGCCGGCCTGTCACCTCGCCCACTGCCATCTGCTCATGTAGTGACATTAGCTTCTCATGGTGACACCCGCATCCGGGTGTGATTCTTGTCCTGACTGCATATCTTTTATTAATATGGAATGGAAGGTAGAAAGTTGGTTCTCCGAGACTGAGTCTTGTAGAGATCCTGCAAAGAATTCTTTCCCACTATCCACACCTATATTGGCAAGAAAATCTGCAAGTTTGTTCCCTTCTCTTCGGATATGCTTAAAGGAAATAGCTTGGTTGTTGTTGAGCCATTGTTGAAGACGTTCCAATCTAGTGGCCATTCTCCAACTATTGCTAACTTTCTGTATCGGGGATCCCTGTTGAATTTTTAATGCCATATTGATAAGAATTTGGGAGTCCCCTTCCACTATCAAAGGGAATAGCTTTTGCTCCTGTGCTAGAGTTAGTCCTCTCCATAGGCCTTCCAGTTCCGCTGCATTATTAGTATTCCAACCTATTGAACCAAAGAATGATATGAGGGGCTTACCCTGGTAATCTCTGATGACTCCACCATATCCTGTTTGACCAGGATTTCCTTTCGACGCTCCATCAAAATTAAGTTGAAACACATTAATTGGTGGCGGGGACCAGCTCGCATGGTTTCCTTGATGATTGGATATGATTCCATTGGGAGAGGCTGGATTTTGTAATGTTATTTGCCAATTGTCCCAAATCGCTTGTTCCTGCGGATTCGATGGGAAGTCCTCCTTAGACCAGCCTTTAATAGATAATGTTTCTCTGATGTTGTGATGTATCCCAATCCATATTTGCTCCAATGTCATTGATTGATTTTTGAAAATCCTTCTGTTTCTCTCCTTCCAAATGTTCCACATCAGTAGTCCCGGTATGATTTGCCAGAGAGTGTTTAGAATTTTGCTTTGATATGGCTCTTGAGTCCAGTTGCGGAGGGTACCGTTGATATCCCCCATCACTCTGCCATCCCTCTGACATCGGAATATAACCTTTTCCCACAATTTCCTTCCGAGCTGACAGTTTTGCATGAGGTGTAAAGCTGATTCTTCTTCCTGATTACAGTTGAGACATATAGATGGCCCATAGAAATTTCTTTTCCTGAGGTTGTCCCATGTTAGAACTCTATTGTGTGAGAGAAGCCACAGAAAGGTTGAAACCTTCGGCCAAATCAGAGGATTCCAAATTCTGTCCCATATTTTGTCTTTGATTACCCTGTCTTTAATGATGATTTTGTAAGCTTCCTTGGTTGTGAAGGTCCCCTTTTCCTCATATCCCCATCTAAGAGTGTCCATACCTGCTAGCTTTAAAAATTTTCGTTTTTGAAGCTCTGAGGATAGAGAAAGTTGAATCTGCTCCGAGCTGTGAGGTAAGATATGACAGGCTTCTTTCCATTCTCTATATTCTTGGGTGGTTTGTGATTTCCAGAAGTTGCTTACCTTGTCAAGCTGGTTGATTTCTCGTTCTGCTATTCCTTGTATGCTGTCTTTGAGATTTGGAAGTTGCTGCCATGAGTCTTCCCAAAACCGTGCTGAAAGGCCATCTTTCACTTCCCAGAAGCTGTGTTTTTGAATTAGGTCTCGATGTTGGATTGCTGAATTCCAGATGATCGAGCCTTTACTGACCTCCGACATTCTAATTCGCTCCTCTAAGGGCAAGTTTCTAGCGTATTTCGCTGTCCATAAGACTGCCCAGGGGGTGTTTGAATTTGAGAGCCATCTCCACCAGATTTTTGCCCCCATAGTTTTGTTGCTTTGTTCAGGATCTCTTAGCCCGATTCCTCCTGCTTTTTTAGGTAAACAAGCCTTCTCCCATTTTACTAAAGCCCACTTTCTGTTGGGTCTCGAGCTTCCCCAAAGGAAGTTACGCTGCAGCTGCTTGATGGCTTTAAGAACCCATTTCGATGCTGCCAGGATGGAGAAAAGGTAGAGAGGCATAGATTGCAGAACCGCTTTAATTAGCACTGTCCTACTTGCCAGATTTAGAGCTCTGTGAGTCCAGAGGAATAATCTGGCCTCCAATTTTTCTAAAAGGCTGGTCCAAGAAGAATGCTTGAGAGCTGAAGCGATTAGAGGAGCTCCTAAGTATTTAGAAGGAAGGGACGCTATGGTGAAGCCAAGAATGCGTGCTATAGCGCGTTGGGTAGAGGTAGGAGTGTTAAAGAAGAAGATCTGGGATTTGACATTATTAATGAGGGCTCCTGAGGCATTCGAAAAATTGTCCAGAATGGCTTTAAAGGAGCGCGCTTCTTGCACAGAGGGATGACCAAATAACATATTATCGTCAACAAATTGTTGATGCGAGACAGCGGGGGCTTGGTGGAGGGCTAGACCTTTTAGATTGCGGGAGAGAATGGCCGATTTTATGCTTCGACCTAGGCCTTCTGCTAAGATGACAAACAAAAAGGGCGATAAAGGGTCCCCTTGTCTAATTCCCCTGGAGGGACGAAAGGTGGGGGACGGAATGCCATTGATGAGAATGGAAAAGAACGAGGAAGATAGAAGATTGCTGATCCATCTGATCCAAGGTGGGGCAAAGCCAAAAGCATTGAGGATTTTTTGCAAATAATCCCAGCTGATACTGTCAAAAGCTTTAGATAAGTCAATTTTTAGAAGCATACCTGGTTGTTTTGATTGCTTGAGGGAGTGAATTATTTCATGGGTTAAAATAATCCCATCCGTGATCTGTCTTCCTTCTACGTAACCAGATTGTTCTGGAGATATAATGAGCGGAAGCATGGGCTTTAATCTCAATGCAATGACCTTGGAGACAATCTTGTATATGATGTTGCATAAAGCGATAGGTCTGTACTTATCTGGAGTGTTGGATTCCTCTGCTTTGGGGATTAAGGCGATGAAAGTTGCATTCAGGGCTGGATACATCCATCTAAGCGTACGCGATTCTTCCACCACCTGCCAGACTTCCCATTTGATTAGTTCCCAGAAGTGCTGAAAAAAGTTAGAAGTAAACCCATCTGGTCCTGGCGCTTTCCCTGCTTTGAGTTGATGCACCGCGGTTTCAACCTCTTGAAGACTAACAGGTTTGAGAAGGAGAGTGTTGTGATCTTCAGTGATTAATCTTGGTATCTGCCCGATAATGGTGTCAATGGCCTCTGTTCTATCTATATTGGGTTCTTGATTCATCCTCTTGAAATAGTTGATAAACTCCTGTTCTATTCCTTCATGGGTTTCAATTTTGGTTCCCTGTTCATTGTAGATGTAGGAGATTTGGTTGATCATTCTTCTTTGGACGGTGGTTTTGTGAAAGAATTTCGTGTTTTTTTCACCTTCCTTCAACCATCTGACTCTCGATTTCTGCTTCCAGAGAGTTTCCTCCTGGAGGTCTCGTTCGAGGATTTTATTCTCTATAACCTGCTCCTTCTGGGTTAATTCTTCAGAACGTCCTTCAGAGATCATTTTTTGCTGAATATCTTTCATCTCTTGGGTGAGAAGTTCCTTTGATTTGAATATGTTGCCAAAAGTGGATTTGTTCCAGCGCTTTATTTGCTCTTTGAGGTGCTTCATCTTCCTGTGAAATATGGACATTTTTGTCCCATCCGTTGGATTGAAATTTTGCCAAGTTGATTTGATAAATTCATAGAATTCCGGATGTGTCAACCAGAAAGCCTCAAACCGAAATGGCCGTCGTATGCTACTGCCCGGTCGATTCCAGTGTAGGGCTATGGGCCAGTGGTCCGATCCTGAGTAAGGGAGGATGAAGGCTGTAAATTCTCCCCCTATATGCACCGCATTGTCGGAAATCAGAAATCGATCTAGGCGTGAGGCTACTTGCATAGGTGCAGCTCTTTTGTTATTCCAAGTGTGAAGGCCGTTATTTGTAGGAATATCTATTAGCCAGTTATTTTGAATGAAATCTTTTAATATTGAGCCATCCCTGTTTGTTCTGCATCTCCCTCCCTTCTTTTCCTCTATAGAAGCAATCATATTAAAATCTCCGCCTGAGACCCATAGCGGATAAGTCCTTTCGGCATTAAGCTGCGTTAATGCTTCCAGGATTTCTATCTTGTGCTGGCTTTCTTGGGGGAAGTACACATTTGTTATGTGACCATGGATGTTAGTCCCCAAAATATGAAAAATAGCCTGTATGAAGTTTTTGTTAGCATGTATATTACTTAATTGGATCATTCTTGCATCCCAGAGCACTGCAAGTCCTCCTGATGCTCCCTGAGCATCTACAGCTGTGACTAGCCCCCCCGGCCAGGCTTTTGCTGCAACTTTTTCCAAGACTGCCAAGTTACATTTTGTCTCCTGCAAAAAAAGGATTGTTGGTTTCTCTTCCATAAGCATATTTTTTAAAAGTCTGCCTTTCTTTGGGCCATTGAGCCCTCTTATATTCCAAGAAATCATCTTCATTGGGAAGGTTTGGGATTGTTTTTGTAGTACTTTGTTAACTTGGCATATCTGCCTGATTCAACCAGGACTTCACCGATCCTGATGGTTCTTTCTAAAGTCGTTTTTCTTCCTCGCTTTTTGTTGTCTTTGGAGATGAATTTCCCATCCCATTGACTGCCGATTTGAACCCCTAAGGAGTATTTCTTTTGGGCTTTATTGAGAACTTCCACTAGATTGTCCACCTGTTTATAAGGTATTTTGTCGAAATTCCCTGTTTTGCATGCTTGTTCTAGACCCAGAATATCGAGCTCGCCAATATCTATTGATTCCGTGTCCTCATCCATGCTCTGAGGTTCTTGATGACTTCCTTCTCCCTCCATCTCTTTTCCTATAACTGGGTCCGTATTATCTATCTCCATTTCCGGAGGGCTCCAGGTTTTTGACACGGTCTTGGTAGTATTGCCATCTTGTTCCGCTGTCTTTTCCCCCTTTTGAGATTGGGTACCTTCTGTTTTATCCTGGGTAGATGTTTTTCCTTTGGAGTTCAAGAGATCTGAATCCTGCATCTCTTCATTTGCCAAGACTTCAAAGCTGTTGCTTGTAGAGGGCTTTGATGGGTCCTTTTGGGCTACCTTTGTCTGGACGGCAGGTTTTTTATGTCCTCTTCTTCGATTTGTTACCTTTGTAAAACCGTCCAATGGCTGGTTTTCCTGGGCAACTTGCGCAGGAGGGTTGCTGTTTAACGGGCAATCTCTATAAAGGTGTCCTAAATCATGACATTTTCTACATCTAAAGGGTACATGTTCATAATCAATTAACTGAATCCATTTCGTATCTTCATGATCTAGACTTACCGTATCCGGCAGGGGTTGCTTTAGATCCATGTAGACACAGATCCTTGCGTAAGAGGTGTATCTCTGCGTTTTTGTGTCTTCCGCGACCTTCACAAAATCTCCCAATATGTTGCCAATAGCTTTGAGCGAGTCTTCTTCCCAATACTCCCATGGCAATCCATACAGCCTGATCCATACCGGTGCCTAGCTTAGATCTTCCTTATCCGGATTGAATCGTGCAACCCATTCTTTGAGAAATAGCCCTGCAGAGTTGAAGAAGTACGGCCCTTCCTCAAATACTCTGTTTCTGTCTTCCAGGCAGTTGAAGACTGCGGTAAAGAATCCCTTCGGCCCAAGATGCAAGGATATGTGTCCTTTTGGGTGCCATTTGACATTGATCCAGGCTCTCAAGGCTTTCTCATTTGGCCAAAAACCTATAAATTTACCTATGAGGGCATTGTTACACTAAAAAATGTCACCATGACTATTTGCAGTTTGTATGGCTCCATCAACTGTCATACTATCCTCCTTGGCAAGTCTCATGCCTCTGCTTTCCATGTCAAACTCAAAGAAAGAGAGAAGAGTCATTTAAAGTCAAGTTATCTCTGGTACGCAGTTTCTCTCAGCCTTACCTGCGGGTACGCAATCCAAGTTCACAATACCTGCGTACTTGTACGCTCTGTCTGTAAAGAAATGGGTGTGTACTCCTGTAAAGGTCAATAAGCGCAAGTTTCACTCCAAAAAAGTTACTTGTGGTTATTTCTAGAGCATTCTATAAGCTTGTTTGACGTGTATGAAGCGCCTCCAGATGGTTCATGTATCCCTATGGAAGAGGAACTTATCCCATCAAGAGGGGAGCTAACCCACCCAAAAGAGGGGCTTATCCCATTGATGGTGGACCTGATTAACTTCCTCTACAGCACTATAAATACATGCATTGGACCAGAGGGAGGGGAGGTTGAAAGCTGAAAATTCCTAAGGGTAGATGCTGCTGAGATTAGGACTTCCTTGTAGAAGCTTGTGAGGAGAGATTGTCATCCTTTCTTGTTTCATTTGGAAGTGGGTGAGCTGATCAAAGTAAAGAAAAACTCTTGCTGGACCCTGGGAGGAACTTGCACAACACCAAGGCTCAGGTTGTAATGGTTTCTTTTGTTTCCTATTAATACAAATAAGTCCATTCTTCTCAACAATTTGTTATTTATGAGTTGTTTCATATACTCCTTGGTCTGTATGTTAAATATGTTTTGTTTTATGAGATATTCAGGTGCTATTTAATCGTTTGATTGTTAGTGAATGCAGGTTTCGAAGAGAAGGAGGAGCTCATCCGGATCGACGAGGCTGGACTACTATAACAGCGTTGGATTACAGGTAGGATCTAAACACTTGATTTCTTGTATGATAAATGCATATTTAGAGAAGGATTGCTCTTAATTGTCTTGTTTGTCACTAGAAAGCCTTAAGCTTCTATGGAGGTTGGTTGTGTCCGCACTATCGACTCTTTCCGCATGACAAAATGACGACTCCGCTGGGGAACTCCATTGATGTGAATGTTTTTTCCTTTGTCTGAAACTTTGATCTGAGAAAAGTCTTTTTCTTTCTGGTTTTTGGTTGTCTGACTGTGTGTTTGGGTGGGCTAGCTTAGGGTTAAATTAGTTTTTAGTTTTTCTTAGTTTTGCTAGAAGTACGCAGCCTCTGAGTTCAGCACAGTGCGTACTTGTACGCACTGCGACTGTGTGCACAGAGCGTACCCGCACCTGTGTAAACAGGTTGCCTGCGTACCCTATCAAAATTGAGAAAATTTCAATTTTCTCCTTTTTGCCTATTAGATTTTGCTTTTAATTTGTTTTTCCCACCCAGATCCACTGGTTTCCTACCAGAGATCTTCATCTGAACTTGTTTCGTCAGTGTCAAGTGTTTTAGTGGAATTCATAGAGATTTTGCCTTAGGGTTTGATTTTTAACTGGTCCTGTAGTGACTTTGTTGTTAGAGGTTGTCAAACTTTGGATCTCCCTGGTTTTGTTCAACCCTCTTAGGAGTCGGGCCTGTCATAGAATTCACCCTTGTGAGAGACCTACCTTTGTGTCTTCTCTTTGCAAATCTCGAAAAAGTTTGTTGATTGAACTTTGAATTTTATTTTTGAGAAAAAGAACAAAAGATTTTGATTTTTGTTTTTGACTGGTTTTTGGTTCTGCATTAACTAGTCCTTAGTTGCATTTTGACTAAGTAAAACATCCAGGAATCATCTTTAGTAGGCTTTTGCCTCATTAGGTTTGCTTGTTAGGTGAATTTTCGTTTGATTTGCTTTTAAGTAGCTTTGATTTAATTGTCATAGATTTGTAAAAGTTTGTTTTTTGATTTTTAAATGCTTTGTTAAGTAGGAAAAAATCCAAAATTTCCTTTGAAAGAAAAGTTTGCTTAGTGGCATTTGAGTCTTTGAATGAAAAGGGCATTTTCGCAAAATAATTAGTGGTCATGAGTTGCATGTTTTGGAAAAGATAAAGAGATTGTTTCTTTGATTGTCTGTTAAGAAAGTTGCTTTTATCAATTTTGCATTTTCCAACTCTCTTAGCTAGGGAATTCATTGAAAAAGAAAAGTAGCATAAATCATCCTAAGTGCATCTTTGTAGTGGTTTGAGTCGAGTCTACACACCATCAGTTTCATCTCCGCTACCTTTTGTCTTAAAGAAAAGCCATAAAAAATTAATGCTTAAAGTAAAATCAACTTAGTAACTTTTTATTTACTAGGGCTCTGAAACACCAATATAGATCAGGCTAGTGTCTTGGAGTAGGAGAGTAATTAACTCTCCAAGACAGCAAAACCAAACAAGTAGCTTATCTTGTGGTAGAATAAATCCAACTGTTGCATTTATACTCTGGGAAAGCTCCTCTTAAAGGAGAAGCACGAGCTCGTGTCCGAACCAGTGAGGGGATCAATCCTCCCTCGTTGGGAACGACGCCAGACACGCACGTATTACAAACGGTAAACCTCGAATTAACCATTGTTGAGGAGCCAGGGGTCACTTGTCTGTAAACCTTGGATTATTGTCAAGGAGCCGGCAAGGGGATTGAGCTTGATACTCTGTCCTTGCGTGCTGTCGGAGTGTAGACTGTTCCCCCAGGTGTATTTGTTGTTGTTGGTAACCTTAGTGACCATTATCTTTAGGATTCTACCCGAGGTGACGGTGGAGGGAAGATCCCACTGTACCTGGAGCAGACGTCGGCTAGACTCACTTGGATTTTCTGGGGGGCTGACTTCACTCGAGACGGTTAAAGTGGAGGAACTTGTGCCGGTCTATTCATTAAGCAGGTTGCCGGGGTAACTGTTCTACCCACCACTTCTGTACTGAATTCGACGATGTTGGACTTCATCACCAACTAGTGTTTTCGGTCCGGAAGGCTACTGTTTGTGCATGGTTTGACGCCCTAGATTCTTTAGGCGTGTGATTCAAATTTGTTTGGTTCTTTAGAGACTTTAGGTGGTTTGTTTTGAGATTTTTACTTTGTTTGCGTGTGCGGTAGTTAAAAGTTTTTAACTGTGGCGGAATTACCGAGACAGTCCCGTAGACTTCGGGGCCAATCTCCTGAGCTTATTTCCGTGGCCGAATTGTTGAGGAGATCCCGTAGACTTCGGGGTGAACCTCCTCGAGACGACCCGAGTCATTACGAAGGTTTGAAAGTCCCTGTAACTCCTCCTAGTGGCAGTAAAGTAGGTTCACCTGAAGAAGGAGAATCTTCGTTGGTAGTCCATCCAGATTACCAAAGTCTAGAAACAGGTTATAATCCTGAAGCTGTTACAGTTTCTGAGCTTGCTGGTAGTTTTTCATCTACTAGTGATATAGGCGAAGAACCTGAAATATCTGAACCTGTTACTCCAACTTCTAGTGTTCCTGATTCACCTAGGGTAGAAAGAGTCATAACCGAAAATCTTCCTTCTGGTTTGATAGCTATTGAAGAACTTGCTCCAGAAGAAGAAGTAGGCCCTATTCCTGAAGATCAACATACTCTTGATCTAAGAGAGCGTGAATCTATCTTTTACAGTCCACCTAGAAGTACTACTTGGTACCTTTCGTTAACTAATTACTTAGATAACTCAGGGATAGGTTTTTCTCCACCTCGTACTCCTTATCCACCCGGAGGTATTTATACTCCTGTAAATATGTCTAGTTAGTCTTCCGTGTTTACTCAACCCCCTGAATCTTTCTTGTATGGTGGTCCTTCTGTTCCTACTGGGTATCAATCACTTTCTGGTACCTTTGCAAGAGCATCTCCTCAACCCATTGGACATGGGTCATTAGCTGGAAACAATGGTAATAAACCGTTGGGTGTAGGAGACATTTATATGATGTCAGGTTCAATTCCCAGTTCTCAACCTCAAGGTGGTCAATTACCGCCTGGGGGGCAGCCTCAATTAGTGCCTGGGGGGCAACCTCAAGGTACACAATTTGCGTCTGGGGGGCAACCTCAAGGACAGTATGTACCCATGGTACAATACATTCCTCAAGGTCAACCCCAGCCTCAATATGTACCCCAGGGTCAACCTCAGTACCAATATATGCCTCAAGGTCAACCCCAGTATCAGTACTTACCCCAAGGGTATCTACCCCAAGGTCAGTACTCGAGTCAAGGTTATCAACCACCTCAAGGTCAATCTTACGTTCAAGGTATGGGAAATGCACCTATCAATTATCAATCCTATCCTCAATCCGGTTATGGATCTCAATATCCTCAACCTGTCATGGGTCAATACCCCGGAGTAAATGTAGTGTGGGATCCATCGCAAGTTCAACAAGTGTTGCAGCCAAGCGTACAGTTGTCAACTCAAACTGGACAACCTGTGGTTTCTGGTCCACCCCAGCAACCAGTCCAGTCCAGTGTTCAAACTTCTGTACCTTCGGTAGTTACTCAGTCGCCAATTGCACCTAGTACTCCATCTCAAACGACTGCTGCAACTACCGCAACATCTGTTCCTTCGCCCACACCTACTTCCGGAGTATCGATAGCTCCGGTTTCTACTGTCTCTGCCACTACTCCGCAGACATCTTTACCATTGTCTGGGTCTACGATTGAAACTACGGTTCAAATGCCTGTGGGGCAGCCAGGTTTAAGTACGGTTGTTACTTCTCAACCCCAATTTGTTTATCAACCGTACCAGGGACAGTACCAATATGGACCTGCTGTCCAACAACCAGTTTACCAGTATCAACCGTATCCTGGGTACACTTATCAACAGCCACAGCAACCCCAGTACGGTCCGGTTAATCCTGGTTTTCCGGGAGGATACAATATCCCGAATGCGATTCCTGTTCCAAGTTATCCTGGATATCCTCCTCCTGGGACTGGTTTTGTGACCCAGAGTTTAGGGATCCTAACCGGCAATTGCCGTTTATCACAACTTTGGATTTACCAGACTTGACGCGCCTAACGAACGATCCAATAAATTATCTTCTGTTCTGGCCGCCAATGCCAAATAAGTTGCCCAGTGACATACCCAAGTTCGAAGGTAAGTCTGGAGAGGATCCATCAAATCACGTGATGACTTACCACCTCTGGTGTGCTTCAAATTCTATCTCGGATGATTCGATCCGTTTACGTCTTTTTCAGCATACGCTCATTGGTCTCGCGGCCAAGTGGTACATTGAGTTACCACGGGCCTCTTTTTATAACTTTAGTCAGTTAGCTACCTCGTTCTTAACACATTTTCAGTTGCCGGTCAGATATGATAATGGCACCGAGTTATTAACTTCACTAAAACAGTCGACGTCCACTTATATTTCTGACCATATTCATGAATGGCGACGTCGAAGGCGTTTAGTGAAAGTTTTTATCCCGGACCAAATATTAGCTGAATGGTTTGTTAAATCATTATTACCGAAGATTACTGAAGACGTAGCTAAGGCCGGAGTAGTTACTGAAGAGCAAGTCATTGCTCAAGCGCAGTACCTTGACTTAGTTTATACTCAGTCGGGTACGTTACACGAAAAGATCCCAGATCTTCCAAAGTCGAATCAAATCGCTGCTGCTCCTTCGGGATCTCATGCTGCTGATGGCATGATTGGTACGGTGAATACTAAAAGCAAGAAGAAGTCTTCAAAGAATTCTTCGCCCATTATCACCTTACCCGACTCCCCGACAGGAGAATCTTCTCCTGAAATTTCCGCTGATATTCACACCGTAGAGTCATCTACGGCCAAATCAAAAAATGGTGGGAAAAAGAAAGGTAAGAAGAAGGATAAAGCAGACAAGGCTCCAAAGGAGAAAAAAGAAAAGTCGGAAACCAATGACGAAAAATGCAAACCTCGATATCCTTGTCTTATTTGTGAAGAGGATCATTTTACAAGAGATTGCCCTCATCGGGCCGAGGTTGTGAAAATCGTCAAGGGTTCCCCAACTCCTGCTGTTTTGAAGGATCCATTTCCAAAGCAGGAGAGTAAGATGATAGGTTCTTCCTCGAATGCCAGTGAAGAACCCATATTGATGATGTCTCATGTACGGATTGCGACTCGATCACACGATTATGGTAGTAAAAGTCCTGTTGATGGATCGAAAGAAGCAGAATCTTCTCAGTCAAATCCATCAACCTCAGCTCCCGGTTCCGATCCACTACAAATCGAGAAACCTAACCTGACTTAGTAATCAAACCGCCCGCTAAGGGTGTACTTCGAAGGTCTGCTTTCAATCCACATGCGAGAGCGGCCCAGAATTACAACATTGTTGAGGATTTAGCTGTTTCACCCTCAGCGATGTCGGCTTTAGAAGTGCTGCAATCATGCTCAGCACAACGAAAATTACTTTTGTCGGCTATAGGAGCTGTTGACGTTCAGGACCCGAACCTGATAATCTTTGATCTAGAAAATAGTACACCACGTCTCCCTCATCAGATGGCTTTCCAGATTCCAGTGATAGTCAAAAACATGCCTATTCATCAGATTGTAATTGATGAAGGAGCTTCCACGTGTATTATGTCGATTCAGTGTTGGAGATCACTTGGCTCTCCTTCGCTGAACCAATCCCCGACAATTCTTAAGGCCTTTGATGGCCGTGGGTTCCATCCATTTGGCATTCTACAGGATTTGCCTATAGGGGTTGAAGGAAAAACCGTTAGTCTGGATGTGGAGGTGGTTGATGCCCCTCTAGACTACAACCTTCTCTTGGGTCGAAGTTGGTCTTACGCTATGACAGCGGTCGTCTCATCGGTCTTCAGAGTTATAAAGTTTCCACATAATGGCAAGATCGTGACAATAGACCAGCTGGCTTTCTTTTCATCCGACCCAGCCTCTTCAGAGAGTATCCAGCATGTCGGTAAAACGACTATCCCTTATAAGGATGTTGGCGTAGGATTAGTTAAAGATTCTGGTTTACTGGGAACTTTTCCTTTTCCTCCAATCAACGCAGACCCTTCATTCGCTTCCATTCATATGATTACGTCAGATACTATTATTTACGATGATCCATGGATTGTCCCATCTGAATCTGAGATAGACTCATTCGGTGATGCTATGCCTTTGAGTCCATATGAAATTGCTTATGAAGCAGTGCAGTCTTTTACCGACTCGCGTTCAACCCAAATCGACCAAATGAATGTGGTCGGTGAGGAATCACTTTTCACATCAACCTCAGAACGGATAGCGTTTCCCGAAGTTGTGTCATCTGACGAGCAACTTCGCGAAATCCTAAGTGTAGACGATCTACCATGGGAAGATCTTCATCATAGATCTTCGTTTTTACCTGAGGATGATGGCTTTGAAAATGATTTTTCATCAATCTTTACATCTGAATATGTCAAGGACACTCAGAATCCCATGAAACATTCTGATTCAGAGTTGAATTTGGGGAACATTTCCCAAACTATTGCCATTGACATTTCAGTCAAAACTGGAATTGTTGAGAACATTCATATAGGTGCCTCATGTACAGATGACGAGATTCAAACATACAAGGCCCTATTTCAAGAATTTCGTGACGTGTTTGCCTGGTCCTATGAGGAAATGCCAGGAATTGATCCCTCCATTGTTGTTCATGAGATCAAGACTTACCCGGACGCTAAACCCGTTCGGCAACGTCTGCGTCAGATACACCCTAGGAAAGCGGCTGCAATTAAAGCAGAAGTTGAGAAGCTGTTGAAGGCAGGTTTCATTTATCCGATCCCGTTAACGGATTGGGTATCGAATATTGTTCCAGTTAACAAGAAGCAAGGAACAATAAGAATATGCATCGACTATAGGGATATTAATCGTGCTTGTCCAAAAGACAACTATCCCACGCCCTATATCGATCAAATAATTGATGATTGTGCCGGCAGTGAAATATTTTCCTTTATGGACGGTTTTTCCGGTTACAATCAAATCAATATTCTACCTGCCGATCAACCAAAAACGGCTTTCATTTGTCCTTGGGGGACATTTGCTTATTGCAAATTACCTTTTGGGCTTAAGAATGCCGGAGCCACTTTTCAAAGGGCAATGTCTTACGCGTTTCACGACATCAAACACATTGTGCAACCGTACCTCGATGATTTGCCTGCTCATTCCTTACATCGAGCTGATCACCTTGTCCATTTACGAGCAATTTTCATGAGGTGTAGGCATTATCGCATACGTTTGAACCCACACAAATGTGTCTTCTGTATAGAAGTGGGACGATTGCTGGGATTTGTAGTTTCAAAAGCCGGCATTCGCGTCGATCCCTCGAAGGTCGAAGCTATCATCAAATTGCCTCCTCCTTCGAGTCTTCGCCAACTCCAAAGTTTGCAAGGGAAAGCAAACTTTCTACGCCGATTCATTCCTAACTATGCCGAGGTTACAAAAGGTTTTACACGGTTGTTGAAACAGAACGCTCAATTCGCTTGGGATGAGATAGCTCAGCAATCTTTTGATGCACTTAAACACGCGTTGACCCATGCACCGTTGTTGCATCCTCCCAACTACAACCAAGACTATTTTTTGTACCTCGCTGCCTCTCATTCCACGATTGGGATGGTATTAGTTCAGGAAGACGAATTTGTAACGGAACATGTGATATATTATCTTAGTAGGACGTTAAATCCCACTGAGCTAAAATATTCACATGTGGAGAAATTGGCCTTGGCAGCCGTTCAGGCTGTCCAACGTTTTCGTCATTACATTCTTCTCCGTAAAACTACAGTCATTTCAGATTGCAACCCTATGATCTACATTTTGACTAAACAATTGCTAGGGGGCAAGTACTCTAAATGGATCGTTATCCTGCAAGAGTTCGACTTAGAGTTTGAAAAATCTAAGTCTAAGAAATCTTTAGTCTTTGCAGAGTTGATGTGTGACTTCCCGCGTGCTGACACGGAAACTGTGGCAGAGGAACCCATTGCGGACGAATCTTTGTTTCTCATCAGCACTTTAGATCCATGGTACGGAGATATAATCATCTATCTCCAAACCCAATCCTTTTGGCCCGAAGCTTCTAAGACGGAACGTCGGAAAATTCGATTCCAGTCCCAGCAGTATAAAATTATTGGAGATACTCTTTATCGCCGTGGGGCGGACTTGGTTTTCCGACGTTGCTTAACTCACGAAGAGGCAGAAAGGGTTTTGAATGACTGTCACTCTGGGGTGTGTGGCGGTCATATGTCTGGGTATGCCACAACTCAGAAAGTGTTGCGTGCTGGCTATTTCTGGCCGTCCATGTTTAAAGATTGTATCATTGCGGTCCGAAAATGCCACAACTGTCAAGTGTTTGATCGCAAGATGCGCGCACCACCAGCTCCTCTCCACCCTATAATTGTCGTTGGTCCTTTTGCTAAATGGGGTATCGACTTTATTACATGTAACCCTCACTCGGCCGGGGGGCATGCGTATATCATCCTTGCGGTTGATTATTTTACTAAGTGGGCCGAGGCGATGCCTACATTCGAGGCAGACGGCAAGACAGCTGCGATTTTCATATTCAATCACATTATTGCTAGGTTTGGTCTCCCACAAGCGATAATCACTGACCATGGGCGCCATTTTCGAAACATTATGATGACAGAACTTACAGGCTAGCTTGGTTTGCGCCACGCTAGCTCAACTCCTTATTATCCACAAGCCAACGGTCTGGTTGAGTCCATCAACAAAGTTTTGGTCATCATGATCCAACGAATCATTGGCATTCATCGGTTGAATTGGCACAACATGTTATTTTCCGTGCTTTGGGCATATCGAACTTTGGTGAAAACATCAACAGGGTTCACTCCTTTCCAACTAGTTTATGGTTTGGAAGTCGTGCTGCCCATTGAATGCGAAATCCCATCACTTCAAATGGCTGTCGAATTACTTCCAGCTACTTCCAAAGAGGAGAAGCGTTTATTATACTTAGCTCAATTAGATGAGACTTGACGCGATGCTGCACTGGCAATCGAGACTCATGCAAAACGAATGAAAGCTCAGTATGATCGAAATGTGACCCCTCGAAATTTTTCGGAAGGAGACCTAGTGCTATTGTATGATCAAGCTAACGATAAATTAGGTGCTGGAAAATTCGTTCCTATGTGGCATGGACCCTACATTGTTAAGCGAAAGCTAGCAAAAGGGGCCTATGAGCTGGTTGACTTTGATGGGGACTCTTTGGGTAAACCCAGAAATGGACTTTACCTAAAGAGGTACTATGCTTAAATGGTGGGTGTGAAGATTTTTTGTTAGGATAGTTAGGTTAATTTTCTTTTTCTAGCTAGTGTGTTTGTTAGAATAGACAGTGTGCTTAGTTTAGAAAGTGTGTTTTTCGTCGCTATTCTGCTTATCTTGGTTTTACCTTTGATGTTGCAGATGTCGATGCCTCTCCAAGCATACATTGGTTTTGCTGATGGTGCTTGTCGTAGTACACGGAATATCTCTTCCGCAGCTTGGGTTATCTATTCGCCCTCTAACGAGTTAGTTTCTATGCATGGGGTGAGCCTCGGTCAAACAACAAACATCATTGCAGAATACAGTGCAGTGATTGAGTTATTATCTGAATCTATTTTGTTTGGGATTCGGAGTTTGATAGTGAGGTTAGATTCTAAACTCGTTGTATTACAGCTTAATAGAGTTTATGCCATTAGAAATCCAGTGTTATTAAGGTTATTTTTGAGAGTGCGTCTTTTGGAACGTGAATTTGATTACATCGAATATCAACATATTCCAAGGTCTTTTAATACATTAGCAGATGCAATTGCTTCTCGAATGTTAGACAGACATTTGCAATAATCATACATGTAAATTTAAAAACATTAACATCGAATCACACATGTTTAACAAGATAAGCCGGTAATAATGATATATATAGATAGGAGTGTGTCAAAAAATATACATCGTCTTCGATCATAGGTTGAAAAACACCTTATGATCGGCAAAAATGATAAGTACAAAAAACAAAAAATGTCATATGTGTCTACAAAAAGTGACTAGCCAATCACTGGTGGTGCTCTCTATACGAGACCACTGCCCGCGCTACCCTACACAGGAACCCCCTGATAGGTCCTGGGACTGCGACCACATAGCGCTGAAGCCGGATAGGAATATCGTCTATAGTCGTCTCTGGTATGTCCGCCGTGAGACGCTCTAGGTCCTGTTCCAGCTCGGCTAAGGTCTCTGCGGCCGCATCCTGTGGGGCCGGTGCTGGTGCAACTGGTACTCTTCTCTCGAATGGCCGGAGATTGGCCGGACGCTGTGGACCTACATCTGCATTTTGAAAATTGTCACTGTCAGTTTTGAGACGATATAAAAACAAATAAAAAGTAAATAATTTAAAAACTTGTGGAAAATGAAATACCTCTGTCGTCCCATTGTTCTCCCTGTGGAAGAACCATGTCCGGATCACCGCGAAAATCTACTCCGGCATAAGGAAAGTCCTGAATCGCAAAGACCTGGTTCTCCAACCAGTGAAAGTAACCCGCAGGAAATCGAACAACTCCCGCTCCCTCATCAGGATGCCGGGCCATCACCGTAACCCATCGTATCAACTTGGGCTCCCGAGGTGGCCCAACTGCAACAGTGAGATGCTGAGGGATAAGCATCGGAACTCTCTCTAGGGCAAAGCTCACAACTAAAGGCCCATATCCAAAGGTCTTTAATTGCCCGTTCTTTGCCCTAATTAGTTGGCCCTTCATGTTGGCCAACACAGCATCGCACCAGTTGAAAATGGTGCCTTGGTAGCAATCTATCGCCATCCGCATTTGGGACCCGGTGGCAATATGCAAGGCGGCTGCGCCGCAGAGTCTGGTAACTGTAAAGGCAATTACCATAAGTTCAGGCAGGGATATATACTTGATTTCTATCCCTTTCTCCTGGTTATGATTGTTGCACCACTCTAGTCGGAGACTAGCAAGGGATTGGCCACCCGGCCTAGTCCCGAACAAAGACAGTTGCTCGCCCCTATTAGGCAAACCAGTGAGAAAATATATGTAAGAGGGCTCTATCTCGAGCTGGTGCCCTCCGATGTAAAAGCATTGTTCCTGGACGTTCCACCTTTCAACCAGCCACTCCAAGAATGGCACCTGGGCCCTCATGCCAGGTATGGCCCAGTACTTGTAGAGACCGCATGCCTTCAAAGCATCAATGGAGGGTTGATGATCTATTGCGGCCAAATCGACATCTTCGTGTTCTCTTTCACGCCAATCTAGCATGGTGGGCAATCTACACACCAAAAGACATTGATTAGAATTCATTAAATCAAATTTTAATGGTTAGGTTTTGAGTTTGGGTTTTGAAAATCCGCTTTGCGCGGAGTACGCACCCCGCGTTCAGAAACAGAGCGGCGGTACGCAGCTGTTCTGAAGGTGGGCTGCGTACCCCGACCTTTTTCCCATATACGAAAAAGTCGGGGTACGCAGGTCACCCATGGGGCACCTGCGTACCCCGAAAAGCGCATCCTAAAACCCCAAACCCTCTAAAAAATCAAACTAAAGCCTAAAATGAAATTCTAAACGGATGAAATTGAAGAGGAGGATGTTGTGAAATACCTGAAAGAGACGGCACTCGATTCCGACGGTCGGATTCTCCGCAAAGTCCACGGGAAGTTTCTTGTCAAAAGCCCTTTTCTCTCCCTCAACAATAAAATGGTAAAAATGACATGGTAAAAAGTCTTTTTATAGGTTTTTTGGATAAATGAATGCTGGGTTTGTTTATTTTTCACCATAGAGAGATATTTTTCAATGCATTTTTACCTATCTTAAACAGGTATGAGTAATGTGTTGTTTTTGTGCACGACAAAAGGACAAGGACTTTCAGAGAAAATTATCATTTTTCACGAACCAAAACATCAGAGTCATCTTTTAAGCCCTTTTCTGACTCCTAAAACATGAAAATATTGCCGAGCGTTTCTTTTACACTCGTTAAAACAGAATTAAAAGACGGTCCCCTTATAGCCCTTTTCTGACCGTAAAAACAGGAAAAGATTGCCGGGTTTTTGTCGTTTCAAACTTGATACTGGAAATAAAATGATGTGTCCTTGATCGCTTTTTACTTTTCAGGTCAAAGGCACTAATCATGAAAGTACTCCTTGGTCGCAAGATCAAGCGGTTCTCTCAAGTATTATTTTGTACTTTTTCGGGCTTGGGAGACACAAATTTACGAAAAAGTTCAACCCTGGAGTCTTCTTTAGTTTTTTCAAACTCTCTAAAATTGAAAAACGCCGAGTTTCTCCTATACTGGACTCGTTAAAATTTCACAGTAAAGGACCTGTTCGATTACAAACAGGAACGAACCACTCCTTCTTAGGGTTCGAATCTAAACTAAGTTGGATTCATCCGAAGGATGAGCTTATAATCAAGCATATGTTATCCTCCTCAAGCTTGTAAAAAATAAAGAGGTACTTGCCAGAAATGGTGGGGGAAAAGAGAGAAGAATGAACCTATTTGTTATCCTTTGTCACAGAAGAACCTTATTACCACTCTTGAACACGACACTTTTCATTCACCTGGGTTGGGAAATCCCTTGTCTTAAAGTTGATTAAACCACCTTTGAAAGTCTTCAACCGTTTCTGGGTATTAACTTTGGGTCAATCGTCGCCAAGCCATCTGTCGTGTCGTTATGTGTTCAAGACGTCTCTGCAAATAAACCATTCATATGCAAAATACTTGTCATCCATTTTGACCATCCCTGAGTCAGTCCTTACAGCAACATTTCTTCAACTTGAGCTATGATTTCGTGTTGTGGGCTTGCCTGCAATGGGTCGCTTTCTATCGACATCAGCACATTATCTAGAGAGATGACTTAGAAATCGTCAGTACCTTGAAGTCTGCATGCATCAATGGCAGGTTTCTTGCCTTTGACGACAGTTTACATCATTGACTTTCGATCGAAGGATTCCATGACCTGTTCGACATCGACTCATTCATTCACATCTCATGGATTGTACTGGGTACTTTGAGAACCATTGACATCACTGGTGGTCTCTCTCACACTTGTTAACGGTTTACATCATTGACTGGTAATCAAGTGGTTTCTACCATGTTCGACATCAACTCATTTATTCGCATGGATAGAATCGTACCAATTCGGGAAGTGGAAATGAAGACCCTGGATCTAGTTTCCACTATCCAGGCTGCGAGGAGTTTTGTATTCATTGTATAAGTAGACTAACTATAAACAGATGGTTGCGCCCATACTGTGTCTACAAGAGTCTATGATTATGATGTATTGCGAAATCATTCCTGTAACAGAGCAGTAGTTAGATTGTTAGTTAAAGTTTTCAATCTGAGTATGGGAATGCCTACCTCAGCGATGATATCATCTTATATATGTATTTTGTGTTGAATATTTGCAGGTTCTAACCAGGCTCTCCACAAGATAATCCTTGAAATGATAAAGTACTTCACCCTTCCTAGATGATTTGAAACCCTAAATCTACTTCAGGCTTCGCACTTTAGGGGGCAATCTGTTACACTAAAAAATGTCACCATGACTATTTGCAGTTTGTATGGCTCCATCAACTGTCATACTATCCTCCTTGGCAAGTCTCATGCCTCTGCTTTCCATGTCAAACTCAAAGAAAGAGAGAAGAGTCATTTAAAGTCAAGTTATCTCTGGTACGCAGTTTCTCTCAGCCTTACCTGCGGGTACGCAATCCAAGTTCACAATACCTGCATACTTGTACGCTCTGTCTGTAAAGAAATGGGTGCGTACTCCTGTAAAGGTCAATAAGCGCAAGTTTCACTCCAAAAAAAATACTTGTGGTTATTTCTAGAGCATTCTAGAAGCTTGTTTGACGTGTATGAAGCGCCTCCAGATGGTTCATGTATCCCTATGGAAGAGGAACTTATCCCATCAAGAGGGGAGCTAACCCACCCAAAAGAGGGGCTTATCCCATTGATGGTGGACCTGATTAACTTCCTCTACAACACTATAAATACATGCATTGGACCAGAGGGAGGGGAGGTTGAAAGCTGAAAATTCCTAAGGGTAGATGCTGCTGAGATTAGGACTTCCTTGTAGAAGCTTGTGAGGAGAGATTGTCATCCTTTCTTGTTTCATTTGGAAGTGGGTGAGCTGATCAAAGTAAAGGAAAACTCTTGCTGGACCCTGGGAGGAACTTGCACAACACCAAGGCTCAGGTTGTAATGGTTTCTTTTGTTTCCTATTAATACAAATAAGTCCATTCTTCTCAACAATTTGTTATTTATGAGTTGTTTCATATACTCCTTGGTCTGTATGTTAAATATGTTTTGTTTTATGAGATATTCAGGTGCTATTTAATCGTTTGATTGTTAGTGAATGCAGGTTTCGAAGAGAAGGAGGAGCTCATCCGGATCGACGAGGCTGGACTACTACAACAGCATTGGATTACAGGTAGGATCTAAACACTTGATTTCTTGTATGATAAATGCATATTTAGAGAAGGATTGCTCTTAATTGTCTTGTTTGTCACTAGAAAGCCTTAAGCTTCTAGGGAGGTTGGTTGTGTCCGCACTATCGACTCTTTCCGCATGACAGGCATGATCTCTCATATATTGAATTCTGGCATTGATTCGATGACTGGGTAACTCCACTTTTGGCCGTATCGTGGCTACTGGCTTACATGTAGAGGAGCTTACTTTTGGCTTGTCTGTCTGTACCTGTTCTGTCTGCTTTTGCTGACTATTGTCGTTATTCCTCTCAGTATGCCCCTGTTCCTTTTTTGGACCTTCGCTTTGCCCTGACTGGATGTCGTTTACTGGAGGAGGCATCCCTCCTTCCCCCTGGCGGGGGTTCATCATTGTCGTCTGCCAAAGCCTGCAGCCTGTGAGCTGCCGCACTGCCACTATCAGATCTGGTGGCTTCCGTCCAAATGTCCTGTCGTTGCAGGTGAATGCAGAAACCCTAGCGTCGAATCGCCGCACCAGCTCTCCGTCCTACCAATCCGCCTTCTCAGTTGTTGCAGATGCGTTGTTAATGGTAAAACTACATAAAATATTACAGAAGAATGAAAAATGTGCATGATTTGAATTTTGTGAGCCTTTTTAGAAGAATGAAAAACTCTGTGATTAGAATTTCATGAGCCTTTTTAGAAGAATGAAAAAGATTAGTGATTATAATTTTCTCTTCCTTGTTTCAGAGTTTATGAGGAAAATCGCTTCAATTTGGTTTGTACATGCATGAGAAGAATTTATGAATTGAACCATTTATGAATTGAACTCTAGTCTTGATCTGTGTAAAAAAAATCCTAAATTAATGTTCTAGCATCATTTGGGATAATCCAATTGTCAACCCAAAGATAAATTTAAGTTTACGAGAACGATTTGTAATTGTTCAATCCTCTTGCTTTAATGGTGAAAATTTATAGTTGAATGGTTAATTAAAAGTCCACACTGTCCATATTTGTTTTCAAGTTTTTCAAGTTTTCTGCTACTTGAAGATTGTTCAGATTGGGGATCACCTGTTGATATTTTAGCCATTTGTTTCTGTTAGAGATGGATATATCTATTGAATTCTGAAAATTTGCAATTATAAGCACAACTTTGGTAATTTGGTTTATAGAATGTTGTGTTAAGCATGAATAAATGCTAGTAATTTCACCATATTTTCAACATCATACAGTGTAAGATGATTAGTATTATACTCACATTGGAGGCTTGGATGAACATGCTCACACCGAGGATGTTGTACACTGCTCACTAGCATCTATGTGAAAGCTATATGATTCTACTTTGAAGCTTTATGAACAAACATAGAATTATTTCTTGATTATTACATAGAAGAGTTAAATGTGGGAAGATCCAATGCAACTAGTTTAGTTTATTAGTATGAAAGGTGGTTTATTGGCGTAAAACGTAAAGTGAAAGGCAAGTAAAATGTAAAAACGTCATGAAATTTTCATTTGACGAGCAAAGCGAATTTGAAATTCCAGACCTGGCTGCCACCCCATTAACCATACTTAATACCTGCATGTCAATTATGACTTCAACTAGAAAACCAATGCCGAGAGAAAACCACATTTTGATTATGCCTCCTACTAGGGTCTGATTACCATGAGAACACCCCCATAAGGGACTTTCTTCAACTAAGGATTTATCCTATTCGACCTAAGGCATGAATTCCTGTAGGTCCTCCCTACGTGCCATCACCGACCAGGGCTCATCAAAGTTGTGGATATATTATTAGAATACATTATTAAAACATGGTGTGAATACCTTAAGAAACAATCCAATCTAGTATTATCATTAAGAATTCATATGCACAAGTAAAAGACATTAGAGTCTTGGAAGTCTTCAATTAAAAATGGAAAGAGATTGGCAACTGGATATTCATGTGCACATGTGTACTAGAAAGATAGGTATACTTTTACAGTGAAGCAAGAAATTAACTAAGTGAATTAAGTTAATGGTGAACAATGTGCTACTTAGTTGAGTAAGAGTAAAATGATCATAGTGTTAAATAGGCAATTCACAATATTAAACAAAAAAACAAAATCCAGGGACAAAACAAAGTATTTAATGCTTTGGGAATGCTTTGGCAACTTGTTAGTATGATCCCTATCGATGCCTTGGGTCTCCATGAAATCATAGATGGGGATGAGACCGAAGGGATCAAATTTCAATTTTAATTTATGTTTCCACTGGAATAATATCAACATTTCAATTTTAATTTATGTTTCCACCATTATAATATCATAATGAAGTCATGATGGTTGTATGCAATGGTGAGGCATTTGCTTGTGTTTCATATGCTTTTGGTAAAGTATGGAAACAGGTATAGCAGAATAGAGCCATGATGGAGGCATGTATTAATGGGCAAATGCTTGTGTTTTTTGATTTTTGTAAATTGTGGAGAGATGTACAGGTAGATAGGATAGAAGGTAACAACTAAACAAAGTGTTAATAGATATTGTAAGTCTCGTATGGGACTGAAACATGTATATTCAAAACTGATTAATATACATATTTTTTCCACGGGGAAAACAACTTTTTAGTAAGATTGCATACTTTAGTCCTTGAGTCTCACTCCTTAATATTCTAACATGGATTATTGTATGCTTATACAAATTGGGTGTTACAAGACATGCAATAATTCAGTAAATACAATTAATTTCCACTAATCACACATGCCATGTAGAGTTGGTTCACATGCAATTAAATGAAGTCAAGGAACTACATGCTTGTTTGAGTATGTTGACCAAGAACATCATGTCAATTGCACCAACAATTTGGCAACATTAACATACATGTGATGGTTCTCTATGAGACAACACAATACAAATGGTGATATCATGCTAGATGACTTGAACTCTCACATATTAGCTACAATCAAGTGGTATGTATCAATAATATCAAGAGTAACAATACTCATTTATTGTGTGCAATTTGAGAGTTGTCTTCCAATGACGATCTATTTGAAGGGTTTTGAACATATTGTTTTGCAGTAACTTTAATCACCTTTCTACTTGCCACTAGATCACATTCCCATGGACTACAATCATAGAGAGGAGAGACCAAGTATTGTACCTAAGTCTTGTATCAATGAACACTCCAATGGTTAGTTTGGAGCTTGTTACTATGGAGACTTGGCTAGATTGTCATCACATAAAGGAGAGATTGAGTACCAAACTTAGGACTTGTAGAGGGAGCACTCTAATATTTTATTTGGAGCTTAGCATTTTGACTCAACTAGGTTGTTGTACCAAAGAGGACTAACCCTAGGTCTAACAATAATAAGCCCTTCGATGCTCTTTTGGAGCTTCTTGTTCTCGAGACTTAGAGAGACTTTCATCCCAAAGAGGAGAGGCCAAACACTAACCTTGGATCTTGTCGATGTAGGATTGACTATAGACTCCATAAGAGTATCATCCTAGGGACATGTGACCAAGTACCAACCATAGATCTTGTAGTAATCAATGAACCAATGCTTCATTTGAAGCTTATCACTCTAAAGTGAGACTATTGTTCCAAAGAGGAGAGATAAAGTATTGAACACGTGTCTTACATCAATAAGAAATGAAATGCTTAGTTTAGGGCTTGTTGCTTTGGAGACTCTACCAAAATATCATCCCAGATAGAGAGACTAATTATTGAACACTAGTCTTGAGCTATAATGGCTCAAATTTGTAGTTTAGGGCATATGGCTCTAGATATTTCTTTGGACTACAACCCAAGAGAGGAGAGATCAAGCATTAACCTTTCATCTTGTTGCAATGAGCTTAGTTTGGAGCTTCTTGTTCTATAGACTCAAGGTGTACCATCTTAGAGAAGAGAAATTGAGTATCAACCCTAGGTCTTGTAATAATGAGTGCTCCAATGCTTAGCTTGGAGCTTGACATTATGAGGACTTGTTGTGGTCACCAACAACCCCCCTCTTTGTTTAGTATTAGCAATAATATCAAGCAAAGGGGGACCCTTAACAAAAAATCTCAAAAATATTTTTATCAAAATTTTTATATTTAACTCCCTAAAAGCTATATCGCATCGCAAAGAGAGAGTGAAGCGTTTTTCTATGCGCGTAAGTAAGCTACGATGAAGTGATGCGACATTCATTGCATCGCATATTTTGAAAGTGCCCTTAAAAGAAAAACCTAAGGAATCGCCGATGGCCGATATGCGACGTCGCATATCGCAACGTCGCATAAGCGGCACATGATGAGCAAATGAAAATTGTGATATCGCGATTTGCGACCTGCGATCTTACAAACTGCGATTTTGCGATTTGCGATCTGTGACGAATGAGACTATTAAGTGATTTTGCGATTTGCGATCTGCGACGAATGAGACTATTAATTGCTGCGATACGAATCGCAGAAACCACTCATCGCAAAGTTTCTTCGGCATGATCTGTAAACCCAAAATCGAGCGCTCACCTTAAGGGAAATTAATTATTGCATGCCTGAGTATCCAAAGATGATCTTGTTGCGTTTTTCGAAGAGTCAAGTCATTATGAGTGTCATGATTATGCATTCATTAGAACTTAAAGCTTTCATGTCAATCTTTTTGTCATTTCTCTTTTCCTTTGCGTAAACTGTAAGGCAGCAACTAATATAAATCTATATGCAGGAAACATCTAAGGAAAAGGGGAAAGCGCCAATACTTGAAGAACAGAGAGGAGATGCCTTCGCAAATGGATGCCGCATGTAGCAGAGCCGCGGATTCCAGAGTATCACTCCACAGACACTGATGAAAATAGACTATCCAAGACTCAGAGTCAAAGGCGCACAAAAGCAGCATGTTTGCAAAAGATCCTGAAGCTCAGATTGGATAAAGCAAAAAAGAAAAACGCTAAAGAGGGAGGACGCTTCAGAAAAGCCTGGAACAAAGAACGGAAGCAATTTTCAATACGTAAGATTGTTCAGGCAATGAAATCCCTAACTCATTGAGTCATTCGCACGGCCGGAAACCGAAATAGCAACAACACAATCAGTTTGAAAGAAATCTGGGTTATACTAAGTATACACACAGCAAATACACCCAGTCAGAGGAAGATTTTCAAAAATATCTTCTAGTTTGTCAGAAAGAGGTGCCAGCTTTTGTTATTTCTACTTTTATCGCTCGAGCAAAAGGAAAAGACAACCAGCCGACTCTTTCCAGGCGAACTTCGCATTGCTTACAGCACTAAGGAGCAGATACAGAAACGGTTAGAAATTAGATTCAATTTTTAGAAATAAATTTGTTTTAGTAAAAGGGCGGTCATTTGAAGCCGTTCCCTAAATTTGTGTAATTAAGATTAGTTAGTTAGTAGTATTTAACCCTTCTCATGGCATTTGGAGAAGGGTCCGGAAATTTGTCAAAAAACTTGTCCTCAGAACATGCACTTTTGCACCCTTAGAGGTGGTTTTTGATGAATGGATGGATCGATATTTATTTATGTTTGCATTTTAATGTCTACTACTAATGTTGCACTTCTGTACTCTTAGTAGATGTTAGAAGTAAGTAGAGATAAATTGTTATTGCTCCAAGTTTGTGAGTAAAATCAGTCATAAATGGTACTTTTATCTCTTGATTAATTTCTGCTCATATTCTTAGAGTGATATACATCTGGTTTGTTTATATGTTGATGTATGAATGTCTGGGTTACCATTTGGCGCTTTTGTACGGTGGAATCATTTGTTTGTGCTTAACATATGAATAACTTATCATGCGATATGTTGTTCACAACTGTTTTTCCTAACTTCTTATGCAGAATGGTTTATCTTAATTGATTTATATTCTTATGGTAGCTGAATGATCTTTATTACCAGTTATTGTATGAAATCTTTTTAGATCGCATGATGAAAGAATCCTACCCCGGGTTAGTATAGATTAGATGTGTTGCTTTTGTTAGATTACAGTAGCATAGAGTCAGTTTAGAGTTTAGAATTAGATTAGCTTGAAATTACCTCTAGATTATCATCATCAAAATCTACACACACACACACATCCTTTAAATTGGGAAGCTGGTCCCATCATCCCCAGTCGGACCCGCTACACCAAACGGGCAAGGAGCCGCCAACCAGGTTCCGGACCGGGTGGGTATCCCCCTTGTTGTTGACCCGATTTTGGGGCCCTCAACATATTTGGCGCTAGAAGGAGGGCACAGACTATGAATGGCAACTAAGTCAAAATCCAAATACCATTCTGAGAGTAAATCACCCTCATCAACTCCCCCGACTTCTCCAATACGGTTAAACCCAGAGTTAGAAGTCGCTCGAGTATCCACCGCTACTACCTACCCTAATATATTAGACCAACTGATCATTGAACCCCCTGAAATTCAAACTTTGATTTGTAAACTCCAGGGATTCTCTATTTTTTCTCAGAGGTCTGATAAATCTCACAGCAGCGTGACTTCGCAGTACAATCCTGCTCATCCCCTGACCAGATTGAAGAGTGAAAAATTTGGTATTCAACCAAGTGAACTCCCTCTCCCTACTAGGAAAAGAGCAAGGAAAACACCACCAGAGTCTGACCGTGAGACTCTTTCATCTACTTTGTCCATTTCAACCCCCTCACCGCGAAGTCAACCACCCACATCCTCATCCCAAATCACTCATCCATCTTCCACAACCCTTCCTCTTCAATCATCAAAGATCATAATATCTTCATCTCCTCAGCATCAGGGACCGTCTTCTGCACTTTCATTAACTAGCGGCTCAACGATGGCCCAGTCTCCATGGAACAATCCTGGAGCGGTTTTGATGCCTCCACCCCTGAGCCCAATACCGGCCCATCCCGAGAAATGGCTACCCAAATTCAATCCAGAAACAGGCATGCTAGCTGAAGAGCATATCAATAATTTCATGCTTTCTGTTAATCTCAATGGAGTTACCAACGAGGATGCTGTCGTCCGGCTTTTTCCTTATACAATGCAAGGAACAGCCGGGTCATGGTACTTTTCGTTACCTTCCGGGTCCATCACAAGTTGGGACATTTTTCAAAGTCAATTCCTCACCAAGTTTGGCGATGACAGATCAACAGCGACATTAATCAATGACCTATCTAATCTTAAAGTTGAGACTAGAGAACCCATTAAAGATTTCAATTTACGGTTCAACAAGATCCTCAACAAAATTCCCGCTGCTTCTCAACCCAGCGAGGAAGTAAGATGTGAATGGTACATCACGGCCTTACCATCAAACTTGGCTATCTTCGTAGATAGGGCAAACAAGACGACCTTAGTTGAAAACTTGACTAAGGCATTAGCAGTAGAAAAACGCGTAGTTTCCCTAGAAAAGAGATCTGCAATAGAAGAATGCAAATCTAAGAAAATCTCTTTCAAAGAAGACACCAAGAAGAAGCAAATGAAAGATCCTTTCGATATGGAAGGATTACAAAAAGTGTTAAAGGCCATGTCCAATGAGATGATTGACATAAGAAAGCAAGTAGCAGAAAATTCTTCAAAAAAGCCCTACAGATCTTTTAAAAGAAATCTTCCCATGGAGATGAAACCACCCAATGCTGTCTGAAATGTCGAATCTGAAGAAGAAGAAGAAGAAGAGAATACCACTGAAGGGCAGACCGATGATGAAGAAGTTGTGGAACTACAAGGAATGTGGGATTTCATCCTCCCACAAGAAGAAGATCAAGAAGCATTTCCGGTTAGCACACGAAGCAAAAATCAACTTGATCCTCCCCAAACTACCCCTAAACAGAAGGGCGCAAGCCCTGCAACAAAAGATAAGGTCGCAACAAAGAAAACAACTGCTAGAGCGACCCAATTTAGCCCAGTCCAATCAGATCAAGCACCTCCATCAAGAACATTGATAGTGTCGGATGAAATGGAGTATAACATTATCGATGACATGAAAAAGACTAGGGCTAATATCACTCTTTACGAATTGAGCAAATTGAAACAACAACAGAAAATAATGATGAAAGAATTACATGCCGTGCCTACTACATCTTTACCTACAGCGGTAGCTTCCCACAACATGGGAAGACCTCCAACCAACATGATCAATAAGATCGATCCAAATGACATTGCCTTGATTGGAGGAAGATCAAGATCTCATACTCCTCCTTTTCTTCTCACTTATGAAATTTTCAATAAAAACGTGCACAATTGCTTGGTTGATTCTGGTGCTTCAACGAATATTTTACCCAGATCAATATGTGCCAAATTGAATGTTCAGCCACAAAAATCTGCAGTGTGCATAGTTCAACTTGATCGATCTCAAGTCGAAGTGATTGGTGAACTTAACCAGGTGACCATAAGATTGCCGTCTAACCCGAAAGTATGCCAGGTTATCGACATTCTAGTAGCTGATATCCCTGAATTCTATGGTCTAATTCTTAGCAGGGATTGGTCCGAAAAAATCCACGGATATTTCTCAACCGACTGGTCGCACATGTGGTTACCCTACAACGGTAAACCCAATCAAATAAAGGTTGAACGAGAGTTGCACCAAAAATACATAGTGACTGAATTGGAAGGAGAGAATGAAGCAATAGCATACAACAACAGTATCATAGGCAATTACTCAGTAGATTCTTTCCTCGGCAATTTCAATGCTCACACCTCACCTTACTTAGAAAATTCAGTTTTGTCCCAAGTTGAAAATTTTTCCCAAACTGATGATTCAAAGTGTTTTAAATTTTTAGATAACTCTGTAAATACATATTTGTTTTGGAAATTATATTTTGATGGCTCTAAATCTAACGAGGGAGCACGAGCAGGATGCGTTCTGATTAGCCCAGACGGAAACAAGACCATGCTTACATGCAGACTTGAGTTCGATTGCACAAACAATACAGCGGAATACGAAGCCTTGGTGCAAGGTCTATACAAAGCAATCGGGATGAATGTTAAGTATCTTCAAGTCTTTGGAGATTCTGAAATTGTCGTCAAACAGGTACGTAACACCATACATTGCCTGTCAAGTCATTTAAAGCACTATCAATCTTTAGTACAAGATCTGACTTCACATTTCATAGCATTCAGTATTTCGTCAATCCCAAGACTCCAAAATGCGAGCGCAGACCTGTTAGCTAACGTAGCCTCTAGACTTATTCCCTCCAAAGATTTTAGTCCCGATAGGTTCTCAATAGAATTAATTTTTAGACCATCCATCCCTGACAACATCACCAACTGGAGAGTATTCAACGACGACCCTGACATTGTAAATTTCCTCACTTCTGAAGGATCCTACTCGAATCAAATAATTGACGAAGACCATCATGATCACCAAATTCAACAAAATAGCACTGATAATGCTATACCTAAATCCGTGGTTAAGTTAGAAGATTTATATGATTTGAAAAGTCGGTTTAAAAGGTCTGCCAATTCTAAACTCTACAGTTCAACTCTGAATTATGAATTAGTGAACCTAGGAACTGATCAGAAGCCGCAAAACGTTAATCTGGGCCACGGCCTAGCCCTTGAAGAAAAATCAGCATATATCCGCCTTCTGAGACAATACAAAAACGTTTTTGCATGGAATTACGTTGAGCTGAAGACATACAACACCTCTATCATTCAACACACTATCCCTATGATTGACAATGAAAAACCTGTCCAGCAGAAGCTCAGAAAAATCCACCCCAACTTAGAAAATCAGATAAATACTGAGCTAAATAAGTTGTTGAGAGCCAGAATAATTTTCCCTGTCAGACATTCCAAATGGGTATCCAATATGGTGCCCGTTAGAAAGAAAAACGGAGATATTAGAATATGTATTGATTTCTAGAATCTCAACAAAGCCTGTCAGAAAGACAATTTTCCCCTCCCACCTATGGAGCAAATACTACGGGCAGTAGCGGGCTCAGAATTAATGTCTTTCCTGGATGGATTTTCATGATACAATCAAGTGCTGGTACATCCCGATGATCAGTTAAAAACCACATTCCGAACCAAATGGGGCACATACGCATATCGGAAGATGCCATTTGGTCTGATTAATGCCGGCGCTACCTTTCAGAGAGCCATGGACATTGCGTTTAAAGGTTTAGTCAATAAATCGGTAGTGATTTACCTGGATGATATAACAGTGTACTCCAAGAAGCGAAGCGACCATCTCAAAGACTTGAAACAAATCTTTCAAAGATGTTTAAGGTATGGGATTTCACTTAACCCAAAGAAATCTTTTTTCGCATTAAGTGAAGGGAAATTGCTCGGATTCATAGTGTCGAAATCTGGTATTCACATTGAACCTGACAGAATCAAAGAAATTTCCGAAATATCCATTCCCCATAACAAAAAGGCCATGCAATCTTTCCTTGGACAAATCAATTTTGTAAAAAGGTTTGTCCTGGATTTTTCACGTATTATTTCTCCTTTACAAAATATGATAAATAAGAATTCAAATTTTAAATGGGGCCTAGATGAGCACGAAGCATTCAACTTGATCAAACAAGCTATCATCAATGCTCCATCTTTAGCTACCCCAAATTTTTCAGAATCCTTTATCTTATATACTTTTGCCTCAGAGAAATCTTATGCCGCGATTTTAACTCAAGCAAATCAAGAAAAGGCAGAAGCTCCAATCGCATTCTTTAGCTCGAACTTACAAGGTGCTGAGCTCAATTATTCAGACGTGGAGAAACAAGCATATGCTGTTTTCAAAGCGATCAAATATTTCAGACCTTTCTTACTTAAAGCCCATACCAAAGTCGTCGTACCGTTTCCAGCGGTAAGAAACTTGTTGGTACAGAAGGATGTGGGCGAAAAGAGGGCGAATTGGATTACCGCTTTACAAGAATACGATCTTGAGATCAAACCAGCAAACATCGTAAGAGGTCAAGGCTTCTACAAGATGTTAGCTGGAGCATCGCAAATTCCTGAGAACTCATCTGAAGAGGTACATACATATGAGGTAAGCCTAAATGACGCAGAATCATTATATGCGGACACCATTTATTATCTTAAGAACGGGTATGCTCCATCACACCTGGATCACACCAAGAAAAGAGCTCTGAGATTGAAAGCTAAACAATACCAGCTCATAAATGATGTTCTGTTTAAAAGGAATTACGATTATGTACTTCTTAGGTGTCTTGAGAAAACTGAAGCCGAAAAGGTTTTGCAAGAACTCCACGATGGACCAACAGGTGGACACTATGCTGGAGAAACTACTGCGCATGAGATCTTACGTGCAGGATATTATTGGCCCACGCTGTTCAAAGACTCATACAATTACGTAAGGAAATGCCAAATCTGCCAGACTGCTGCAGGGAAACAAAAGAAATCGTCCATGCCACTACAGCCGGTTAACATCGAGCAACCATTCAGCCAATGGGGCTTGGACATAATAGGTGAGATCGTTCCTCACTCTTCTAAGCAGCATAGGTATATCCTCACGGCAATAGATTATTTTACTAAATGGATAGAAGCAGTTCCTCTCAAGACAGTTAATTCTGAAAACATTATTGAATTCATAGATCAATTTATCATCACTAGGTTTGGGTTGTCAACGGCCTTAATGTTTGATAATGCATCATACTTTTCTGGAAATGCAATGACTGAGTTTGCACTTAAAAGAGGGTTCAAACTGAAGTATTCTGCCAACTACTATCTGCAAGGTAATGGGTTCGCTGAATCAACAAACAAAAACCTAATCAGGATTATTAAAAGAACAGTTGACCAAAACCAAAAGAATTGGCACAAAGCACTGGTTAATGCTTTATGGGTAGACAGAATTACGAAGAAAGCTTCGATTGGCACTTCTCCCTTTAATTTAGTTTATGGGAAAGAAGTGGTTCTTCCTACTCACTTAGTCATTCCCTCTTTGTATTTAGTACAACACATCGATGAAGTATCTACTTCCTCTTTGCAATTGAGACAAATGGAGATAATCAAACTAGAAGAACAACGAGAACAAGCTAAGAAAACCCATGCTCACCACCAAGCGCTAATAAAATCCTCTTTTGACTCAAACATCATAACCAGAAAGAACTTTCAGATGGGAGATTTAGTTTTGAAATGGGATAAGGCTCATGAAGAAAAGGGCAAGCATACGAAATTTCAGAAGCTGTGGCTTGGTCCTTTTCAGATTGTAGAAGTCATAGGCCCATCGACGTTTGTGTTGCAGGATTTGGCAGGTAGAAGAGATTCTTTGCCTGTGAATGGACAGATTCTTAAAATGTATTTTCCATAAGAAGATCATTCTTCTATTTTTGTAGGATAGTTTTAGTTTGTTTTTATTTTTATTTTGTTTTTCTCTTTCTTATAAATAAAACCGGTTGTAAGCGATCATTGAAAAGGATTCATGAAAGAGCACACTAACTCTCTATCATATTTTGATTTCACTTGTACAAATAACAAAACTTTTCGAAAAATTGATTTTTATTATTGACAAATAGAGTTAACTTTACCCTGAATATAATATTAGTTTCAACCTCTCAAAAGACTTTGATGAAATGCAACCTTTGGTAAAAAATTGTTTTATGTCAGCACAATGAAAGGTATCATCAATAATAAAATAAATATTCTCTGTAAAGCTGTTGTTTTCAAACTCTATTATTGTCGTCCAGAGCTTTCTTAAGGAAAAACAATGACTTCCTCCCTGCAAAAGGAAACCGCAGCATTCAGAGAAACTATCCGAGAAAACACTATATCTCAAAGAATAAGAGGTCTCATCACAAGCCGACTTATCATGATCACAGATATTATAACTTGCTGACTTTGCCAATACTGTCTATCAAAACAGGGCAACGACTCAAGATTGTTGCAATCAAAAGACAAGGGGTCTCATCACGAGCCAGCTTGTTCAGCAAAAGTGTAAATCAAGTGAATGACTGTGTCATAATTTGGCCACCAAACCAAGACATTGTTTTTTAGAGAATAAAAAAAGGAAAAAGTGTCAAAAAGATTTTTCTCTGAAGTGTTGTAAATAACCTCAAGCAAGAAAAAGGATCATTGCTGGATAACATGGTAACCCTGTCGAGGCTATGGACGCTTGTGGGCAACGGAGGCTCTACCTACGACAAATGAGCATATTTTAAAAGCCAGTACACAGAGAAGACCTTATTTTATCTTTAAAAAGGACCGAGTAATGTCTGATATGAATGCAAGAACTAAGCCTAGGGAAGCAGACAATTGGACAAAAAGAAAGGTTGAAACAAAGTATCATTGACAGGATGAGGGGTAATCTACTCTATCTGTCCATAACAAAATTTAGGCATATGAAAATTTTTCTGTTTCGGAAGTGGAAATGTCAATAGAAAAGCAGAGATAACTGGTTCTTCACAGTGAATCGCCATTGTTGTGGTCACCAACAACCCCCCTCTTTGTTTAGTATTAGCAATAATATCAAGCAAAGGGGGACCCTTAACAAAAAATCTCAAAAATATTTTTATCAAAACTTTTGTATTTAACTCCCTAAAAGCTATATCGCATCGCAAAGAGAGAGTGAAGCGTTTTTTCTATGCGCGTAAGTAAGCTGTGATGAAGCGATGCGACATTCATCGCATCACATATTTTGAAAGCGCCCTTAAAAGAAAAACCTAAGGAATCGCCGATGGCCGATATACGACGTCGCATATCACAACGTCGCATAAGCAACACATGATGAGCAAATGAAAATTGCGATATCGCGATTTGCGACCTGCGATCTTACAAACTGCGATTTTGCGATTTGCGATCTGCGACGAATGAGACTATTAAGCGATTTTGCGATTTGCGATCTGCGACGAATGAGACTATTAATTGCTGCGATACGAATCGCAGAAACCACTCATCGCAAAGTTTCTTCGGCATGATCTGTAAACCCAAAATCGAGCGCTCACCTTAAGGGAAATTAATGATTGCATGCCTAAGTATCCAAAGATGATCGTGTTGTGTTTTTCGAAGAGTCAAGTCATTATGAGTGTCATGATTATGCATTCATTAGAACTTAAAGCTTTCATGTCAATCTTTTCGTCATTTCTCTTTTCCTTTGCGTAAACTATAAGGCAACAACTAATATAAATCTATATGCAGGAAACATCTAAGGAAAAGGGGAAAGCGCCAATACTTGAAGAACAGAGAGGAGATGCCTTCGCAAATGGATGCCGCATGCAGCAGAGCCGCGGATTCCAAAGTATCACTCCACAGACATTGATGAAAATAGACTATCCAAGACTCAGAGTCAAAGGCGCACAAAAGCAGCATGTTTGCAAAAGATCCTGAAGCTCAGATTGGATAAAGCAAAAAAGAAAAACGCTAAAGAGGGAGGATGCTTCAGAAAAGCCTGGAACAAAGAACGGAAGCAATTTTCAATACGTAAGATTGTTCAGGCAACAAAATCCCTAACTCATTGAGTCATTCGCATGGTCGGAAACCGAAATAGCAACAACACAATCAGTTTGAAAGAAATCTGGGTTATACTAAGTATACACACAGCAAATACACCCAGTCAGAGGAAGATTTTCAAAAATATCTTCTAGTTTGTCAGAAAGAGGTGCCAACTTTTGTTATTTCTACTTTTATCGCTCGAGCAAAAGGAAAATACAACCAACCGACTCTTTCCAGGCGAACTTCGCATTGCTTACAGCACTAAGGAGCAGATACAGAAACGGTTAGAAATTAGATTCAATTTTTAGAAATAAATTTGTTTTAGTAAAAGGGCGGTCATTTGAAGCCGTTCCCTAAATTTGTGTAATTAAGATTAGTTAGTTAGTAGTATTTAACCCTTCTCATGGCATTTGGAGAAGGGTCCGGAAATTTGTCAAAAAACTTGTCCTCAGAACATGCACTTTTGCACCCTTAGAGGTGGTTTTTGATGAATGGATGGATCAAGATTTATTTATGTTTGCATTTTAATGTCTGCTACTTATGTTGCACTTCTGTACTCTTAGTAGATGTTAGAAGTAAGTAGAGATAAATCGTTATTGCTCCAAGTTTGTGAGTAAAATCAGTCATAAATGGTACTTTTATCTCTTGATTAATTTCTGCTCATATTCTTAGAGTGATATACAACTGGTTTGTTTATATGTTGATGTATGAATGTCTGGGTTACCGTTTGGCACTTTTGTACGGTGGAATCATTTGTTTGTGCTTAACATATGAATAACTTATCATGCGATATGTTGTTCACAACTGTTTTGCCTAACTTCTTATGCAGAATGGTTTATCTTAATTGATTTATATTCTTATGATAGCTGAATGATCTTTATTACCAGTTATTGTATGAAATCTTTTTAGATCGCATGATGAAAGAATCCTACCCCAGGTTAGTATAGATTAGATGTGTTGTTTTTGTTAGATTACAGTAGCATAGAGTCAGTTTAGAGTTTAGAATTAGATTAGCTTGAAATTACCTCTAGATTAGCATCATCAAAATCTACACACACACACACATCCTTTAAATTGGGAAGCTGGTCCCATCATCCCCAGTCGGACCCGCTACACCAAACGGGCAAGGAGCCGCCAACCAGGTTCCGGACAAGGTGGGTATCCCCCTTGTTGTTGAACCGATTTTGGGGCCCTCAACAGGACTCTAATAGACTAACAACCCAAGGAGAGACTAAGTATTTACCTTAAATCTTGTAACACTTAGTACTCCAATGTTTCATTTGGAGCTTGTTTCTTTGAAAACTTGACTAGACTATCAAACCAAACACGAGAGGCAAAGTACAAAACCTAGGTCTCATAATGGTAAGCACTCCAATGCTTAATTTGGAGTTTGGAGCTTGCAAATTTAGAAACTGCTATAGTATAATCCTAAAGAGGAGAGATCAAGTACTAAACCTAGGTCTTGCAACAATGAGCACTCCAACTCTGAGTATCGAGCTTATCACTCTTAGGACTCGATAAACTATCATTTGAGAGAGGAGAAACTGAGAATCAACCATATGTATTGTCGGTGTGAGTACTCCCACGCTTAGTTGGATCTTGTCGCTATGGAGACTCAATGGACTATCATTCTAGAGAGGAGACACATAGTATCAAAACTAAAGTTTATAACAATGAGTGCTCCAATGCTTAGTTTGAAGTTTATTGCTATAGATGCTTGAATGGATTATTAGTCCAAGGAGAAGACAATGACAATCAAATGCGTTTTTGCACTCCATTGCTTAACTTTGAGATTTTTTTTTTTTTTGGTAGGTAAGCACCCACGAGGGATTTGAACCAGCGACCTATTGCAAGGAGTGCCTTAACAGTGCACCCATTCATCGTCAATTCAAAACCCCGTGGGCTGAGATTTTTAATATAAAAACCAAAGTTTAGTTTTGAGCTTATTAATATGAGATTCCATTAAGCAATCATCACAAACAAGGAGAATTGAATACCAAACCCAAGGATTGCAAGGGAACATTTCAATGCTTAATTTAGAGCTTGTCACTTTCGAGACTTTGTGTGTAAGATTATCATCTTAAAAAAAGACACTGAGCGATTAAGAAATATCCATCAATCCAATATACATGTGGATACTTCATTGTCAACCCATGTGAAGAGGATATGAATCAATCTTATATACATGTGAATACTTCTGTGTCAATCTTTGTGGAGAGGATATGAGTCATTGTAGATAATTTTTTGCAAAGTGCTTGTGAATAGGGATAAGAGGTCATGGTCGGTGTTGACAAATGCAACCAACCAACCACAAAGCAAAAAACTTAATGAAGGAAATGCACCCCACCAACGCCTCCAACTCCACCCCAAGCCCCTCAAATTTCAACCATCAAATAATTAATTTCACGAGAGCCCACCAAACAATTTTCTTTCACTTTGAGAGTGCTCCCACCCACTTTTCCAAGTCCCCATCTCGTGATAGATCCAACGCTACAGAAAGTCCCACCCATGGCACAGATCTAGATGCATGCCATGTGTCAGTTGCGAGGCCACCACTTAAAAAGATACGTGTCAGCGGTTCTGCGTGGCTAGGAAGCAAACACAATATCATCAAGCGGTGGGGATGCAGCCCACTTTTGAATAATCTGACGATCGAAACTCCTCAACGTGTCCAATCGGACGGCCCAGATCGAACCATCTGTCCGAAATAATAAAAGCTCAAGCCTTTCTTTTAATAGTCTGACCAGTGCTAAAGCCCGGATTATTAATACGCCCCACGGCCAATGCAGTTCTGGCAGCGCACCTTCGGCGCCGTTGGATTTAGATAAGGTGCGAAAGTTTTTACGGATAGATTTTGCAGGGAGGCGGGGAATGATTCCTGGCCGAGGCCATTCGAGCACCATACACATTGCGGCGGACTGTGGGAAGTATTGTTTTCAGTAATTCCCTTAATTGGGTCCCAGAATACGTTCTCAGATCTGAAAACGGTTCAGTCCATCGGAGGTTACAGCGATTCGAAGGCCTGAAAACCCTAAAAATCCCTATCCCCCTTTGTCTTTGAATGGCAGAGAACTATGGCAGCCCGGATAGCAGCCCCCGGTCGGAGAACGAATCCGGCGGCGGTCACATGGGCGGCAGCGATTTCTCTGTGAAAGAGCAGGATCGGTTCCTGCCCATAGCCAACGTGGGGCGCATAATGAAGAAGGCCCTGCCCGCCAATGGCAAGGTTTCGAAGGACGCCAAAGAAACTGTGCAGGAGTGCGTCTCTGAGTTTATCAGTTTCATCACCGGCGAGGCCTCCGACAAGTGCCAGCGGGAAAAGAGAAAGACGATCAACGGCGACGATCTGCTGTGGGCGATGACAACCCTAGGGTTTGAGGACTATGTTGAGCCCCTCAAGATCTATCTCCACAAGTACAGAGAAATGGAGGGCGAGAAGGTCTCTATGGCCAAACAAGGAGACCCGACTCCTTCCAAGGAAGGTAACAACGCCATTAATGGCTCCTCAATTGAAAACCCTAATGCTAATGCTTACAGTGGTTTGAACCCCAGCGGTTATAATAGGGTACAGTCGCAGTCTCTGCCACATATGCAGCAGGCTGCCTATGGGCAACCGCCAGGTGGAATGGTCTATGGCCACCACGGCCACATTATGGGGGCTTACAATATGACCGCCCCGAATAGCAGTGGTGGAAATAGCAGTGGTCAGCAACAGCAGCAAGCCCCCAGAGGCCAATGGTAGAAATATTTACTTTTTTTCTTTTCTGTTTTTCTAATTTTAATGGGTCATGTGGGGACAGCTGGTGCCTTAGTTAAAGCAGAATGGCATCACCAACCCAACCAATTCTTAGCTTTGCAGCCTTACTAGTTTTTGGCTGAAATGATTCCATCTATTGCATATTAAAGAAGCCCCTCAAGCTCAGGAGGGGGCTTTGAAGTGCTAAAGAAGTCTCTCAAGCTCAGAACACTGGAAAAATGGGCGGGTTGTTGTTACTAACTGTTCTGTAAAAATTTACCAGAAATGTTGTTCAAACTGTCTGTATTTAGTAGGTACTGAATCTTAGTGAGTCTGCTTCTGTATATCTATTTTCGCTCGATTTGGAAGATAGTAATATATGTACAACAATTTTCAAGAACGACAGATCTACACATTCTAACTAGGAAAGGAGGTGTTGTAATGTGTTTTAATTGGTTATAGAATGAAGTGTAAAATATATTACAAACTGCTCTTAACAAGAGCATTCATCATCACATGTGCATATATACATATCAAGCACAGAGCTAATAGTGCAACAGAGATTCATGAACACCCCAGTACTGCTGTGTAACCATGGGTGCAACAACACTATTTTTGAACTACATTGATATTAATGGACATTTTTTATTTAATATTAAAATTAATTATTTTATTTAATATTAAAATAAATTTTGATTGAATTTAAATGAGAAAAATTATTCGGTTCGCTAAAAGAAAAAAATGTAGTTTTTTCTATGAGACATGGCACCCACTTTGTACTTCAGTAACATTATTGTTTTTTTAAGGGTGGGAAAAACTATCACAATTCAGTTGTCAAACCAGCAGTGAGGATAGCCATATGTGACATTGTTGTTTTTTTAAGGGTGGGAAAACCTATCACAATTCAGCTGTCAAACTGGCAGTGAGGACAGCCATCTCTGGCTGTTATCAGCGAATGCAGGCTGACTCATCACAAAACCACGTCATCTTGAATAACCCAACCACACCACCTCAAATAATTTGCTGGTGGTCTGTAAGGGGGCAGACTTTCATGCCTGCCATATGCCTTTGTGTTTTAGATCAACTCAATGGTGGTTTGTAAGGGGGCAGACTTTCACCCTTGACACATGCCTCTTTGTTTTGGACCATTAACCTGTTTTCTTAAGCCCGCGGAAAACAAGCTCTTAACCAAACAGAAGCAGACACTGTCAGAACATAAACCAACTCGCCGGTGGTCTGTAAGGAGGCAGAGTTTCACTCCTGCCACATGCCTTTGTGTTTTCTTAAGTCCGAAGAAAATAAGCTCTTAACCAAACAGAAACAGAAGCAGACAGTTTCAGAACATACTCCAGGCCCATTAGTGACATTGTTATTACCATTATAGTATGAAATATTTTCATTGTCTCTGTGTTTTGGACCAACTTGCTGGTGGTCTGTAAGGGGGCAGACTTTCACTCTTGCCACATGCCACTGTGTTTTGGACCGTTAACCTATTTTCTTGAGTCCAAGGAAAACAAGCTCTTAACCAAACAGAAGCAGACAATGTCATAACATAAACCAACTCGCTAGTGGTCTGTAAGGGGGCAGACTTTCACTCCTGCCACATGTCTCTGTGTTTTGGACAGTTACCCTGTTTTCTTAAGTCTGAGGAAAACAAGCTCTTCACCAAACAAAAGCAGACAGTTTCAGAACATACTCCAGGCCCATTAGTGACATTGTTATTAGCATTATAGTATGAAATATTTTCATGGTTCAGAACATACTCTAGGGCATTAGTGACATTGCTATTTTTTTCTTTTTCTTGAATGATAATCGGTAACTGGTGAGAGTTATTCTGAACAGACCCAGGATCAAATCTCACTCGCTGCCACTATAAACCTAGGCTACGTGCAACAAACTGCAAGCTGCACAATAGTAGGAAACTTATGCCTCAACAAGAGTCGAGACGTCCTCTATGGGGTCGCCTACTCTTCTAGCCAAGACACAACAGGTCATATATATACTCAATGAGATTTGAACCCTCGCCTACTCTTCTAGCCAAGACACAACAGGTCATATATATACTCAATGAGATTTGAACCCTCATCTCGTGGGTTTCACCCAAAACTCACAGTTAAACCTCATATCACTGTATATCAGTAACAATGTTATTACTGTTATAGTAAGAGATATTTTCATTGGAACATTGTTTTTATTTTGGTATTGTTAGTTGCAATTTTGAAGTCCCCTTTCCTGTTTTTGTGTTTTTTTAAAGATTTATTTTTCGATTGGTTAGCATTAGATCAGTTCAGAGCATATTTAGATGGTGACTTCAAATAGTAGATTTTGGTTGGGATATTGGCCAGGTTAAGGGTAAGTTTTCTGTGGTTGTATGAGGTACTCTATTTGGTAATTATTATTATTATTATTATTATTTGGTGTAATTTAATTTAATTTTAGTTTATTTATTTATTTTAAATGTTTTCTATTAAATTTATACGATGTCAGAGTTTTGTTTTAAATTTAATGAGAGCAGTTTTTTAAGTAAATTTTTTATTTTTATTAAATGTATTTTAACTAATAAATAGTTTTTAAAATATTATAATCGGATTTTTATAATGTATTAGTTGATTAGTTAGAGAGGATCATGTTTATTTGTTGTTGTTGTGTTTTTTTATAATTATAATGAAATATGATGTGTGAAGTTATTTTTTTTAGCATTGTAGAATGTGTTATTGAAATAATTTTAATTAAATAAAAAATTTAAAAAATATAGAAGAGATGATGTATTGTCTTGTTTTGTAAACATTTTAATTTGGTCAAATTACATTAAAGTTAAAATGTAAATAATAAAAATGTAAAATTAATAATATGAAAATATAAACTTTTTGACTTGGGTAAATTACATAAACATTAAAATCTAAATAATGTAAAAAATAAAATTAACAACATGAAAACATTTTTACTGAGTCAAAATAAACATAATAAAAATAAAATGAAATAACTTCATGGTATTCACCCATGGTATTTATCAGGAATATAATCTATTTAAAGGGAGGATTAAACCAACCTAGATCCATCTTAAGTGAGGGACTACTAAGCACTGAGGAGGTATGAAATCTTTTTTCACTCTAAAAGAGTTTTGCATCTCATTAAATTATTTGATCCCTATGAGTATTTGGTAGCTCCAGAGTTAAGATAGATCTAAGTTGGTTGTAATTGAATTTTTAGATCCGGAGTTAAGATAAATCTAAGTAGGTTGTGCTCCAGAGTTAAGATAGATCTAAGTTGGTCGTAATTGAATTTTTAGATCCAGAGTTAAGATAGATCTAAGTAGGTTGTAATTGATTTTTTTCAAAGAAGTGAAGATATTTCTAAAATTTGATAGTTTTAATAGAATAGATCCCCTTTTCAAACTATGACTATTTCAATTTTGAATAACAATTAAATTACACAAAATAAAAAAAGCGACAAAAATACCATTATTTTTTTCATCTTAATGCCATTTATTTGGTTATCCTAATCATCTTAGCATAATGATCTTACCACAAATCTAAGTTGGTTGTAATTGAATTTTTAGATCTGGAGTTAAGATAGATTTAAACTGGATGTAATTGTTTTTTTTTTCAAAAAAGTGAAAATATTTCTCAAATTTGATAGAATAAACCCCCTTTTCAAACTATGACTATTTCAATTTTGAATAACAATTAAATTACACAAAATAAAAAACAACAAAATACTATTGTTTTTTTTTTTAATCTTAACACCATTTACTTGGTTATCTTAATCATCTTAGCATAATGATCTTACCACCATTTACATGTTTGCCTAATAATCTTAGCACCATTTAGTTGTTGCCTTAGCTAAGGCAAATAACAATTAAATTACACAAAATAAAAAACAACAAAAATGCTATTTTTTTTTTAATCTTAACACCATTTACTTGGTTATCCTAATCATCTTAGCATAATGATCTTACCACCATTTACATGTTTGCCTAATAATCTTAGCACCATTTAGTTGCTAAGGCAAATAACAATTAAATTTACACAAAATAAAAAACAACAAAAATACTATTTTTTTTTCTTAACACCATTTATATGGTTATCCTAATCATATTAGCATAATGATCTTATCACCATTTACATGTTCGCCTAATAATCTTAGCACCATTTAGTTGTTGCCTTAACTAGCTAAGGCAAATGAGTTAAATCTTCTTTTCCAAATGAGTTAAGCCTTCCTTTGCTTTTCTTTTTAATTTGGACTATGTTGCTTTCAACTTGTTATGGATTCATTTGCAAAACTTCTTAATTATTCAAAAAATAAATTTATATAAAATGAGTTTCTTCTATATGTAATATTTTAATAAAAATATATTTATATTAAATTTAAAATAAAGCAATTAATTATATATCAAAATTATATTTTAGTGAAAATAAATGAATAAATTATATTTTAGTGAAAATAAATGAATAAATGATATTCATCAAATTTATAATTTAAAAACAAATCAATTATTATGAATTATTTATTTATTTATAAAATACATGATTTATTTAAATTTAAAAATATTGACCAGATATTTTACAACCAGCATAGTGAATTGTTACCCTGAGATATTTTAGGAATCTTCCTGAGATATTTTAAAGATATTGACTAGCTATTTTACAACTAGCATAGTGAATTGTTCCCCTGAGATATTTTAGGATTCTTCCTGAAATATTTTAGGATTCCTTCATGTAGCATTCTCATGTCTTCTTCAATGAAGACAAAACTTACCATTATGGCAATGGAATAAATGGGGTTAGGTCTTCTTGGTCAAGCCTATCAACTTGTCAATTAATTGATTTTACAATATCACTAACTTTGAACTTGCTTGTTTATTCACCTTTAGAAGTGATTCCCAAGGTAATTCATGGACTATACCCAAATTTATTAATAATAAACGTCTTTTGGAGATTTACATCAGTGCTTTGGCCTGCCTTTACAAGTCTTTTAGGGTCATTTACATACAATAATTGTTGCACTGTCCCTTTCACACGTTTTTCAATGATGAGGACATCCCACCAAATAACATGATATTATTATATTGTCCTCTGCATCTCCACAAAGGTCTAAGAGATTCCTTTCAAGGTTTAAGCAAGTGGTCCATGATGTTCTTTTCCTTGGCTTTCTAACTCATGAATTGCTTCGTGTACACAATTTTTTCAAGTTCTCCATTTGGAATAATTAATTAAGTTTTGTTGCTAAAGACACTCTTAACACTCCATTTGATTGAGTAATTTATTATGATTGTTACTGAATGAGTACTATCTTATATTTTAATTTATGATAATCTTGGTTGTAGGGCCTAATATCTTGATAGTTGTAAGGCATAATACCTCTAACCCAAGGTTTTACATGGTGTTTTGCAATGCATTTTTAATTGCTTTATCTATCTCCGGTTTGTCCTTTCTGTTTTTTAATTAAATTTATATAGGGAAATGATTAGAGTGAAGCATGGTCTATTATATAAAAATAAAAGAAGAAGAGAGGAAAGTCAAAGGCAATTTACACTTAAAAGGGAAAGGTAAAATGAAGAATGAAAGTTTTTGTTTGTTTGTTTTTTAGTTATTAAAATATGAATTAGTAAGTAAGAGGAAAATCAAAGGCAATGTACAGGAAAGGTAAGGTAAAATGAAGAATGTTTTTTTTGGGTTACTTATTGAAATATGAATTAATATTTGTTTATTATTTTGATTGATTTTAGAATATGCTTTAATTAAGTTTTAAGAGTTTTTCGGTTGGATATGATTTTTAATGTATAAAAAAGAAAATTAATTTTGAAAGTTAGAAATAAATAAAATATCGAAAGAAAAATGGGAAGATGAATGCATACTTTTGAATAGAAGAGAAAGGTTGATGAAGAAGTTGAATTCACGAAGTCATCCAACACTAATCTACTTGCTTGTTCCTTAAAATAGTTCCACAAAAATGCAATATCTACATAAATAACACCTAATCTACCAAGTAAGTGTAAGAAACAATGCCACCAATTGGTAGATAAAGTTGACCTTTAATAGTGAGGCACTCTCCTTACAATATTACATTGATAAACCTCTTTGAAAGGGGGAATGATAAGATTCAAGAGAACCACAAGGGAGAACCTTAGATCCAAGCTATAACAATAGGTGAAATAAGAAGAATCCAAGCAAAGGGGTAAGCACAATACTGATGGCAAGTTATCACTACAAGGGATTTGATGAACATTGTAAATTCAGGTAATCTAGGTGCTTGAGTAAAGGGTCATTTTGATCTTAGTTAAAATCTCGTTGATTTGTTGTTAGATTTGAGAACAAAAGGTTGAAACTCTTTCATGACCTTAAACTAACGAAAAAGGGCTACTTATAAACAAAGTAAATCCACATGGGCATACAAAGTGTGGCAAATAAACATCGAGGAAAATATGGAGGGTTAATTACTCATCCATAAGTAAAACTAAGAAATATATTGATCTCAAATAAATCCATGCTCTTTTTGTTGATTTTAAGCTTTTTGGTCTCTACGACATACATGGTTCAATAATACAACTAGTGGATGGCGTGTGATGTTTGAAATGGGAAATAGGAAGATAATATTGACCTCACCAAACCTTTTATGCACCCACAACAATGATTTGGACAGTGGGAATTGATATCTTTAACTAACCAAGGTGGACCAAATCAAGCACATATGGCAAGGTTGATCTAAGCCAAGGAAGATAATATCCAACTAATGAACCCACAACAAATAAACATGACCAAATTTTGACCCAAAAAATCACTAAAGTGGACCTTGTTTGGGCTCAATATCATATGGGAAAATCATATTCATACATATAGGCTTAGGCAAGAGTCTAAGGGGAGATTACTAACATCAATTCTTTGTTAGATATTGAAAGCATGAAAGGAAGGCTATAAATAAAAGAGATCAATGTCTAGCCACTAAAAACATGACATTATATACACATGACAATGTTGGCTACCAAAAAGTTAATGGATCTAGAACTAGCAAATTGCCTAACTACAACAACACGATATATTAGTCACTGATGGTGAAAGATAAATAAATTATGAAATCAACAAAATATAAAGGCATGATAAGTTTCACTATTGGCAATGAAATCATAAACTAGACTATGAAAGACACAAAATATTCTAATTATTTATAATCATTAGCATCAAAACTAATAGAGATACCAAGTCTAGTCACTAATAGCAAGAAATGAAACTATGAATGAGAATAAATTGGTAAAGGGTGTGACACCTACAATTCCTACACATATCATAGAGTGAAAGGGTGAAGTGCATCATTCATTTCTTAGACATGCAATAAACACTACAGGGGAGCTTGCACATGCAATAGGGGAAGATAATGGTATCCACATCCACCATTGGATATATGACTTCTAGATACACATACAAACATGCAAAAAAAAGTCAAACATCAAGCAAAAAGTGGGCATATGCCTTAAGTGCATATGTTGGAGACAAACATGGTATACCTAGAGCGGGGTAGCATAAAATAGGAAATGCCCAAGAAGAAACATAAGGAACTACATGAAACAAAGACAAATATATAAAGGGAATGCCTTCATGATAGGGCAGAGATGAAGCTAAAATATATGAAAATAGAAAGAAACAAGGAAAGAACATAACAATGCCCTAAGGAACCTAGGAGACCAACATAGCCAAGCCTATAACAAAGGAAACATGGAATTATACAAAAGCGAAGGCCAATAAATTGAAGCATGAGAGAAAACACACCATAAGAAAATAATATAATAGTACACACATCACATACCATACTAGTGAAAAACCAATGAGAGACAAACATCATCTTTGATTGGAGAGTGATGGGCCCAGCCCACGTGGTCCCGCCGTCAATGCGCTTCCCTTGATGGTGTACCAACAAATGAATATATTAATCAAAAAGATTTTGGATATATGTCAATTGATTTTCAATCTGCGTTGAATTGAGTGGGGTTACGATGATTGTACGTTGGTTGTTTGTCTGGTGGACATCTGTCCCTCCTCTGAATTCTACGAACCTGCCTTGGTATAGGGTTTCACACCTTCGCGCTCATTTGGTTATTCGTTGTTTCTCTCGGTCATTTGCTCTGTGAGCTCTCGGCGACCCCTTGCAGCTTCACTGTGGTTTTCCTTGCGTTGCTCTGAGGCTTGTCCGCCTGGTTTCCTGAGCTACGTGCTCCTGGTAGCCTTCACGGGCTCGATCGTTCGGGACTCGCCCTAGAAGTCTTCCGTTCACCCGGCAAATTGATGAAACCCTGGTAAGGTTTGTGTTCTTGTGTTCTTCTGCTTGTATGTCGACTGTTACTGTGTGTGTTGGTGTCTGCCTTAATGGGTCTTCGCCTCTGTGTGTGTTGATGTCTGCCTTAATGGTTCGCTGTCTGTGCTTTCACGAGTGTTTACAGTTGGTTGATGGCCATATGGTCCTTGGTGACTCTTCTACAGCGCTAGTTCGATTCCTCCACAAACTAGGCAGAATTATGGTGGCGTTCTCCGTCGGTTTCTCCGCCAACTTACCTGGTAAGTTCGCTGTTCTATGCTGGACACTTGTACTCCTCTTCTACATGAGTCTAACGTCTTTGGCTCCTCGTGAGCAGGGAGGTCACTTGAAGGTGTAGTTGCGGTTACTGCTTGCCTGTCAGGTAACTAATTCACTGTATTTTATTCATTCCTTCAATTTCTAGTTACCCTGTATTTTGTTCCTTGGAGTCTAATCTCGTTTTGTTGGTTCTCTTCACAGGTGGAGCCACCCGAGGGTTTCGGCGCTTGGACTCTCAGCTGTTCCGAACGAAACACGGGTAGCGTCGTTCTGTTCGTTTGTGGTTTGCTTGACCTTAATGTTACGACTTGTAGGGTTGATATTTTCTTGTTGGCCTTGAGCCGCTGTCTGTATTTGGTTCTTTGGTCATTAGGCATCGTCGTTGGTTGTGGAAATGAGTTGGGGTCTTATGGGGTTTGGCTTCTGTTTGCAATTAGTTTGATTCCCACGTCTATGAACTGGGTTCGTTTCTTTACTTTGAACAGAATGTAAATGAACAATAAATTTTGGATGACTGCATTTTTGTAGTTCTATGAATTCAGCGCTGGAATTGATTTGGGTTGCATTTGTAAGTTCACATACCTGATATGGTTATTTTATGTCTAGTTATTTTTTTTTGAGCCGCCTGTAACTGGGCGCTGTTGCTTCTCCTCCGGCTTTGGTTATCTTCTCCTTTTGACTTAGAACCTGTAGCAATGCATTGACATTCTTCACATGATAAATTAATACCAATTATTACACAGTATTGAGGACGCTGTAGGGATGTATGTGCACAGAAAACAATTATATTTCCCTCTCTGTATTTCTTATTCAGTCGAACCCTCTAATGTGCCTTTTTACCTCTTTTTAATAGCACTATTTACAAACTATTCTCACTGCTGTTAGTTTGTTTCAGTTGGTTACATCAGTTATTCCTCATACGAAACTTTGCATGGTTGTCTAATACATTTTCTTTTCATGATTTTACAACAGTAATTTAACTGTCTGGAAACAACGACTCTAACTAATTACTACTGCTCCTAATTAAAATTTATTACATTAATCTTAGGCAACTTAATGAAAGAAAGTAAAATAAAGAAAAAACAAGTATACTATCCATCCAGTGAATTAATTTCTTCGTCCTCTTTAGAAACCATATCAGCCTCGCTTTTGTCTTTGCCCTGTCAGCCAGATGCTCCTGCATCAGGCTCCCGGGGTAAAAGAAAATCATGGCTCCGTTCCATGAGCTCCTCCACCAAATAGCCAGTCTTTTGTATCTGCGCCGCATCGAGCCACTAGCTGTCCTCCATTGGACGGTCTCTCCACTTGACGAGATATCATAGATATTCCTTCCTACGTGTCTTCTTGGCTACCTGGGTACTGAGGATCCCTTCAATCTCATGGGATTGAGCCGAAGGCATATGCTTCATCCAAGAACTGTCTCCAATTTGGGTGTCCCGTTCTGGCCATACCACACTGTCTTTCTCTGCTTGGGCAGTATATGGGAACAGGTCCGCCACATTGAAAATAGGTGATATGCCTATATCAGGTGGCAGCTGAATTTCGTAGGTGTTGGCTGAAAATTTACGTAAGATCTTGCAAGGACCAATTTTCTTAAATTTTAGTTTATTATACGCGCCCTTAGGAAGTCGTTCCTTGTGCAAGTGCGCGAGGACCTCATCTCCAACATTAAATTGCACTTCTCTTCGCCTTGAATCTGCTTGTTTCTTATATTTCTGTACACTGTCCTGCAATTTTAATTTGACCTGTTCATGTAGTTCGCTCATTGCCTCGGCAAAATCTTCTCCATCTGAGCTTCTCCGCTCCAACTTTCCCAAATCTCGCAGTTCATGTATTCCCCGAGGATGCATGCCATACAAAATCTGGAATGGGCTGTGTCCGGTGCTACGATTGGGCGAATCGTTATAAGCGAATTCTGCCTGAGCGAGAGCACGATCCCATAACCGTGAATTTTCTCCAGTCAAACTCCGTAATAAATTCCCCAAACTCCTATTCACCACTTCCGTTTGTCCATCAGTCTGTGGATGATACGCAGAGCTAAAATTCAATTGCGTGCCCAACTTTTTCCACAGGGTGCGCCAAAAGTGTCCTGTGAATTTTACATCCCTGTCAGAAACGATAGATCTGGGTAGGCCATGTAATCTAACAACCTCTGTGAAAAACAGGTGAGTTACGTACGTGGCATCACTAGTTTTCCGGCAAGGAATAAAATGCGCCATTTTTGAAAATCTATCTACCACCACCATCACTGAGTCATACCCCCGCTGCGTTCTAGGCAATCCTAAGACAAAGTCAATGTTGACTGAGTCCCATGGCCTGCTCGGAACAGGTAGTGGCGTGTAAAGTCCAGTATTCTGACTGTGTCCTTTCGCCAGTTGGTAGACTTTACACCTGTTCACATATCGTTGTACATCCCTGCTCATTCTGGGCCAGTAATAAAAATGTCGAGTTGCTCCAAAGTTTTGTTGATGCCAAAATGACTCACTAGACCACCACTATGCTTCTCCCGTACAATATTTTCCCTCATCGAACAGTCCGGGATACATAACTGTCCACCTTTGAACAATAATCCTTCCTGCAAATTGTAGTCTAACCATGGACTTGTATTCCTCAACACGGGATTTTGGCAGGCTTCAAAAGCTTCTTTGAAATCTGTGTCGGTTCGGTACAAATCCTTTAGATGTTCGAATCCCATCACCTGTATGCTACTTTCCTGTAAGAGAAAAGCTCTTCTGCTCAAGGCATCTGCCACTTTATTGGCTTGCCCACTTATGTGTTTTAACACGAAAGTGAAACTCTGCAAGTATTCTACCCATTTGGCGTGCTTATGGTTTAATTTGTGCTGCTGCATTACATATTGTAACGCCGAATTATCAGAAAATAATACAAACTCATTGCCCAACAGGTAATGCCTCCAATGTTTTAAAGCTTGGACCACGGCATAAAATTCCTTGTCATACGAGGAGTATTTCTGTCGGCTATCATTTAATTTCTCACTAAAGAATGCCACCGGTCTGTCTTCCTAACTGAGCACAGCACCAATAGCTGTCCCACTTGTGTCACACCGAACCTGAAAAAGTTTGTTAAAGTCGGGCAGCCTCAAGATTGGCCTCTCCGTAATCTTTCGCTTCAAAAGCTGAAAACTGTCTTCTGCCGCTCTGGTCCAACAAAAAGGCTGACTGGCCTTTTTGATGGTGTCTAACATCGGCGTGCAGATTTCACTGAAATTCCTAATAAATTTCCGATAAAAACTTGCCAGTCCGTGAAAACTACGTACCTCAAATAAGCTCTTCGGTGACGGCCAATTTATGATTGCTGCAATCTTTTCTGGGTCCATCTTCAATTCATTTTCTGCAACTACAAACCCCAGATAGACCAGCTCCTTCTGCAGGAAAGTGCATTTCTTTAAGTTTATCAACAGTTTGTTCACTGTAACTTTTCTAACACCCTTCGAACATGTTGAAGATGTTCTCCTTTCGTTCTACTGAAAATCAAGATATCATCAAGATAAACTATCACAAACTTGCCAATAAATTCTTTTAGCATCTCATTCATTAATCTCATAAAAGTACTAGGAGCGTTGCTTAATCCAAATGGCATGACTAGCCATTCGTACAACCCTTCATTGGTCTTGAAAGCTGTCTTCCACTCATCTCCTTCTCTAATCCTGATCTGATGATATCCACTCTTCAGATCAATCTTCGTGAAATAAGCTGCCCCGCTAAGACAATCCATCATGTCATCCATTCTGGGTAGGGGAAATCTGTACCGAATAGTGATTTTATTGATAGCCCGTGAATCTGTACACATCCGCCATTCTCCACCCTTCTTGGGTGCGAGTACTGTTGGTACCGTACAAGGTGGTGGGCTCCAGTATTGTAGCAATAATGCTACAACTCCTGGAGCTTCCTATCTCTAATTTATCAACCCGGTAGTTCGTACAAACTTCGAAGCGATGGTGCTGTATGCACAAGTACTAGCTCTTGTCGCAGCTGTCACTTGGTCAGCTGGCACAAGTCCGCTAGGGCTCAAACCAACTTCTATATGCTCTCAGAAGAAGCTTTATGGGTGATGGACGAAAGCTATCTCGAAGGAAGTTAATCTATTTTGCAAAAATGAACTGAAAGCCAAAAAGAAACACAAACCCTAGCAAACCCTAATTCTACCAGCTAGTCCTACTGATGCAAAGGAAAGAATGCAAACAACGAAAAGAGATGCCATTACTTCTAGGAAGGTAAAATGCATGTGTCTACGTTATCACTATCTGAAGAAAACATCTTTTTGTATTTTTGATTAAGTTGTTGAAATTATCATGCATGTGCTTCTAACTAGTTTTCCACTGGGCAGGGATGGATCAAGGGATGAAATGCTTTGGGAAAGGTTGGGATGGTACAGAGAGAGTCTAAGGGATCCCCAGTATCCTTTCTGAGAGTTTCACAAAGTCTGGATGACATGCAACCGTGTTCATGAACTTCTACAGGAAGTCTGCAGGGGTTTCTACAGGAAGTGCTGTAAGTTTTCTACAGGATGTTCTGTAATTCTTCTACAGGATGGTTCAAAATGGGATTTTTGAGGATGGATGGTTGATGGAAGATGCATGGATGGTTATGGAGGTAGGATGGGGGTCTGAAGTGACCTAGGAACTGATGGATGGAGAGGTGAGATGATGTGGAAGGCTGACTTGCATCAACGAAGGTTTAGGCAATGGAAAAGCAAGAAGGTAGGGTTACGTGGCAAAAGAGCAGATGGGAGATGAAGAAACAGACTTGGTGATGGAGGAGCTGACCTGAACGAGGCTCAGATGAACGAGGAGGTGATGAAGGTGATAGAGATGCCCTGCACAATGCTTATTCAAACAAATCAATGAATTCCTGCAAACAAACCAAGTCCTAGCTAACTCAATCCAACTGTTAATGAATGAGTAAACAGCAGCCTTGTTTGAAAAGAGAACCATATACATCACATGAGAAAGAACATGCCAAAAGATCTAAATGCATACAAACTCCTACCAATCTATTATAAACATGAGAAGCTACTTGAACCATCAAAAGAAACCTAAGTAACAAAGCACGAATTAAATCTAAAGAGCAGATTTTATTTCAAGAACGCAGCAAACACATAAAGATAAACAAGGGAGGTACTGGGCGCTTGAGATGGGCCCAACCCCAAGAACTACAGCCTCCCAAGAGCGATTTAGAGCTGGTGCAAAGCTGGATCCATCTTTATTAATCAAGAAATGAAAAGTTACATCAAAACTGTCCACAAGAAGAACTTGAGCATGAGCTGAAAGCAAAGCTAATCTACTGCATGAAAATCGAACTACAAACTAGCTAACTAATGGCTAAAACAAAATGACTAACTGGCTACAAAATGACTAACCACTAGCTAACCAAAATGAGGCCCCAAGCCTTCTTATTTATACAATTTGAGGACCCAACAGTCCTCCTAAAAGTTAGGGACTTGGCTGCCCAAGACTTGTAGTTAACAGCAGTCTAACTTGACTTGCTTGGCTGCCCTTGAGCTGATTGATTCGGTGGCCCTTGAACTCCGAGCTGATGGTGGAGAATTCGAGGTAAGGGCCCATAAATGAGGGGGACACCTTCCTACAAATCCTCTAGCTTGTTCTCCCACGAATTTGGCTGCCAAGTGCTCATTAAGACCTTCAAATTTGTCTCCAAGTTGACCAAAAAGGCTACACAAAACACCCATTAGACTTGTTGGCATAATGACTAACCAAATTCACTCTATTAACATAAAAATAATCAAAAACATGCAATAAACAAATGAGAATGGTGGACCAAGCCAAATTAGGAGGTTGAATGAGCCCAAATAATTGTACATTTTTGGGGCTCATCATCACCCCCCTACTGAAAGTGTTGCTCATCCTCTGAGCAACCAAATCTCTCCCCTCGTCTTTGATGGCCCTGGTGGCTTCCTTGGCTAATCATCTCGGCCGATTTCTCCTTTGGCTTCCTTCTTTCAAACTTCCTGTAGAACCAGTTTGCTGGCTTCCTGTAGAAACAGTCTCTGTCTTCCTGTGGAAACAGTCCTCTGTCTTCCTGTAGAAACAGGCTTCAATGTTTTTGCCTGCTTGACTGAAGATGCCTTCTCATTGACCTGTGCTGTGGTTGCCTTGGGTGTGTCCCTACTTGTTTGGCCTTTTTCAGTCTTCTCTGCTCGTGCTTGCAACCGCTTCTCCCTTGGCATTTGTGTTTTTACTTAACCCACAGCTTTGGCTTCAGCAGCTTGTCCTCTTTCTTGCTTTTCCTTCTTGCTTTTTCTGTGGTTTTTCCTGTGATGTTTTTCACTCTATCGAGTCTTGCCATAGAAAAGATAATGGGCTTTTTACGATCATTAAAAATACCCATGTGTTCAGCTGCCTGTTCCAGATTGAACAAGAGTTCCTCCATTGAACCATGTAAAGCAGTAAGATGGTGCTGCTTCTCTATATAAGGGAAATAAATCTGCATGTCTGCTCCAGGAGAAACAATGTTGAATCTGGGATCAAAAACATCAATTCCATGAACCACACGATAAAGACTAGGAAGGGTGAAAGCAGTGTGGCTCTCATACTGTCCCACAGTATCCTTGCTTCCAGCAATGTGCTAGTGATAATAAAATCTGCATGATTCATTGCAATTAGCTCTGCAGTAATTGGCAAGAGAAATGGTATTTTCCTTCATATTGTTTCACTATATGTCTGAATATGGGTATTTGGTCTTCTCCAAAGCATGGGCTGTGTTGCACTGAGTGATTTCTTGTCTATGTGAAATCAGAGATGCAACCAAATTTCCATCATTGTAATTGCCACTGATCAGATCAGGTTGACCTTTTAGCTCTGCCGTTACTTCATTTAATACACCCTCTGAAAATCTTTCCGAGTAAGGCCACACACCAAATCGAGAAACCCATTTCTGCAGAGCTCATTTTGCTGTTGTAAAGGGTACCCGGAGTATCCTTGAATGTTGTGTTCCACGAATTCTTTCAATTCGTTGATTGCATGTTGTACCATAGGCCTCAGGAATCAACCGAGTCACCACAATAATTTCAGGTTTGATCTCCAATCCTTGATGCTTTATCTTTAGCAACCTTTCATTCTTCAATGCATGGTAAAAAAAACTCTGTTTTCGTTGTTCTGAACTCGCCTGCTTGTGAACAGAAGGAGGACTTCGGGATTTCTCTACACAGAGCGCAGAGCTACGTCTCTGTTATGCACACAGTCATATAAAATTCACAATTTTTCACCGGTGAGCCTTAACAGTGTCTCGATTTTTCTACAGGAGGGATTTTAATTGAAGACCCTGAAGAAAATCTCACATGCAGACTACGAAGACAATTCCAGGCAGCAATAAGAAAATGGATTTTGAATTCATAGAAAGACTTGCATACTTCAGTTGAGAATGTCACAAATGCAAAATAATCAGCGGATGGTGAGGGCATTTCACGGTTGCGTTCAATTGGCTGTTTATGGAAGCTTCCACTGATGGAGGGTGAGCTGGCGAGGTGCACGTTGGCCCCATGCAAACTGTAGTTCTGCAATGGCATAAGAGTTTTCTGTAGCGATCTTGATGGCAGCTGCTCTTGTGCTAATAAAAATTACCAACAAAATCCACACTTCCAGTTGTGTGCAATTTGACTAACAGCTGAGCGCTCATTCTGCGTGATTTTTGGAGTGAGGTGGCACATACGTGCGTCGGCCCATGCAAAATTTGGATCTCCATTGCAGTGTTTAACTATCTGTTCCCTGTTTGTGATCACATCCATCAATCACGCTGCAGTTTAAACGGTCACCACCACCTGATTTCAATTTTCTTCTTGAGATGGCTGAGCACACGTGTCTCATTCACCCGCCGAGTGCTATTGAACTAGATGTGGGTGGCTAGTTAGCTGGCCACCGATTTTTTTAATCCTAACCATCTCATTCATTCATGCAATGCTCAGATTAGATTCATGCAAACAGAGGAATCGGTTTTGTCACGTACCTGAAAGTCGACTGGCTGCTGTGAAGCTTTTTGCTGCATGCATGTGTTGATCTTCATTTGCTGCATGTATGGTGGCTTGACTGATGATTTATGGTTGTTTTTTCTTTTGCAGGTGTCCTCTGGACGGATCTAAGCTGCAGGAGTTCATTTCCACGTTCAACTCTGCCCGTTCAAGCTGCTGCCATTGAATTTTCTCAGGACCAGAACTTCTTTTTGCCATTTCTCCCAAACGGTAGATCGGTTTGATCTGAAACTCGGTGAGCATGTTACTACCATCATTATGCATCTCCCATAGCAAATTCGTGATCAATGGATGCACGGATTTCGAGAAAAATGGAAAATGGCTGAAGATTTCAGAGGTCGATTTCTCGGAAACCGTGCATCGGAATCGGTGACACTGCTTGGGTAGGCTACTATCACCCATGTGCATCTCCCCATGAAACAGGTTTTGAAACGGATGCACGGTTATGGAGAAAATGCAAAAATGGCTGATGGTGATGGAGGTTGATTTCTTGGAAACCGTGCATCGGAATTGCATGAAACTGCTCAGGCATGTTGTCATCAGCCTTGTACAATCCCCCATAAAACGGTTTGTCAAATGGATGCATGGTTTTCAAGTTATGGCAAAAACAAATTCTGCTCTATGTGTTTTTGCTTCAAGGCACTTTGCATTTTGGTTGCATGGTATGACAAAATGAATTTTGGCTGTGATGCAGGTATGGAGATGATGGAGGATGAGTTGGAAGACTGCATGAGGACTTCTGAACCCTTGAGGAAGCTAGCATGTTCGCCAAACCACTTTTTGAAATGCATGCCTAGTTTCCCACAATTTCTACAGGAAGTTCCTGTAGAAGCACAATGAGAAGCACAAGGAGGTGAAAAAATGATGGATGAAGGCAAGGGATGGGCACACAAGTGCTTGCAGGCCTAACCAATAGACTCCCACCATCAGATTCACTCTTGAAATTGGATTTGGCTCGTCCAAAGGTTCTACAGGATGTTTCCTGTAGAAATACAGAGCTTCCTGTAGAAGACACAGTTTTGAGGAAAGAAGCATAATGACATGAAAAAATGATGGAAAAGGGGTGAGGAATGGAAACATGGATGTGGGTAGGCCTCATGGACATATTCCAAGCCTTCAGGTCCTCCTCGGAGATCAATTTGGCTTTTTTGTAAGCTTCCTGTAGAAGATACGAAACTTCCTGTAGAAGGCACAAAAACTGCTTTGTCTTTGATTTGAGTGCTCCTCCTGTCATGAAGCGTCCTTCTTTAACCTGCAATGTCATTGCTGCAACATGAACTTATTCAATGGAGATTAACTTCATTTTTCTTTTTCTTTTTTTCTCTTTTTTTTTGAAAAACAACTAGGGCGCCTCATGGAGGTTTTCACCCTAATTGCCTGCCTTGGGCGCCTCCAAGGGAGGTTTTCACCCAAAGATCTTATTCTCTTTTCTCTTTTTTTTTTCAACCCATTGACCGCCTCATGGAGGTTTTCAATCAATGAGCCAATCTAGGGCGCCTCCGAGGAGGTTTTCACCTTAGATTTCTATTTTCCTTTTTTTTTCATTTTTTTTCTTTTCCTTTTTTCCCTTTTTTTTTCTTTTTTCTTTTTTTTTTTCTCTACCCTACCCTACTTGAAAAAAACAAAATCATTTTCAAGTATAAGAATACTTCCAATGGAGCCATGTGCACATCGAGATTAGAGACAAGATGATGTGAAGGCTCGGAATGCATGCTTTGACAACTATCCAAATTTCAGAGACAAAATGATCTGACTTTGAAAGTACAAAACATAGCTGAGGAAGAGAGTACTGCTGCAACTTAGTGACTGTCTGGAACCATGTCTCAATATAGCTTTGATATCCTTGGTCCTTTTTCTGATCTGGATCATTCTTCATGTCACCTTCTATCATGACTTTCTCATCTTCCTCCTTTTGCTAATCTTTCTCTTGAATACATGGAGGATTTGATGGTAACCATGAGGAGGCTTTCTCGATCTCTGATTCTGATCTCTTTTCTTCATCAAGTGCAGCCCATGGTTCTTTGATCTCCTCTTTTGAATCTTCTTTTGCTGGATGTGATCCTTCAATGGTAAGATGATCTCTTTTTTGGAATGCTTTTCCTGAGCTTTGGTGAACATCATTGAGCTCACGAGGAATCATTTGCACATGTTGTGCCTCAGATTTGCAATGGGGTTGAGCTGCTCCATTGCATGGTTTTGGAAATGGAGGTACGGGTAGCTGAGTGGAGGTGTGAAATTGAGATGGAGATGGATGGCATTGTGGTTGGGTAGGCATTTGGGGTTGCCTTGGTGGAGGAGGAGGCGATGGTTGTGGATGAGCAGGTGGTGGAGGAAACGAAGTGGGAGGAGGGTTATACTGGGGCCTCCACCCCTGATGAGGTGCATTCCACTGAGGCTGTGGCTGAGCATAAGAGTGAAATGAATGAGCAACTGGTAGGGCATAATATGGATCTGTGAAGGAACAAGGAGGATATGACCAAGGAGGAGGTGTAGACCAGGAAGGATGAGCAGGGGGACCCCAAGAAGGCATGAAAGTGGCTTGATAAGGGTCATAATAGGTCTCGGGTGTCCCTTGCAGTTCCTGTTGGTAAGGTCAAGGTCCATGTGGCCAACTTTGGTTCATGTAATAGAGTGATTCAGTGGCTTCTTTGGTTCTCTGATATGCAACTTTAATTCCAGGCAAGGAAGGGCACTGATCTGTAGGATGGTATTCTTCACATACAAAACACACTTCTAGGGAGTGCATTGGACATTCGTTCCTAGGATGCTTTTTAAGGCACCTAGGACAAAAAATGACCAAAGCCCTCTTGGCTTCTTCTTGCTTCTTTTGGATCCACAAGGTATCCAGTTGCATGGCAAGAAACTGCCTCATGTCACTCTTGAAATCTTCCAGCTGATTTTCAAATTCATCTTTGGACAAGATGTTGCTCCCAACATTTCTGCTTGTAGCCATTTGCTTCAGAGGAATGTTTCTTCTTCTTCTCCCCTAGAGGTTCTTCAGATATGTCTTGATGTCCACCCAGGGGTTCTTTCATCACAGCCATCGAAGAAGAACGTTGGCTGTGTGAAGCAGTGGGGGTGTTTGGCAATCATTTTTCTAACTTATCTCTACTCCTACAAGGCATGAAATGAAATCTTTTTGCTTGATTTTTGCTTTTTCCTACTTCTACTTGCAAAAATGAAATAGATTGAACTGCAACTAACTATCTTGCGAAAATGAAAATGCGGAATTTAAATGAAAGCAGGAAAGAACTAATCTACTTTGCTCAAATGAAATTGCAAGAATGGAAATGCTAGTCTACGCTTGTAGAAAGGAAATGCTAATCTACGAAAGCAAGAAATGCTAATCTATGAAAGCAAGAAATGCTAATCTATGAAAGCAGGAAATGCTATGCTACTTTTGCAGAATGGAAATGAAATAAACTACTTAGCAGAAAGTTGTTGTAGAAAATAGAAGAATAGCGACAATCACCAATACTCTGACGCTTCCCCGGCAACGGCGCCAAAAAGATGGTGGGCTCCAGTATTGTAGCAATAATGCTACAACTCCTGGAGCTTCCTATCTCTAATTTATCAACCCGGTAGTTCGTACAAACTTGGAAGCGACGGTGCTGTATGCACAAGTACTAGCTCTTGTCGCAGCTGTCACTTGGTTAGCTGGCACAAGTCCGCTAGGGCTCAAGCCAACTTCTATATGCTCTCAGAAGAAGCTTTATGGGTGATGGACGAAAGCTATCTCGAAGGAAGTTAATCTATTTTGCAAAAATGAACTGAAAGCCAAAAAGAAACACAAACCCTAGCAAACCCTAGCAAACCCTAATTCTACCAGCTAGTCCTACTGATGCAAAGGAAAGAATGCAAACAACGAAAAGAGATGCCATTACTTCTAGGAAGGTAAAATGCATGTGTCTACGTTATCACTATCTGAAGAAAACATCTTTTTGTATTTTTGATTAAGTTGTTGAAATTATCATGCATGTGCTTCTAACTAGTTTTCCACTGTGCAGGGATGGATCAAGGGATGAAATGCTTTGGGAAAGGTTGGGATGGTACAGAGAGAGTCTAAGGGATCCCCAGTATCCTTTCTGAGAGTTTCACAAAGTTTGGATGACATGCAACCGTGTTCATGAACTTCTACAGGAAGTTTGCAGGGGTTTCTACAGGAAGTGCTGTAAGTTTTCTACAGGATGTTCTGTAATTCTTCTACAGGATGGTTCGAAATAGGATTTTTGAGGATGGATGGTTGATGGAAGATGCATGGATGGTTATGGAGGTAGGATGGGGGTCTGAAGTGACCTAGGAACTGATGGATGGAGAGGTGAGATGATGTGGAAGGCTGACTTGCATCAACGAAGGTTTAGGCAATGGAAAAGCAAGAAGGTAGGGTTACGTGGCAAAAGAGCAGATGGGAGATGAAGAAACGGACTTGGTGATGGAGGAGCTGACCTGAACGAGGCTCAGATGAACGAGGAGGTGATGAAGGTGATAGAGATGCCCTGCACAATGCTTATTCAAACAAATCAATGAATTCCTGCAAACAAACCAAGTCCTAGCGAACTCAATCCAACTGTTAATGAATGAGTAAACAGCAGCCTTGTTTGAAAAGAGAACCATATACATCACATGAGAAAGAACATTCCAAAAGATCTAAATGCATACAAACTCCTACCAATCTATTATAAACATGAGAAGCTACTTGAACCATCAAAAGAAACCTAAGTAATAAAGCACGAATTAAATCTAAAGAGCAGATTTTATTTCAAGAACGCAACAAACACATAAAGATAAACAAGGGAGGTACTGGGCGCTTGAGATGGGCCCAACCCCAAGAACTACAGCCTCCCAAGAGCGATTTAGAGCTGGTGCAAAGCTGGATCCATCTTTATTAATCAAGAAATGAAAAGTTACATCAAAACTGTCCACAAGAAGAACTTGAGCATGAGCTGAAAGCAAAGCTAATCTACTGCATGAAAATCGAACTACAAACTAGCTAACTAATGGCTAAAACAAAATGACTAACTGGCTACAAAATGACTAACCACTAGCTAACCAAAATGAGGCCCCAAGCCTTCTTATTTATACAATTTGAGGACCCAACAGTCCTCCTAAAAGTTAGGGACTTGGCTGCCCAAGACTTGTAGTTAACAACAGTCCAACTTGACTTGCTTGGCTGCCCTTGAGCTGATTGATTCGGTGGCCCTTGAACTCCGAGCTGATGGTGGAGAATTCGAGGTAAGGGCCCATAAATGAGGGGGACACCTTCCTACAAATCCTCTAGCTTGTTCTCCCACGAATTTGGCTGCCAAGTGCTCATTAAGACCTTCAAATTTGTCTCCAAGTTGACCAAAAAGGCTACACAAAGCACCCATTAGACTTGTTGGCATAATGACTAACCAAATTCACTCTATTAACATAAAAATAATCAAAAACATGCAATAAACAAATGAGAATGGTGGACCAAGCCAAATTAGGAGGTTGAATGAGCCCAAATAATTGTACATTTTTGGGGCTCATCATCACCCCCCTACTGAAAGTGTTGCTCATCCTCTGAGCAACCAAATCTCTCCCCTCATCTTTGATGGCCCTGGTGGCTTCCTTGGCTAATCATCTCGGCCGATTTCTCCTTTGGCTTCCTTCTTTCAAACTTCCTGTAGAACCAGTTTGCTGGCTTCCTGTAGAAACAGTCTCTGTCTTCCTGTAGAAACAGTCCTCTGTCTTCCTGTAGAAACAGTCTTCAATGTTTTTGCCTGCTTGACTGAAGATGCCTTCTCATTGACCTGTGCTGTGGTTGCCTTGGGTGTGTCCCTACTTGTTTGGCCTTTTTCAGTCTTCTCTGCTCGTGCTTGCAACCGCTTCTCCCTTGGCATTTGTGTTTTTACTTAACCCACAGCTTTGGCTTCAGCAGCTTGTCCTCTTTCTTGCTTTTCCTTCTTGCTTTTTCTGTAGTTTTTCCTGTGATGTTTTTCACTCTATCGAGTCTTGCCATAGAAAAGATAATGGGATTTTTACGATCATTAAAAATACCCATGTGTTCAGCTGCCTGTTCCGGATTGAACAAGAGTTCCTCCATTGAACCATGTAAAGCAGTAAGATGGTGCTGCTTCTCTATATAAGGGAAATAAATCTGCATGTCTGCTCCAGGAGAAACAATGTTGAATCTGGGATCAAAAACATCAATTCCATGAACCACACGATAAAGACTAGGAAGGGTGAAAGCACTGTGGCTCTCATACTATCCCACAGTATCCTTGCTTCCAGCAATGTGCTAGTGATAATAAAATCTGCATGATTCATTGCAATTAGCTCTGCAGTAATTGGCAAGAGAAATGGTATTTTCCTTCATATCGTTTCACTATATGTCTGAATATGGGTATTTGGTCTTCTCCAAAGCATGGGCTGTGTTGCACTGAGTGATTTCTTGTCTATGTGAAATTAGAGATGCAACCAAATTTCCATCATTGTAATTGCCACTGATCAGATCAGGTTGACCTTTTAGCTCTGCCGTTACTTCATTTAATACACCCTCTGAAAATCTTTCCGAGTAAGGCCACACACCAAATCGAGAAACCCATTTCTGCAGAGCTCATTTTGCTGTTGTAAAGGGTACCCGGAGTATCCTTGAATGTTGTGTTCCACGAATTCTTTCAATTCGTTGATTGCATGTTGTACCATAGGCCTCAGGAATCAACCGAGTCACCACAATAATTTCAGGTTTGATCTCCAATCCTTGATGCTTTATCTTTAGCAACCTTTCATTCTTCAATGCATGGTAAAAAAAACTCTGTTTTCGTTGTTCTGAACTCGCCTGCTTGTGAACAGAAGGAGGACTTCGGGATTTCTCTACACAGAGTGCAGAGCTACGTCTCTGTTATGCACACAGCCATATAAAATTCACAATTTTTCACCGGTGAGCCTTAACAGTGTCTCGATTTTTCTACAGGAGGGACTTTAATTGAAGACCCTGAAGAAAATCTCACATGCAGACTACGAAGACAATTCCAGGCAGCAATAAGAAAATGGATTTTGAATTCATAGAAAGACTTGCATACTTCAGTTGAGAATGTCACAAATGCAAAATAATCAGCGGATGGTGAGGGCATTTCACGGTTGCGTTCAATTGGCTGTTTATGGAAGCTTCCACTGATGGAGGGTGAGCTGGCGAGGTGCACGTTGGCCCCATGCAAACTGTAGTTCTGCAATGGCATAAGAGTTTTCTGTAGCAATCTTGATGGCGGCTGCTCTTGTGCTAATAAAAATTACCAACAAAATCCACACTTCCAGTTGTGTGCAAGTTGACTAACAGCTGAGCGCTCATTCTGCGTGATTTTTGGAGTGAGGTGGCACATACGTGCGTCGGCCCATGCAAACTTTGGATCTCCATTGCAGTGTTTAACTATCTGTTCCCTGTTTGTGATCACATCCATCAATCACGCTGCAGTTTAAACGGTCACCACCACCTGATTTCAATTTTCTTCTTGAGATGGCTGAGCACACGTGTCTCATTCACCCGCCGAGTGCTATTGAACTAGATGTGGGTGGCTAGTTAGCTGGCCACCGATTTTTTTAATCCTAACCATCTCATTCATTCATGCAATGCTCAGATTAGATTCATGCAAACAGAGGAATCGGTTTTGTCACGTACCTGAAAGTCGACTGGCTGCTGTGAAGCTTTTTGCTGCATGCATGTGTTGATCTTCATTTGCTGCATGTATGGTGGCTTGACTGATGATTTATGGCTGTTTTTTCTTTTGCAGGTGTCCTCTGGACGGATCTAAGCTGCAGGAGTTCATTTCCACGTTCAACTCTGCCCGTTCAAGCTGCTGCCATTGAATTTTCTCAGGACCAGAACTTCTTTTTGCCATTTCTCCCAAACGGTAGATCGGTTTGATCTGAAACTCGGTGAGCATGTTACTACCATCATTATGCATCTCCCATAGCAAATTCGTGATCAATGGATGCACGGATTTCGAGAAAAATGGAAAATGGCTGAAGATTTCAGAGGTCGATTTCTCGGAAACCGTGCATCGGAATCAGTGAAACTGCTTGGGTAGGCTACTATCACCCATGTGCATCTCCCCATGAAACAGGTTTTGAAACGGATGCACGGTTATGGAGAAAATGCAAAAATGGCTGATGGTGATGGAGGCTGATTTCTTGGAAACCGTGCATCGGAATTGCATGAAACTGCTCAGGCATGTTGTCATCAGCCTTGTACAATCCCCCATAAAACGGTTTGTCAAATGGATGCATGGTTTTCAAGTTATGGCAAAAACAAATTCTGCTCTATGTGTTTTTGCTTCAAGGCACTTTGCATTTTGGTTGCATGGTATGAAAAAATGAATTTTGGCTGTGATGCAGGTATGGAGATGATGGAGGATGAGTTGGAAGACTGCATGAGGACTTCTGAACCCTTGAGGAAGCTAGCATGTTCGCCAAACCACTTTTTGAAATGCATGCCTAGTTTCCCACAATTTCTACAGGAAGTTCCTGTAGAAGCACAATGAGAAGCACAAGGAGGTGAAAAAATGATGGATGAAGGCAAGGGATGGACACACAAGTGCTTGCAGGCCTAACCAATAGACTCCCACCATCAGATTCACTCTTGAAATTGGATTTGGCTCGTCCAAAGGTTCTACAGAATGTTTCGTGTAGAAATACAGAGCTTCCTGTAGAAGACACAGTTTTGAGGAAAGAAGCATAATGACATGAAAAAATGATGGAAAAGGGGTGAGGAATGGAAACATGGATGTGGGTAGGCCTCATGGACATATTCCAAGCCTTCAGGTCCTCCTCGGAGATCAATTTGGCTTTTTTGTAAGCTTCCTGTAGAAGATACGAAACTTCCTGTAGAAGGCACAAAAACTCCTTTGTCTTTGATTTGAGTGCTCCTCCTGTCATGAAACGTCCTTCTTTAACCTGCAATGTCATTGCTGCAACATGAACTTATTCAATGGAGATTAACTTCATTTTTCTTTTTCTTTTTTTCTCTTTTTTTTTGAAAAACAACTAGGGCGCCTCATGGAGGTTTTCACCCTAATTGCCTGCCTTGGGCGCCTCCAAGGGAGGTTTTCACCCAAAGATCTTATTCTCTTTTCTCTTTTTTTTTTCAACCCATTGACCGCCTCATGGAGGTTTTCAATCAATGAGCCAATCTAAGGCGCCTCCGAGGAGGTTTTCACCTTAGATTTCTATTTTCCTTTTTTTTTCATTTTTTTTTCTTTTCCTTTTTTCCCTTTTTTTTTCTTTTTTCTTTTTTTTTTTCTCTACCCTACCCTACTTGAAAAAAACAAAATCATTTTCAAGTATAAGAATACTTCCAATGGAGCCATGTGCACATCGAGATTAGAGACAAGATGATGTGAAGGCTCGGAATGCATGCTTTGACAACTATCCAAATTTCAGAGACAAAATGATTTGACTTTGAAAGTACAAAACATAGCTGAGGAAGAGAGTACTGCTGCAACTTAGTGACTGTCTGGAACCATGTCTCAATATAGCTTTGATATCCTTGGTCCTTTTTCTGATCTGGATCATTCTTCATGTCACCTTCTATCATGACTTTCTCATCTTCCTCCTTTTGCTAATCTTTCTCTTGAATACATGGAGGATTTGATGGTAACCATGAGGAGGCTTTCTCGATCTCTGATTCTGATCTCTTTTCTTCATCAAGTGCAGCCCATGGTTCTTTGATCTCCTCTTTTGAATCTTCTTTTGCTGGATGTGATCCTTCAATGGTAAGATGATCTCTTTTTTGGAATGCTTTTCCTGAGCTTTGGTGAACATCATTGAGCTCACGAGGAATCATTTGCACATGTTGTGCCTCAGATTTGCAATGGGGTTGAGCTGCTCCATTGCATGGTTTTGGAAATGGAGGTACGGGTAGCTGAGTGGAGGTGTGAAATTGAGATGGAGATGGATGGCATTGTGGTTGGGTAGGCATTTGGGGTTGCCTTGGTGGAGGAGGAGGCGATGGTTGTGGATGAGCAGGTGGTGGAGGAAACGAAGTGGGAGGAGGGTTATACTGGGGCCTCCACCCCTGATGAGGTGCATTCCACTGAGGCTGTGGCTGAGCATAAGAGTGAAATGAATGAGCAACTGGTAGGGCATAATATGGATCTGTGAAGGAACAAGGAGGATATGACCAAGGAGGAGGTGTAGACCAGGAAGGATGAGCAGGGGGACCCCAAGAAGGCATGAAAGTGGCTTGATAAGGGTCATAATAGGTCTCGGGTGTCCCTTGCAGTTCCTGTTGGTAAGGTCAAGGTCCATGTGGCCAACTTTGGTTCATGTAATAGAGTGATTCAGTGGCTTCTTTGGTTCTCTGATATGCAACTTTAATTCCAGGCAAGGAAGGGCACTGATCTGTAGGATGGTATTCTTCACATACAAAACACACTTCTAGGGAGTGCATTGGACATTCGTTCCTAGGATGCTTTTTAAGGCACCTAGGACAAAAAATGACCAAAGCCCTCTTGGCTTCTTCTTGCTTCTTTTGGATCCGCAAGGTATCCAGTTGCATGGCAAGAAACTGCCTCATGTCACTCTTGAAATCTTCCAGTTGATTTTCAAATTCATCTTTGGACAAGATGTTGCTCCCAACATTTCTGCTAGTAGCCATTTGCTTCAGAGGAATGTTTCTTCTTCTTCTCCCCTAGAGGTTCTACAGATATGTCTTGATGTCCACCCAGGGGTTCTTTCATCACAGCCATCGAAGAAGAACGTTGGCTGTGTGAAGCAGTGGGGGTGTTTGGCAATCATTTTTCTAACTTATCTCTACTCCTACAAGGCATGAAATGAAATCTTTTTGCTTGATTTTTGCTTTTTCCTACTTCTACTTGCAAAAATGAAATAGATTGAACTGCAACTAACTATCTTGCGAAAATGAAAATGCGGAATTTAAATGAAAGCAGGAAAGAACTAATCTACTTTGCTCAAATGAAATTGCAAGAATGGAAATGCTAGTCTACGCTTGTAGAAAGGAAATGCTAATCTACGAAAGCAAGAAATGCTAATCTATGAAAGCAAGAAATGCTAATCTATGAAAGCAGGAAATGCTATGCTACTTTTGCAGAATGGAAATGAAATAAACTACTTAGCAGAAAGTTGTTGTAGAAAATAGAAGAATAGCGACAATCACCAATACTCTGACGCTTCCCCGGCAACGGCGCCAAAAACATGGTGGGCTCCAGTATTGTAGCAATAATGCTACAACTCCTGGAGCTTCCTATCTCTAATTTATCAACCCGGTAGTTCGTACAAACTTGGAAGCGACGGTGCTGTATGCACAAGTACTAGCTCTTGTCGCAGCTGTCACTTGGTTAGCTGGCACAAGTCCGCTAGGGCTCAAGCCAACTTCTATATGCTCTCAGAAGAAGCTTTATGGGTGATGGACGAAAGCTATCTCGAAGGAAGTTAATCTATTTTGCAAAAATGAACTGAAAGCCAAAAAGAAACACAAACCCTAGCAAACCCTAGCAAACCCTAATTCTACCAGCTAGTCCTACTGATGCAAAGGAAAGAATGCAAACAACGAAAAGAGATGCCATTACTTCTAGGAAGGTAAAATGCAAGTGTCTACGTTATCACTATCTGAAGAAAACATCTTTTTGTATTTTTGATTAAGTTGTTGAAATTATCATGCATGTGCTTCTAACTAGTTTTCCACTGTGCAGGGATGGATCAAGGGATGAAATGCTTTGGGAAAGGTTGGGATGGTACAGAGAGAGTCTAAGGGATCCCCAGTATCCTTTCTGAGAGTTTCACAAAGTATGGATGACATGCAACCGTGTTCATGAACTTCTACAGGAAGTCTGCAGGGGTTTCTACAGGAAGTGCTGTAAGTTTTCTACAGGATGTTCTGTAATTCTTCTACAGGATGGTTCGAAATGGGATTTTTGAGGATGGATGGTTGATGGAAGATGCATGGATGGTTATGGAGGTAGGATGGGGGTCTGAAGTGACCTAGGAACTGATGGATGGAGAGGTGAGATGATGTGGAAGGCTGACTTGCATCAACGAAGGTTTAGGCAATGGAAAAGCAAGAAGGTAGGGTTACGTGGCAAAAGAGCAGATGGGAGATGAAGAAACAGACTTGGTGATGGAGGAGCTGACCTGAACGAGGCTCAGATGAACGAGGAGGTGATGAAGGTGATAGAGATGCCCTGCACAATGCTTATTCAAACAAATCAATGAATTCTTGCAAACAAACCAAGTCCTAGCTAACTCAATCCAACTGTTAATGAATGAGTAAACAACAGCCTTGTTTGAAAAGAGAACCATATACATCACATGAGAAAGAACATGCCAAAAGATCTAAATGCATACAAACTCCTACCAATCTATTATAAACATGAGAAGCTACTTGAACCATCAAAAGAAACCTAAGTAACAAAGCACGAATTAAATCTAAAGAGCAGATTTTATTTCAAGAACGCAGCAAACACATAAAGATAAACAAGGGAGGTACTGGGCACTTGAGATGGGCCCAACCCCAAGAACTACAGCCTCCCAAGAGCGATTTAGAGCTGGTGCAAAGCTGGATCCATCTTTATTAATCAAGAAATGAAAAGTTACATCAAAACTGTCCACAAGAAGAACTTGAGCATGAGCTGAAAGCAAAGCTAATCTACTGCATGAAAATCGAACTACAAACTAGCTAACTAATGGCTAAAACAAAATGAATAACTGGCTACAAAATGACTAACCACTAGCTAACCAAAATGAGGCCCCAAGCCTTCTTATTTATACAATTTGAGGACCCAACAGTCCTCCTAAAAGTTAGGGACTTGGCTGCCCAAGACTTGTAGTTAACAGCAGTCCAACTTGACTTGCTTGGCTGCCCTTGAGCTGATTGATTCGGTGGCCCTTGAACTCCAAGCTGATGGTGGAGAATTCGAGGTAAGGGCCCATAAATGAGGGGGACACCTTCCTACAAATCCTCTAGCTTGTTCTCCCACGAATTTGGCTGCCAAGTGCTCATTAAGACCTTCAAATTTGTCTCCAAGTTGACCAAAAAGGCTACACAAAGCACCCATTAGACTTGTTGGCATAATGACTAACCAAATTCACTCTATTAACATAAAAATAATCAAAAACATGCAATAAACAAATGAGAATGGTGGACCAAGCCAAATTAGGAGGTTGAATGAGCCCAAATAATTGTACATTTTTGGGGCTCATCACAAGGGCTCAAACTTTCTCTGATCAGTCCCTTATCCAGCAACTCTTGTACCTGTTTACGAATCTCTTCATTATCTTTCAGGCTCATTCTATATGTTTCCTTATTCGGTAGACTTGCTCCAGGTATGAAATCAATATGATGACTAATGCTCCTCTTGGGAGGCAACTTATCTGGTAGATCGTCGACTTAAATTCTTCCAACAGCTCCTGAATCTCTGCAGGCAATTCTGAATTTTTTGTGTTTAGCAACATCGTTTTTGTCCTCCTTACAATCGCATAATTTACCTCGTTTTCCTCAATCTGCTTAACGAACTGTTTTCCTCCTATTAACAATGCTTTTGTTCCACTTGATTCTGCTGTATCCTCCTCTTTGATGGGTACAAGCGTATGTTTGATTCCATCTTTCACAAATTTGTAACAATTCATCTTCCCATCGTGCGTCACCTTCCGATCATACTGCCACGGTCTCCCTAGCAGTATATGGCATACGTCCATTGGCATAATATCGCAGACAACTGTGTCTTGGTATTTGCCAATGTGAAATTCAACCTCGCATTGTTCATCAACTAATAGTTGGTGGAATTTTTGTAGCAACGACACCTTGTAAGGTGTGGGATGCTTAAGTCGTTTCAATCCCAGCTTTTCCACCATCTCGGTGGCAACTAAATTGTCTGTACTTCCACTGTCTATGATCAATTTACAACACTTTCCGTGTGATTTGCAAACTGTTCGGAACAGTGCCTTCCGTTGGGTCTGTTCAGCCATCTCCTTGGCTGGCTTCAACAATACTTTGTTTAAAACTAAAGACTCTCCTGTTTCTGCCACGTTTTCTATCTCTCGGGGCTGTGCTTCAGCTTCCTCAGGCTGCGCAACAAATGCTCCCCTCTGGCCAGCGTGCTCGGCTTCCGAGCATTCGAAGGATCTGTGCCCCCACTTATGGCACCTATAGCACTGGACATTAGTCCCCTTTTCATGACCATTTCCTCTTCCTCGCTGATATGGCCGACCTCCTCTGGTGCTATCTCCCTTCTCTGCTGTCCCTGAAGTTCTGGAGCTGCTGCCTTCTTCGCTGTTAGTGGCAGTTCTCCCTCTGCCGTAGGACTGTCCTCGTCCTCTGCCATTTCCTTGCCCTCTCCTATTATTCTATTTCCTGTTAATTTTTTCTTCAGCCTTTACAGCACTCTGAAAGGCCTCTTCTATATTTCGTGGAGAGAGAATACTGATCTCATCTAGTATTTCCAGCCTCAAGCCATTCACGTATCTTGCTGTTTTTTCTGGAGTATCATCAGTATAACCAGCCGACAAGTTTACACGATAAAACTCCTCTGTGTATTCCTTTACGGTCATACATTTCTGCCTTAAATTCTGCACTCTTCGATAAAGTTCAACTTGATAGTCTTTAGGCAAAAATCTGCCCTTCAGTTTTGCCACCATCCTTGGCCACTTTCTTATCGGTAGCTTGTTCATTTGTCTCCTGCCCGCTTGGACACTATCCCACCATAAAGCGGTGTGTACTTTTAACTTAGTCGCAGCAAATCTAACTCTTTTGTCCTCATTGATCTCTTCGTTTTCAAAATACTTATCTAACTCACTTACCCAATCCAGCAGGACATCTGCGGACAGACTGCCATCATAGTTAGGGATCTCAGGTTTGGGTTTGCTGCTAGCTAACAGTACCGATCTCAACAGTCTTAACTCTGGGGCTTCTTCCTCTGATCCGTCTGTAGCAGTTGCTGCCTCTTCTTCACTATCATCCCCAAGTTCTGGGTCTCTTCTCCTACCTGCCTCTACTGCTTCTAAGCGAGCAGTAAGGATTCTCAACTGTTCCCTCAAGCCCTCGTCTGCTACTCTGCGTGCACCTCTTCCACGTCCTCGTCTTTGAACTTCCATCTCCCTCTGTTTTCTTCAAATTCTGCTCTGATACCACTTGATGGGGCCAGCCCACGTGGTCCCGCCGTCAATGCGCTTCCCTTGATGGTGTACCAACAAATGAATATATTAATCAAAAAGATTTTGGATATATGTCAATTGATTTTCAATCTGCGTTGAATTGAGTGGGGTTACGGTGATTGTACGTTGGTTGTTTGTCTGGTGGACATCTGTCCCTCCTCGGAATTCTACGAACCCGCCTTGGTATAGGGTTTCACACCTTCGCGCTCATTTGGTTATTCGTTGTTTCTCCTGGTCATTTGCTCTGTGAGCTCTCGGCGACCCCTTGCAGCTTCACTGTGGTTTTCCTTGCGTTGCTCTGAGGCTTGTCCGCTTGGTTTCCTGAGCTACGTGCTCCTGGTAACCTTCACAGCCTCGATCGTTTGGGACTCGCCCTGGAAGTCTTCCGTTCACCCGGAAAATTGATGAAACCCTGGTAAGGTTTGTGTTCTTGTGTTCTTCTGCTTGTATGTCGACTGTTACTGTGTGTTTGGTGTCTGCCTTAATGGGTCTCCACCTCTGTGCGTCTTTTATCGGTTCACTGTCTGTGTTTTCACGAGTGTTTACAGTTGGTTGATGGCCGTATGGTCCTTGGTGACTCTTCTACAACGCTGGTTCGATTCCTCCACAAACTCGACAGAATTATGGTGGCGTTCTCCGTCGGTTTGTCCGCCAACTTACCTGGTAAGTTCCCTGTTCTATGCTGGACACTTGTACTCCTCTTCTACCTGAGTTTAACGTCTTCGGCTCCTCGTGAGCAGGAAGGTCACTCGAAGGTGTAGTTGCGGTTACAACTTGCCTGTCAGGTAACTAATTCACTGTATTTTATTCATTCCTTCAATTTCCAGTTACCCTGTATTTTGTTCCTTGGAGTCTAATCTCGTTTTGTTGGTTCTCTTCACAGGTGGAGCCACCCGAGGGTTTCGGTGCTTGGACTCTCAGCTGTTCCGAACGAAACACGGGTAGCGTCGTTTTGTTCGTTTGTGGTTTGCTTGACCTTAATGTTACGACTTGTAGGGTTGATATTTTCTTGATGGTCTTGAGCCACTGTCTGTATTTGGTTCTTTGGTCGTTAGGCACCGTCGTTGGTTGTGGAAATGAGTTGGGGTCTTATGGGGTTTGGCTTCTATTTGCAATTAGTTGATTCCCACGTCTGTGAACTGGGTTCATTTCTTTACTTTGAACAGAATGTAAATGAACAATAAATTTTGGATGACTGCATTTTTGTAGTTCTATGAATTCAGCGCTGGAATTGATTTGGGTTGCATTCGTAAGTTCACATACCTGATATGGTTATTTTATGTCTGGTTATTTTTGTTTGAGCTGCCTGTAACTCGGCGCTGTTGCTTCTCCTCCGGCTTTGGTTATCTTCTCCTTTTGACTTAGAACCTGTAGCAATGCATTGACATTCTTCACATGATAAATTAATACCAATTATTACATAGTATTGAGGACGCTGTAGGGATGTATGTGCACAGAAAACAATTATATTTCCCTCTCTGTATTTCTTATTCAGTCGAACCCTCTAATGTGCCTTTTTTCCTCTTTTTAATAGCACTGTTTATAAACTGTTCTAACTGCTGTTAGTTTGTTCAGTTGGTTACATTAGTTATTCCTCATACGGAACTTTGCATGGTTGTCTAATACATTTTCTTTTCATGCTTTTACAACAGTAATTTAACTGTTTGGAAACAACGACTCTAACTAATTACTACTGCTCCTAATTAAAATTTATTACATTAATCTTAGGCAACTTATTGAAAGAAAAGTAAAATAAAGAAAAAACAAGTATACTATCCATCCAGTGAATTAATTTCTCCGTCCTCTTCAGAAACCATATCAACCTCGCTTCTGTCTTTGCCCTGTCAGCGAGATGCTCCTGCATCAGAGAGATGGCAGAGACGAATCAACAAATACAAAGGGGGAACAACCCCAATTGAAGAAGAAATAAGGGGACAAAATGATCTAATTTTTCATTAGGGACAAGATTGTGCATTCTTTGGAACAAAATTAGCAATACCTTTCCACACAGCGGATGTCAACCTTATGGTATAACACCACACCTTGGGATTTATCTTAAATATTGAGGAGAATACTAATTTTTTGGGAAAAGAAATATTGCATTGATATAATCTCTCAAAATTCTCATTGGGAGGTTAACACCTGGTAGTTGCATGATTTTTAAGCTTGTGGTATACATATAACTTTCCTTGCTTGGGTGAAAAGACACATGTCAATTATTACAAAATAAATTATTGAGGGAGTGGCCTCGGAGGTGAGGCTAAGCCCTAGAGAAGGAAATGAACCATGAAATCCCCCTTTGTGAGAAGGAAGAACATCAAGTACAAGAATGGCTCATTACTATTTGCCTGAGAAGTGAGAGGTTGAGTCACAATCCAAGGGGACTATGATGAGGATCTCCTAAGAGGGACCCAAGGTCCTCAATCTCATGTCTTAATTCCTAGAAATCAATTTTTACATGGGGCATGAGTTGATCATATGTTGGGTCACAATGCATAAGCACTTGGACAAGAGGAGTGGGGAGTTGCATGTCCAATTGGATAAAGGGAGGGAACATGATTTCATCGAATACTTATTGAAAGTATGTGTGTCAAGTTGGAAGGAGGCACTAAATATCCTTCTAGGTACACTTGACTCATGGGGAAATAAGCAATTCCTATGTTGAATGGTCATGGGGACAATGTTGAAGGAAATCCTTTGGATTCCCATAGTAGGATACTTAGTTTGACATTCTAATTCATTTAGAACATGTTCATTTGGGAAATGGTGGCCACATTAGGGCCTTCCTTGGGGAAGACTTGGTTAATGTCTAGGTGGAAGTTATTACCGCTTAAATTAGCATCCTTATGAAAGTCGTAATCATGGTGTTATGGGGGTAAGCACACTTGGGAAATGCACCATTGTCACCTTAGTACATTTTCTCATTCACTTTAGGCTATCTTCCTAAAGCCAAAGGGTATATCCCTACCTATGTGAAGTAAACATGTGATAGTAAATCGTTATAATGCATAATATGGTTCACTTCAAAAAACACCTCAATATATGATTAGATGGACTAGTGTCTAATATGTGACAAGATGCCTTAAATAATATTCAATAAGGAACAAGTGTGTAAGCCACCCTAATATAAAGAGGATTAGGAGCTAATTATTACATGCTAGATCTAAAATAAAAAAGGTTACAATAGTAAATACAAACTAGCACCTAGATATCACTCTATAAATGAAAGAACAAGTTACCTATAATGCACAATAGTGAAATATGATTGTATAAAACAAGAGTGAATTATATTATTGAGTTATTGCTTGAGAGTATGTTGTAATATGGACTAGTTCATTGTTGTCCACAAATTCCACATTATTGAAGTTCTTGGTAGCTTTAGAAGGTATTCTACATGAGCATGTTGTATTAGCATTTAGGAGATGGTTGATTGGCTCTTTAGGTGCTTGCTTGGTGGAGTAAGTGATTTATGACTTCTTTCTTAAGTCCAAATTAGGAAAATTACAATTTAATTAAAGTTAATCAATTATTTTGGCCTATTAAGCCAAAGTACTAAGTATACATAATAAAATTATTTAAGTGACTTAGATATGATCTCAACCATTGATCTCAAGTGAGACGAGATCTAATATCGATCGCCAATCACTTATGAGAATAGGGTTAGGGATTTGGCTTAATGAAGTTATAGAATTTTCCTAAGTAAAAGGTGAAAACACACAAGTGGAGGAAGTGATTTTCTCTAGAGCAAGAGGCTCAACTAGACTGAAGAGAAGGGAGGAGCGCAATAGTGAAAATTTAGGAGTATTTCTAGGAGGTTGAGTTCAGGAAATCGAGAGAAGAAGTAGCTAAAGTGCATATGAGACCAAGTTGTGGAGAGTCTAATTTATCCAGTGGTTGATTTTCTTGAGTTCACAGGAGTCGTATGAGGAGGAAAGGAGAGGGACAAATTGTTGGTGTTAGGGGTTGAATTTATCTAGGGCCAAATTCTCCAGGAGGTTGATTTTTTGGTGGGCCAAATTTTTTAGGCCAATTTTTCTAGTGGGGGTCGAGTTACAGGTTAACACAGTGCATTTTTTCTTCATATTTTTCTTTGTGGGTCTAGGCCCATATCTTCCTAATGATTATAACGAAGAAAAAATGTTATTGGTGTATACTTACTATTGTGATGTGATTGATCTCTCTGATTTTATTTTTCCATTGCAAATATTTTATTTTAGAAGCTAAATACCAATGATTTTATTTTCACAACAATTCAGAATTTGATTAAATAATTTTCTAGGAATAAAAATTGTTGAGGTATAAATAAATATGGAATGGTATTGGAAATTTAACATTGGTTTATGCTAAACATATGCAAAAATTCTAGATTTGGAGTGAAGACAAAACAACCCAAGTGTGCAAAAATAGATTTGGAACATGAGGCATTGGTTGATTTTACTAGGTTAATTGATATGTAATCATGAACTTAGCATAAACCTGTAAAAAAGGAGGGTGAATCCCCTTATTTTTTCACCATGAAAAGCTTACAATGAAGGATAAACACAATTTAGTGGTTAGGAGATCAATTTCCCAATTAGATATGTTAAATAAGCTTGAGAAACAATATAGAAATGAAATTTAGGCTAGAAAAGGGTTAGAATACACCTTAAGGTAGCAATCCATAGCCTTTAAGGTTTCACCAAACTTGATTTCTAGTGCTATAATTTAATTTCCAAATTTGAGAAAACACTATAAATCAGCCCAAAAGATGTTAGAATAATTTTTAAAGCACAATGTGGGAGGGGCGATTTGCCTTCTTAGGGTTAGAGATTAACAATGAAGCACAAGCTATTGCACATAGATGTTTATGAAGTAAGATACGATGTTAACTTTTCTCTAGGCAATGCATAAATATTTTTATTTAATTCTTATTTTTGAGTTTCTTTTTTGAATTTTTGGTTTGGTTGATAAGATTATACTTAGTGTTTTATCTCACTTAGGGATTATAGGATCAAGAAGTATACCTCTCCAAGCTTTGGTTATTCCAAGCTTATGGATTAGAATGAGAGACTAGAGCCTTAGGGAAAAGTATTATATTGTCTAAACAAAGTAGGACATGAAAACCAAGCACCCACAAGAAGGATTTCTTCAAGAGAAAACATTCACCAACAAGATCAAATATGGATTGAATAAAACACTTAAAACCTTTGTCAAGGAGCTAAAAGCAAATCAAGATAAGAGATTTGTTGGGAATAATATTGAGGCGGGCGGGGGTGCGGGGGGTGTGTGTGTGAATCAATATTTACAAATCAATAACTTTTTCATTTCCATAATCAGATTTATATACGCTACTTCAGTGAAGGGAACTCGCATGTGCACACAACTATTCTTAAGGCAACTAGCATATATCCAGTGAACTTATAATTCAATTTTCATCATATGTTGATCATTAATTAGTGCATCAATGCATCAATACTTTATTAAACATTAAAAAATAACCATGTGCAGTAATAACAAAATAAACCATGACACATAAGAAACACACATGAACACCAAGATTTAAGGTGGAAAACCGATGTGGGTGAAAACCACCTGCTGCTGTCATCTCTGTCTTCTTTTAATAATAAGAAAATCTGTTTACAATATTGTACTGGTGTAGACTCATAGCAGTACATAGGCACCCACCTGCAGAAGGCTACGACCTTCTCTCGTTCTCCAGCTTCTACTGGAAGGGATCTACAACCCCCTAGTTCTTGTACTAGCCGATATGTTTACTAGTATGTAGGCTCCGACCTACAGAAGGATACAACCTTCACTCATTCTCCAGCTACTATTAGAAGGGAGCTCCAACCCCCTGATCAAATCACCAGCCACTACTGGTAGGAAGCTTTGACTTCCTCACTAAAGGCTCCAACCCTCAATATCCTCCAGGGACCACGTTTCATAAATTTTCACACTGGATACTCCTCGTACACAATACTACAATATGAAGGCCACGTTTCACCAAATTATCATACTGGACCCATTAGTAACATTGAAGCTCAAAATCAATAACCATTGCAATACAACCATGAAAACCAATCACTGAAACTCAATCATCAATCTCTGACATAACTGAAACCAATCATCAATCTCTGAATTAACCATAACTAAATCAATCAATCATTGAAACCTCTGACATACTGAATCAAACAATCACTGAACCTATGACATACTGAATCAAACAATCACTGAACCTCTGACATACTGAATCAACCATTCATTCAAACTTAATCAAATTCAACCAATCAACTGGAATAGATAGATCAATGTAGCTAGTACACAGATCTGAACCCAGAACACTGCATCAAAAGCTAGAACCAAATATAACCTCAAAAATCATGTGTTAGACTATATACAATCCTTCAATGAAGCCAACTTGCATGTATACGCAACTTCCTTTAGCCCATCCTGCGTATACCTATAAAGATACTGAATCATAAAACCTCTGAACCACAAACTGTATCAATCAATGGCATTCTGAATATCTACTATCATATTACAGAGTCCTAAATAGATAGCAACAAGGATTACCCTTCTTTCTCAATCAATCAATCAATCAGACTCAATTTCCGTATACATTCATTTCTACTTTAAGATCTAAGAAGACATCATTGAAAAACAACAGAAAAACAGTAGCACTGATATGATAGATTAGTCATCGCTAAACATCAAGATCTTCTTTTGCATACGCTACTTGGAAGAGTCAAACCAGCGTGTATATGCACCTTCACCAAAGTGAACCAGCGTATAGATTTGCAAATACTTACTTATAACTTCGTTGCAATTTTAGACTTCAGACATACCCAGATCATCACATATAAAGGATAAAACGTGCATTAACAATTAGATCTAGCCTATCCATTATCAGATCACATAATGATAAGTCATTATGATCCTGATCCATCATTAGATCTCATCCATCATCAAATGCTCAGGTGCATACTTAATTTAGATCAATCAAAGCATGAGAAACCCATAACATGCATATTTTATTTTGATCTAACACTTCATAAGATATTCATTACTTCTACACTTAGCCCTTTGATCTTCTCCTCATATAGTTTTAGCCTTTCTCAATACCTCAGACCAAAAAAACGCTTACAACATGTGGTATTCTTGGACGAGATCAAATAGTCATTACTCTGCTCAATATTGTGGGCTAATACCATGGTATTGACCCTTGGTATTCTTTCACCTTAATTTCCTTAATTTTTCATCCCATATGTGCTTTTTATTCTACGAAAGTGCATGCAAACGTATACGTTCTTTTTGTACAGTGAACCCACGTGTACATGCTCTTTTTGTACAGTGAACCTGTGTATACAACTTAACATACTTGAAAATGTATTTTTTCTTCAACTTCTTGATTTTGATATGTAGTCCTTTGTTCCTTCATCCTATTATTTTGTACCATTACTTTGTTCCCTCTGAATAGATCTGTTATAATGTGATTTTCCATTGTACATTACTTCCAAACTGATTCCTTTGAACTGCCCTGCATTTTGTCCCATCTACAAACACAACTGCCATGCATTCTGTCACATCTAATATATCTCTTGTAGATTCATCTAGTTACCATATACAAGTGAGTTGTTTTGCTACAAGTGGGTTGCCATCAAGTACAACACATCCATCATAATGCCAACAATCTCCCCCTTTGGACTTGATGGCAACCATATTGGTGTTGATTACTGCAAGCTGTAGAAATTGTTAGAGATAACAATCAACCCAAAATACTCTCCCCCTTTGACATCAAGGGCAAAGGGTGTTCCAAGATACTCCCCCCCCTTTAATATCAAGGGCAAAGGGATGAAGACTTCCATATCTCAACAATTGAATATGAACATTGATCATGCTCCCCCTAGGCAAATACTGAATTCTCTGATTAAACTCCCCCTTTGTACATGCTGAGATGCACTAAGCCATCCATGCTCCCCCTGAGCACATGCAGAGTCTCTGCAAAAATATTTTCCAAAAGAATAACATGACTCTATAACTCGATTATGTGAGTATGACCTTCCTATCACCAATGATTCATACATAACATCAATCTCCCAACCAAGTGGGGATATACCAAATTTGACTCATCTACCCAACCAAGTGGGGATATACCAAATTTGACTCATCTACCCAACCAAGTGGGGATATACCAATTGTTTATACATGACTGAAATATAGCAATTATTACATCATCCTTCCCATGCATAGTGGGGGTAAAAATTACATCATATGACAAAAAAAGACTCATTAAAAGACTATGACAGTCAGAGACATATTATGGGCCTTTATATGACTTTTACATCAAATGATATACATGACATTTATAACAAAGACCAAAGGTCTAAACAAGACCATGATAGTCATCAACAACTATCATACATCATATATGATCTTCTCCATAAGCATCTGTCAACAACATCCAGACCAACAACCTATATATATCCATCATTAGTTCCCAAGATATGAAAACATCATCAACCTGTCATATAGATATCAACTCATCCTCTTGATTTCATCAACTTGCTCCGTTTCCTTAGTAGAAAGAGTCTTATCATAGCCTTCCATGAATCAACTAAGAATATGTCATATCTGCAGGCAGTAACACAAAATCATATCATATGTATGTGAAAACACATAGTCATCATCTATGATCATAACATCATCATCAATAAGTGCATGATTTTTCCACAAGAACCCTCAATATATCAACCATGTATCATCACTAGGAAACATCCCACATATGATAAGCATCAACCATGATAATCAACCTATGTGAGTATCAAACCTATCATCATAGAGTAAGAAGTAATCATCATTATGTGACTAAGTAAGCCATGTCTTCAAATAGCTATATCTTCATGTGATCAAATATTGATCCAGGACCTTAATGATAACTCAAATTTTAAAGCGTTCAAAAGAATGTCGAACCTGCGCGACCGGATAGATCTCGTCTTCCTGATTCCGGCACCGTGAACGGTTCAAAAAACCGACACTGTATGAAGGAGTTATCGCAATTTGAAAAGTCCAGTAAACTATAATTTATGGACATTTGACCAAGAATAAATTGATTTTCGAAAATATTAAAAAAGAATATTCCAAGGAATATCCCAGATTAACCAGATTTAGTGGAGTATCCCTAGGGGACACTGACTAAATGCATTCCAGGAGTTGTTTTCGACTAGGGAGAGTGAAACAAGAGGCTAGCTAGGCTAATTGGAGCCTTTTGAAGCCAATGGAATAGTCCATAGAAGCTGAAGAAGCCATCTTCAAGGAGATTTTCATCCAGGGAGATTTTGGAGCTTAGGGCCACCAGGGGTTGGAGGCAGTTGCAGGAGCTACTAGTACTCGTTCTCAATGAACCAACAATCATTCCTGACTGTAATGAGCCTTTTGAATCCATTGCAGGGATTTTCAGAAGCATTTGGAGACTTCTAAAGGCCGAGATGCTACAAGGAAGTTTCAGGCAGCCCAATGCCAACCGTGGAGGAAGGCCTAGTTTGGTGATGCAGTGCTCATTTTGAGAAAATGACCAGTCTATTGTTGATGTATGATATGTGCTGGAGATAGTAGAAGAGGTTTTAATGACAGTTGAAGAATTCTGAAGGAGTTATTGCCATCAAGAAGCTCAGGGTATCTCAGTGCATCAATTGAAGGAATTAAGTCTAAGGGACCTTAGATCTGTTTGCAGAGTGATGACAACCATGAAATGGATATAGATGGTTTTCTAAGCCCACTGGTTCAGTTCAATAACCTTTGGAGTTAAGTGTGGAACTTGTAAAAGAAACTTTTCCATAATCCCAAAGAGCCAAGTCGAGATGACAAAAGCTCAAGGAGACATAGCCCACGATATTCGGGTGAACTCCTAGATTAAATTTGCTGTTATGTGTTGATGTTTATTTGCTGCATTATATGACTATTATGTGTGTTTAATATCAGCATAAACAAATGGATTTAAAGCAGTTAAACAGTTAAAAATAAACAAAGACATACACCTGTTTCAAGTAATTAATTCCGCAATTGTCAACATAAGCTAGATCATATATTTGTTAAGCTTTGGAGTGGGAGGTTCTTGTAAGCATAACAAGTTATCAAAACCCTCATTTCAGATAATCATGAGACCTGCAATAACATCATTCTCTTGGAAAACCAACAATATTTATCAATATGCAACTTAAGTAATCATCCATGTATCTAGCATAATGTGTATCCATCAAAGAGATAGCAATATGTATCTAGCGACCCATGATCTCATAGTCATTTGTCAAGCTTTCTGGATACCATCAAGAGCAACAATCCTCAACCAATATATCATGTGAGAGCTAAGAACTATGGGAATCCTGTACCATAAGAAATTTATGCATCTTGAAGGCATGATGACATCAACATAAAAGAAATGAGTGACTCATCATGAAGTTGTGTACTCAAGATTTGTACTTATCCTTGTCCTTATGAATATCACCATGTAAGCAACATATCATATGTACTGTATGCATAATCAAAAAGGTTATCCACAATCATCCATGAATTTGATTTGAATAATAACTATGTGGCTCAAGCAATATAAGTATCATCTGAGATTTCATCATAGGCAACTCATGACTACAGCATAGCATGATGTATCATTTAAACACTTCAACATATAAGCATCATCACCATTTATAAGAATCATTAGGTACCAAATACTTCTAAACATAATGCCAACAATGCATTATTAGAAGCATGGCATATTCTCCCCCTGAACCTGTGCCACTTGTTCACTGTTAGATCTGATCATTACAAATATCAATAAGAATCATTAAGGCATCATCATCAATCAGATATACATCAAGTCATTGAAAACTTATGAGGGTCAAAATCACTTCTAAGTAACATGCACTAACTGTAGTCATCAATCATCTAATCAGAAAAGATAATTGATAATTGTTTGAACCATATCAGACCCATTTTCTGAGTCTGTCCCACTGCCTTTTCATCAAAACAACATATACGCGATTGTGCAGCTTCGAACTCGCATATATACGCGACTTGTCTTCATGATAACTGCGTATGAGAATTAGAACACTAAAATTTCATACTCTCAGTTTCTCCTGAGTTTGTTCTGTCTGTATACTAAGCTATACCACATATTTCTTCCTGTACTTCCTTCTTCTTCCATACCTTGGAGTGTGATGACATTTCCTCCTTTTGGTATGTTGGCCGAATTTTGCTCCTGCATTCTTTTGCTATATGCCCAAACTTGTTACAAGCATAACATATTATATGTTTCATATTACCTCTATAGCAGTTAATGGCTTTGTGACCAAACATATTGCAAGAAAAACAATATCCCTTAAAATATCTGGAAGATGATGATCTTTTTGTGTGACTGTTATTAGCTTGAACCATTCTACTTTTGCTTGTGGCTGCAACATGTCCAGAATTATGACATATAAAACATTCAACATTATTCATTAGAGGAAAGAATCGATTAACACTTCCATGGTTAGGAGTAAATGATTTTCTTTGAAGACTTTCTTTCCTTGGTTGTTGATGGGGTTGACCTCTTATGTCCTAGTTGAGAATTTCAGATTTTGTACTAGAGTTCCTTTCTTTAGTTTGTGAGCTAGATTCACCTTTAACAGTTTCATGAAAACCAAGACCAGGTTTGATGGCAGGAGACCTTTGACTACTAAGAATATCATCCAAAATCTTAGTACTATCTTGAAATCGTAAAATTTTATCCTTTTCTTCTAATTTGCCTTTTAGGATATTTACCTCAGCCTGATATTCAAGATACTTCCTTCTTCCACTTGTTGCCTTAATTTGATAATTTCATTTTCTTGTTCTTCAAATGCTTGGAGTAGTTCTTCATTTTGCTTATTTGAATTTTTGAGATCTTCTTTTAGAGAAACGATCACACCTTCAAGACCTTCACAGTAGCTAGTTCTTTCTAAAAGTTCCTTGGTTGTTGTGTCCTTTTCATTCACTTCAATTCTCAATGATGTCACTTCATCTTGCAACCTTTGACATTGGTCTTCCTTTTCCTTGTACTGCTTCCTTACTTTGTTTCCTTCCTCCAACTGGGCTTTTAATCTAGTAACTTCTTCTTTGTAGGCACATTCCCTTTTATCAATTAGATCCTTTTGATCTCTAATTGTGTCTGTGAGATTTTTAAATTCTTCCTCTATTTGATTTCTTTCTCTTTCACCCATAAGAGAAAATTCAGTTGTTTCACTGTCACATTCATTATCTTCAAATGAACAGAGAAATGTATCACCAGAGGACAATAAATTCGTACCTGATAATTCTTTTGCTTGTTCATCTTCATTCTGAGGTGATTCGAAATCTGGGGAGTTGCTTCCACATAATGGCCAATCGTCTCTTCTACTGTCACAGCTCCCTTGAAATGTTTTCTTCTTTTGAGGTGCTTTCTTATTTAAATTCTTTCCCATTGTTTCTACGAATATCCTTCAAGCGATTAAGCTTCTGCCAAAGGACCTACTTTGATACCAATTATTGGGAATAATACTGGGGGGGGTGAATCAGTATTTACAAATCAATAACTTTTTCATTTCCATAATCAGATTTATATACTCTACTTCAGTGAAGGGAACTTGCCTGTGCATGCAACTGTTCTTAAGGCAACCAACTTATATCTAGTGAACTTATGATTAAGTTAATTCATCATATGTTGATCTTTAATTAGTGCATCAGTAATTTATTAAACATTAAACAGTAACCATGTGCAGTAATAACAGAATAAACCATCACACATAAGCAACACACATGAACACCAAGATTTAAGGTGGAAACCCAATGTGGGTGAAAACCACCTACTGCTGTCATTTATGTCTTCTTTTAATAATAGGAAAATATGTTTACAATCTTGTATTGGTGCAGACTCATACCAGTACATAGGCACCCACCTGCAAAAGGCTACAACCTTCTCTCTCTTTCTCCAGCTTCTACTGGAAGGGAGCTACAACCTCCTAGCTCTTGTACTAGCCAATATGTTTATTAGTACGTAGGCTCCGACCTATAGAAGGTTACAACCTTCACTTGTTCTCCAGCTGCTACTGGAAGGAAGCTCTAACCCCTTGATAAAATCACCAGCCACTATTGGAAGGAAGCTTCGACTTCCTCACTGAAGGCTCCAACCCTCAGTATCCTCCAGGGACCATGTTTCATAAAATTCCACACTGGATACTCCTCATACACAATACTACAATATGAAGGCCACATTTCATGAAATTTTCACACTGGACCCGTTAGTAACATTGAAGCTCAAAATAAATCACCACTACAATACAACCAGGAAAACCAATAACTGAAACTCAATCATCAATCTCTGACATAACTGAAACCAATCATCAATCTATGAATTAACCATAACTGAATCAATCAATCACTGAAACCTCTGACATACTGAATCAAACAATCACTTAACCTCTGACACACTGAATCAAACAATCACTGAACCTATGACATACTTAATCAACCATTCATTCAAAATTAATCAAATTCAACCAATCAACTGGAACAAACAGATCAACGTAACCAGTACAAAGATCTGAACCTAGAACACTGCATCAAAAGCCAGAACAAACTGTAACCTCAAAAATCATGTGTCAGACTATATACGCTCCTTCAATGAAGCCAACCTACGTGTATATGCAGCTTCCTTTAGCCCAACCTGTGTATATCTCTAAAGATACTGAATCATAAAACCTATGAACCACAAACTGTATCAATCAGTGGCATTCTGAATATCTACTGTCATATTACAGAGTTCGAAACAGATAGCAACAAGGATCACCCTTCTTTCTCAATCAATCAATCAATCAAACAGACTCAATTTCCTTTTACATTCAGTTATACTTTCAGATCTAAGAAGACATCATTGAAAAACAACAGAAAAATAGTAGCACTAATCTGATAGATCATTCATCCCTAAATATCAAGATTTTATTTTGCATACGCTACTTGGAAGAGCCAAACTAGTGTGTATACGCACCTTCACCAAAGCGAACCAGTGTATAGATCTGCAAATACTTATTTATAACTTCGCTGCAATTCCAGACTTCAGACATACCCAGATCATCAGATATAAAGGATAAAACATCGTTAACAATCAAATCTTGCCTATCCATTATCAGATCACATAATGATAAGTCATTATGATCTTGATCCATCATTAGATCTCATCCATCATTAAAAACTTAGGTGCATACTTAATTCAGATCAATCAAAGCATGAGAAACCCATAACATGCATATTTTCTTTTGATCTAATGCTTCATAAGATATTCATTACTTTTGCACTTAGCCCTTTGATCTTCTCCTCCTTATATAGTTTTAGCCTTTCTCAATACCTCAGACCAAAAAAACACTTAGAGCCTGTGGTATTATTGGATGGGATCAAATAGTCGTTACTCCGTTCAATATTGTGGGCTAATACCATGGTATTAACCCTTGGTATTCGTTCACCTTAATTTCCTTAATTTTTCATCCCATACATGATTTTTCTTCTATGAAAGTGAGTGCATACATATATGCTCTTTTTGTACAGTGAACCCACGTGTACACGGTCTTTTTGTACACTGAACCCATGTATACAACTTAACATACCTAAAAATGTCCTTTTTCTTCAACTTCTTGATTTTTATCTGTAGTCCTTTGTTCCTTCATCCTATTCTTTTGTACCATTACTTTGTTCCCTCTGAATAGACCTGTTATAATGTGATTTTCCATTGTACATTACTTCTAAATTGATTCCTTTGAACTGCCTTGCATTTTGTCACATCTGTAAACACAACTACCATGCATTCTGTCACATCTGATATCTCTCCTGTAGATTCATCTAGTTACGTATATTCATCTAGTTACCATATACAAGTGAGTTGTTTTGCTACAAGTGGGTTGGCATCAAGTACAACACATACATCGTAATGCCAACAATATTGAGCATTTACCAAGATTGTAAAGGAGAATGGAAGAAATAGAAACACTACATATCCTCCTTCCAAGTGATAATCTTACCCTTTAATGGATTGATCTCAAGAACACTTTTGAGGGTTCAATTATTCCCATGGGATAATTTTCAATGTTTTTTCCAAAAAAAGATTCATTAATTTATGTTCGTTGCTAAATTGATTTTCCAAAATATTATTATTTTACTCTAACTATCACTAAAATTTTATAGACTATATAAAATCCTTATAAATTTGAATACTTTCACAAAAGTATCATCAAACATTTTGTGGTCAATATTTTGAGAATTTCTAAGATTCACCAATGTTTATATACTTTAAGATAGGTATGAATCCTTAAAATTTTCTCTAAGTTCAATTTTGATAACAGTGTAGGAATCTTGAACATTGACAATAATACCTTTAATGAATCAAGAAAGAGGGAGCTCCCAATATTGATGCTAAAATCTCCAAGAAAGATCTTTTATTAATGGCTTGTAAAATGATAACCAACGACAACAATGTTTTGGAATGAAAGGAGAGCCTTTACTTATAAATTAGGCTTCTAACTTTTCATTCTCTATTCGCTAAATATGCATAAGAAAATAAATAAAAAGTGATTCCTTATACACATAAGCGAAGAGACTAAGTCTAAAATACAAGTAATGATGCCAAATATGCATAAAACCCCCATGAGAAGAGGACATCTCCCTTAGAAGTGGAATGGCTTGCCTCGTAAGCACAAATTCCCTTGGAAAAACCTTTTAGAAGCATTAAATTATGGCAAGGAACTATCCTAATTCACTTTTAGACCGAGATCTATCTTATTTAGGTAAATGACCTCTCAAGCAAGTGAATTAACCATTTTATAAATGGATGGTTCCTTGGGACGGGCTAATAAGTCCTCAAAAAGTATCTTTAAGTAATGCCCACATAACCATTTTAAGTGAGAACCTTTAAAAGTCACTTAAATGAACCCTCCACGTTACAATTATGATCAAAAGTACCCTACAACTATTATAAGTAGTCCAAGCATAGGTTGTCCTTCATAATTAGTAATAATAAGTGAAAAAAGTGACAAATTTTGAGGGTGTTCTTCATTATTCGATGTGGCATGTGTATATGAGTTCATGGTCAAAGTGTGACATATAAATATAAAAGGATTCCATGTGGGGTATAAAACAAGTTTGCTAAACCATAGGTGTGACAACCTTTTCATCAAGAGTAACACCTTTACATAGCCTATAAATTAATGAGTCTCTAGGGTATCCCTTAATCTATGTGTCCTAGCATATCCACCTCAATATGCTCGCATACCTAACCATGACATAAATTTCCAACACAATGGGTTGTTGCTACCATCAAGGGATAGTCAACCATAACAAAAAAACCAAGAACCTTGAAATTGGGACTAGAAGGATGGGCCATGACCAACCACTAAAGGGGTTTGGGATTCCAATTAGATAAACACTTCTACATCAATTATCCCAACATGGAAAAATACAATACATAGATACAACAATAACCACACTTTTGGCTCTTCATGATGGTCACATTTGGAGAGAAAATGTAGGGTACGGTGTAGAGAATTTGAGTTTTAACAGCTAGTTCCAAGTAGGGGACATGTGATCATCTACATGGTGCATGAGAATTCCAAAATCGCTAGAAACTTGTAAACCTGAAAAATTCTCGCCAAATGGATGTCAAATTCAAGGGAGGGATACAGAGATAGGTGCCTTATCCCTTCCCTAAGAGATAAATAAATTTGTGTATATGAAATAGAATCAAGTACTAGTTAGTAGCACTGACTCTCAAAGAATTTCATACAATGTGAGCATCACTTTTTTTTATTCAAACAATATAAAATGCGGAAACTAAATGAAACTCACAATTAAATCTAATTCTCATGCTAAAGAGATTATTCATCTTGCCCTACTCTAACATAGGAAACATAACATGTTAAGCAAAACCATAATTCCATTGTAACCATTTGACGAGTTCATTGATGTCACAGAGTTTACATTGTTCTTGATCACAAACCAAAATAATGAGACATCAAACCTTGAGTAAACATATGCCAAAAATTCCTTCACCTTGGACGAAATATGAGGTAGGGTCATGATCACATGCAAAAAGAATGAAAGCATGCTATTGTTTACTTGTATTGTTGGAAGCCTCTTCAACCCAAGGGTGGATGGGGATGATGTAATAATATTTCTCATTTTAATCATAGGACAACTCATTAATGTTACTCATAAAACATGAATCACGAGGTACTTTGAGGGTAGGCCTAAAAGAAACCCACAAGAAAGTTATGGCCCCTCCCTGTTCTCTCTCTCTCTCTCTCTCTCTTTCTCACACACACACACAAATGAAGAGGAAACTAATCAAATCTAGAAAAATGAAATACCATGACTTATGGTTGTATGGCCTAGAATTTGAGGTTGAAAAATATTGAAATATACCTAACATTGATCATGTTACAACCTACAAAATGTTGCAATTTAAAATCCCAATTATTGGATGGGTTTTCATGCATAAGAGATTCATGAATTAGGGACATCGATGCTTAAAAAAATTCTATTGTCATTTGGCCATGAAAATCCCCTTTTCACATATGTAAATTATTCTTGTTAGTGAGTTAATATAGTTATTCCTACATTGTGGAGTATATTTAACATTCCTTAATTATGTTTACATATCCACATGGCCAAAAATGCGCAATCCTATCTTTAAGGCCTTAATCATCACCTGTGGAATAAATGGGAACACCATTAAAATAAAACAACTTATATTCCATTTATGTTTTCAATATGGAGAAGTGTATCAATATTTTCAATCTCTTTTTTATCACACTCTCCATCAAATAAGGGTTTAGTCATTTTATTATCCTCTTCCAAATCACTAAAAGATATGATCATAAGACTCAAATGTTTGAAAAATAGGTTAGCATATCGAACCTTTGCTTTCATGCAAAGAAGAAAATGTGGATACTTGGATGTTCTTGTCATCGAGCTTCTCTTTATTTACTTGTATAAATGTGTATTTATTTACACTATAACATGAGAATACTCTTTGTCATTCTTTTCTTCTTGAGATGATGAAACAAAATCCTTAGTCATGAAATTTTATCATTAGATATTACTCATTTCTATTGGACACCTAATCCATAAGGGTTGGTGTGGAGGAATTCCAATGGCTATCGAAATTCCTATACTGGTAACATGAGAAGACTCTTTGTCATTGTTTTTTTCTTGAGATATTGAAACAAAATCCTTAGTCATGGCATTTCATCATTAGACATTAGTCATCTTGTTAGACACCTAATCCATAAGGGTTGGTGTGGAGGAATTCCAACAATTATTGAAAGTCCAAGAAAGGTCTTGGAATATGAAACCAAGGATAACGATAATGTATTTATATGTACATTATTGTGAATAAAATGGATTCCACAATTATTTAATCTAATTCTGCGAGTTTAACCTGATATCAGAGTAACCACTTGTTTTATGTCCATAGGATTTGTGACCACTAGTTTTGTGGTCCTCCTCCGATTTTTGGTTTCTACTCGTTTCTTTGTTCAACTTGGAACTTCTTCTTACGTAGTTTTGATCATGTTTTGTACTTCATGCCACTTTCTTCTTGTGCCCATTCTCTTGGTGCCTAGCCTAGTGCAAGTTATCTACGCAAAGTTGTTTCTATGTCATTTCTTTGCACACTGTTTTAGCTGTCCTCTATGCCATTATGTACCCTCCTTCCTGCAGAAACTTTGCCTCTTCCTGTCAGTTATGCCTTTCTAGGCTCAAGTCTCATTAGATCATACTAACCAACAATAAGCCCATGTTTTTGAGCGAGGTTCACTCCAATAGCCTCAAGAAATCCTCGAAATGAGACAACAGAAAGAAGAAGAATGACACCCTTCTGTGGTTTGCTTCATTGTTTTGTTCCAATTGTGGGTTTTGTTCTCCATTTTTTGAATTTCTGGGCAAAGTTAACAGGCACCCATCCATTTTGATCACTAATATCTTTTTGAAATTGTGGTTTGGAGCACTTAGATTTACTGTTGGGTTTATTCTGTTTCTTAGGAGTGTCAGTCGAGATGCTGTTCTTTGTCATTTTATTAAGACGATTCAAATATGTATTCAAAAATTGATTAACACCAAACATTTTTTGGACTGCCATATTGTGTAAAAATTTCCCTCTTTTCATACTTATACTACTCTTCATAATTATTCGGAATGGAATTTTCTTTGATACAGGAAATTAATAAAGCTTACCATTTGGATCGAGGGTTTTGTTGGCCAAATAGTGTGCATTGTCACAAAAGAATAGATATTCATATTAAGACCAAACAATGGTATGGTATGATACACCTACCTGCCACGCAATATGAACTAGACTTGGATTTCGATGACCTAAACTCATTGGTGCACCAAAATTATTTCCAAGCAAGGATTGCTACTCTATGTTTCATCCCAATCAATAGAGGTTCATTAACAATTTTTATTGAGAAGCAAATACATTTACAACATAAAATTGTTGGAAGAAGGTTTTTATGGATATAATTAAGAATAGATGTAATATTGCTTAGCATGCACTATTTGATTCTCTAAGAATTAGATTAAGAGTTGATTCAATATATCAACTTTCTCAATTCTAGTTTCTTCTAACACTTGATTTGATTTGGAAGTATTATTTGGAGGTATATTTTTCTCAAAATTTAAAGTCAATTTGCATTGTAAAAGGGTCTATTTTCAGTTGAAGGCAACACCCTTAATTCGTTAAGCCTTTATTTTTGCTGAGAAAATGGCCAAAATTGATGGATTACTATAGTTATTAAGCATTCTAATCATGTCTACTCCTGAAAACATAGTCAAAATCAACAAGGACACTCTCTCTGACATTCAAACTTGTTTGCGAAATGCACAAGACAAGATTGAGTTTTTGTAAGTCAAATCTTAACTATAGCAAGATGAGATACAACATAAGAGTTATAATTCCAAACTGGTTTTTGTTAAGAACAATTCTTTGTTTGAGTTTGAGACATACTCCAATCAACAACCATAAATTGTTCAAATTAGTGAGGTTGATATTGATTCACATCAAATTCCCATTTTAGGAAGCAAATTTGCATAAAGATGCAGTGGTTCAACTTGCACTTGCCAAGCCCATCATCAAACCTTGGGAAGTTGTTAAAAATTGGAACAAAACTCATATTGGATATGAAAAGGATGTGTCATTTCACATTCCAAACTATTCCAAACCCATCGAATTTCATAGTGGTGGATTTCTTCAAGATGATTCATCTTCAACTTTTCCCCATCCTACTCCTCTTCCACAACCACTAAGTTAGAGTTTCAAATGCCAACATTGTGATTAAGTTTAGTATTTTGATCTTCACCCCAATAAACATTGTGGAAAACACGCTCATTATTTAGATAAATGCTCTAGACATAAGAGTCCTACAATATAAAATATTCACCTTGCATGGTTTCTTCTTGGTAATGCTTTTCAACAACCAAGAATATATATCAGTCATACCTCAAATTTTTCTTAGGTATTGACATGTCTTGCAATGGATATTGCTTCATCTTCTCACCTTGTATCTGAAAATGAGGGAATTTATGGTTCGTTAATATATTTAAAGATTTATCAAGTGAGCTTGATCCATAACTTGAACCAAAACCAACTACCAGATCCTAGAGCCAGAGTCAGCCATAGCTAAATTCAGAGTTGTAGCCAGAGATAGTGTCATGCTCCATGAGCATGAATTTTGGTTGGTGACATGCCTTAAACCACCACTGATAGAAGACTTTGGTTTCTGCAACATCAATTTGTGGTCATCTTCAAGCCGACATTAGTTTGTGGTCATCTTTAAACCATTATCAGGGAGCACTTCCGTTTCATAGAAGACTTAATCTTCTATCTAGATTCAAAACTATTCCAGGATTCACTACTTTGAGATTTAGTTCCAAAGTTGGTGGTTAGCCTTAAAACACCACCGATAGAGACCTCAAGTTCTTCCACCTCTTTTGGTTTGTGGTCTTCCTTAAACTACCATTTCAGAGTGCATAATCAGTGATTGGCTTCCATGCATTTTTATATTCCAATGCTCTTCTTCAACTCACATACACCCCTTCAGGTTAGGGGGGGCATGTTGGACACCTAATCCGTAAGGGTTGGTGTGGAGGAATTCCAACAACTATCGAAAGTCTAAGAGGCCTAATGTAATATGAAACTAAGGGTCAGGACAATATATTTATATGTATATCCTTGTGAGTAAAATGGATTCCAAAATTATCTAATATATTGTATATTTGATTTATATTTATTGGAAGGAAAGGATGGACGCAGTGCTGGAAGACAACGGGCTGAAGGAATTCATAACAAAGATATTCCTAAGCCTCCAACAATAGATGCTCAAGATCTGGAAGAGTGGAATAAATGTGCAGAAAAGGCAAGAAGGATCATACTAGAAAGAGTTCAAGATCATATTGTCTCGAACCTCCACATGAAGGATACACCATATGCAATGTAGCAAGCCTTGAGCGACTTGTTTCAAAACAATAGTGACCACAGGAAGCTAGCACTGAAGGAAAAACTTCGAAAGATAAAGATGGAGAAGGGCGACACGATACCACAATACTTGAGAAGGTTCACCCAATATTAGGATGAGCTTGGGAGCATTGGTATTACAGTTGCTAAAGATGATATGGTCAGCATAGCACTTCTACACCTTCCTAAGAGGTGGCACAAAACTACAAGGATTCGGTAAATGGGAGGGAGCATCTACCAAAGTGGGAGTGTTTGTGGTTCGACTTGGTCAAGAAGAGATAAGGTGGAGCACCAGAGATGGAACCTCATCCAAGTAGATGATAAGGAGCAATATGCCTTAGCTAGAAAGGTGAAGAAAGGGAAAGGAAAGAAATTCCAATCCAAAGGAGATTCAAGACAGGGCGGCAAGAATATGGACTTGTTGAAGATTAAATGTTTTCACTGTCATGAGCTGGGACATTATTCCATGAAGTGTCCAAATAAGAAGGTCAGAAAGAAGCCCTAAGGTGGAGCAGAAGGTGAAGCGCTTGCATCACAATTCGAGTTGGATTTAACCCTCATTACATGCATGGTGACATTGGTGATGGGTAATGTGTGGTATCTGGATAGTGGAGCCTCATTCCATATGAAGGGAAACAAATAATTTAGTGACTTGGAGGAGAAGGACCTCCAGATGCAAATTGAAATAGGAGATGATGGAAGGTATAACACGGTCGATATTGGTACTGTTACTTTTTAGAGGGAGTCTGGTTCTCTTCTCACATTAAAAGATGTCATGTATGTTCTAGGTCTAAAGAAGAATTTAGTTTCAGTTGCTATGTTGGAAGACCGTGGCTATGATGTGATATTTAGCAAAGGAAAGGATTTCCTTCGTCACATAGCCATAGGACAAGTGAAGCAGATCAGGGTTCAGGTGAAGAACCTCTACAAATTGGATGTAGAAGACTGTGCTTCTTTGAGCATGGAAGTAGAGAAGGTGCACAAACAAGACATCGGTGAATTATGGCATAGAATATTGGGCCACTTGCACCATGGAGCTCTCAAGATCATGCAACAAATTTCTACAGGACTTCCCAAGGGTGCACTAGAGTAGAGAGATACATGCAAAGGGTGCACATTGGGGAAGTACACCAAAGACACATTTCATGATAACGACAATTGAGTGTAAGAGATCCTTGAAAGAGTCCGCTTAGTTGTGTGTGGACTGTTCTCGAAAGCCTCCATGACCAAGCACATGAATTATGTAATATTTGTAGATGATTTCTTTTTAAGTGATGGATTTTCCTCACGCGGAAGAAATATTAGACATTCTCTAAATTTTGTGAATTTAAAGCACTTGTTGAGAAAGACATTGGCAGGAAAGTGAAGGCTCTCATGAGGGATAATGGTGAAAAATATGTGTCGAATGAATTCAAGGAATTTTGTGGATCAGAAGGCATTCGACGGGAGTTAATAACACCCCACAACCCATAGCAGAATGGGGTGGCTGAAAGTAAGAACATAAGTATTGTCGGAGTTTCTTGGGCGATGTTACATGATCAGGGCCTGACGTTTCACTTGTGGGATGAAGCATGCAACAAAATTGTATATGTGAAAAACAAGAGTCCTCATTGGATTCTCAGGATGAGTACACCAAAAGAATATTTTTTAGGTAAGAATCCAAATGTGGCACACTTCAGGATCTTTGGTTCATCAGTTTACTATCATGTTACCAAGGATGCAAGGAAAAATCTAGAGCCGATAACTGAGTTGGGCATATTTGTGGGGTACACTGATACACCTCACAACTATCGGGTGTACCTGCCATCTCACAGGATGACAGTGGTTCATAGAGATGTGAAGTTCGATGAAGAGAAGGCCATGAGATGTTCCCTTGAGAGGGAGCTTCAGTTACATGAAGATGAGGAGCTTTTAGCTCCAAAGGAAGAACCTCAGGATGATGTGGAGAAACCACATGCAGAGGAGAAGAGAGTGGAAGAACCCACTCATGCAAAGACATCCAGAGATGGAAGGAATCACACCAAAGAAGATGATAGATTGATGCATGATTCTAGAGAGAATGTGGGAGCACCCACATCACAACGTAGGTAGAGGAGGTCACTAGATCAGTACACTGGTTACATGGAAATGACGAGGGAGAGTGTAGAGACTAAGCCATCCTCATTAGAGGAAGCTGTGAAACAACCAATATGGGTTGATGCCATGGTAGTGGAGTATGACTCCATTATCAGAAACAGTGTCTGGGAAGTGGTCCCAAGACCAACAAACAAGTTAGTAGCGAGATAGAGATGGATTTACAAGGTAAAGCAAGCAACAGATGGGAGTGTCGAGAAACACAAGATTAGATTTGTGGCTAGAGGGTTATCTCAGGTGGAGGGAATTGATTACGAGGATACCTTTGTTCTAATAGTAAGGCACTCTTAAATCAAATCTATTATAGCACTTTCAGCGCATATGGGATGGAAGATACATCAGATGGATATGAATACAACCTTCCTCAATGGAGTGATTGATGAAGAGGTGTACATTGAGAAGCCGGAAGGATTTGAGACCTTCAAAAGAGAGTCACATGTGTGCAGACTCAAGCGAGCGTTGTATGGATTTAAACAAGCACCCCATGCTTAGTACACTAGGATCAACAACTATTTCACCAGGTTGAGCTTCACAAAAGTGAAGTAGATGCAAAAATTTACCATATTGTGGTTGAAGGTAAATTATTGATTATAGTATTATATGTCGATGATTTAAGTCTAACAGGTGATGAGAAGCTGGTCAAATCTTACAAAGAGGATCTTGCAAGAGAATTCAAAATGAAGGACCTATGGCTCATGCATTATTTCCTTGGTATTGAATTATGTCAAGGAGATGGGGAACTATTTGTCTCTTAGGTAAAGTATGCCAACGAGATATTGAAGAAGTTCCACATGGAGAGAAGCAAACCCATGGAGACCCCTCTAGCAGGAAATTGGAGGAAGGAATATGCTACTTCAGGTGAAGTAGTGGAGGCTACTTTTTATAGGAAACTTGTGCTTTCACTTATGTATTTGGTGAGCACACGACTAAACATGTGTTTTGCAGTTAACCAACTCAGTCAAACAATGTTTAAGCCAACTAAACTATATTGGAAGGAAGCTAAACATGTGTTGGGATATGTCAGAGGCACCACTCAGTTTGGTCTTTGGTACAAATAGACAGAGGGAGTGAATCTACAAGGCTTCATAAATGCATATTGGGCAGGGATTCCATCAGACATTAATAACACAATAGGAGGAATCTTTAATATTGGGCCAACAATAGTTTTTTGGAACAATAAGAAGAAAATATAAATTTCACTCAGTTCAATAGAAGCATAGTACATGGTTTCTAGTCAGAAGATGGGTCCTACAATGATTTACTGTGACAATCATAGTTGTATCAAACTCTCTTAGAATCCATTTTTGCATGATCGGTCCAAGCATATCGACATCTAGTATCACCATCTACGAGATTGTGTGTAGAGGAGAATCGTGTTGCTGGAGTACATTCCTATAGAGGAACATGATGAAGACATCTTGACTAAGGCACTGTAAAGAGGAAGATTCAAGTTCCATAGAGCAAGGATTGGGTTATCTGACAATCCCTTTCTTGTTGAGAGGGAGTGTTGAAAATACAACAAGAAAAAATCCTGATTTAATTTTCCCTTGAATTAAATTAGGAATAAAATTTTAATTCGACATCACAAGACAACTTGTATGAGTTAACTAAGTTAATTTTACTTAGTTGGATCAATTAATTTGAGTTGAGGGTCTAGCTTGAGTCATGTAGAGTGTCTCCTACTTTATAGGAGCCCTAGTTTATTTTGAGTTGTAATTAATTAATTCAATTTAACTAAGTTAAAGTTAGTTAAACTAGTTCCAACTGATGGAGGAACTAGTAGGAGGCTAGACAGTGAGGTGTTCTTCATGTGTTCAACTAGTTAAATGATGATTCACTCATAAATAACTCATGCATATTATATAGAGTTACCCAGTTGAGATTGGAGTTAAAGGGAAGCATACTATTAGTTCTATAATCATCCAAATTGTACAGGTGGTGCATGCAGTCAGAGGAAGTCCTATGAGGATTTCACATTTCCAATTGAGGAATTTCCCTAATTAATAAGCTATTTCCCAAGGAAAAAATGCAAGGAAATAGGGACTTGGGCAAGCAAGAAATTGGTTAAGTATTGGCCTAGGTTTTTTTAGGAAGTTGTGAGATAGATAGAGATAGTGCAGAGGTTGCTTGGGATTGAGCAAAGCATTGTAATCTTCTCATATTTTCTGACTAATGCAATATATAGATAGCAGGGGTTTGTAGCTGTGGCTTTCCCCAGGAAATTATTGTGTAATGTGTTTATTGAATTATTTCTCTTGTATGCTTCGTGATTTCTTGATCGGTTAATGGTTTCCGCTGATGAGTAGAGTAGATTCATGTATTTTGTTTTAGAAAATCACATAAGCAGTTTGAATCTACAAGGAATTTCTACATAAACCCATAAAGGGTGAAAACTGATGAGCCTAGGTATTGCAACAAGAATGCTGCAACTCCCAGGGCTACTGGCTTTACTTATCAACTCGGGGTTCGTACAAACTTGGAGGTGACAGTGCTATATGCACAAGTAAAAGTGAAGGTACTTCCTGTTGTCACTGCTCATCTGGCAAGAGACCCTAGGGGTTCCAAGCCAGACTTCTATAGGGTCAGAAGAAGCTTAACTCTTTGATGGAAGAAGAGAAAATCTATCCTAAGGGAGAGCTAATTCTACTACATTATTGAAGAAAACAACATGAAATGCTAAACCATACCATAACCTAATTAACCAATTAAACAGCTATGCTAAGCAGAATTGCTAAAACAATCACTAACCTAATGTTTCTATCTAAGTTACAGAAGCAAAGAGCATTAAACTATACTAAGGTGTAGCAAAGAAACTTAGGCTAAATCGGGTTTCAAGCGGAAAAAGCAGTTGGAGATCGAAATTGGTGAAAGGAGGACGTAAGGACGCAATAGTGCATAGGGACCGTTGGATTGATCAACGAACAAAAGATGGACGGTGGAGATCTTATCGTGGGGCTTTAAGCGAATAAATGGATGAATGGGGTTAATGAATAAGATGAATGGCGGAGATCGTATCGCGAAGAATTAAGTGAATGGATGGACAAACAAGGTAACGAAGCAGATGAATGATGGAGATTGTATCACGAGGGATTAAGTGAATGGATGGACGAACAAGGTTAACAGGAGATGAATGGCTAAGATCTAATTGTGGAGATTAAGTCAAGAGATGGACGGACAGGGTAACGAAACAATGAACGGCTGAGATCTTATTGCACATATGAAGTCAAGAGATGGACGGTGGAGATCGTATCGTATGAAAAAGAAACATGCGGAATGATGGAGCAGGTTTCTTAGGTGGTAAGTAGTTTCTCGTGCGCCCTCAAGGCTGTAAGCTATATTTTAAAATTTCATGTGATTAGCCTAACTGCACGACATGTAGCATGAGAAAACCACTTTTCTCATGTGCTCTCGGGTGGATAACGCCCATGCACTAATCCGCGCGAGATTGCACGATAGCTGTTGGATCAGGCAGGGCTGATCAATGGTGGAGATCAGTGAAGCTAGTTGGTGATCGGGTGAAGCAATAGCCATCAGATCAAGTGAGGCAGATCGACAGTGGGGGTTTTAAAGTGCATGAAGTGCTGAGGTGACACGATAGTCGTTAGATCAGGCGGGGCAGATTGATAGTGGGGACTTAAAGTGCATAAAGTAAGTGGAAGACTTCATGTGAGGCAGCAGTTAGAGAAAATAATGAATCAGACAGTGATTGTGAAGGTTTTTTGTGGATCAGATGGCGAGGAAGCGATGCATGAAGAACGTGCTGAAGGTGGGTTTTAAATGAAAACGGCACGAAAACTAGTGCGGGTGAACAAATAACTGCATCAAACAACGAAATCCATAACTCATGAAAGAACCAGAAACCTGTGGTTTTGGGGTTGCTGAAGGGTCTCTTCCTCAAGTCATGGTCACAGAGGGAGGAGATGAGGCCGAGACACTTGTGCACAACCTGATAGTGATCTTTTTCACCTAGCTAACCTGTAAACTGAAATAAGGCACAAATGGAAGTAAACTACAACACAACTGATCTACTCTACGCTACTGTAATGAAAATGCAGCTACCTAAGCAAATAACCAGAAAAACCATGAATCCTACTTAAGAAAATGAACAGAACCAGGAAGCTACTTAAGCAAATAAACAGAACTAGAAAGCTACTAAGTAGATAAACAATGAAAAACCATGAATCTATTTAAGAAAATGAACAAAAATCTATGCTAACAGATATGTACAATGAAGAGGAGATTGGTTGCTCGGGTCAGGCCCTAACCCAAGAGCTTCAGCCCTCAGAGTTAAGTTAGAGTTGGCTTAAAACAAAACTCATTCTCATTATGAAAACCATGGATTACAGAACAACTGTCACAAGTCTTGCAACTCAGAAATGAAATAGAGTTTTTACAATAGAAGTCCCAATCCTACTGAGGTCTTAAGCCTCTCTATTTATACATCTGAAGTCTCTAACGACTTCCTTCCCATTAGGGAGGCTTGTCTCTCCACTCAAGATAAACTGGTTTCTGTCCCTTTCACTTGCTCGACTGTCTTCTAGTCTTCAAAGTGATGGTTGTTTGCACTTCATGCCAAAGTTCGAATGGAGGGGTAGTAAATGAGGAGGGTTTACCTCCTATAATTACTCTCCCTTGTCCCATTCGAGTTTTGACCAAGGTATTTTCCATAGTTCCTTACTTTTATCCTTTATGCCTGCATTTTTCCTTGCTTTTATCCTTTATTCCTGCATTCGATGCACATTAGACCACAAAGACAAATATCCAACTCTAACACTTTTCATAAACAAAATATAATCAAAAGTATGCAATAAGTTGTGAGAATAGTTGGTTTGACTAAGCTAGGAGGTGAATTAAGGACAATTAAGGCCCATGTACTTACTCAATGATGAGGCTTATCATCACCTCCCTACTGAAAGTGTTTCTCATCCTCTGAGCAACTTAGTCAATATCCATGTCCTTCATGGCTCTGGTAGCCTCTCTGACTTCCCATGCTTCTGCTATGGTCTCTTCTTCTTGTGTATAGAAGCCTACTTTCCGCTCTACTTCTTCCCACTACCTCTTTTCCTCTTCTTCTTTTCTCCCTTCTAGCATCCCTAGGAGTAGTGGTGGACTGAGTTTTAGACCTATACAATTGACCTTCAACCTTTGCATTGATTGCTTCTACATACGTGTCTTGTTGAGTGCCTCTCTCAACCTTTGAGGGAAGTGATATTATTTGATCTTCAAGCTGTGTGGCAGTGTGTCCCATCTCATTTAGCAAGCATGTATATTATCATCTCGTAGTAGCCTAAACATATCCTCAAAATGTGAAATTGCTTGCTCTTGGACAACAAGATATCCAAGTGCCAGCTGAGGATCATTTGCAATTAGATTATGGGTGCTGATTAGGGCCATGGGATTTGATTGTTCAACTCTGATGAAAGAAGGTTCATTTTTATCTCTGGCCAATATTCTTTCCATCTCTGCAGCCCTTGACTTCTCATGGTTCCTCCATGATGCCAAAGCCATTAATTGTAGATCTCCTAGCTTTGCATTAGGATCAAATATTCATGTCTGTGAGGGCCATGTTGTGCAAGTAAAACTTAGCCATTTTGGCCCTATCCTCTAGTGCACTTTGATCACAAAGATCAATAAACTGCCTACATTACTAAAATGACATGGTGCACCTCTATGCTAGTGTTTTAATATGAAATTGCAACCATTGTTATTTGAGGTAAAGATCATAGGATTTAGCTAGCATCCTACACTGGATGGCCTCCAAGGAGAGGCTAGCCATACATGCTAGCTGGTTTTCCTTGTCCTGCTATGTTTTTCTTATCTTCTTCCTTTTTCTTCTCTTTCTCATCTCCATTAGTTTCTTCCTCTATTTCAACATCCTCCTCCTTGTGTTCTGTATGTTCCTCTGTATTAGTTTCTTCTTCATCCATCTCATCCCTATCTAGCTCTATATCTTCTTCTTCTTGTTTTGCCTCCTCCTTACTGACAGAAGGACTAACATTATAGGTGAGGGTTTTGATGTCATCCTCTGCTGGTAAGTCTTTGAAGATTGACCATTTTATAGGGATCCTGAGGTTTTAGAGGGCATCCTTAATGAGGATTCTAATCAACCCATGGTGGGCCAACTATCAGGAATTCCCTTCCTTTACTTTGCTGCTGGAGTCTATGAGTGATTGCATCAAGAAATAGGGTAGACCGAATCTTTGTTGAATTGGTGTTTCTATCCCAAATATTAATTCTTCAAGCATTCTCAAATGGTTGCCATAACAATATTGTATCTATGGACTCTTGCATTCTCTTTTGACTTATTAAAGAATTTCATTTTTGCCACCTTTTCACTTATAAACCAACTACCTCTTAACCTTTACAACTTTTGATCAAATGATGCATATGAGTGAGTGAGTGGGATACTTACCTGTGGTCTTGATGCCATGCTGCAGTTGTCAAAGATCAGAGGTGCTGCTGATGGTCATTCTTCTTCCTCCTATGTTGTCTGCTGATGGTTTATTAGCTTTTGGAGGTGTCTGTGATTGGAGATCTGATGCTGCTGCTGTTGTGGAGGTCCTGGATTTGATGTTGCTGTTGCTGTGGAGCTCTTGGATTACCACTTGGAAATGCTTGGTGTCTCCCTGAGAATTTCTTGATCATGTTGCTAGCTGGTGTTGTGAGGATGATGTAATGAATGGACAGAGGGAGTAGGAGTGTATGTGGATGCAGGGATGATGGTAGTGGTTGAGGTGATCTGTAGAAAACACAATCTTTACCTAAATTGAAGCAATGAAGTGAAAAACAATGGAATTGATGGAGGGATGCATGGTAAGGAGTGAAGGAGATGAATATATGCGAGGCAGGGTTCCCTTTGGATCTTCTCTTTGCTCCTTGATTGTATTTTTCACCCACCTACAAATAACAATTATGTTTTTTCTTTTATTATTATATATTTTTTTGAAAAACACCTAGGCTGCCTCAGAGAGGTTTTCACCCTAGATATCTACCCTGGGCACCTCAAGGAAGGTTTTCACCCAGGGATATTCTTACTCTTTTTCATTTCTTCTCATCCTTGGGCCGCCTCATGAGGTTTTCAACCCAAAGATGGGACTCAAGCGCCTCATGGAGGTTTTCACCTGAATCCTTATTCTTTTTTCTTTTTCAGTGTCCTGATGAGGGAGGAGCTGGAACTTGCTCCACCATCATCACTATCTTATTGATATTGTCAATGAACTCTTGTTTTGATAAAGGCCTCTTGTACATTTTCAATCGGTGTACATTAACTAGCAATGGAATGGCTTCTTCATCAATAGTTTTGTTTTGGACTAAACCGTTGTCATGGCATCTTTCCACCACATAAGGTTCGAGCCATCTTGTCCTTAGCTTGCCCTTGAATTCTTTATACTTGGAATCATATAACAATGCCCAGTCTCCCTCTTGAAATTTCTTCTCCTTGATATGTTTGTCATGCCAGATCTTCCTCTGAAGTTGAACTATCTCTGTATGTAGGAGAGCCTACATTCTGAATTCATCCAAGCCATTCAAATGTAACAACCTTTCTTTCTGTGCATTACTGAGATCCAAATCTAGTTGGGCTGCCATCCTCAATTTGCTATATTCAAACTCAATGGACAACAAAGCATTTTTCCCACAGACTAGCTCATAGGATGTAAATCCAGTGGTGGTATTCCATGTTGTATTATAGGCCCAGGTGGTCACAACTAGTCTCTTTGCCCAATCCTTCCTCCTGCTGCTCACTACCTTGGTTAATATTTTCTCCAGTGCCCTGTTGGTCACCTCCACTTGCCCATTATCTTGTGGATGATAAGGAGTGGAGGTCCTATGCTTGATTTTGTGATGGCTGAGCAGTTCTTCAATCATGCTAGAGGTAAACTGGATGCCTTGGTTTATGACTAGCTCTCTAGGGTACCCAAATTTGTAGAATATATTCTCCCTTAGGAACTCAACCACATTTTCTTCTATTGCTACCTTAATTGCCTTGGTTTCAACCCACTTAGTCAAATAATCAGTGCACACAATGATGTGCTATTTTTGCTTTGAAGGAGGGTTGATAGGCCCAATGAAGTCCATGCCCCACTTGTCAAATGGCTCGAAAGCCACTTCAAGTTGTAGGGGCATTTCATCTCTTGGAGTAGGCTTTCCCATCCTCTAGCGCCGATCACATTGACTAATGTATTTTTTTACATCCTCATGAAGAGTAGGCCAATAATAGCCTGCTTGAAATACTTTGAATGTTGTCCTCTTTGCTGCAACGTGACCTCCACAAGGCCCATCATGACAGGTCAGAAGGATGTCAAAGACCTCCTCTTCCCTTACACACCTTCTTAAGATTTCATATAGGCAAAGTTTGAACAGATTGCCCCCAATCCAGGTTAAGGGTGCTCTTTTCCTGACTATCTTGCTCTTTTCTTTGGAGGGCAAGTTTGGTGGGAAATGTGCTGATACCAGATAGTTTGCTATATCAGCAAACCATGGGGAGATAACTGAAATAGCAAACAAATGATCATCTGGTAACTGGTCATCCACCATTCCTTCTTCACCTGCAGGCAGATTGATCCTATATAGAAAGTGAGCAACAACATTTTCCTTACCAGGCTTATCAACAATAGTTAGATCAAACTGCTGTAATAAAAGAAACCATCTTATAATCCTAGCATTCACATATGGTTTGTTCATTAAATATTTAATTGCAGCATGATCAGTATGCACAAATGTTTGATAGCCTGTAATGTAATGCCTAAATTTTTTTAATGAATGCACAACAACTAGGAGTTCCTTTTCGGTCACAGTATCGTTTAGCTCAACCTTTGACAGGTTCTTACTGGTAAAATAGATAGCATAGGGAAATTTCTCTTCCCGGCCTAAGGTTGCTCCTATTTCTTTGTGTGAGGCATCAACATGAATATGAAAAGGGAGGGCCTAGTTTGGGCCTCTAAGGATTGGTGCAATAATTAACTTACTATTTAGAGTGTCTAAGGCCTCTTGACAGCTCTTTGACCATATAAACTCAGAACAAAGGAGAGGCCAACTTACTGAAGTCCTTTATGAACCTCCGTAGTATCCAACTAACCCTAAGAAACTCCTGAAATCTCTCTTCTTTTGTGGAGGTGGGACCCTTTGGATGATTGCTATTTTGTTTGGGTCCACCTGTAGTCCTTGTTGAGATATTGAATGACCTAGCATAGTCCCTTCAGTCATTAAGAATTCACATTTTTCTAGACTGAGAGATAGATTCATTTCAATGCATTCGTGTAATACTTTGCCTAGGTTAGTCAGGGCTTCTTGGAAATCACAACCATAAGGTGTAAAATCATCCATATAGATTTCCATAGCATCATGTACTAATTCAACAAAAATACTCAAGACTTCTCTCTGGAAGGTGGCAGGAGCATTGCATAGGCCAAAAGGAAGGAACCTATAGGCAAAAGTATCCCAAGGACAGGTGAATGTGGTCTTATCCTGGTCTTCTGGGAAGATTTGGATTTGGTTGTACCCATCGAATCCATCTAGGAAGGAAAGAAACTTCTTCCCTGCTAGGCCATCTAGCACTTGGTCAATGAAGGGTAGGGGAAAATGATCCTTCTTTGTGGCTTTGTTCAACTCCCTATAATCAACACAAATCCTCCACTTACCATTTTTCTTGGGAACCAACACTAAAGGAGAGACCTACTCATTGTCTGAGATAGGGTAAATGAATCCTGCATCTAGCAGTTTTTGCAGTTCTTCTTTGACTATGTCTTTAAGAGCTGGATTCATCCTCCTTTGTGGTTTCCTGACTGACTTGCAACCTTCTTTGATGTATATGTGGTGATTACACACTGAGGGGTGCACTCCCTTCATTTCCTTATAACTCCAAGCAAAGGCTTCTATCTTTTCTCTCAACATGTTGCATAGCTTTTCCTCTTCTAAAGCAGAAAGGGATGGATTAATTTTCAAAGTTTTCTCTAGGCCAAATTCTATGATTTTGACACGAAGTGGTTTGGAATTGGCCAAGCATAAGTCAATTGGATGGTTGTTCTAGGTTTCCCTTACTTCTTCTTCCAATAGTAATGAACTAGGAGTTGGATTTTGGAGCAGGTGTTCAATTAAGTCATCCTAATCTTGCTGTCCTCCTCCTATGATTGCTTCCAAAGCATAAAGTTGGGCAAAATAAACCTCATCTTCTTCCTCCTCCTCCAACCATAAAGGTAAATCATGCTCTAGGGAAGGTTGAGCAGGAGGGAATATGACTAATTGTTTGGACATATGCCCATTCTTGATGGTCATATTCCCAGCTCTAAAACTAATGTAAGCATCAACTGTGGCCAACCATGGCCTCCCAAGGATTAGAGGGTAACTAGTAAGCTTAGCCTTAGGCTGGAGAACTAGGAAATCTGCAGGGTACTCCCAGGATTCAATGGAGACCATCACATCCTCCACAATTCACTCAGGGGTGACTATGGAATGGTCTGCAAGTTGCAGAACTGTTGTGGTCTTCCTCAATGACCCTTGGAGTTTGAGCTTGAGCATGGTGTCCTTGGTCATCACATTAATGGAAGCCCCAAGATTAATCAAAGTGCATGGGACAATGATGCAATTAATGTACACATCTACTACAGGGCTTCCAGGGTCCAAATATTTTGGACATATTACTTGCCCCAACATTAAGTCAGACAACTTCCCAATGACATTAATGGTAGGGGCATCCCTTTTTCTTCTTCCTAGATGCTCGAAGCACTTCTCCTTAATAAACTTATTGTAAATGGGAACATCCTTGATTGCTTGGAGAAGGGGGGTCTTTACACATAGATTTTTCAATTCTCCCAGAAGTTCAGTTTCTTTTGGGGTAGGCTGGAGTGGTTGGGTTAATCTCTCAGGAAAGGGTGGATTTACTTTAAGGTTGATTTCCTCTCTTTCTTCCTCAACCTCCCTATGTGGAGAGGGAGGTTGGTTGTCTGGGAGAATCCTCCCAGATCTTAGGTTGATCTCCTGGATTTCTACAGCATAAGCTGGGTATGATGTCTCTCCATTGTATGCTTGTTGAGCCTGCCTATTGTTTGGGTTCAGATTTGGCTGGGAAGGCATCTGGGGTTGTTTGGGTGGAGCAAAGTGCAGGAGTTGTGGTTGGGTAGGTGGTGGAGGCAATAGGGCTGGAACATTGTTGAATTAGGGCCTCCACCCCTGGGGTGGGATTGATACTGAGATGCATAGGACCAAGGAGGGGGTGTAGACTAGGAAGGATGAGCAGGGGGTCCCCAAGAAGGTATAGATGTGGGTTTGTTGGGGTTGTAATATGCATGGGATGACCCTTGCATACCCTACTGGTATGGTCTAGGCCCAAGAGGTCTCCTTTGGTTGATGTAGAAAAGCTGCTCAGTGACCCCTTCAGCTCCTTGATATACAACTTTGAGTCTAGGTAAAGAAGGGAACTTGTCTGTGGAGTGGTTTTATTCACAGACTGAGCAAATCTTAATACAATTTAATGGAAATTCATTCCTAGGATGCCTCCTAGTGCATCTAGGACAACAGATGACCAAGGCTCTCTCTGCTTCCTCTTGCTTCCTTTTGATGTTCATGGTGTCAAATTGCAAGGCAAGGGTTTGCAGCATATCACTTTTGAAATCTTCCAGCATATTTCCAATTTCACCCTTGATGGATAAGTTGGAGGATGATGTACTGGCCATAGGTTGACTACCCCTACCCTTTTTCCTGGCTTCCCTAGAATGGTTTCTAAAGACAATCTTAATATACTCATAGGGTAATTGGTAGACATATCCTCCTGCTATCATATGTAAGGTATCCAGGAGATCCTCTCTTACTCCTCTAAGCAGGACCAACTTTAGTGACTCAGGGTCAAGTGTGCACCCGGCCCTTTTGTAACTGAGTTGGAATATTTCTTCATAGTCTTCTAAGGATTCATCCTGGCCTATGGTCATCCTGAAAATATCTTCTTTAGTATCCTTTGAACTAAAATAGTCCCTATATTTGTTGTGGAAATTCTGCTGCATCTGAGCCCAAGTTGTGATGCTATCTCCAGGTAAACCCATGAACCAACGCAATGCTGCATCCTTGAGGGTAGATGGAGACAGTTTTAACTTTTTCTCATCATCTGTATAGTCATAGGTTCGGCATATAACAACAAACTTAAATAGGAAAGTGTCAGGATCCTCTGTGGTCAGGCCATGGAAATGAGGTAGGACAGAGGGGCTTATATTCTTCATCTTAGTGTCCCCATTGGTTTCCCTGATGGGGAAGGCACTCTCAATTCTCTCTCTATCTCCCCTGTCATTTTGGTTTCCAGCCATTGGTTTAGTAGGAATGGGTTCTTCCTCTTCTTCTTCCCTTGTAGGTTCTTCAAATATGTAAGGTTGCTCACCTAAAGGTTCTTCCACTTCACAGTCACCGAAGAAGAGAGAAGGTTGATTGTTGGATGCAGTGGGGGTATTTGTCAAGAATTTCCCTAAATTGTCCCTATTCCTACGAGGCATGAAAGGAAATGTTTTTGGGTTGGTTTTTGTAAGATTTTCTTTAAAGCTAGAAAGTACTTGCAAAATGGAAAGGAAAGCAGCTAATGACAAATGAAAGAAAGGAAGCTACTAGATTACTTTTGCAGAAATAAACTAATGGAAGAAAATTGAAGACTAGAAGTAGAAGAAAAGAAAGTTGGAGACTAGAAAATAGAAGAAAGCAGTAATTACTTCTACTTAGACACCTCCCCGGAAACGACGCCAAAAAGTGATGAGCCTAGGTATTGCAACAAGAATGCTGCAACTCCCAGGGCTACCAGCTTTACTTATCAACCCGGGGTTCATACAAACTTGGACGTGATAGTGATATATGCACAAGTAAAAGTGAAGTTACTGCCTATTGTCATTGCTCATCTGGAAAGAGACCCCAGGGGTTCCAAGCTAGACTTCTATAGGGTCAGAAGAAGCTTAACTCTTTGATGGAAGAAGAGCAAATCTATCCTAAGGGGGAGCTACTTCTACTGTAGTATTGAAGAAAACAACATGAAATGCTAAACCATACCATAACCTAATTAACCAATTGAACAACTATGCTAAGTAGAATTTCTAAAGCAATCAATAACCTAAGGCTATCTAAGTTATAGAAGCAAAGAGAATTAAACTATACTAAGATGTAGCAAAGAAACTTAGGCTAAATCGGGTTTCAAGCAGAAAAAGCAGTCGGAGATCGAAATTGGTGAAAGGAGGACGTAAGGACGTAGTAGTGCATAGGGACCGTTGGATTGATCAATGAACATAAGATGGATGGTGGAGATATTATCATGGGGATTTAAGCGAATAAACGGATGAACGAGGTTAATGAACAGGATGAATGGCAGAGATCGCATTGCGAAGAATTAAGTGAATGGATGGACGAACAAGGTAACAAAGAGGTGAACGACAGAGATCGTATCGCGAGGGATTAAGTGAATGGATGGACGAACAAGGTTAATAGGAGATGAATGACGAAGATCGTATTGTAAGGGATTAAGTGAATGGATGGACAAACAAGGTTAATAGGAGATGAATGTCCGAGATCTAATCGCGGAGATTAAGTCAAGAGATGGACGGACAGGGTAACGAAGCGATGAACGGCTGAGATCTTATTGCGCAGATGAAGTCAAGAGATGGAAGATGAAGATCGTATCATGGGAAAAAGAAACGTGTGGAAATGATGGAGTGGGTTTCTAAGGTAGTAAGTAGTTTCTTGCGTTCCCCCAAGGCTGCAAGTTTTATTTTAAAATTTCATGCGATTAGCCTAACTATGCGACATGTAGCATGAGAAAACCACTTTTCTCGCATGCTCTCGGGCAGATAACGACCATGCACTAATCCGTGCGAGATTGCGTGATAGCCGTTGGATCAGGCGGGGCTGATCAATGGTGGAGATTGACCAAGCTATTTGGTGATCGGGTGAAGCGATAGCCGTCGGATCAAGTAAGGCAGATTGACAGTGGGTGTTTTAAAGCGCATGAAGTTTTGAGGTGATGCAATAGCCGTCGGATCAGGCAAGGCAGATCAATGGTGGGGACTTAAAGTGCATAAAGTAAGTGGAAGACTTCATGTGAGGCAGAAGTTAGAGAAAATAATGAATCAGACGGTGATTGTGAAGGTTTGTTGTGGATCAGACGACGAGGAAGTGATGCATGAAGAACATGTTGAAGGCTTTAAATGAAAACGACAGGAAAACCAGTGTAGGTGAACAAATAATTGCATCAAATAGCGAACTCCATAGCTCATGCGAGAACCAAAAACCTGTGTTTTTGGGGTTGCTGAAGGGTCTCTTCCTCAAGTCATGGTCACAGAGGGAGAAGATGAGGCCAAGACACCTGCACACAACCTGATAGTGATCTTTTTCACCTAGCTAACCTGTAAACTGAAAGAAGGCACATATGGAAGTAAACTATAGCACAACCGATCTACTCTACGCTACTGTGATGAAAATGCAGCTACCTAAGCAAATAACCAGAAAAACAATGAATTTTACTTAAGCAAATGAACATAACCAGGAAGTTACTTAAGCAAATAAACAGAACTAGAAAGCTAATAAGCAGATAAACAATGAAAAACCATGAATATATTTAAGCAAATGAATAGAAATCTATGCTAACAGATATGTACAATGAAGAGGAGCTTTGGCTGCTCGGGTCAGGCCCTAACCGAAGAGCTTCAGCCCTCAGAGTTAACTTAGAGCTGGCTTAAAACAGAACTCATTCTCATTATGAAAACCATGGATTACAGAACAACTGTCACAAGTCTTGTAGCTTAGAAATGAAATAGAGTTTTTACAATAGAAGTCCCAATCCTACTGAGGTCCTAAGCGTCTCTATTTATACATCTGAAGTCTCTAAAAACTTCCTTCCCATTAGGGAGGCTTGGCTTTCCACTCAAGATAAACTGGTTTTTGTCCCTTTCACTTGCTCAGTTGTCTTCTAGTCTTGAAAGTGATGGCTATTTGCATTCCATGCTGAAGGAGGAATATTCAAATGGAGGGGTAGTAAATGAGGAAGGTTTACCTCCTATAATAACTCTCCCTTGTCCCATTCGAGTTTTGACCAAGGTATTTGCCATAGTTCCTTTCTTTTATCCTTTATGCCTACATTTTTCCTTGATTTTATCCTTTATTCCTCATGACATGCACATTAGACCACAAAGCCAAATATCCAACTATAACTCATTTCATAAACAAAATATAATCAAAAGTATGTAATAAGTTGTGAGAATAGTTGGTTTGACCAAGCTAGGAGGTGAATTAAGGCCAATTAAGGCCCATATAATTACTCAATGATGGAGCTCATCAAAAACCACCATCCTTCTTATCTTATTAATCTTCAATCATTGCATACCTATATTCACTGGCACCAACAAATATAAAGCACCTACTCCCTTTGCAATGTTTTTTTGGCACCCACAAATAAGAAGTACCAACTCCCTTCTATGTTTTACTAGCATCCACTTGTAGGAAGCACCCACTCCCTCTTTGGTACAAATTTGATCATCTTACAAGAAGCAACGACTCGTTGATTTTGTAAGCACCCACTTGTAGGAGGCACCAACATCCAAGTTATTATTTAGACATACACTTAGATAGAAGTACTGACTTCTTGATGTGCAAGCACCAACTTGCCTAACCTACAGAACACTATTTCATACATTTTCAAATTGAATCCACAGAGTCTTTGTTTATAATAATCTTTTTGCTCCCTTTTACAACTCTCACCTAGCTTGATCTCAACTCCGCATCAATAAACTATCGCCTCTCTGTTCTCCTCAACAGCCATAACTCTACACAACCTAGTCAAGTCTCATCCTTCTCAACTCTTTAGTAACCTACACTTCAATAGCTCTCTGTTCTCAACTCAATGCTCGTGTACTCGACCAAACCACTTAACTTATTCTCCAACATCTCTTAACCTCTTGATCTTAAATATGTAGGCTAACAATTTCTCAACAATTACTATGCCATTTATAGTTTTTGTTCTCTAAATACCATAGGCATCAAACTAAAATTTTACCCCTGGTAATCGCTGTTAGACCAAATCAACAGGTTAAGTCATTGTAACCATAACAATCCTTTGACTTACTCTTAAACTAAGTTTGACACCTAGTTTGTAAAATTTAAACTATGCCACACCATGCTATTATTTATTTCTTTCTCCTCAGGGAATTATCTATCACTTATCATTAATAATCAGATCTATTGATCTTGTAGTCCACCACTATCCATCCACGCAAATTTTCCCTTAAATTTCATAAGATGAATCCAATGCCAATTTTCAACTATTTAGAATACATTACTCATGGAGTGTACTTTGGTATGGCTCACAGGGCTCAATGTAGAACTCCATTACCAACCTCTACAGATCGCAGTCCTTGCTGCCTCATTCCATTATTCTCCTTAACTACCACTTAACTGATATTTGTTCCTTAGAACATTATATTTCAAATCTTGGAGCGCCCATAATCAATTGGCTCTTTGTGCAAGCAACTTGGTGTTGTGACCACTCGTTAAATGCAAGAGGTGCTTAGCTTATTCAAAAGTCTAAATCCCCACACCCCGATGTCTAGAAGTTATGTTCCTGAGGATCAAAACCTTGGAATTATTGTGGCTTGATGCCATCATGACCTTCCTCAAAAAGTTCCCTTCCCATAACGGTCTGGGGAATTTTTATTTATTTATATATATATATATACACATATGTATATGTATATGTATATATGTATATGTATACATATATATATATATCTATATATATATATACACATATACATATGTATCTATATATATACATACATACATACATACATACATATATATATATATATATCTAGATATATCTATCTATCTATCTATCTATCTATCTATCTATATATATATATATATATATATATATATATATATATATATATATATATATATATATATATATATATATATATATATATATATATATATATATATATATATATATATATAGTCAAATGATGGTGCTAGACATTTTCTCATCCCTCATCTCTTGTATCACGAGACCATGCCATTTTGAACCCTCAACTCCTACTTCGGGGCACAAAATTTGCATTAAGTTATAGTGATAGTGAGAATTCTTGTCTCCTGGCTCCTGTCAACTACGCCCTCTCTCCTGAGCTTTATTCCATGGGACAAAACAACAAACTTGGAATTTTTTAGACTTTGGCCAAAATTGTTGAGCTTTATTCCATGGGACAAAACAATAGACTTGGAATTTTTTAGACTTTAGCCAAAATTGTTGACACTAAAAAAACCATCAAACATGACTCTTTGGCATAGAGTTCGAAAACCTTCAACATCACTTGGTATGTCAGGATGACTTCATCACTGCCACATGGATACCTCTGACTAGTTCCACATGTCATTCAAATATGGCCCACTTAGTCACCTGAAAACTCCAAATCAAAATTCCTCATGTAATCTACCATGTCATGCCACATAATCATTGTTGAAGTCGTTGCCACCTTATCTTCTAGCTCCTTCCTTCATACAATCAAAAGATTCCATGTGCATTTGTTTCCACCTATCTCTTGTATGGAGGAGGGGGTCCTTAGATTGTGTTTTGTTTTGATTTCCTTCGTTAAATTTTATGGTCAGGGAACAAAATCACGTTAACTATTGTTTGCTAAGAAGTAACTCTGCCTTTCGAAGTTTGTTTCGCAGCCTCCTCATTCTTGCAACCTACACCCAGAGATTCTAGGGTGGGATGTGAAGATTCATGCCAGTCAATGACTTATTCTCCGCCTCTTGGTCCATCTCATGGAACCATTTTCCAATATAACACATCACCTAACTCTGTGGTGTGAATGACAATTTAGCCATTAGTTGACATAGTTTAAAGTTTGTCTTGCGGCCTTTTCAATTGCAGGACCATTTACTCTATGACATAATGCTTCTCTAAGCTCTCAGGGCATGACGATGTTGCCTCTAGTGGAACCACGAGGACACTAGAACCTTGTTTGAAGTTCAACTGGACACAAGTCTTCAACCCTATGGAGTTTTTCAAGCTTCCATATATTGTTGGAAATGTCTTTCTAAGGGCTATCCAACTATGTAGTTTGTAGGAGCATCTAAGCAATTTTCCTAGGGAAAGATGCCTCCAAAACTATAACCTCTAATCTTGACCTTAGAAACATCAATCAATACTCTTACCAAGGCTCCAACCTCACAATTCTTCTTACCAGGGCTCCACAACCAACTGATCATACAAAACACTTAACATTCAGTAGCAAGTTCATCTACAACTGCACAACAACGTCACAATTGACAATCATCTTCATCTATGACTACCATCATTGAGGTTGGCATCACTGCCAACACAAAAATGCCAACAAGATTATATTCATTTCATTAATGAGCTATGAATGTATGTTTCAAACTGGTATTATAAGGGGTTGCATTATAAATTTTAATATAATGGTTTATTTTTGAATTACAAAAATGCTTATTTATTTTATTAATTGTAATAAAGAAATTTATATTGTATTAATTTAATTAATGAGTTATGAATATATGATGCCAAGAGATATTATAAAGGGTTGCATCATAAATTCTAATAAGATTTTTTTTTTTGAATTACAATACTACTTATTTACTTTAATTAATTAACTATGATAAGGGGATTTAGATTATATTAATTTTATTAATGAATTGTAAATGTATGATGCTAAGAGGTATTATAAGAGGTTACATAATTCAACATGGAATGATTGATTATATTAATTTTATTAATGAATTGTAAATGTATGATGCTAAGAGGTATCATAAGAGGTTACATCATTCAACATGGAATGATTTATTTTTGAATTACAATAATGTTTATTTATTTTAATTAATTGTAGGATAAAGGAATTTGGAGTGAATGGCATTATTTTTTAGAAGTATTGATTTAATTTTATGAATAGGGCTATAAATGTATGACTATAACGGGTTGTTTGCTTATATTAGAGAGAGTAGTTCGTAATTAATCGGAAAAAGGGATAGTAACAACATAGAATACAATAAGAAAAATAAAACCATTTAGTTTTGAGGAATGTTTTATAGGTTATAAGGTGAAAGAGGAAGAGAAGAAATATGTTTTTTTTTAAAATGAAATACCAAGAATAAATGAAAATAAGAATAAAAAAGAGAAAGGAGAAGATGAAGAAGATAGAGAAAAGAGAAGGAAAAGAGAAAAGAGAAAAAGAAAAAGAAACAAAGAAAGAGATAGTGTATTAGCGAAGAGAGAAAAGAGAAAAAGAAAAAGAAAAAGAAAAAGAAAAGGAAACAAAGAAAGAGATAAAGTATTATCAAAGAGAGAAAAGAGAAAAAGAAAAGAATTGGGTTAAAATAGAATAAGAAAAGCCTCATAATTTTGAGGAATGATATTTAAGTGACAATAAGGAGGAGGTGCATAATGAAATATGAAAATTTGAGAATACAAAAAAAGCAGAGGACAAAAAAAAAAGAAAGAAAATGAAGAAGATAAAGCGAAACAAAAAAGAAAAGGGGAAAGAGAAGAGTGAAAAAGAGGGAAAAGAAAAAGGAGATAGAGATAGTCATAAAAGAAACAGAATCAAAACAACAATGATAGGTAAAAGCTTTATTATCAGAAATCATGGAAAAATATAATGTAAAATCTTCCCTGAGACTAAGACTAGCCAACTTAAAAATTGAAGAGGATTTGAAAGGTCTCTACAACCATTTGTATTTTCAGAAGGAGAAAGCTTATAGAGGTACTACAAATGTATACATGTAAATTTATAAGAATTAATGGAGAAGCCTGTTGAGCCATTTTCATGAAAGAATTTCTTTTACAAGTAATTTTTTTTTGAGTGTTTAAAATATTCTTTTTAGAGTTGCTAAGCCCGAAAGATTTAATACCTTTGGTGCTCTCTTATTATTAGTGTGTTTGTGCATTTGTATTCCACAGGAGAATGGAAGTATGATTACAAGTCCTATGGTGCCCTTGCTGTGTGTCTATTTGACGTGCACGAAGAAAAATCTTTTAGTAATATATAAGGTACTTAGGTTTCGGTTGTCAACATCAATATATAGTACTAGTTAGAACACACTATATAAAGAAGGTAGATGCATATACACATAAAGGAAGTAGAAAATAAGTATTCACCTTTTTTCTTAATGGAAGTTTCCTCTACAGGAAAGGGCATAAGATAATTTTGAAAGGAGGGGAATGACTTTGAAACAATGGTTTGAGTTAGGTTAACCATTATTCATTCTATAGGTTTGAGTTATGTCAAGCAAGTGTAGGTTGTGTGGTGGGGACATTCTCTTGTTTTCCTTCCCACCTAGGTTCAAAACACATGCTATGACATATTTGTCTATAAAATCAAATATCTACTTCATTCCTCGCAATAGCAAGTGTGATAATCCAAACTACACCAATAAGCAACTATTATGATTTCGTGGAGCATTTTGTATCTGGAAGATTGATGATCCTTTCCTTGAAGTGTTGTAAGTACAGACATTGATCCTCTCTGCTAAGAGTGCCATTGCATTTTCTACCTATATATGGCTAGGGTTTAGTTAACAACAAACAAGGAAACTCCCATCTTATTAGACCAGATGACAAAGTGGCTTTCTGAACTGGGGGGTCTATTGTGCAATTGAATACTCCTGCCAATCTACAAATATAATGGCAACCCCGTTGACACATTTTCTGAATTATATTATTCCTCAAGAATAAATGTGGTTTGACTTAGCAATTATGTAACAATTTTTAATTTCATTTTCTATTCGTCCAATCAAACTATGTAAAGATCAATTCCCAAGTGTATTACTGATACACAATTGTAGATATTAACAAACAAGCAAGTTTTTCAATTGTAGATATTAACAAACAAGCAAGTTTTTCAATTGTAGATATTAACAAACAAGAAATATTTTCCAATGTCCACTTGTGAACAAAAAAAACTGAAGGGTATTCTCTATTTTTCTATTTGTTTTTTGCTTTTTAATGGAAAAACCTTATGGACAAGTCCCAGTTTATAGAAAGGAACAAGTCTACATGGAACTAATCAAAATATGTATATTCATGTCTAATAAATATAAACGATTTTTTTCTTTTGACAAAAAAATGGTTTTCCTTAAAGGACAAGTGATTTAGATTACAAATAAAACATTCAAACCTTAATACTGATTACTAGATTGTACAGATTGATTTAAATGCTGAAAAGATCATTTAAATGATATTAAATCAATGCCAATGAACCAATTCCAATGTGGGTAGAGCCTATATTTACTTTAGTGTATATATAAGTAGACAAAGTATTTTGATGATTTTATGTATTAAGTTAATAATTGGTTTATTTATTTTTATTTTTTTTATTTTTTTTGTTAAATAACACATTATTTTATTCAATGAATAAGATAGTGTTGTTGCTAGTACAACACCCTCCAAAATTTTGGTCTACGTCCAAATTTCGGAGCCTACATTGACTTTACATGTTATCATCACAAATATTAAGAGTCATTGCATGTGTTATATCTAAGCGTTACGATTTTGTTTGTGGTAAGATCACAATGTCGTCTTCTAGCATGCTACGTGTCACACATTGTACACAAGCCACTTTTGGCGTGTTTAGGGGGTAATTCTTGTGTAAATGAGTTATTCTCATAATGAAAACATCTATCGCACTCATCTTCAAAGTTTCAAGCATTGTCGCACAAGTTTCGTCACGATCATCGCAAAGTGTATCTATGGGGTCACACTTGGTGTCAGTCATTGCAAAGTTTTCGCATTGAGGAAAGTATGTTATTCAAGTTTTCTGAGTGTTACTTATTGTTTCATCAAGTAATATAAGTGTGTGATCATGTTCAAGTCTTGCTTTTGTTCAATATCATCTCACTGATCCAACGCTTAGTCAAAACTGGGAAAACTACCCAATCAGGCAACTCAGCCTCATCCAACCCTCTTGGACTGCGCATTGCGTAGTCTCAATCCTTAAGAAACAACCTTGTCTCTTGGAACTACACAATGTGCAGTTTCTGCCTCCCAAAAATGCGTACTGTGCAATCTCAGTGCACAATCCCAACCCTTGAGCTCCAAAACTACACAATATTTCCCTCCAGCCAGGCCTGAACTGTGCATTGCACAATCTCAGTCCTCAAGCCTCAGCCTTGAGCTTTTGAATGACATAATTACGTAATCACCTAGCCTCTTTTCCTTCTAGAACTACACTGTGGGAAAGATGACTGCTCAAGCCCACAACCCCGCTTCTTGAACCCCTCAACTATGCAGTTGTCAATCCCAGTCCAGCTTGAACTATGAATTGCACAATCTCAAGGCTCAGTCCTGACCCTTAACTGATTAATTTGCAAAATTATGTAGTTCTTGAGCCTCTCTCTCAATTTGTCATCTAGTTTTAGCTCACTCAGTGGATCATCATGCTGCATCTTAGACTAGGGGTTTATCTAAATGATGTTGTCTTGTCATGAGTGAATTGCAGTCATAGGTATTCTATCATGCTATGACAGGATGATAATGAAGGAGATGGAGAAGGAGGCCATGCTAGAAGACACCTTGTACCTGCAAGTGCGAGTTGGTTAATCAAGAGGAAGTAAATGGACATCAAATTGTGAAAACTCAAGATACATATAACACTGAAGACTCCTCATCTCTAGGCCATATGGAGGTGGAAGAAGAGATCATGTTCTATCATAAAGAGGACACAAAGCAAGAAAAAGCAGAGAATGGATTGAAATTGCCATGTCATCAGTGTCATGTCATGTCATATCATGAGTCATCACGTGCCACATCAGTTTGTGAATTATGTAAATTCTTATTCGAAATTGTATTATAAAGTAAAAGTCCAAAGGACATGAACAGAATGTAAAGAGTAATGTAAGGGTCTAAAAGTCATAGGGAAGTCAAACAATAATGAGGGTAGTCTAAGAGTCACAAGGAAGGTGAAGGATCACCCCAGTTGTTACATATACACCCTAATTGTACAAGTAAATGAATTTTCACCTTGACTTCTCCCATAAGGCATCAAAGAGACAAAGTTAGTACTTATGGGGAGCAAGTAGTGGATCCAATTCTCCATAATTGGAGCAAATGATTTTCATTGTATTCATGCATCATGTGACTTTTACTTAATATTTGAAGCCTAATGGACAACACATTTTTCATGGATGGATTATGAATGTTTGTAAGCCTGTTATGTAAATGTTTATGATTCATGTTTTCTTTCACCTGTACTAAAGTAGCTGAACTATTTCGGTTATTTTAGTGCTTATCATATTTAGAATGTGTTGTAGTGGTTGTAATAATCATCACATATTTGTGGAATTTTCCACTGGATGTTAGACGAATCTTTCTTATTTGTGTGTCCCTGCTAAGGTGGTACTATTACCGCTCTTTTATTGGATCAATTTCTCCTTCCTTGATCCTAATTTAAGTAGGAACGCAACAAATTAAAGATATAACCATACACACAAATATGTAGAGGAAATAAAACTTCATTCCATTAATATCGAAGAACTAAAATATGCTTACATACAGAATGGAAATAAATTAGCTCAGACAATGATAGCTTATCTATGAGAAGAGATGTGGCAGCTACATGCCTCTGAACTGTGTTACAATGAGGCTTGAAGGCCTATTTATTATTGAGAAACAATGGAAAACCATAAACATACAAGAACCTAATCATAGGAGATGAAACACCAAACTATGGGCCCTGTTGGGATAAGTTGGTACATCAACTTCCTGGGGTCGTAACTTTGGCATACGATCTCCGTTTGACGCACACAATATGTCGCTAGAAAGACATATCCAAGGACTACAATTGCTGACAGAAAGTACCGAGTTAAGAACTTGTATTTTCCACCTCTGATTTTCCCAAAAAACTTTGTTTAGGGCCTCAAAACTTCTCCACAAGTTTAGGACCCGAAAAACCGCCAAAAATAGTAAACTGTGCTACAATTAAGGAAACTGAAAAAAAAGAAAGAAAAAATGGTGGGGGTCCAAGTGGAATAGGTGAGTGGCTACCAATATCCACCTGGATCATTCCTCTCCCCTTAGGAAGCAATGGCCCCCATTGCATTGAGTTCTTCCATGAGATGAGGAAACTTCTACTGAACTTGGTCCTTAGTGAGCCACTTGCCCTGGTGAAGGAGTTGGCTTGCTTTGACAACTCGATATAGTTGGATCCTTTGTTGTGAGGTGTTCTTGATCTGTGTGTCCATGATCTGATAATTTATGGCTTGTTCCATGCAGTCTGGGTTCAACTCTGTTGATGTGAGTTGTTCTGCAATGTCAGATGTGTCCAACAATGGTGGAAAGTAGGTCCAAAGGCGGTCCACATTGGACGCTAGGTGTAGACCAAGGAATGGTGGAATACTGAGCTCAAAGGCATTGTCTCGTACTGTCTTTCTGATGGTGTATGGCCCATATTGGAGTGGGTGAAGCTTGGTGTTCGGAGCGGGATCCCCCAAGGATAGTTTTGGGGCTAAAAGCCCATGTTTTGGTCAAATTTTGTAATAAACTTGTAAAGATTCTGCATTTTGTGGTTTTGGAGCGCGAAGGTGTCATAAGTCATAAAGGGTTTTTCGCCCTTATTTTTGTAAAGTAAAGTCGGCTGTAAAAGATCTACCCATGGTCCACAGACCATGGATTGTATAAAAAGAGCTAAGCTCTAAGTAGTTTGAGAGTCATATCATGTAAGGGAGTCGTAGCTCTGAAGTAAGAAGTCTAAGTTTCGGGTCATAGCATAGGTAGAGGCTCTACAACTAAGTGCACAGAGGCCCAGGGTGGAAGTCCACAGCCGAGTGCGCAGACCCCTGTAGCTGTGTGCGCAGGGTGGATAAAGTCTGTAATTGCTTAAAGATATCAATAAAGAGAAGTATTATGCAATTTCTGAGTCTGATTAATGAATCTTGTCATTTTATGTATGAATTTCCTTTATAATGCTTATATCATGCGCGAATGAATGAAATTACATTGGAAAACTGAATGCAATTAATGATATCTGTTTACATGGTGCTAATTGTAATTGTTTAATAAGACGAGTAAGACACTTAGACTAGTTTGGGAATCTGCACGGTACGTTGCACAGTATGCTTCCATAGCAATGCCAAAGTACCTGAGTCGCAGGTTAGGGCTACGCGAAGGTCAATCATACCTTTTTACTGAGGTATTGAAGGGCGGAATAGAGGGCTCGCCCTAGAGAGAAGTGACCTGCACGAAGGAAAGAATAAAAGGAATAAATCAACATCATGACCATCTCAGGGTGCAGAAACTTGGTTCCAACATCCCCCCATATTGCTTCGGGTGAGACTTCAGTCCACGCTCTACGGGATGATGCCGAAAGGGCTAGTAGTGTAGGGATTTGTTTGGATAACTAACGTTGAACCTAGGTCAAGGCCCCACAAGCCAACAAATGGTTTCGTTGCCGGGACTGGAATCTGCATAAGAGATGTGTGATGTCGTATCACTGGAATCCAACTAAGAAAGAGATCAGAGACTGGTTGGATAGGAAGATCCACAAATTCGCAGCATAGGAAAACAGAAACCAGCGACTAACAAATTAACAATGGTTGGATAGACACCTATATACATAGATCCATGAAATCTTTTTCTGCTCCTTTTCGGTTGAGCTATATGAGTGAATCGCGAAGCTAGAAGATAGTCAAGGAAGGTGGAATGATCCAAAATGGATCCAAATACCCTCTAAGTCTTTAAAAATCATTCAAAAGATCAAAACAATCGCATGGGAAGAACCCTTAGAAACATCGAAAAACACTATTGGTAGCCAAAAACACAAAGAAACAGTGGAAAATAGGCTTATTGGCAGTCAAAGGAGTGATGCACAGTAGCTGCCAGATCTGGCCAATCAACGGTCCAAATCTGGTCGGCAAATCGCAATCGGTAGTGGCAAGTAAAGGTTATCGGCAAAGACCACACAAGATACGAGACAACGATCAGCGGGGTCAACAAGGACTGTCGATCAAGCGCGTAGATTGACAGCCCACGTTGCATCGTAGAATCGCAGTCGGCAAATACGAAGAAGCGCTTACAACGGCTCGGGGTATGAGCGATATGTGATTGCGATTAATCGCATCGCGATATCGCAATCGGCAAACACAATGGAGTGGGGCTATAGACACACACACACACACACACACACACACACACACACACACACACACACACACACACACACATATATATGCGCGATGCAATTAGCCAGACCTGATAACATTGTAAACATTATTTGATATTATTTGAGTTCTGGAGAACAACAATTTCCTTTGTATTTTCGTTTTTCGTTAAATAAGAGAAACAAGAAGAAACAACACTGATGCGATGAAAACCAGACCCAAGAGGGTTTATTAATACAGTTGTATAATATTTGAAGTCCGTCATAAGCCATTTTTGCGTTATTTTCAATGTTTTAATGTATTTCTAAAATACAAAGGGACAGGCCAATTGCGACATGCAATGGTAACTTACAGGCGGACCTGATAGGAGAATAGGGTGCAATTATAAAGATTTGAAGTCTGGATGAACAATGTTTTGGCGGTTTTTCCTGTGTTTGAATGCATTTCTCTGTGTAAACAGAGAATTACTGTTTCAGGGATTTCAAAGGCCCAATGCCCTCATCCGTTGCAGATTAGGTGGCCACCTCCCCTGAATGCATTATGCAATGATTATTTAATGCTAGAAGAGGGATTCGAGCAGATAGAGGTCGAGAGACAGAAAGCCAGGAAGGAGAAATGAACATACAGCGCAGATTGGATTTAAAGCAATAGGAAACAGAAGATAGAGGTAGGCAGTGCCGAGACAGAGCAAAGATAGAGACAAAAAGTGATAGAGAGAGTCTGTGTACTCAGAGAGGCTTGAGAGGCTCAAGCAAAACTCTTGCTGTTGTATCTGTTGTGTGTTGAGACTCAAGTTGAGCTCATACTTTTGTAAAACTCTGTTATGAAGACATAATAGAGAGGTCACCACTGAAGGCTAGACCAGGAGATGTATGCCCAGGAGTATTGGGTGAACTCCTTATTAAAATTGCTGTGTTTAGATGTGTTTGTCTATTATGATATTTTACTACTTCATTGTCTATGTATTTCGCAATCTTATCGATCCATTGCACAAAGTAACATAGGCAAATCCATGCACATTTGTCTGTAATACCTTAATAATTGTCTTAGATCTCATATTCAGATCATGGAAACTTGATGGTCCTATTGTGTGGACCCCGGAGCTAGTACGGAGGTTGGAAGCCCCTGAGGATAAGATCTCCTACACTGTCGATCATTGGCTCGATCGCGTCATAGGAGGATTTTTAACTGAATTCGCGGTCGATACCTCAGTCAGCTACAACAAGGCGGAGTGGCTCTTTTTCAAAGGACCGCGAGGTAAGTACGTGAAATATTTGAATACTCGGATTAAAATATTATTGTGCGAAAAATGGGTTATGAAGCTACCTTTATGTTTGAGGCTACGCAAAGTGGAAAAACTTACAGGAACGAAGGAAAAAAGGGTCCTGAATATAGTCTGTTGATTTCACCTCCGCGAGGTGACGAAGAGGGAATAGCGCAGGTTTCTCTGCGAAGTGCTATTCAGTTAATAAGATAAGGCTTCCGGCGGCTACCACCTCCACCCTCACCACCTCCAACTTCACCTCCATCACCTACGACTTCACCCGTACTACCTCCACCTGCACCACAGTTTAGTATGGCAAACTCAGTAAAGCTGCCTTTATTCAAAGGCTTGGGAAATGAGGACTCGAACCAATTCTGGTTCATTGTAAAAGCTATATGGGAAGCTTAGGGCGTTACAGATGATAACATGAAGAAGGAAACCCTGCTTAGTGCTCTGCAGGATCGTGCGCTAACCTGGTACATCAAGTACTCTAATGATAACCTGAATGATGGAGTGGCAGACATCCAGACTGCGCTGAACAAAGAATTCAGTAGGCCTAAATCTGAAGCACAGTCTATTGTGGGGTTCAAATAAATCATGACGCAACTAGGCGAGACACCTTGGGAACTGGATAAGGGGTTGAAGTGTAAAATCCGTGAAGCTAACATGAACCTAACAGACGAACAACATCGTGAATGGTTTGTGGCTTCGCTACTGCCACGCTTAAGGGTTGCACTGTCACAACAAAAGATAAAGACTCATGCGGAGGCCTTGGAGATTGCAATGAGACTGCATGAAACCCTGATGCAAGATCCAAATCTGGGGGTTCATAGATCCATGCGTAGTTGAAAAATATTTGCCATGAGATGCAAAGCTTGAAGTAGGACAAAATAGTCCAACGAGAGGTGTGCGAAGAGGTCTGGTGTCTGAAATGCAAAAGCTAGGGGCATGACAAAGACCATTGTCTGGTCATTGCGAACTATATTACAGGAGGAGGACCAATGCCTTTGAGGCCGGAAGCTCCAGCAAGACTGAGCGCAAGGCCTACATTGTGGTGCACTATTTGTCAGGTAGCAGGAAAACATACCATGGATAACTACCATTTGCTACAGAAGTTTGTACGGACACTACAACAATTGTTTTGCAACTTTTGTAAGTCGGTAGGGCATGATGAGCGTACTTGCAAAAGTTACGAATTGATGATGGATAGACTCCCACCTATAGGGTCCAGGTAGAAACGAGGCCCCCTGACCAGAGTGTGGGGATGGTGTGAATGGGATTTCAGGGGCACGGACGAGGCCGAGGAGGAGGAGGACCTGGCAGAGGTCAGGGACAGTTGATCTGCTACAATTGCGAAGGACCAGGACACTATGCTCGCGATTGCACTAACCCAACATGATTTTCGAGCAAGTATTGAACTCTGTTTGATCATGAAACAAAAGACTGTCCTACGCTGATAGCTAGGATACGTGACAAAGGGGCGCTTCCACCTTCGCCGAATCAGAACCTGTAGATGATGAGCTCTGAGCTGCGTGAAGAGGATCCAAACATGAATATAGTGCTTCGAAGTGGAATCACAATAGGAGATGACAAGGGGAAACAACTTGAAGACAGTACGTGGGTGCATAAAGCTCCAGCGAAGGAGGCTAAGTTCGCTTTGGGGCGTGCATGAGAAACCTTCATGGAAGCAAAGAAGAGCTTCGCTGAGGCCTCCATCTTAGGGAGCAAGGATAAGTCTGATCAGGAGATGGACCCATTTATTCTCACAACATTCCTGGAGACCTGTATGAAGTTACTGGGCGATAGTAAGGCGGTGAAGGGGTTACAAGAGCTCATAAACAGATGCGCTAGGAACACTCTGGGTGAGCCGTGCGTAGTACGAAAGATTGACAAGCATAAAACAAGGACAGGACAAGAGATGAGATTGACCGCGCAAATAGGAAGGTATGAGATGAATTAGGTTATCTTGGACCTGGGGTTAGACGTGAACGTCCTATCGAAACAAACTTGGGAACAGATGGGAAGACCCGTGCTGTAGTGGTCTTCGATTCAGCTAACGATGGTGACTTAGCAAAATATCATCCCCATGGGATGGCTGCAGGGGGTGACTGTAGATATTGAAGGTGCGAGCACGCTGGCTGAATTTGAAGTAATAGAAATTATGGATGACAACGACCCCTATCCTACGCTCCTTGGAATTGATTGGGCTAATGATATGAATGGGGTAATCAACCTAAAGAAACAGAAGATCATATTTGAGAAGAAATCGCTCTGCGTAATAGTACCCCTAGATCCTGCTGAAGGATCACGCTATACTGAACCAGTCCGCGAATATGAGAGCGATGGCGATCTGGACTGTATCTATAAGATAATAGCATGAGACCAAGATTGGGTGAATCGCACCGTGGATGGACGAATTACATGGGATCACAAAAGTTCCTGATCCTCGGACTCTGATGAAAAACTAGAGCGCTGGTAGAATCGACTGCATGAGGTGACTACACTGAGCTGCAACATGATGACCCAGTCATTGTGCTGTGTGTCGTCAGAGGTAAGAAATATGCCTACTTATGATGGCCTGAATGATGTAGATATTTTTCTGGATGCATTTGAGAGGGAGGTACCAGAAAAGTAGCGCTTCCAGGCATTGGACTGGGCACTGCACGCTACACCTGCAAGGTGGTGGGGTACGCAAAAGGGAAGCTTTGAAGAGGAGCAAGAGTCATTGTTTGATTAGAAGTCTTAGTGAATTAAATTTGTTATTGCCAGCAAAACCTTGTGCATAAAATCCATTTTCTTCACGCAGTAAATAAATAGGGTCCTGAAGAATTACAATTTTCTCTTGAATGGTTAGGAATCCGAGGAAATGGTTTCTGGGTTATTAAATTCATCCTATTCCTGAAAAATTCCATGTCCCATTTCTTTTAGATTCACCCTGGTCTGCTCAGAAAATTTGTTTTAAAATTGGGTGTCAAGATAGTTTACGCTTTCTGGCAATTACGTTTTCTGCAAAAATCAATTTCGGGTTTCTCCTAAATGGTTGCAAAATCCAGAAAATCATTCACAATTACCTAATTGCCCCATTCCAGAGAAATCCCATGTCTCAGTTTTTTCAGATTTTCCCTGGTTTGCTCATAATTTGCATTTTAAAATCATGTGTTTATGCTGCTGCGTTTTCTAGAAATGTTCCCATGATTTTTGATTTGTAGGTTTTGAAGGTTGGGCTTGTGGCTGCATGGATGTCTTCCAGCAAAGGAAAAGGGAAGATCTAACTATATCAATCATCCTATAGACAATTCTGGGGGACTCGAAATCTAGAATGAGATAAAAGATGGGACAACGCTTTGAAGAAATCTAACTGCATCATTTTTGTAATCCCGCAGAAAACTCTTTCATTACAGAGGTAAGGATTTTTGCATATGGATTTGCAAGTCTTGTAGTAGCTAAATAATTTTTATGATATCTTAACAAAAAAATTTCTTTTTCTAATCCTCCAGGTCACATGAAGTGTATAAGGAGCATATTTGAGAGATTTATTTTGTTAGCATAGTCAAGATTTTATCAATTGATTCCTTTGTAAATTTTGCAAAAATAAAATGAAAAGGCTTGATCTCATACCTTAAATTATCGTTTGTGATCTTCGCTTGTGCTCCTTGTTCTCAACCATTTGTTTTATTGCAATTTTTTCCTACAAAGGGTTAGTAGATGGGTGGTTCTTACTACACCATAAAACATCAAACTTATCCTAAAAACTATAAATATTTATTTTTATTTTTCCTATCTATCTAAATTTTTTATTTTTATTTTTTAGTATATTCATGCTTCCAATGAAGCCATTTACGGATTAGAATTTTTGAAATGCTCATATGCAAACTTGAAAAATGTACTTGATTGTTTATAAGGATATGCAAAATCGACTTGACCTTTCGATTTTCCACAAGGATCTCTTGAAGAATTGATGGATATTGTGGCATAATCGCTTTTTGATACCATTCCTCAATGTAGTCTTTGGGCTGCATTCTAGATCCTTTGTCCATAAATGGTTAGTAAAAACAAAAAAAAATAAAATACACTCTAAACTGAAAGCTAGTTCCTATGCACACTTCCCTGGCAACGATGCCAAAATGTTGGGGAAAAGTGATTGCCTATCATTTAATTTGTCAACTCGGGGGTTTGGTAAACTTGTGAAGAATGTGTACACTGTATGTGGTAGAAATTGTCTTTCACTTTAGATCAATCTAACTACAAAATAACGAAAACCAATTCATCTAATCTATGAAATCAAATAATGAAAATGAAATTCAATTAACCTGTGAACTTAAAAAAAACTAATGTATACTTGGTTACTCCAGCATTCAATTATGAAGTGTTACCTTCTTGAGTGTAAGCAACTATTTATACTTTAACTTCTAATGTCCTTGAAAAGCAAGTAAAGTGTGCAGAAAATAACTTAGTAATTGCATGTATTAAATATTCAACCATTCAATCTTGAAATATGATTAAATAAGTTTCTTAAAATGATATTTAGGAATATCAGTTAATGTAATTAAATGAGGATCTTAAAAGTAAATATAAAAGCACGAAAAAGTAAAGCTCAATGATTGCATAGGCTGAGCATTCAATCACCCAATTTGAAGTCATCTTCTTGGCTTGCTCTTTTATTCAATTATAAAATGAATTGATAGCTTGATCTAAGAAAGTAAATAACAGAACATGAAAGGAAACTAAGTAACTATGAGCTCTTGCCTCAAACTTAATCCAATTGGAAAATACATAAATCTTTCCTATTGAAATGGTTTTTGAAAAGAAAAGATTACACAATCATTCTAAAACTAATACTAAGAAAGAAAATGAACTTTAATCAATAAAATCAATTAAATCTCACACATTTTAGGTAGCTGATCTAAAAGTGTGAGAGATAGTAAATCGAGATGCTCCATATGTAAGCAAAACCAAGTCAAAATGAAGGAACATTCATGAGTAAGGTGCCACAATCTAATTCTGTATTCAAATCTTGAGCATAACTCCAATTTTACACATCCCCATGATAGGAGATAACTTCCCCTATTTATACAAAAAGATGAGAAGCTATCTCATTAATGAGAGTCCATGAATCTCTCTCCATATCTATAGAGTTACAATCAAAATAGGAAATGATAAGACACATGTCTTCTTAAAGTTTCAATACAAATAGAAAATAAGACACATATCCTCATGATCCCATGATCTTCTCCACTCAAATTCGAATTTGGTTTTGGGAGGCCACATAAGGGTCTTTTATAAGCTTCCTTTTGACCTAAAAATGTCAACAATCTCATCCCACTTGTTAGGTATAAGCATATGCACATTATTTTTAATTTTTGACCATAAATTCACTTAAAAATGCTAAGAATTAATAAAGTTTGGAAAAACATAAATGTGACCCAATAATAATAATGGTAAGGTAAATGTAATGAAATGGAGGTAAATGTAATGAAATAAAGGTGGAGTGAAGATGACAATATGGAAATATAAGTGAAAATGTAATGGAAGTGAATGACAATTTCAAGGCCCAATAAACGCGACGGTGGATAAGGTTGCTGAATTGCTCTCCGAATACCAGGATCTATTCCCTACCAAGTTTACGGATCTAAAAGGGATAATCAGAGACCTAGGTGTTATGAAGATCACGTTGAAGCTCGAGTGAAGCTAGTGAGCAAAGTCCTTACCGTCTCAATCTGAAGTATAAGGAAAAGGTCCACTTAGAGCTAGATAAGATGCTCGCGGCAGGGATCATTAAGCCTATGGAAGAATCTGACTGGGTAAGCCCTATAGTGGTACAGGAGAAGAAGCAGAAGGATGAAATAAGGATATGCATGGATCCCAAAAAGATGAATGATGATGCTTGCATACATGATCCTTTCCTGAATCCATTCATTGATGAAGTGTTGGACAATGTAGGTGGCCATGAAGCATATTCCTTCACTGATAGGTTCTTGGGGTACCACCAGATCAAAATCACACCAAAGGATAAGAGCAAGAAAACCTTCGCGACTGAGTGGGGTTGTTTCCAGTACACTGTAATGCCATTTGGGTGAAGAATGCGCCTGCCGTTTTCTCGTGTGTAGTCATTGCTGCGTTCAAAGAGTTTATTTGTAAGTTCCCGGAAGTATACTTTGATGATTGGATTGTGTTTGGGCTGGTGAAACTCCATGTAGCAAGCTTGCGCTTGATGTTGGATACCTGTAGAAGGTACCATATCGCGCTCAATCTGAAGAAGTGCTTGTTTTATGTTCCTTTTGGAACCCTGCTGGGTCATGTGGTTTGCAAACAGGGACTGATGGTAGATCCCGCAAAGATCGCGGTGATACTGAACTTGGAAGCGCCGAGGAGTGTGAAACAGCTGCGCGCTACCCTGGGACATACGGGATATTAAAAAAAGTTTATCAAAGGCTATGCCCAGATCACCGCGCCTATGGAGAAATTGTTGAAGAAGGATGTCACGTTCTGCTAGAACAAATATTGTAAGAAGAGCTTGGATGTATTGAAAGAAAAGATGGTCACTGCGCCGATTTTAGTCTTTTCGAATTAGAAGAAGGAGTTCCTTGTACATGTTGATGTGTCATGTATAGCGTTGGGAGTAGTATTGACATAGGCTGATCGAGAGGACTTAGACCATCCTATAGCCTTCGCAAGTAGAAGGTTGTCCAAGGCGGAAAAGAACTATTCCACCACTGAGCGTGAAGGGTTAGCTATGGTATATGCACTCCAGAAGTTTAGGCACTACTTGCTAGGAGGCCATTTTAAGATGTATACAGATCACTCCGCGCTGAAGTACCTAATCAATAAGCCTGTGTTGTGGGGGAGAATCTGCAGGGGGCTGTTATTGTTCCAGGAATATGATTTTGATGTTATTTTGAAGCCTCGACGACTGAATGCGGGACCAGACCATCTGTCGCACATTGAAACAGGGGAAGAGCCCACTAATTTGGAAGAAGGATTGCCTGACGTGCACCTATGTGCAGTGCACATCACGAATGGTCATCTTGAGGATATAATACACTTCCTAACGATAGGAACTACCACGAAGGGATAGACCGTCCAGAAGAAGGAATTAATGGTGCACGCGACATATTTCTCTGTCATTGCTAGGCATCTGTACAAAATGGTGTCTGATGAGATATTGCGACGATATGTACCTGAGTTTGAAAGAAACAACATCCTCGCGGATGCTCATGGGGGCGCCGTGGGAGGACATTACGCAGGGAGAGCGACCGCGTAGAAGATTCTATGTGCAGGGTTGTGGTGGCAAACCCTCCATCAGGACTCAAAAGCATATTGCAAGGCGTGTGATGTGTGTCAAAGGAATGGCAATCCATCATAGAGGGATGAGATGCCTTTGAATCCACAGATGACATTACAACCCTTTGAAAAATGGGTGATAGATTTTGTGGGACCCATTCAGCCCCAAGGAAAGATGGGGGCGAGGTACATTATCACCACGATGAAGTATTTGACTCGTTGGGTAGAGGCCCAACCTGTGAAGGATTGCATAGGTGTGACTATTGCAAAGTTCCTCTTTGAGCATGTACTAAAGTGATGTGGATGTCCAAAGATCTTGATGCGTGATCGCGGTATGCATTTTCTGAATGAGACGATCAACGTGATAATAGAGGAATTTCAGGTATATCACTAGAAGAGCACACCTTATCACCTGCAGGCTAACAGGATGGTGGAAGCATTCAATAAAGTACTGGAGAACACATTGACCAAGGTTTTCAATGCTCAACAAAGTGATTGGGACCTACGCATACCTGCAGTACTATGGGCTTATCGAACAACATGCAAGAAGTTAATTGGACAAAATCCCTTTAGGCTTGTCTATGGGGTTGAAGCGGTAATGCCTATGGAATATATTGTGTCTAGTATGCGCATAGCGACGCTCACAGGTATGTCGGATTGCAAAGCCTTGGAGGAAAGGCTCGTACCACTGGATGAGCTTTAGGAAGAAATATTTCTAGCTGGATTTCACCAACAAGTCCAAAAGCTGCGCGAAAAAGCATGGCATGGTTGACACATCAAGTTGCGCACCTTTAAGGTAAATGACCTGGTTTTATTATATGATATTAAGTTTGATAAATTTCTAGGGAAGTTCAGGATGCACTGGTTAGGGCCCTATGTCATTAAGGAGATTACTGATAGAGGAGAGGTATAGTTGGTCAAATTGAATGGAGATCCCTTCCTAGGAAAGGTGAATGACAATCAATTGAAGCCATACACCGGGGGTCCGACCATGTGACTAGATGAAGGTAGCACAGTCTTAGTGCTCTAGGCAGCTAAAAGGAGGTGCGAGACTATAAAATACATTGCCCAGGTTGGGGAGCTGTGCGATTGGAGGATTGTGTGAAGCAAGGAAGTGTCACAGGGTTCGTGGTAGCGTGAAGGGAGCTGCGCTACCTAGGGAAAAATCTTGCAGGTCGGTCGAAAAGTGACCGTTAAAGCCACTGTTCATGAGTTGACGGTAGAAATGCGGCCAAATGGAGCGGGCGATCGGCATTTAAGACAAAATTTATGGCTCAGATCTTTGAAAATCCGCCACCAATCTGACATTAATGAACCGAATTTGGGGGGAATGATTGGATTTGAATTCAAAATGCCCTATAAATTACAGGTGGTTGTCCAACGAAAAAAACTTGGCATTTTGAGAATTGAGTTGTTGAGAGTTCAGGCACTCATGAACCAAGAATTCTTCGAGTCTTTGAAAGAGACTCCAACATTTTCAAACTTACCAGAGATGTTGTGAGTACTGTTGGAAAGCGTTATGTCGGCACCCACAGAAACTATAAATACCAAAGAAATAGTAGAGGAGTCGGTGCCAGAAATGGAGATAGAGGCAGAGGAAGCTACTCCAGCAGTGGCCGAAGTATTGGTAGAGGTCCCTAAATCGTCGAGGATGCCAAGACCAAAGCCAACCCCAACCAAGGAAACTGTGAAGGACAATAAGGGAAAGCAGCCTGCCATACCAGTGCGCACATCGCCAAGGAGAAACCCACCAAAACCCATCGCACAGGAGAAAGGAAAGGCCATAAATTTGGAGTCAAAGGAGGAAGACATTGAAGACATCCCGATGGATGATGAGGATATGGAAGTCGAAGTAGAGGAGGTTGAAACCTAAGGTGCAGACCCTATTACTCGATTTCCAAAGTATGTCCCTCTGCACAAGCCCAATACCAAGGTATCAAAGGACATCAATGAGAGCAAGACCCCCGTGCAAGCCCCTCTGTTTCCAGATGAGATTGTTTTCAATGGACCACACTTGGCATGAGTGCCATTGTTGAAACTTAAAGACTGGGACTTGGCCGATCACGAGAAGTTCCCACACCTGGCGACCGAGCAACTGATGCACCGTATCATTGATACGAACTCTGGAATGACCGCATTGGAGTTGCAGAGGTGGCTCCGAGTAGACAAGGCAAGGTTGCTCAACCTGCTTTGGGTGCCGCACTACAACCGCACCTCGGTGATAGTTTTGGTCATCAAGCAGCTATTGTGCTTGGTGCATGATGGGTGTCTGTGGCTAGAGGAGCCAATACCCATCACAGATAGATTGATTCACCGCATAACATGATTTCTACATACAGGAGAGAATCCGGCCATGATATTTGGAAGAAAAGGTGGCGAATAGGCTCTCGCGGAGTCTAGGAAGGAAAAATTTATGTTGGTGAAGAATCCACGTGGTTATGCTATATCCAGCATCTACGACCCTGTCGTGAAGGTAGCCACAAAAATCCTAGCAAGGAAAGTGATGAGGAAGTGTCACACTGATGAGGTGCCGGTGCCTGTCGTCACGCTAGCGGCACAATGCATTGAAGGAGTCTAGTTCAACTGGTCAGACTACCTTCATGGAGAGTTCTTGATGAACTGTCGCAAAGCACAGGAGCTTAGCAAGAAGTTTCACTACGCGTGGCTCTTGCTGTCAATTGTGCTGGTAGCGTGGGAGCTACCAGAGGACAACCAGTTCCCTTCGGTCACACCAGACCTCCCAGAAGCAGTGAAGTATACTTCACTATGGGTGACCAAGGATGCGCAACGAGTTAGGGACAATAAGATCTTTTGGATCTTGATGGAGATGAACATCTGGATGGCCATCAACAACAAAGGACAAAGCCAAGGCAGGGTGGCCCAAGACAACCTGCCAAAGCTGCAAGCAAAGAACAACGTCATGAAGCTGAAAAAGGACACGGGAAAGTGATGTGAGTTCCATAAGATCTCCTCCCAAAACACAAGTGAGTGTCGGACCAAGCAGTCACTGGTGGTCGAGCTAAAGGTTTTAGAATCAAATGCATGTTCCCACTATAAGTTAGAACCTGACAAGGGGAATGACAAAGGGAAGCAGATTATTGATGTGGAGCCCAACGCCACCGTTGCAACCACGAAGATACAGAAGGAGGAACCCGAAGATCCAGAGGAGGAGGAGCGTCTCTTCCACTCACAGATGTGGGTAAAGGGCTCCCCGCTACAATTCATTGTCGACAGTGGGAGCCAAAAGAACCTCATTTCGGTAGAGGTTGTGAAGCAATTGGTCTTACTGACAACAACACATCCACAAACATACACCATCGGGTGGCTTCACCAAGGATGGGATCTTCGCGTGACCCAGCAGTGTCGCCTTCCATACAACATCAAGCCCTTCACGAATGAGGTATTGTGTGACATTGCTCCCCTTGAAGTTTGTGATGTATTATTAGGACAAACATAGTTGTGGAAGCGACATGCTGTGTATGAATCAAGGCCTTGTGCTGTTATTGTTACTTTGGGAAATAAGTTGTATAGGATACCGGAGGTAGCACCGCCTACCACCATCTCTTTGGTTACTGCAAAACAATGCAGTAAGCCCCTTTCAAAAATCGAAAAATTTGTTTTCCTGATGATACAACCTCAAGGAAAGAAGAAGACGGTGGCCACAACCTCCAGACAGGGCCCCTCCACATGACAACTACAGATGGACAAGGTCATGGAGGAGTACGAGAACCTCTTCACCTCCCTCGCAGGGGTTCCTATGCACTGTCAGGTCAAGAACTTCATCGATCTGACCCCAGGTGCACCGCTACCCAATGGACCAATCTATCGACGCTCTCTTATGGAGAACGATGAAATGAAGAGGCAGATTCAGGAGCTGCTGCAGAAAGGTCACATCCGTCCGAGTTCATCACCCTTTGGGAGCCCGATCATGTTGGTATAGAAAAAGGATGGGACTTGGAGACTGTGTATTGACTATCGAGCGCTGAAAAAGATCACTGTCCGTAATAGGTACCTGATCCCACAGATTGATGACCTCCTGGATCAACTGAAGGGGGAAAAATATTTTAGCAAGATCAACTTGAAGTCAGGATATCACCAGGTACCAATCGAACCCTCCGATGTGTGGAAGACTGCCTTCGAAACTAAGGAGGGCCTTTTCGAATGGTTGGTTACGCCTTTTGGATTGATGAATGCTCCTGCAACCTTCTTGAGACTAATGGATGACATCTTGCAGCCATTCACCAACTCATTTGTGGTGGTATACTTGGATGACATCCTGATCTTCAGCCAGAGTTGGGAAGAGCACCTCCACCACATCTGACAGGTTCTCGAAACATTGCAGCAACACAAGTTATGTGCCAATTTGGAGAAATGAACTTTTGGCATGACCTAGGTTCAATATTTGGGATACATTATTGATGAACAAGGGGTGCATGTGAATCTAGCCAAGATCCAAGTCATTCAGGATTGGCCATCTCCAACCACTATGACAGAGCTTCATAGCTTTCTAGATCTTGCCAACTTCTACCGCAGGTTCGTGTTGGGATTTTCTCATATCACTTGGCCCTTGAGTCAAGTCAACAAGGGAGGAGTGAAAGAAAAATTAATTTGGTCTCAGAAGGCTTTCACAAAGTTGAAAGATCGCCTCTGCACAACACCCGTGCTTGCATTACCAGACTTGCAACAACCATTTGAGGTCGAGACAGATGCCTCTGACTATGCTATTGGGGCAGTCCTTACTCAACATGGGCATCCAGTGGCATATCACAGTGAGACACTTTCAGGCACAGTCCAGAAGTATCCCACTTATGAAAAGAGATGTATTCCATTATGAAGGCCTACCGAAAATGGAAGCATTACATTTTGGGGAAGGAAACGGTCATCCACACAGACCACCGACCCTTTCAGTTCATACAGACCCAAGAGAAATTGGAGAATGATCGCCATCAGAAGTGGTCCACATAGCTGTAATAGTTCCATTTGAATATCAAGTATAAGAAGGGAAACATCAATAATGTTGCAGATTGCCTCAGTTGACCACTGATCATGGCGTTAACCACCGTACTCAACTATTGTGGGCACGAGACTTTGGATTAGCCACTTCTCTACAAAAACGACCCAGAATTCGGCAACACATACCAAACACTCTTGGAGGGTCAACATGTTCTAGTCTTTCACCTCCAGGATGCCCTGTTATCCCACCTGGGTCACCTTTGTGTTCCTTCAAGCGAGCGCACCAAGATGATTTGGGAAGCACACTACAGTTGGGCTACTGGGAATTTCAGGGTTGAGAAAATGGTGGCAGTACTACATAAGTATTTCTATTGGCCCAATCTTCAATAGGATGTGGGGAAGTACATCAGATCGTGCACTGCTTGCGCCATTGCCAAACCGACCATCGAGAAGCAAGGCCTCTATACCCTGCTGCCTACCCCTAATCGACCTTGGGAATCCATCTCCATGGATTACATGTCAGGCCTTCCTTCCACTAAGCATGGAAACGACTGTGTTTTTGTGGTTATCGGCAGGTTCTCGAAAATGGCCATTATTGCGGCCTGCAAGAAGAATATCACAGCAGAAGCCACTGCTAAACTCTTCTTTGAACGAGTGTGGGTACACTTTGGGATCCCATATTCTATCATCTTAGATCAGGACATCAGGTTCCTCAGTACATTTTCGTCCAGTCTCTGGTCGATGCTGGACACCAAACTCACTAAGTCCACAACCTTCCATCCTCAAATTGATAGCGAGCAGAGGTTGTCAACGGGATGATCGTACACATTTTGTGCATGTACAACTCAAAGCATCCACGCACATGGGACAAGAGCCTCCCCTATGTTTAACACAGCTACAACCAGGCTATTCACAGCTTGATTGGCCACAACCCTTTTCAGGTGGGCTTGGGATTCCAACCATTATGTCCCATTGATGTGGCCATGCCATTTGTAGCTACTCACACAGATTCGGCTCATGTCCAGTCTGAAACAGATAAGGCAACCAACTTCATTGAGCACATCCAACGTATTCGCCAGTAGGTCCATGACATTCTGGAGAAATCAAATGCCAAGTACAAGCAGCGACATGATCAACATCGGGTGCCACACAAGTTCCAGGTAGGTGACAAAGTCTGGTTGCATTTGCAAAAGGAACGCCTTACCGGAGCCTATCAGAAAATTAGACCACTCCGATATGGTCCTTACACCATTACAAAGGCAATGGGAGACAATGCATTTGAGCTCAGAATTCCCCCATTCCTTGGCCTGCACCCACTGTTCAATGTGGACCACCTTCGGCCATACTTTCCACCATTACTAGACACATTCGACATTGCAGAATAGCTCACACCCACAGAATTAAATCCAGATTGCATGGAACAAGCTGCAACTGATCAGATCATGGACACACAGATCAAGCACACTTGCCAATAGAATATCCAACTGTATCAAGTTGTCAAAGCAGGCCAACTCCTTCACCAGGGCAAGTGGCTCACTAGGGACCAAGTTCAGCAGAAGTTTCCTCATCTCATGGAGGAACTCAATGCAATGTGGACCATTGCTTCCTAAGGGGGGAGGAATGATCCAGGTGGATATTGGTGGCCACCTCCCAAGTCCACTTGGACCCTCACCATTCCAACTGTATCGAGTTGTCAAAGCAGGCCAACTCCTTCACCAGGGAAAGTGGCTCACCAGGGACCAAGTTCAACAGAAGTTTCCTCATCTCATGGAGGAACTCAACGCAATGGGGACCATTGCTTCCTAAGGGGGGAGGAATGATCCAGGTGGATATTGGTGGCCACCTCCCAAGTCCACTTGGACCCCCACCATCGTTTCTTTCAGTTTTTCAGTTTCCATAATTGTAGCACAATTTACTATTTTTAGCAGTTTTTTCGGGTCCTGAAATTTCAGAGCCATTTTGAGGCCCTAAACGACGTTTTTTGGGAAATCTGGGAGCAACATGGGTCCATGGACTAATGTTTCTCTTCCCAAAGTTGTAGTGCTCGAATATATATTTCTAACGATCTATTGTACGTGTCAAACGAAGATCGGGTGCCAAAGTTACGACCCCGGGAAGTTGATGTACCAACTTACCTGAAACGGGGTCCACAATTTGGCGTTTCTTCTTCTAGGGTTAGGTTTTGGGATGTTAAGGGTTTTCCATTGTTTCTCAACAATAAATAGGCCTTCGAGCCTCATTGTAACACAATTCAGAGGCATGTAGCTGCCACATCTCTTCTCAGAGATAAGCTACCATCGCCCTAGCTGGTTTATTTCCATTACTGTTTGCAAGCATATTTAAGTATTTTACATTAATGAAATGAAGTATTATTTCTATTGCATATCTGTGTTTATGGTTATCTCTGTGATATGTTGCGTTATTTTTTAAATCCAGATCAAGACGTTTGCCCGCACCAAGCGCCCAAGGCGGCTGGAGAAGGGAGGGTCCAAGAAAAAATCAAAGGCGACCAAGACCTCACTGGACCCCTTCACATTAACAGAGGGTGATTTGAATGATATTGGTGACACAGTGAGGTATGTCACCACGGAGGCCCTGCAACAGTTTGAATAGCATCAACAGATCATCTTAGGGTCTATCTAGACAGGGTTGCAGGAGTTGCAGACCCTCGTGTTGCAAGCTGGCACAGTGTCTACCAGCCTGACCATCGGCACATCAGAGGCTACTGATATGCTGCGCGCGAAGGCCTCCAGTGCGATAGTGCTACCTGCTGGAGCATTGACCATAAAGAATGAGGCTGATAGGCCCACTTTCAGTGCCATAAAGGGAGTAGGGTTGAACTTGGTAGCGCTCTCATGTGAAGCGCTCCACCTTGTGCAGGATGGAGTGATTGCAGAGTTGAGGGCCCATCAGCACCACGCCCTGTAGGTGATCAGTGAACATTGGATCAACAATGAGCAGATGGCCATATAGAGATATGCTGCCATCGCTGCTAAGACTGAGGTGACCAATCAGAGAAAGCACATTATGTAGTTCATCGAGGAAGTATGCCGAATGGTCCCGGAGTTGGCCATTCCAGAGGAGGAGTTAGTTGAGGTATGCATCTGTAAGCTAGGCACAGGGGTGCACGACATGGGTACTAAGATGGCGCAGGTTCAGTTGGAGTTGAACCTACAAATTACAGAGTTACAGTTGAGGGCCCAACCCTCAACTCCACCAGAAGTGAAGGAACAGTAGGCGAATGCTATCATAGAAGTAGTAGTGGCGGTGGATAGTGCAGTAACAGACTACACACAATTGTTTGAGCAGTCATTTGAGGTCTTTCCCAACTTTCAGGAGGACCCCAATGTACAACGACTAGAGACAGAAATGCGCGAGCTACAACAACGCTATGATGAGGTTAAGGGCATAGCGCGAATGTTGCTCTGACACAAAGACTAGCCAAGCTGCAGGAGGTCAAGCAGCTGAAGGAACAGGTGGACGTAGTGCTGCACAAGGAAGCAGTGTTGAAGGCAAGACTAAAGTCCTGGCTGGATGAGGCTTATGCAGTGACATGATCTATCGAAGGCAAGCTTGCGACTCTGCAAGCGACAAAGCAAAAGCTTCAGGCCGACAGCATAGGAGTAGTGACTGAGTAGACAGTGGAAGAAGCAAAGCAGGCGGCCGCATAGTGCATGGCTAAGGTTGTGGTCATACGAGTCGAGATGGAAGGGCTTCATGCAAAGATCTCCATGCCTATTGAGTGACTCAAGGGTGAGTCATGATGTTTGTGTTGGGGGCCTATTGAGAGCGGGATCCCCCAAGGATAGTTTTGGGGCTAAAAGCCGATGTTTTGGTCAAATTTTGTAAAAAACTTGTAAACACTCCGCATTTTGTGGTTGTGGAGCGCGAAGGTGTCATAAGTCATAAAGGGTTGTCTGCCCTTAGTTTTGTAAAGTAAATTTGGCTGTAAAAGATCTACCCATGGTCCGCGGACCATGGGATTGTATAAAAAGAGCTAAGCTCTAAGTAGTTTGAGAGTCATATCATGTAAGAGAGTCATAGCTCTGAAGTAAGAAGTCTAAGTTTTGGGTCGTATCGTAGGTAGAGGCTTTGTAGCTGAGTGCACAGAGGCCTAGGGTGGAAGTCCGTATCTGAGTGCGCAGACCCTTGCAGCTATGTGCGCAGGGTGGTTAAAGTCTGTAATCGCTTAAAGATATCAATAAAGAGAAGTATTCTGCAATTTATGAGTCGTTGTTCTGATTACTTCATCTTGTCATTTTATGTATGAATTTCCTTTATAATGCTTATATGATGCGCGAATGAATGCAATTACATTGAAAAACTGAACACAATTAAGGATATCTATTTACGTGGTGCTAACTATAATTGTTTAATAAGACGAGTAAGACACTTAGAATAGTTTGGGAATCTGCACAGTACGCTGCCATAGCAGCGCGAAAATACCTGAGCCGCAGGTTATGGCTGTGCGGAGGTCAATCATACCTTTTCACGGAGGTATTGAAGGGCGGAATAGAGGGCTCGCCCTAGAGAGAAATGACCTGCGCGAAGGCAGGAATAAAAGGAATAAACATACATCACGACCATCTCAAGGTGTGGAATCTTGGTTCTAGCATCCCCCCATATTGCTTCGGGTGAGACTTCGGTCCGCGCTCCATGGGCTGATGCCGAAAGGGCCAGTAATGTAGGGATATGTTTGGCTAAATGACACTGAACCTAGTGTTGTTGCTAGTACAACACCCTCCAAAATTTTGGCCTACATCCAAATTTCTGAGCCTACATTGACTTTACAGGTTGTCATCACAAATATTAAGAGTCATTGCATGTGTTTTATCTAAGCGTTCCGATTCTGTTTGTGGTAAGATCAAAATGTCATCTTCTAGCATGTTACGTGTCACACATTGTATACAAGCTAGTTTTGGTGTGTTTAGGGGGTAATTCTTGTGTAAATGAGTTATTCTCATAATGAAAACATCTAACGCACTCATCTTCAAAGTTTCAAGAATTGTCGCACAAGTTTCGTCACGATCATCGCAAAGTGTATCTTTGGTGTCACACTTGGTGTTAGTCATTGCAAAGTTGTCGCATTGAGGAAAGTATGTTATTCATGTTTTACGAGTGTTACTTATTGTGTCATCAAGTAATATAAGTGTGTGATCATGTTCAAGTCTTGCTTTTGTTCAATCTCATCCCACTGATCCAACACTTAGTCAAAACTAGGAAAAATACCTGATCAGGCAACTCAGCCTCATCCAACCCTCCTAGACTACGCATTGCGTAGTCTCAATCCTTAAGCAACAACCTTGTCTCTTGGAACTACACAATGTGCAGCTTCTGCCTCCTAGAAATGAGTACTGCGCAATCTCAGTGCGCAATCCCAACCCCTAAGCTCCAAAACTACACAATATTTCCCAACAGCCAGGCCTGAACTGTGCATTGCACAATCTCAGTCCTCAAGCCTCAGCCTTGAGCTTTTGAATGATGTAATTACATAATCACCTGGCCTCTTGTCCTTCTAGAACTACGCAGTGGGAAAGATGACTGCTCAAGCCCTCAGACTCGCTTCTTGAACCCCCTCAACTACGCAGTTGTAAATCCTAGTCCAACCTGAACTATGGATTGCACAATCTCAAGGCTCAGTCCTGACCCTTAACTGACTGATCTGAAAAATTATGTAGTTCTTGAGCCTCTCTCAGTCTGTCATCTAGTTTTAGCTCACTCAGTGGATCATCATGCTGCATCTCAGACTAGGGGTTTATCTGAATGATGTCGTCTTGTCATGTCAAGTGAATTGCAGTCGTACGTATTCTATCATGCTACGATAAGATGATAATGAAGGAGATGGAGAAGGAGGCCATGCTAGAAGACACCTTGTACCTGCAAGTGCGAGTTGGTCAATCAAGAGGAAGTAAATGGACATCAAATTGTGACAACTCAAGATACATATAACATTGAAGACTCCTCATCTCTAGGCCATATGGAGGTGGAAGAAGAGATCATGTTGTATCATAAAGAGGACACAAAGCATGAAACAACAGAGAATGGCTTGAAATTGGCATGTCATTGGTGTCATGTCATGTCATATCATGAGTCATCACGTGCCACATCAGTTTGTGAACTATGTAAATTCTTATTCGAAAATGTATTATAAAGTAAAAGTCCAAAGGACATGAACATAATGTAAAGAGTAATGTAAGAGTCTAAAAGTCATAGATAAGTCAAACAATCATGAGGGTAGTCTAAGAGTCACAAGGAAGGTGAAGGATCACCCCAGTTGTTACATATACACCCTAATTGTACAAGCAAATGAATTTTCACCTTGAATTATCCCATAAGGCATCATAGAGACAAAGTTAGTACTTATGGGGAGCAAGTAGTGGCTTCAATTCTCCACAATTCGAGCAAGTGATTTTCATTTTATTCATGCACCCTGTGACTTTTACTTAATATTTGAAGCCTAATGGAAAACACATTTTTCATGGATGGATTATGAATGTTTGTAACCCTGTTATGTAAATGTTTATGATTCATGTTTTATTTCACCTGTACTAAAGTAGTTGAACTATTTCGGTTATTTTAGTGTTTATCATATTGAGATGTGTTGTAGTGGTTGTAATAATCGTCACATCTTTGTGGACTTTTCCACTGGATGTTAGACGAATCTTTCTTATTTGTGTGTGTCCCTGTTAAGGTGGTACTACTACCTCCCTTTCAGAGGATCAATTTCTCCTTCCTTGATCGAAGAACTAAAATATGCCTACATACAGAATGGAAATAAACTAGCTTAGACAATGGTAGCTTATCTATGAGAAGAGATGTGGTGGCTACATGCCTCTGAATTGTGTTACAATGAGGCTTGAAGGCCTATTTATTATTGGGAAACAATGGAAAACCTAAACATCTAAGAACCTAATCATAGGAGATGAAACACCAAACTATGGGCCCCGTTGGGATAAGTTGGTACATCAACTTCCTGGGGTCGTAACTTTGGCATACGATCTCCGTTTGACGCACACAATAAGTCATTAGAAAGATATATCCAAGGACTAAAACTCTTGATGCAAATACCAAGTTAAAAACTTGTATTTTCCACCTGTGGTTTTCCCAGAAAACGTTGTTTAGGGCCTCAAGAATGCTCCACAAGTTCAAGAACCGAAAAACTGCCAAAAATAGTAAACTGTGCTACAATTAAGGAAACTGAAAAGAAGAAAGAAACAATGGTGGGGGCCCAAGTGGAATAGGTGAGTGGCCACCAATATCCACCTGGATCATTCCTCCCCTCCTAGGAAGCAATGGCCCCCATTGCGTTGAGTTCCTTCATGAGATGAGGAAACTTCTACTGAACTTGGTCCTTAGTGAGCCACTTACCCTGGTGAAGGAGTTGGCCTTCTTTGACAACTCAATATAGTTGGATCCTTTGCTATGAGGTGTTATTGATCTGTGTGTCCATGATCCAATAAGTTATGGCTTGTTCCATGCAGTCTGGTTTCAATTTTGTTGATGTGAGTTGTTATGCAATGTTAGATGTGTCCAACAATGGTGGAAAGTAGGTCCAAAGGCGGTCCACATTGGACACTGGGTGTAGACCAAGGAATGATGGAATACTGAGCTCGAAGGAATTGTCCCCTACTACCTTGCTGATGGTGTATGGCCCGTTTCAGAGCGGGTGAAGCTTGGTGTTGGGAGCGGGATCCCCCAAGGACAGTTTTGGGGCTAAAAGCCCATGTTTTGGTCAAATTTTGTAATAAAATTGTAAAGACTCCGCATTTTGTGGTTGCGGAGCACAAAGGTGTCATAAGTAATAAAGGGTTGTCCACCCTTAGTTTTGTAAAGTAAAGTCGGATGTAAAATATCTACCCATGGTCCGTGAACCATGGGATTGTATAAAAAGATCTAAGCTCTAAGTAGTTTGAGAGTCATATCATTTAAGAGAGTCGTAGCTTTGAAGTAAGAAGTCTATGTTTCGAGTCATAGCGTAGATAGAGGCTCTGCAACTGAGTGCGTAGAGGCCTAGGGTGGAAGTCCACAGATGAGTGCGCGGACCCCTGCAGCTATGTGCGCAGGGTGGATAAAGTCTGTAATCGCTTAAAGATATCGATAAAGAGAAGTATTTTGCGATTACTGAGTCGTTGTTCCAATTAATGCATCTTGTCATTTTATGTATGAATTTCCTTTATAATGCTTATATGATGCACGAATGAATACAATTACATTGGAAAACTGAACGCAATTAAGGATATCTGTTTATGCTGTGCTAACTATAATTGTTTAATAAGACGAGTAAAACACTTAGACTAGTTTGGGAATCTGCACAGTATGTTTCCATAGCAGTGCGGAAGTACTTGAGCCACAGGTTAGGGCTGCGCGAAGGTCAATCATGTTGGGTTGTGTTATATTCTTTCCACGACTAGCCCACGTAGTTAACCGGGGGGTTAGAGTGTGGGGGGGGGGGAGCCCCCCTTCATTGCGCAGATTGTGTAGCGTGGGGGGGGGGGGGTGGCATGGTCACGGGGGGTTTGAGGTGTACCTGTAACCCCACTTTATGGGGTACGGGGCAGCGCCCTAGAAAATTTTGGTTCTGGACCCTATGTTAGGTTGGGCAGACCCACCTATGGTTTTGTGCATGATTTTCGCACATGTTTTTTGGATGCGATGGTTTTCAGTCCATGTTATTGGATGCTTTGGCATGTATAAATATGTATTATAACATTGAAAGGAACATAATGAAAAATCAAGCTAGTAGTCCCGGTTTTGGGATGCAAGGGAAATCTCTGTGTATATGTGTTTTATGTGTTATGCTCTAGCGTTGTTTATTTTCTGTGTTTTAGAATTCATATGCAAGTAATTTCTGTACAGGGTTAAAACCTACATTTGGTTTTAGAGAAGTTTTGGCTTCAAGGGGATGCCTTTATTGCTGAGGGGTTTCGCTTGGGCCTGTGGTAGACCCTGTTCAATGGGAGATCTGCGAGATCGATTCTGGCGGTGAAAGAAGATGGCAAGTAGTGGAAAGATAGAGATTGAGAAATTTAATGGTCAGAGTTTTGAGTTGTGGAAACTCAAGATGGAGGATCTATTGGTGGATAAAGATTAGTGGATCTTGGTAGATCCAGATACTAAACCAACGGGAGTGTCCAATGAAGAATGGAAGAAGTTAGATTGGAAGGAAAAGAGCATAATACGATTGTGTGTCTCAGATTCCGTATTGCTGAATGTATCAGGGGAAGCTACGACGAAGGCTTTGTAGGACAAGTTAGGACTTTGTACCAATCTAAGTCTCTGGTGAATAAACTATTCCTGCAGAAAAAGCTATATAACCCAAGAATGAAAGATGAAGACTCCGTGACAGAGCATCTGAACGCATTTAATACTGTGGTAAGTCAGTTAGCATCTGTTGATATTAAAATTTTAGATGAAGATAAGTGCATCAGTTTTTTGTGTTCTCTACCAAATTCATGGGATAGTCTGGTTATTGCAATAGGTAGCAATGCAACTAACTTGCAGTTTGATGAAATAATCTCATCCTTGCTAACAGAGGAGATGATACAGAAAAATATGGAGAGCCAGAATGGTGATGCCTTGTCTGTACGAGGACGGTCCCAAAACAGAAACTAAAATAAGTCATCGAGTGGGAGATCTAAATCTCTAGGAAAACCTATAAAGGTGGTGTGCTGGAAATGCGGAAAGGAAGGGCACTACAAAAGGGACTGTAAATCTTAAGCTCCTGATAAAGGAAAGGGATTTGATGATGCTCCTTCTGCAGAGGTGAAAACCACCTCAGATGAAGGTGGGGATGTGTACCTGGCTTCTTCAAGTACACATGTAGATCATGAGGCATGGTTGATTGACTCAGGTGCATCCTTTCACTTCACTCCCCATAGAGATTGGTTCTACGAGTATGAGAAATATGATGGTGGTGATGTCTTCTTAGGGGATGATAGGAAGGATAGAATCATTGGTCACGGAAAAGTAAAGTTGAAGTTGCAAGGTGGAAGGGTTAGAACACTTCTGGATGTTCTACATATTCCTGCATTGGCCAGAAATCTGATTTCTGTAATCAAGCTGGATGATGCAGGTGTAAAAATAGTGTTTGAGAAGGATACCTGCAAAATGGTTCGGGGAGCATTGGTATTGATGCGGGAAGTTTGAATTGGAACTCTGTACAAGCTGCAAGGTAGCACTGTTATTGATGGGTGCAACAATTCTGTGGCTCTTGAAAGTGGGGCAGAAAATCTAGTGGTCTCTGGAGAGAAGACCATGTTGTGGCATCAAAGGCTTGGACATATTGGAGAGAAGGGCCTTCGAATACTTCATGGTAAAGATATGGTAGAAGGTATGAGTAATAGCTCTCTGGATTTTGATTTCTGTGAAAATTGTGTATATGGGAAGTAGAATCGGGTGAGTTTCCCCTCTGGTAGTAAGAGGTCGAAACAGATATTAGAACTTGTGCACAGTGATGTGTTTGGTCCTGTGAAGGTTCCATCACTGGGTAAGTCTGTGCACTATGTATCATTTATAGATGACTTCACAAGGAATACATGGATATATTTCCTTAAGAAGAAATCTGAAGCCTTTGACAGGTTTAAAGAATTTAAGGCTCTCGTGGAAAATCAGACATAGAAGAAGATAAAGGTGCTGAGGACAGATAATGGTGGAGAGTTTTGCAGCAAGGAATTTGAAGAATTCTGTAAGAAGTGTGGTATAACACGACAGAAGACTACTCCATATACACCTCAGCAAAATGGAGTTGCAGAAAGAATGAATAAGGCGTTGATGGAAAGGGCAAGAAGCATGCTCAGTGGTGCCGGGTGTTGAGCATTAGAGAAGGTATGCAATCGCCACTTATTTCGTTATCTTTTCCTTTAATTCATAACTTCTTTACATTATGAAATGGGCATATGGTGAAAGATTATGATAAAGTTTAGAAGATTTGTGAGTAACGTAAAATGACTAATTATTACCTTTTCCTATGCAGAAAAGGAAGAAAATGGAAGATCGCCATTCCAAAGGAAAAGACAAGACGAAATCAATTGCTGTCCCTTTGATAGGGAACCACATCCAAATGAGGCAATCCAGATCGGAGCGCATAAGCCAGGAAAAGGAAGAGGAGATACCAAATCGGCGCAAGAGAACGAAGAGATAACTGAGAAATAACGATATGGCGAATCCCTCAGGATCCTTTGATCCTGAGGGATCGCTACCTTAAAGAATATTTGTATCTTTGGTATTTCCACCCGGCTGCTATAAAAAGGGACAACGTTGCTAGCCCAAGGGGCGGATTATTGTTGTTTTATGAAATTCACTGTTGTAACTTAAACTTTGATCATCGACTCTCTTTAAAGAGTGATTACTGTAACTCTGTTTTGATGATTAATACATAAACTCTGTTGTTGTTCCATCTTTGATTCTGGAGTAATCACAGTAGTGCGTCCCTGGAGGCTAAGGGCCCAGCCCTGGTGGATCACTTGCTTCCTGTACCATTATTTTCCAATTCCAAGTCGTGTGTGGTTTGATTTCTCTTATTTACTTTGTTCAGTAATCTGTTGTTCCTTATTATTTCATGTATTGGCTCTGTTATATTTCATTCATATTTGAATAGTAAGGTTATCCTTTGCAACTGGAATGTTATGCTGTTCATTCTGAATTTATATCGCATTGCCGTTCCTTTATAGATTGATATTATTGTATAACATTGTTGTTCCTTCACTGGTTACCATTACTATTCGTTTATAGAATAACAGTGCTGTGTAACTATAGATCGGTATTATTGTCTATTTATCTACGGTTATCCCTAAGTGTGATTGCTGTTCCATGGTAACCGCAAATGCTGTTTCTTCATAACTGTGACTAATATCTGTTATGCCGAGACCTAGATTACTGCTTCCCTCAGTATAGATGCGCTGCATGTAATATTCGATTTAGTTTGCCATGCATTTACATTTGATTCAGGTTGCTGTTCAATATTCCATAACTCACTTTAGTTTGTTGTTCCATTTTCGGTTCGCTGTTCAAATCATTTATGAGGTAAAGATTGTTGCTTAATTCCTGTAGATTACAATTACTACTTAATCCATTTCTATAGATTAAAGTTTGCTGTTTAATCTTTTTAAATAGATTAGTTGTTGTTCCCTTTCCTATTAATTGAATTATCCTTTCAAGTAATTGCTTTGGTGTGAACAGAATGATCTGAAACTGTAGTGAACATTGACTATTTTTGTCCAGTTCCTAGATTGATGATCTTCTCCTTGATTGCTTTTCAATTACATTAGTTTACAAAGGGAAGAGTTATCATTACTGCACCCTTGACTGATGAAGTACTGTAGTTCCTTAAATTAATGATTTAGTTACAAGCATTTCAAGTTCTTGCCATTACATTTAGAGTTTGCTTTCAGCATTTAGTTACTTTTGTAAAAGCGCTATACTACTAGCATTACTCTTGACAAGTGACCGCCTCAGACTGAGTACACTCTTTGAGATAACAAGTTGTACCTGGATTGATAATTAATGTAGGGTAAATAGAGGTGAAAAAGACTCTTTTTACTACTCGACACTGGGTTAAGACAGGAATTCTGGGCAGAGGCGGTGGATACTGCATGTTACCTGGTCAACAGGTCACCTTCATCAACATTGGAGGATAAGATTCCACAAGAGGTATGGACTGGTAAGAAGCCCTCTCTTTCACATATGAGGGTATTTGGATGTGATTCATATGTACATGTTCCAAAGGAGAAACGAACCAAGTTGGATAGTAAATCTGAAAAGTGCATCTTTATTAGGTATAAGGATGGTTTAAAGGGTTATAAGCTTTGGAAACCAGTAACAAGGAAGGTTGTCTACAACATAGATGTGGTGTTCAAAGAGGTGAAAGATGTTATTAAACATGAAGTCCAACCAAAGGAACATGAGAAGATAGAGTTTGAGCGAAAGGAGGAAGAATCAAACTCTACAGCAGAGGAGGAATCAGAAGATGAAGAGCCACAAACTTCGGGTGTGAGAAGATCAGTTCGAGAAAGAAGGCATCCATAAATGTATAGTCCATCTGCTTTCTGTTCAAATTTTTCTTTGTTTGTTACTGATGATGATCCCAAAACTATGAAGGAAGCAGTGGATTCAGAGGATGGAAAACTCTGGAAAGATGCCATGGTTTATGAAATGGCATCTTTGTACAAAAATGAGGCTTGGGATCTAGTGGAGTTGCCAGTTGGAAGGAAACCCATTGGCAGAAAATGGGTGTTCAAGAAGAAGACAAATGCAGAAGGAAAGTTGGAGAAATACAAATCTCGGTTGGTAGCAAAAGGTTATTCCCAGGTGCCGAGAATTGTTTTTGGTGATATTTTTTCTCCTGTTGCCAAGGTAACTTCTATTAGATTACTTTTATCTGTTGCCGCTACTTTTGATTTTGAGGTAGAACAGATGGATGTGAAGACAACATTTCTTCACGGGGATCTGGAAGAGGAAATATACATGAAGCAACCTGAAGGCTTTGCGATGAAGGGTAAGAAAGAACTGGTATGCAAGTTAAAGAAGTCTCTGTATGGGTTAAAACAGTCACCAAGGATGTGGCATCAGAAATTTGATACATTTATACGGGGACTTGGCTTCACCAGAAGCAAAGCAGATCACTGTGTGTATTTTAAATTAATTGGTGACCGTGTTATTTATCTGGTCTTGTATGTGGATGATATGTTGTTGGTTGGAAATGACAAAGAAATTATCTAAGATTTGAAGACCCGATTGTCCTCCAAATTCGACATGAAAGATATTGGTGCTGCAAACCATATTTTGGGCATGGAAATTAAAAGAGATCGGGCAAAGAGGAAGCTCTGGTTAAACCAGAGGAAGTATGTTGAGACAATACTGCAGAGGTTTAATATGCAGGATAGTAAATTGGTGAAGGTTCCTATTCCTGTAGGTGTGAGGTTATCTGTTGAACAGTGTCCTAAGACACACGAAGAGGAAGAGGACATTTCCCGTGTTCCATATGCAAGTGTAGTCAGTAGCTTGATGTATGCAATGGTCTATAATAGAACAAACATTTCACATGAAGTGGGAGTATTGAGCATGTTTATGTCAAAACCAGGGAAGGAGCACTGGACAGCAGTGAAGCAGGTTTTCAAGTATTTGCGTGGCACTAGTGATTATGGTTTGTGCTACCAAGGAAGATCAGGATTGGACAGAATGTTGGATATTCGTGGCTTTGTTGATGCCGACTGGGCTGAAGATCTGGATGAGAGAAGATCTACAAGTGGGTATGTGTTTAACCTATTTGGAGGTGTAGTCAATTGGATGAGTAAGAAACAATCTGTAGTGGCACTATCAACTACAGAGGTAGTATACATGGTAGCCACTCATGCAAGAAAGGAAGCAGTTTGGTTGCAGAGATTGTGTTCAAGTATGGGGTTAGTACAGGGAGCTATAAGGATAGATTGTGACAGCCAAAGTGCAATTTTCTTAGCAAAGAACCCCGCATATCATTCAAAGACAAAGCACATTGATGTTCAGTATCACTTTGTGAAGGATATGATAGAAGACAAAAAGGTGTTGCTGGTAAAGGTGGACACTTTGAAGAATACTTCAAATGCATTGACAAAAACTGTGAGCTCTGAGAAGTTCTCTTGTTGTAGAGAGATAGTGGGCATTTCAGGGTTGGAAAAATGACTAAACTCTCTTGTGGCCCCCTATGGAAAGAAAACAACAAGTGGGAGAATGTTGGGTTGTGTTATATTCTTTCCACGACTAGCCCACGTAGTTAACTGGGGGGTCAGGGGGGGGGGGGGGGTCGCAGGGGGGTTGAGGTGTACCCGTAATCCCACTTTATGGGGTCCAGGGCAGCGCCCCGGAAAATTTTGGTTTTGGACCCTATGTTAGGTTGGGCGGACCCACCTATGGTTTTGTACATGATTTTCGCACATGTTTTTTGGACACGTTGGTTTTTGGTGCATGGTATTGGACGCGATGGTTTTCAGTCCATGGTATTGGATGCTTCAATATGTATAAATATGTGTTATAACATTGAAAGGAACATAATGAAAAATCAAGCTGGTAGTCCTAGTTTTGGGATCTAGGGGAAATCTTTGTGTATATGTGTTTTATGTGTTATGTTCTCGCATTGTTTATTTTCTGTGTTTTAGAATTCGTATGCAGGTAATTTCTGTATAGAGTTAAAACACTTAGATTAGTTTGGTAATTTGCATGGTACGTTGCCATAGCAGCGAGGAAGTACCTGAACCACAGGTTAGGGTTGCGCGAAGGTCAATCGTACCTTTTCACGGAGGTATTGAAGGGTGAAATAGAGGGCTCACCCTAGAGTGAAGCGACCTACGCGAAGGCAGGAATAAAAGGAATAAACTGACATCACGACCATCTCAGGGTGTGGAAAATTGGTTCCAACATCCCCCCATACTGCTTCGGGTGAGACTTCGGTCTGCACTCTGCACGCTGATGCTGAAAGGGCCAGTAGTGTAGGTATTTATTTGGCTAACTAAAGTTGAACCTGGGTTAGGCCCCCAATAGCCAACACTTGGTAGCTCCCAACGTGGGCCTTCTTCTACAAATGTATTCAAACTTTGTCACCCAACTGGAACTTGTGTGGCACTCGATGCTGATCATGCCGCTGCTTGTACTTAGCATTGGATTTGTCCAATATGTCATGGACCTGTTGGCGAATGTGTTGAATGTGCTCAATGAAGCTATTTTCCTTATCGGCTTCGGTTTGGATATGAGACAAATCTTCCCGAGTAGCTACAAATGGTATGGCCACATCAATGGGACACAGTGGTTGGAATCCCAAGCCCACCTAAGAAGGGTTGTGGCTAGTTGAGCTATGGAGAGCCCAATTATAGTTGTGCTAGACATAGGGGAGGCTCTCATCCCATGTGCGTGAATGCTTTGAGTTGTACATGCGTAAAATATGTATGATCATCCTGTTGACGACCTTTTTCTGGCCATCAGTTTGGGGATGGAAAGATGTGAACTTAGTGAGCTTGGTGTCCAACATCGTCCAGAGACTAGACCAAAATGTACTAAGGAACCTGCTGTCTCGATATGAGATGATAGACTGTGGGAACCCAAAGTGTACCCACACTCATTCAAAGAAGAGTTTAGCAGTGGCTTCTGCTATGATATTCTTCTTGCAGGCCTCCATAATGGGCATCTTCGAGAATCTATCGACGAACACAAAAACACAGTTGTTTCCATTCTTAGTAGAAGGAAGGCCTGATATGTAATCCATGGATATGGATTCCCAAGGTCGACTAGGGGTAGGAAACGATGTATAAAGGCCTTGTTTCTTGATGGTCGGTTTGGAAATGGTAGAGGTAGTGCAAGATCTAATGTACTTCCCGACATCATGTTGAAGATTAGGCCAATAGAAATACTTCTGCAGTACTTTTCTCGACCCCAAAATGCCCAACGACCCGACTGTAGTGCATTTCCCAAATCATCTTGGCACACTCGCCTAAAGGAACACAAAGGTGTCCCAGGTGGCATAACAATGCATCTTGGAGGTGAAAATATGGAACTTGCTGACCCTCCAAGAGTGTCTGTTATGTATGGTCGAATTCTAGGTCGCTTTTGTAGAGAAGTAACTAATCAAAAGTCTCGTGCCCACAAGGGTTGATCATGGTGGTTAACGCCATGATCGAGGGTTGGTTGAGGCAATTTGCAACATTATTGGTGCTTCCCTTCTTGTACTTGATATTCAAATGGAGTTGTTGCAGGTATGTGCACCACTTCTGATACCGATCACTCTACAAGTTACCTTGCATCTATATGAACTGCATGGGTCGATGGTCTATGTGGATGACCATTTCCTTCCCCAAAATGCAATGCTTCCATTGTCGGCAGGCCTGCATAATGGAATACATCTCTTTTTCATAAGTGGGATATTTCTGAACTGTTTCTGAAAGTGTCTCACTGCGATATGCCACTAGATTCTCCTGTTGAGTAAGGGTTGCCCTGATAGCATAGTCTGAGGCATTTGTCTCGATCTCAAATAGTTATTGCAAGTTTATTAATGTGACCACTGTTGCAGAGCGAAGGATGTTTCAACTCTATGAACACCTTCTGTTGAGATTCATACCAAAATAATTTTTCTTTCACTCCTCCCTTGGTGACTTGACTCAAGGGCCAAGTGATATGAGATAACCCCAACACGAACATGTGGTAGAAATTGGCAAGACCCAGAAAGCTATGGAGCTTTGTTAGAGTGGTTGGGGTTGGCCAATCCTGAATTACTTGGATCTTGGCTAGATCCACATGCACTCCCCATTCATCAATAATTTATCCCATATACTGAACCTGGGTCATGCCAAAAGTTCATTTCTCCAAATTGGCACACAACTTGTGTTGCCGTAGTGTTTGGAGAACCTGTCAGATGTGGTGGAGGTTCTCTTCCCCAATTTGGTTGAAGATGAGGATGTCATCCACCGTATACCACTACAAATGAGTTGGTGAATGGTAACAATATGTCATCCATTAGCCTCATGAAGGTTGCAGGAGCATTCATCAACCTGAAAGGCATAACCAACCATTTGAAAAGGCCCTCCTTGGCTTTGAAGGCAGTCTTCCACACATAGGAGGGTTCAATTGGTACCTGGTGATATCCAGACTTCAAGTTGATCTTGTTAGAGCCTAGATTTGTCTCAAGCTGAAAAGACAAGGTTCTAGGTCCACATCAAACCACGCTCAGCCTCGTAGCTAGACCTACGAGGACAGGAGAGGGCTCTCTCCCGGTCAATCTCGGCAAAAGATAATCGATGGGGCTCGAGATGACTGTAATAAAAGCTAATCTTAGGCTAGGTATTAAGTGCAAGGGTTTGTTGTGAGTTTTTGGGAGTTTTGTGTTGGAAACAGGGAAAGGCAAATTGGGCTCGGGGATGAGGCACAGTTTATGCAGAGTTCTGATTGGGGCAAGGAAGGAAATCATTTTGATTCTTTAAATTGAGTGAATGAATAGACGGACTGGTGAGGAGCTAAGGAGAGCAAGAGAGTCTCAAGAATTCTCCTTAAACAGATGAAAACATGGAAATTTAAACAAATTCAAAGGCAGAGCATAATAGTTAATGAATTCCACCTTAATCACTCATTTGTTCAAATTCAGAATAAAAGAGAGGAAAATGATTCACATAACACTAATAAACTTACATTTACTCAGAGAAGCACACCATCAAAACATAAAGCCACATGGATCCCAAACAGTGCTAGAAAACCCTGGTCTTTCCTTAGCCAAAAATGCAGAGATAGAATGTACAATGATATGCCAAAGCAATCCCTAGTGTCCAACCATGAAAATGACTTAGAAATTACATGATATAGACAAGCCAAACCTATTCCCTTGCCTCTAGGGGTCGAGCTCATCATTCTAGGAGTTGTTTGAACCAATTCTAAACAAGGAACTGAAAACTAGGTAGTCAAACAACTTACCCCTATATGCTAGGAAACTGATTCATTCACTCACATTTCATCTTTTGGTGAATGAATCTTCTAGAACAAGTAAAAATGTGCCAATATTACATCATGGTTGTCAAATTACATCAAATTAGATAAATCACAAAGCAAAACTAGTCAAACTGGCCGAATTTCTGAGCTGGAAGGTGAAAAATTGAGCAAAAATCCTCTGTGCGCCGCGCCAATTTCTCTGTGCGTTGTGCCACTTTGAGGCTGAGTTTGAGGCACTTCTTGAAGTCCCAATTGAGCCCAAGTGTGCTTTTTGGAAATCCTTGCCTGTCTACTTTCCAACCCATGTGGAATTTTTGAACTTGGATGTCATTTGCCCCTCCAAAACTTCAATCTCCCAAGACTGCTTCCTGTGTGTCAAAATAGGGGCAGTGAGGTCATTTTTTGAGTGTTTTTGACCTCTTGAGAACTCAAAACTTGACCAAACTTCTTGGCCATGCACCAGCAGTCATGATTTTTCATGACAAATCCAAAAATATAAAGTTTTTTCCATTTGGATCTTCCTATCATAAGCGTGCGCCACGTGGCGCGGTGCACAGGGAGAAAAACCTTGTTTTTGCTCAAAAATGTCTAGGTCCGCACTTTTTCTTCACATTTCATGTGGTCCCGAACCTAATGGTCATGTATCCTGCGGACCTAACCGCACCTTTTCTTTGTGACAGGTGCGGACCCTTGAGTGCACCGTGCCAGTGCACTGTGCCTTTTTGTAGATGACTTTTGGAGGCCTTCTTGGTGTCCAAATTGGGTGTAGGATAGCGCGTTGGAAATATATTTGAGTCTAATTTCCAACCCAACTAGAATTTTTCAATTTGGAGTTCATTTGCCCTGTCAAAAGTCAAATCTCCCAAGACTGGTCAAAATGTGCAGAGTGAGGCTGCCTCAAGGTAGAGTGATGTTGCAGTCAACTTCTGAAGGTCTTACTCAACTCCAAATTGAGCTCAGGATAGCTCATTGGAAAGATCATTGTGTCCAGTTATTATTTGACGCATCAAGCAATTCATGTGGCCAAACAAGCTAGGAGAAAACTTGATTTTCCCAAGGTTACTTCAGAGGTGCATCAATTCTCCCGAGGCGACTGTATTTTTGACATTTCTCTAAAACCATGACACCTGTGTAAAAAGTGAAGGAGGTTTTTCTTCCTTGGGTTATTTTGGACAAACACCTTGCTCAGGTTTCTCAAATTAATCTTTTATTGCTCAGAAGCATCATTTGAGTAAAACCTACCCCGATGTGTGGAATAGGGGATTTGTCGAAATGAAGCGAAATGAAGGGGAGAGGGGCTTCTAAATTCTTGAGAAAATTTTGGGAAGTAGGGAGGGATGTTAGGAAGTAGGGGAAAGTGGAATCTCAGAAATTGAGTGAGGGGAAGGGGTCCAAAAGGGCAAAGCACAGGCCTAGCCTTGAAAATTGCCAGGTTGTAGCAAGAAACTAGGGTTTGTGCAAAAATGAGGAATTTTGGGAATCTCAGTGATGGGAAGTGTTTAATAAGGTACATTAGGGATAGGGGAAGGTGTATGAATATCAGGATACAAGTTTTGTTGATGATTTGACCGTCCAAGAGAAATTGCCTTCAAAACCATAGGAGAGGGAAATGACCTTATCTAGGCACAACTGAAGCATGAACAAGGTGTAAAATGACCCATTGGAACCTGACATGATGAAGACAACCCTTTGAATGATGGTAGAATCAGCTGAATAGTGACATAGACCGACATTTGGACAACTTTGAGAGGAGTAAAAGCAAACCCTAGACCTAATGCCTAGTGACCAAATTTTGCTTGAAGACTCACTGAAATGATAAAATTTGACCTTGACACCTTAAAATCACTTTGTAAGAGCATGTTTGATCACTGTAGGAAGGTTGGAAAGACTGACACTAACATTGTCTCCAATGGGGATGGTAGCTCCTTGGAGGTGCCAAGAACAACAGATCTTTGGGAGAGCAGACCAATGCCTTTCGTCCATTGGGCAATGGAGTCAAAAACTCAAGCTGAAATGCATGACTGAAAACTGACGACTTGACGACACAAACTAACTCTCACTCAACTAAAAACTGACTCGATACTTAAACACAACCGACAAACTGGAAATGATGCTCAAAGTGGAGCTTATTCATCAAAACCTACTCTAACAGTTCTATTTCACTGCCAGATCAAGTGAAATGAAACAACCAATGTAACCAAGTAAGCATTCCGACTGCTGTTTGAATTCTCCAAAAGTGTTGCTTATGAACAACAAGAGAGAACTACTGAAAGGCAACTCCCATGACAACTTAGAAACTGATCCATTGAATGATATGGATTCTCTATCCGCCTCCAAAAACACTGCCTAAGGATCTTGAAGTTCAAGCACACTAGGACTTAGCTCATCCAATGGATTACTTCTCTTCTCTTCATACCATGAATGCAAAATTTGATCTGAGCTTTGTGACGAGACTCCTGCTGAAAACGACAAAGAAACCAGCTGCCGGGTCAAGTTTATATCAGTACACATTTCAGGCTCACATGTAGTCAATGGAGAAGGACTTTCACTGCAAACCTCATCCAAAACATCAGCTATTGGATCATGAAAAACATGAAAAGATTGCTTCAACCCATTTTCTATTGGTTCCAATGTGATTACATGATTGCCTACATGTTGCTCATTTTTTACTGAAGATGTACTATGCAATTTTCCCTTCAAAAACTGAAATGATTCAAAACAAAATGGTATGGAATCATCTTGCATCATCTGAGCATATGTTCCAGCTTCCAAGTCTTTATTTGCAGCTTGACAATCAAAGGCATTTAGGGGTTGCAAATCTGGATATGAAAAGTCTTGAACAAGGTTTACATTGCCCTCAAGATGGTCCAAATCAAGACTTGTTGACAGCTGATTTCTGATTGCATGGAAGTTGTCTCTGATGAACTGACATGAATCAAAACAAAAAGGAAAAGATCCTTTACTTACTTCAAAATTTGCTGCACTTTCCTCATCACTGTCATAGCAGATATGCATCATTTGATTACTGTACTCGAGCTGCTGAAAGTGAACTTCTTCCTCCCACAAAGCAGTTGCTTGTTTGTCTGCAAGATTAGCTTCGGTTTGGAGAACATAATCATCGTCATACTGATCATCATCAAACTGAGGAAAATCGTTAGTATAAAACACATCATCAAGCATACATGTCATATCAACATATCTCTCTTCTCCAAGATGGTCTACAAAACTATCATTTTCAGATCTATGACATCTGGGATAAGAAACAAAATGTTTTGGATCAACAACTTGTTCTTCTTCAATCAGCAAGTCATGGGCTTGAACATCATTCTCATTCCTTGTGGTGATCCTCTGCATCATCTCTTCTACTGCACTTACCAAAATGTCAATCTTTACTTCTAGAGATGTCGATTCCTCCGGATCTATGTTTTTCGTCTCTTCTTCTTTCAACCTTGCCCTTCGGATCAACAGATGAGCCTCTACATTTACCGCACTGTTCTGTATCTCTTCGAGTGTTGCAAGATTTATTTCCCTCAGCTGAAACTCCATTTTCGGATCAAAGGCACCCGGATAGTGCAAGAGAGCAGATCTAGGAGGAGGTCTTATATCAACCGGCATTGAATAATAAACTTGGTTAAATCTGGCAGAAAACTGTTGTACTGTCTCCCTTGGCAATCTTTTCAGCTGGTTATACTCTTCTATAATCAAGAAAGGGTTTTATATGATCACCCACTTGTCGAGGAAAACTTTGACGAACTGCTGGAGATCTGAGATGCTTGCATCAGGCAGGGTTTTGAACCAACTCTTGACTTTGCCTTGCAACGAAAGAGCAAAAATCCTAATACTGACATCTTCTTCATCAACTTCAAAAAGGTCAAGGAAAGACTCGAAATTCAGTACATGTTGCTCAACGTTGACATTCTTACATTCACCATCAAACCTCAGCAAATATAGATCATAGTTTTTGGGGAAAGCATGGAATATAGGAGGTAAAATCAGAGGCTTGTATCGATCTGGAATTTTACAAGGTGTAGGAGTATGCACAAAAGGTATAGAATCAGTATTGGTCTCTTGAAGCTCATCATTTTGAAGATGGTCATCACAATAATCAGAAGAAGGGTCTTGATCAAGCTCAAAGGCATGCAAATCTTTGATATTTACCATCTTCCGAGGGAAGGAATCAAATGTAGGCCGAGGATTTTTTCTCAAACATAATATACTTTGCAAAGCCTTCTTGACATTCTTAGGAAAAGAGAAGAAATAATTTAGAACAAAGAAAAAAATTTCTTGGATGAAATTCCAACTTGAATACCTAATCTTTCCATATTGTCCTTTCATGTTTTTGCTTGCCAGGTTCATCATCCAGTGGAGTCTTTGGATCTGATCTCAAAAATGATTTGGAATCGCCAGATGAATGATTTTAGCCTTTCCAGTGTCTGATTGTTGTCCACCATCAACAATCAGATCTGAACTTGATACATGTACTGGGGCAATTAACAAGTTAGATGTCACGTTTACAAGCTAGACCGAAGATTGACTGAAGCAGCGTTTATCTACTTCCGCTAATGCAAAACAAAAGCGTTTCGGAGGCTACCTGGCATAACTTCAGGCTCCGTCTGTAGCTATAAAACAAATGACATCAACAAGCAAACCATTTTCTTCCCCAGTACGGTCGCCACTATGTTAGAGCCTAGATTTGTCTCAGGTTGAAAAGACAAGGTTTTAGGTCCACATCAAACCACACTCAGCCTCGTAGCTAGCCCTACGAGGACAGGAGAGGGCTCTCTCTGGGTCAATCTCGAAAAAAGATAATCGATGGGGCTCGAGATGACTGTAATAAAAGCTAATCTTAGGCTAGGTATTAAGTGCAAGGGTTTGTTGTGAGTTTTTAGGAGTTTTGTGTTGGAAACAGGGAAAGGAAAATTGGGCTCGGGGATGAGGCACAGTTTCTGCAGAGTTTTGATTGGGGCAAGGAAGGCAATCGTTTTGATTCTTTAAATTGAGTGAATGAATAGATCGCGCTGGTGAGGAGCTAAGGAGAGCAAGAGAGTCTCAAGAATTCTCCTTAAACAGATGAAAACATGGAAATTTAAACAAATTCAAAGGCAGAGCATAACAATTAATGAATTCCACCTTAATCACTCATTTGTTCAAATTCAGAAGAAAATAGAGGAAAATGATTCACATAACACTAATAAAATTACAATTACTCAGAGAAGCACACCATCAAAACATAAAGCCACATGGATCCCAAACAGTGCTGGAAAACCTTGGTCTTTCCTTAGCCAAAAATGCAGAGATAGAATGTACAATGATATGCCAAAGAAATCCCTAGTGTCCAACCCTGAAAATGACTTAGAAATTACATGATATAGACAAGCCAAACCTATTCCCTTGCCTCTAGGGGTTGAGCTCATCATTCTAGGAGTTGTTTGAACCAATTCTAAACAAGGAACTGAAAACTAGGTAGTCAAACAACTTACCCCTATATGCTAGGAAACTGATTCATTCACTCATATTTCACCTTTTGGTGAATGAATCTTCTAGAAAAAGTAAAAATGTGCAAATTACATCAAGTTAGATCAAAAATTACATCACAAAGCAAAACTAGTCAAACTGGCCGAATTTCTGAGTTGGAAGGTGAAAAATTGAGCAAAAATCCTCTGTGCACCGCACCAATTTCTTTGTGCATTATGCCACTTTGAGGCTGAGTTTGAGGCACTTCTTGAAGTCCAAATTGAGCCCAAGTGTTCTTGTTGGAAAGCCCTGCATGTCTACTTTCCAACCCAAGTGGAATTTTTGAATTTGGATGTCATTTGCCCCTCCAAAACTTCAATCTCCCAAGACTGTTTCCTGTGTGTCAAAATAGGGGCAGTGAGGTAATTTTTTGAGTGTTTTTGACCTCCTGAGAACTCAAAACTTGCCCAAAATTCTTGGCCATGCACTAGCAGTCATGATTTTTCATGACAAATCCAAAAATATAAAGTTTTTGCCATTTGGAGCTTCCTATCATAAACGCGCGCCACGTGGCGCAACGCACAGGGAGAAAAACCCTGTTTTTGATAAAAAATGTCTAGGTCCACACTTTTTCTTCACAATGCCTGCGGTCCCGCACCTAATGGTCATGTATCCTGTGGACCTGACGACACCTTTTCTTTGTGACAGGTGTAGACCCCTGAGTGCGCCACACAATTTGTAGATGACTTTTGGAGGCCTTCCCAGTGTCCAAATTGGGTGCAGGATAGCTCGTTGGAAAGGTATTTGAGTCTAATTTCCAACCCAACTAGAATTTTTCAATTTGGAGTTAATTTTCTTTGTCAAAAGTCAAATATCCCAAGACTGGTCAAAGTGTGTAGAGTGAGGCTACCTCAAGGCAGAGTTATGTTGCAGTCAACTTTTGAAGGTCTTACTCAACTCCAAATTGAGCTTATGATAGCTCATTGGAAATATAGTTGTGTCTAGTTATCATTTAACTCATCAAGTAAGTCATGTGGCCAACCAAGCTAGGATAAAACTTGATTTTCCCAAGGTTACTTCAGAGGTGCATCAATTCTCCCGAGGCGACTGTATTTTTGACATTTCTCTAAAACCATGACACCTGTGTAAAATGTGAAGGAGGTTTTTCTTCCTTGGGTTATTTTGGACAAAAACCTCTCTCAGTTTTCCGAAATTCATCTTTTATTGCTCAGAAGAATCATTTGAGTAAAACCTACCCCGATGTGTGGAACATGGGATTTGTCGAAATGAAGCGAAATGAAGGGGATAGGGGCTTCTAAATTCTTGAGAAAATTTTGGGAAGGAGGGAGGGATGTTAGGAAGTTGGGGAAAGTGGAATCTAAGAAATTGAGTGAGGGGAAGGGGTCCAAAAGGGCAAAACACAGGCCTAGCCTTGAAAATTGCCAGGTCGTAGCAAGAAACTAATGTTTGTGCAAAAATGAGGAATTTTGGGAATCTCAGTGATGGGAAGTGTTTAATAAGGTACATTAGGGATAGGGGAAGGTGTATGAACATCAGGATACAAGTTTTTCTGATGATTTGACCGTCCAAGAGAAATTGCCTTCAAAACCCTAGGAGAGGGAAATGACCTTACCTAGGTGCAACTGTAGCATGAACAAGGTGTAAAATGACCCATTGGAACCTGACATGATGAAGAAAACCATTTTAATGATGGTAGACTCAGCTGAATAGTGACATAGACCGACATTTGGACAACTTTGAGAGGAGTAAAAGCAAACCCTAGACCTAATGCCTAGTGACCAAATTTTGCTTGAAGACTCACTGAAATGATAAAATTTGACCTTGACACCTTAAAATCACTTTGTAAGAGCATGTTTGATCACTGGAAGAAGGCTGGAAAGACTGACACTAACAGATCTTGCTAAAATATTCCCCCCCGTTGAGTTGGTCCAAAAGGTCATCAATCCGTGGGATTGGGTACCTATTCCGGATGGTGATCTTGTTCACGCCTGATAGTCAATACAGAGTCTCCAAGTCCCATCCTTCTTCTGTACCAACACGATCGAGATCTAACAGGGTGATGAAATCGGCTGGATGTGACCTTTATGTAGCAGATCCTGAATCTGCCTCTTGATTTCGTCGTTCTCCATAACAAAGCACCGATAGATTGGTGCATTGGGTAACGATGCACCTGGGGTCAGATTGATGGAGTGATTGACCTAACAGTGCAGAGGCACCCCTGTAAGGGAGGTGAAGATGTCCTCATACTCCTCCATGACCTTGTCCATCTATTGTTGTTGTGCAGAGGGGCCCTATCTGGAGGTCGTGGCCACCATATTCTTCTTTCCTTGAGGGCACATCGTCAAGAATTTTTTTTCCTAGTTTTGGAAGTGAGCTTACTGCATTGTTTTGTAGTAACCAAAGAGATGGATGTATGTGCTGCTACCTATTGTATCCTGTACAACTTATTTCCCAAGGAAACAATAACACCGCGAGGCATTGAATCATACACAACATGTCGCTTCCATAAGTATGGCTGGCCTAATAATACATCACAAACATCAAGAGGAGAAACATCACATAATACCTCATCCTTGAAGGAATTGATGCTATATGGAAGGCGACACTATTCATTGATACAAAGATCACATCCTTGGTGAAGCCACCCAATGGTGTATGGTTGTGGATGTGTTGTGGTGGGTAAGCCAAACTGCTTCATGACCTCTACTGAAATGAGGTTCTTTTGGTTCCCACTGTTGACAATGAATTGTAGCGGGGAACCCTTTACCCACATCTGGGAGCAGAAGAGGTGCTCCTCCTCCTTTGGATCTTTGGGTTCCTCCTTCTGGATCTTCATGGTGGAAATGGTGGTGTTGGGCTCCAAATTGATAATCTACTTCCCTTTGTCATTCCCCTTGTCAATTTTTGACTCAGATTCAGAACATGCATCTGATTTAGAAGCCTTCAACTCAGCCACCATTGACTGCTTGGCCTAATAGTCACTTGTGTTGTGAGTGGAGCTCTTACAGAACTCACACCACTTTCCCGTGTCCTTCTTCAGCTTCACAATATTGTTCTTTGCTTATGAATTTGTTGGGTTGTCCTGGGATGCTCCACCTCGGCTTGGTCCTTGTTATACAGTTTGGGGGCACCTTTCCCTTGCTTTGGATTTGCAGATCCAAAGTCTCACTTTTTATATTTAAGCTTCTACTCGATTTTGACAACTTATCGGTATGTTGTGCCGAGCGAGGAGATGTCCAGGAACTCCATCTCATCCTGGATGTACCAGTGTAGGTAGCCATGGTACTTGAGTACCAAATGCTTCTTATAATTCTTGATACGCAACTTCGTGCAAAGGGTATGAAAAAAATTGGTAAACTCTGGCACGTTGTGGTCCACTTTATGTATTTATCCTCATAACTCGTGGCAGGGTAGTACTTCTCCTTGATGGTATCCCAGAACGAATTCCAAGTGGGTGCAGCTGAAAATAGTGAGGGTGTACTTTCATCCTTGTGCTCACAATAGGTTTCCCACCAATCCTTGATGTGGGGGGCGGCTTTGAGAAGAGAAAAAGTAATCTTTTCCTGGTTGGAAAAATCATGAATAGAAAAATATCCTTCTAGTAGATTTAACCATTTATCTACAATGTCTGCATCTATTTGGCCCTCAAATATGGGAATGTCAAAATTTACTTGTACCTTAAAAGGAGTGGTGCCTCCAGAGTGGATTTTGGATGTGGATGTGCCGCTGGTGGGAAATCGTTGAAGTATCTGGTTAAAGTTATCCATCACCACATTCCTTTGTTTCTCGAGGGCCTCCTCGTGCAATATTTTGATAGGATCTCCTGCTCCCTCATCTTTCTTTTCATCCCCATGGGAGGTCGTTGGGGTTTGCAAGGATGATCTTACAAAGGTTCAACCAGATCAAGCCCTAACTCCTTATACCCCGACCTCGTTGGGGACATGCAAAGAAGGATCGAGAAAGAGCATACCACTCTGATTCCACTCATACAAATTTAAACAGGAACACAACAAATTACAGACATAACCATACACACAAAGATGCAATGAAAATAAAACTTCATTTCATTAATATCAAAGAACTGAAATATGCTTACATATATGATGGAAATAAAATAGCTCAGGCGATGGTAGCTTATCTCTGAGAAGAGATGTGGCGGCTAGATGCCTCTGAACTATGTTACAATGAACCTTGAAGACCTATTTATTATTGAGAAATAATGGAAAAGCCTAAACATCCAAAAACCTAACCCTAGGAGATGAAACACCAAACTATGGGCCCCATTGGGGTAAGTTGGTACATCAACTTCTAGGGGGTCGTAACTTTGGCATATGATCTCAATTTGACGCACACGATACCTCATAAGAAAGATCTATCTGAGGAATATAACTGCTGACAACGAATATGAAGTTGAAAATTCACATTACTAGGTGGTTTTCCCAAAAAATGTCGTTTAGGGCCTCAAAACGGCTTCGGAAGTTTAGGACCCGAAAACTACCAAAAATAGTAAATTGTGCTATAATTAAGGAAACTAAAAAATTGAAAGAAACAATGGTGGGTGTTGGCTGGTTGGGGCCTGAACCAGGTTCGGAGGTGATTTAGCAAAAAAAAATCCCGGTACTATTGGCCCTTTCGGCAATAGTCCATGGAGCGCGGACTGAGGTCTCACCCGAAGCAGTATGGGAGGGTGCTAGAACCAGGTTTCCGCACCCTGGAGATGTCTGATGTTTTCAAGTGGTTTGCAGTTTTACCTTGTGTGCACGTCACTACGCGCGCTTACCCGTACCTCACAGCCTGAGATGCTACTTTCGTGCAACCCTACTCGGGGACTGAACAATGTTATTACCCAAGTATTTACGTGTAGCCCGATATTAGTTGATTAACTTAACTTATTTGTACACTTCAGTTATACTTAACAATATTCACAATTCATATAAGTGCACACAGTAAATAAATAGTATAATTGCCAATGATATCAAACATGTAATAAATTGAGAACAGATACACAAAATTCGAATAAAACTTCCCTTTATTATTTTCTTCCTTTTGTTACAGACTCAAATCTACCTTGCGCACTTAGCTGCAGGGGTCCGCGCACTTAGCTGCGGACTCTACTAGGCCTCTGCGTACTCAGCTGTAGAGCCTCTTCCTACTACTACGACCCAAGATACTTAGACTCTTGCTCTGTGCTCACTATCTTATTCTATCCATTCGATTCTATCATCGTCGGTTCCTTTACAACTTAGTACCTCGCTCTATTTATACAATCCCATGGTTCGCAGACCATGGGTAGGCCGACACTACATTCAAAACTTAGGGCGGACAACCCTATGACTCTACCATACAATTCGCGCTTTGCGCTCGCAATTCGCAGAGTCTTTACAACAATAACACTCAAAACTTGGGCTTTGAGCCCCAAAACATGCTGTGGGGGGATTCCATGCCCAATAGGCCCCCAACACAAACATCGTGACTCGCCCTTGAGTCACCTTGTTGGTGTGGTGATCTTGGCACGGAGTCCCTCCAACTATTCTCGAACAGTGCTGATGACTGCAGCACACTGAGCTATTGCTTGCTGAACCTACTGCATTCTCTCTTTTGAGACTTCTGTCTCTGGCGTGCTATCGTGCATCTGTGCATGCATCCCCTGAATCTGTGTGAGATTTCCTTCAATATTTGCTGTGGTTGTGAAGGCTTCATCAATCCATGGCTAAACGCGCGCTCTGAGAACTGCTTCCTTATGGCACGCTGTGTCCACCTGCTCCTTTAATGCCTTGGCTTGTTGCATCCTTGCAAGCTGCTGAGTAAGGAATACTATCTGTGCAATACCTCTGATGCTGTCATATTGTTGCTGGAGTTTGTGTGCTTCTGTCTCCAGCCGCTGGATGTTGGGGTCCTCCTACAACGTCATGAGGGCCTCAATCACCTGTTCCAACATGTTGGTACAGTCGCGCACTGCACCTCCAATCTCTTCCAACCATGCTACAATAGCGCCGGTACATTGTTCTTTGATTTCTGGGGAGTGGAAGGTTGCGCCTTCAACTATAGCTCAGGAATTTGGAGATTCAGCTCTAGTTGCACCCTTGTCGTCTCTTCTCTCATTTTGTGGACTCCACTTGCCAAACTGTGGATCCGCACTTCTATCGGTAGATCTGCTACAATGGCTAGCTCTGGGACGCATCGGCAAGCGTCATTTATTGTGTGCACCAAATGTTGGTTCTGCAACACCAACTCATCGCGCTGCAAGCTGCGCTGTTCTATGTTAATTTTCTACTCGATAAGAACCTGGATCGCGTGTCCCTCCCTGGCCCAGAGTTCTGTCGTTATTTTGTCCTATAACTGATATAACATTTTCTCGAGGAAGGGCAGATAGGTTAAGGCCAAGGTATTTCATCATGCTAAGTGACATCCGATCCATTGCATTTGACGAGACTAATGCTCCCTCTAGCAACACTATTGCGTTGTCCATCCATGCTCGCAATATCTACTCTGCTGTTGAAGTGCCTGCTACGATGTGGGTAGACAGGGTACCTTCCTGAGGGGGTCACACTTGTAATTCTTGCAGCTACGCCTTGAGGGCCCCCAAAACAGTCTGGTGCTTCATCATAAACTCTTGAAGCGCTTCACTTGTGACATTGCGAACCGTCTCTCTGATGGCATGGGGATCACCTTCGGTTTAGGTGATTGGGTCAATGGCCAGCTTCAAAGCCTTAACTTTCTTCCTTGGACTCGATCTCTCTGCAATTCACGACCATTTGAGCTGTGTGGACGCGGTCACTGGGTCCACACTCCCTTCTGCTATTTCTGTGTCCTCTGCCTCTTGCCCTGAGAACGTTGCTTGGCCCTCCTCTACCTGTACCGTTGTTGCCTCTGTTGTCTGCGCTGTTGCTGCTACTTGTGTGGCCTTCTTCTGCTCCATGGATTTTTGTGTCGCTTCGCGCACTACCCTTACATCAGCTGCTACCTTTTTGTTCTGCATTCTCTCGGCCAGTTGGGTGAAGCGCAGCTTGGTGTCATCCTTCTTTTTCTGTGCTGCCATTTTCTCTAGTTCTGTCAAATCTGGGGCGCATCACTTGGGAGGCCATGTCTCCAATATAGTAAAGATCGCGTCGTCCGTGGCTACAAATGGTAGCTTCGTCCACTATTTCGTTGGATCCTTTAATGCCCTAATGTAGATGTTGTGCATATCAGCTTTGAAGTCTACAAAACTCTGCAGACTATTGTGCACCGTAGGTGACAGGCGCGGCCTCCTATTGATCCACATCCAGATGCTCGCCTCCATGAGCACCAAGAAAATTTTAATGTCACGAATTCATTTCACGTCCTTGGTGGCCCAAAGTGAAGCATACTTTGCGGCCTTTGGTAACTCTTTGTCAATGTTGGGGAACTGACTGTCCTCCGATAATTCTCCCGCTACTAGCAATATGGATAAGAGCAACCACATGTAGTGGAAAGTCTTACCCTACTCCTGGGCTTCATGACAGTTTAGAAAAAATTCCTCGTAGAGGAATTCAACCTAGTTGAACTGGACCCCCTTCGTGCACTGCTCAGCTAGCGCAACCACTGGCACTGGTACCTCATCGACGCGGCACTTCCTCATCACTTTACCAGCCAGGAGTTGAGTTGCTATGCGCACCCCCTTGTCCTTGATGCTGGAGATGGTGTAGCCCCTCTTCTTTTTCTCCAACTTATATTTCGCTTTCATGGCTTCTACAAGAGCCAAATCGCTACTTTTTCCAGCTATAGTTGCAGGGTTCTTTCCGTTACAGGGAAACCAAGAAATACTGTGGATGAGGTCTACCGTGATGGGAATAGGCTCCTCTAGCCATAGATACCCATCATGCACCAGGCAGAGCAGCTTCCTGATGACGAAAATGGTGATGGGCATGTGGTGGAAATGTGGTATCCATAGCAAGTGCATCAACTCGGCATTTTTCACACTGTGCAACCATTTTCACGGCTCTAACGTGATCACTTCCCCCTCATTATTCGGATTCATCAGATTCGCCATCTCTAGGTGTGGGAACTTCTTGCTATCAGCGAGATCCCAATCTTTGAATTTCATGGTTGGCACGTGGCCTAGGTGCATGCCCTCAAATACGATACCGTCGAGGAGGAGTGAGGTCTGGAGTGAACTCTTTGTTGCATCCATATCCTTTGGTACTTTGGTCTTCCCTTTCCATGGAGGGACATACGCAGGCAGTTTTGCTGCAAAGCACAATGGTTGGATATCCTACTCCACGTCTTCTTCTTCTTTTGCAGTGGCGATCAGGGCCTGCAAGTCTTCTTCTTCCTCATCTATTTCAATTGTGACTATCTTCCCCTTTTCTTCCATTGATAATTTGCTGTGTCATGGATTCCTCAGGGACATGTGTACTGGACCCATTTCTTGTTTATCCTTCTTCGGCTGCGGCGTCCGTGGTGATTTGGAGATTTTTGTGACCAACCCAGTGCCCTCGGGAACATCATGTACCATGGGGGTCTGCGTGGCCTCACCGGCGGTTCCCTCTTCAAATCCCAACCCATCCTTAGTGGCCGTTATCATCTCTATACCGTATTTTGTTTCTCGCGAACTTAAGGCCTTACTTATTGCTCAACTCTCAACACTATATGCTCTACTCAAATACTCAGTTCTCAAATGACCAAGTGTTTTTTGTTGACTAGCCCTTTGAGTTTTATAACCCCTTTCGAATTTAAATTCGACCGTTCCCCCCAATTCCAGGCCGTCAATGCTTTCTTGGCTGTAGTTTTTCCCAAATCTTGTCCATAAATCGCGTCTTAAATGGCCACCGCCCACTCCATTTGGCCTCAAATCAGACATCCCATCATGAATAGTGACACCAATGGTCACTTCCCAACCAACTCACATGGTAGCGCAACCCTCCATGCGCGGTCGCGAACCCTGTGATGTTTTGATTCTGCGTGCATATCCAAGAGCGTACAGCTCCCAAGTAGAATAATTTATAGTCCCGTGCTCCCTTTCAACTACCTGGAGTGCTACGACTATTCTTCCTACGGCTAGTCAGGTGGTCGCACCACCTGTGTGGGGCTCCATCCCATCCTTTTTCATGGTTCGCATAGAATCCTCATCTACCATTGTGGTGATCGGCACCGCGCGCTCTACTATTTGCAATGCGTTACATTGGGTACTGCATTTGGCGATATGTGGTCCCAGCCACGACAGTAGACTACCCAGTTCTCGGTGATAGTCCTCCAATTTGTCAGTATGATTATACACATCTTGCCTTGCCACCTTGGTTTATCGACGAGAAATTCTCCCTTTATTTCATTTTCCAGGCTCTTGACCTCTACGTCCATTAAAGCGCTTTTCTCCCTTAGTCGTACCTAGTCTTTTTCAAGTTCGCAAAGTCTAAATTTTCCTTGTCAAAGTTCTTCCTGAAGTCTTATATGTTCTGCTACACGTAGCTTTGTGATTTCTTCATTCCGGTTTGCACGGATCATTGTATCTATGGGCGTAGTTATGTGCGGACTCGGCTTCGCATGCTCCACAGGGATTTCAGCCCTTGTTTCATATTTCAACTTCGGAACTGCTCTTGCGGTTAGGGTATTTCACATGGTCCTAGGCCCATTGAATCAATGGTACTTGTAGGTCCCAATCAGTGCGTTTCACATGGTGGACCCTGTTCAGCACTTCACACACCTTGTCAAAGGCTTCCCCGCAGATAATCTTTGGCGTGCTTCATCTTTCCTACTTCTACATTTGGTTCCTGTTTTCTATCATGAGTGCAGTGTGCGTTTGTGCGGGCTACGTGCCATACATATGTACCCATCTGGAAAGGTGGGTGTGTAAGCCGTTTCATCCCTCATAACCGGCTCGCATCCATAGTTGAGGTTTTCCAAATCGTATAAGCACCCCCCTTCTACATTCATGCCAATCCTCAAAGCTTTTCTGATGCGTACCCCACCACCTTGTGAGTGTAGCACACAGTGCCCATTTTAGAGCGTCAAAATGCTGCTGTTCCGACACTTCACTCTCAAATTTGTTCAGGAATTCATCCACCACTATCAACCCGTTGTACATAGGTAGATCCCTTATCTTTGTTGTCATGCAGCGCAGTGATCTTACCATCATGTTGCATTTGAGCATGGTTACTTCGTGTAACAGATTCTGCCATCGTTCTATTTCTTCATCCGAATCCGAAGTGCAGGAGCTTTCGCTCTCCCATGAAATTCTACCATTTTCTATTTGATTCACCCAATCTTGCTCTTGGGTGGTTATCTTGTAGATACAATCAAGATCGTCATCACTATAGTCGTCCCATACCGGTTCTGTGTAGCACGCTCCTTTCGTAGGGTCTAAAGGTACCACTACCCGTAGTGACTTTTTCTCAAAAATCATTCTGCGCTTCTTTAGATTTATTACTCCGTTCATATCAGTGGCCCGATCTATTCCTAGTAGCATGGGATAGGGATTGCTGTCATCAACGATCTCTATCACTTCGAAATGTGCCAGCACGCTCGCACCTTCGATGTCTATTGTTATCCCTTGCAATCTTCCCATCGGTAGGATCTTCTGTTGGTTCACCATTCACAATTGAATAGGATACCATTATAACGCGGCCTTGCCCATGCTATCCCATGTTTGCTTTGGAAATACATTCTTGTCCGATCCAAGATCCAAAATTACTTGATCCATTTCGTACTCTCCGATTTGCACAGTCAATCTCATTTCCCTTCTTGTTCGCAATGCATGCTTTCCAAGTTTCTAGACTACGCGCAGTTCTCCTGACCCAGCGCACCTAGTAAGTTCCTGCAGTCCTTTTACAACCTTGCTATCGCGCAACAGTTTCATGCATGTCTCCAGAAAGGTAGTGAGCACTGAAGGATCCATCCCTGGTTCTAGTTGATCCTTACTACCTGAAGTGGAGGCCTCCCTAAAGCTCTTCTTAGCTTCCATGAATGTCTACTTCGCACACTCCAAATCAAATCCAGGTTCCTTTGTAGGAGCCTTGCAAACTCACACACTTTCTTCTGGCTTCTTACCTTTGTCATCTCCTGTTGTGATACCACTTTGAAGCACTATGTTTATATTTGGATCCTCTTCGCGTGACTCAGACCTCATCATTTGTAGGTTCTGAGTCTAGGGAGGCTGGAGTACTCCTTTATCGCGCAACCTCGCTATCAGTGTAGGGCAGTCGTCCATCTCATGATCAAATTGGGTACAATATAAACATGATGCCCTCATCAAATTCATACAATCACAGGCATAGTGCCCTGGCCCTCCACAATTGTAACAAATTAGTTGTCCGCGACCCCTTCTTGGTCCCATTCCACCTCGACCTTGTCCGTGCCCCTGAAATCCAGCGCACGCCATCCCTAAATTTGGATCGAGGGCTCATGTTTCAGTCTGTACTCTATAGGTATGGGTCTAATCCATCATTAGTTCGTAGCTTTTTCAGGTGTGCTCATCATGGCCTATCGACCTACAGAAATTACAAAACAATTGCTGGGACGTTTGTATACTTCTGTAATAGATGACAATTATCCATAGCATGTTTTCCTACTATCTAAAAAATCAAGCACCATAATGTAGGTGTCGTGCTCAATCCTACTTGTGCCTCTGGTCTTAATGGCATTGGCCCTCCTCCTGCCAAGTAGTTCGCGAAGACTGGATAGTGGTCCTTGTCATACCCCTGGCCTTTGCATTTTATGCACCATACCTCCTCGCGCGCCTCTGGCTGAGTTGTCCTGTCCTGTTTCAAACTTTGCATTTCTAGACACAAATTTTGCAGTTGCGCGTGGATTTGTTGGACTCCCAGACTAAGATCTTGTATTGGGGTCTTGTGCAATCTCATTGCAATCTCTAGAGCTTCGGCCTGGGTGGATAACTTTTGTTGTGACAACGTCGTCCTCAAATGCGGTGTTAGTGATGCTAAAAACCATGCGCAGTGCTATCCATCCATTAATGTCATGTTGGCTTCATGAATCATACTCTTCAATATCTGGTCCAGATCCCATGGGGTCTCACCTAGAAGCATCGTGATTTCCTTAAACCTGATAATTGATTGTGTCTCTGATTTTGGCCTACTAAATTCCCTATTCAGCACGGCCTGGATATCTGCGATCCCTGTGTTTGGATGGTCATTAGAATGATTAATGTACCACATTAGTGTGCGATCCTATAGTGCACTTACCAGCGTTGCCTTCTTTATATTTTCATCCATGACTCCTTGTGCTTCCCATACAACTTTTACCACGAACCAAAATTGGTCCAGATCTTCGTTCCCTACTCTTCTAAATACCTGAAATTTTATCGCACTCGCCATATTGAACTGTGGTGGTGGCGGAGGCGGTGTGGGCAGAGATGGAGGTGAAGATGGTGAGACTGGTGGTGGTGTAGGTGGATGTGGTATGCACGGAATTCAGTGCCTTATCAGATTGATCGCACTCCTCGGAGAAACTTTCGCGAGCTCTTCCTCACTTTCCCATTGAGGTGAAATCAAGGGGCTATTTTCTATGTCTGTGCTACCTTCGTTTCTATAGATCCTTCCACTTCGTGTAGCCCCAAACATCAATTTACTCGCATAACCTTCTTTTCACACAATAACATCTTAATCCAAGTGTTCAAATATTTAATGTACTTACCTCGCGATCCTTTGAGGAAGCATTGTTCTGCCTCGCTGTAGCTGAAAATCCTATCTACCGCGAACTCGGTGATAAACCCTCCTATAATTTGATTGAGCCAATGGTCCACATACGTGATCTTATCTTTCAATGCTTCTAGTCTGCACACCAATTCCGGAGTCCACATAATCGATTTATCGAGCCTTCACCTTCCCTGACTGTTTTCTAGCTTCGCGATCCATTCGTACAACTCAGAAGGGAAGGATGCAAAGAAAATTTCATGGATTTACGTATATAGGAAGTGCTCCAACCACTGTTCCTTTGATACTCATGGATTCCTGTTTTCCTGTGCCGCAAACTCGTGAATCTTTCTGTCCAACCACCCTTCAATTTCTTTCTTTGTTGGATTCCAGTGACACGACATCAGACATCCCTTATACAGATCCTGGTCCTAGCAATGGAACCATTTGTTGGCTGGTTGGGGCCTGACCCAGGTTCGAAAGTGATTTAGCCAAACAAATCCTGGTACTATTGGCCCTTTCGGCAACAGTCCATGGAGTGTGGACTGAGGTCTCACCCGAAGTAGTATGGGAGGGTGCTAGAACCAGGTTTCTGCACCCTAGATATGTCTGATGATTTCAAGTGGTCTGCGGTTTGACCCTGCGCGCACGTCGCTACGCGCGCTTACCCATACCTTGCAGCCTGAGACGCTGCCTTCGCGCAGCCCTACTTGGGGACCGAACAATGTTATTACCCAAGTCTTTACGCATAGCCCGATATTAATTGATTAACTTAACTTATTTGTATGCTTCAGTTATACTTAACAATATTCACAATTCATATAAGTGCGCGCAGTAAATAAACAGTATAATTGCCAATGATATCAAACATGTAACAACTTGAGAACAGATACATGAAATTATGATAAAACTTCCCTTTATTATTTTCTTCCTTCTATTACACACTCAACTCTACCCTGTGCCCTCAGTTGCAGACTCTACTAGGCCTCTGCGCACTCAGCTACAAAGCCTCTTCCTACTACTATGACCCAAGATACTTAGAATCTTGCTTTGTGCTTGCTATCTTATTCTATCTGATTCTATCATCATTGGTTCCTTTACCACTTAGAGCCTCACTCTATTTATGTAATGCCATGGTCTGCAGACCATGGGTAGGTCGACACTACATTCAAAACTTAGGGCGGACAACCCTATGACTCTACCATACAATTTGTGCTTTGCGCCCACAATTCGTGGAGTCTTTACAACAATGACACTCAAAACTTGGGCTTTGAGCCCCAAAACATGCTGTGGGGGGATTCCATGCCCAACAGTGGGGTCCAAGTGGAATAGGCGGGTGGCCACCAATATCCACTTGGATCATTCCTTTGTAGTTGAAGAACCTTGATGCACCTATGACTGAATATTCACCAGGCACACTTACTTGCTTTTCGAAGGCACATATGCGATTCTCTCACTTGCTGAAAGCTAAAGCTAAGGGAAGTATTTAAGTCGACGACAACTAGGCCGTATTATGGATGGGGCTCTTGCACTAAATGGTGTGATGTCTAGTTGGGACCACATATCGAGGATACCCCTTTGAATGTTGGATGGTACAACACTGTCAACATTTATGGTGCTAGAAGGAGGGCACACAACTTTTTATGGATGATCACTCCACACATCCACATCATTATTTTTCTAGACAAGGCAAAAACATTCCAAACACCTCTCTAAATCATATTCCTAAAAGAAGAGGATCTTCTCAGTCAGGCTGCTCAGTCAGGTTGTTGGGAGCGGGATCCCCTAAGGGCAGTTTTGGGGCTAAAAGCCCATGTTTAAGTCAAGTTTTTGTAATATTATTGTAAAGACTCTGCATTTTGTGGTTGCAGAGCACGAAGGTATTATGTGTCACAAAGGGTAGTCCACCCTTAGTTTTGTAAAGTAAAGTCAGCTATAAGAGATCTACTCATGGTCCGCGGACCATGGGATTGTATAAAAAGAGCTAAGCTCTAAGTAGTTAGAAAAAAAAGAATAAGTAAGAGAGTCATAGCTTTATAGCAAGAAGCCTAAGTCTTGGGTCGTAGCGTAGGTAGAGGCTCTGTAGCTGAGTGCACAAAGGCCTAGGGTAGAAGTCCGCAGCTGAGTGCGCAAACCCCTGTAGCTGTGTACATAGGGTGAACAGAGTCTATAACACTTGGAAGATATTAATAAAAGGAGTTATTCTACAATTTCTATGGATTTGTTCTATTTATGGGTTTGGATATTTTGTGTAAGAATTTCCTTTGTTATGCTTCTATGCTGCATGAATGAATACAGTTACATTTAATAATTAAACACAATTACAAATATCTGGTCATGTGGTGATAACTTTAAGTATTCAGCAAGATAAGTAAATCACTGGGGTAATTGAGGAATCTGCACGGCGTGCTGCCATAACAGTGTGAAAGTACCTAAGCCCCAAGATAGGGCTGCGTGAAGGTTGATCGTATACTTTCGTGAAGGTATTGAAAGCCAGATTAAAGAGTTTGTCCTAAAATCCCTCGAGCAAGATCACCTGTGCGAAGGCAGGGATAGAAGAGCTCAAACGACATCACAACCATCTCAGGGTGTGGAAACTTGGTTCCAGCATCCCCCCATACTGCTTCGGGTGAGACTTCAGTTTGTGCTCCGCGGACTGATGCCGAAAGGGCCAGTAGTGTAGGAATTTGTTTATCTAATTAACGCTGAACCTTCGTCAGCCCCCCTCAAGCCAACAGATGGTTCCGTTGTCAGGACTGAAATCTACATAAGAGATGTGTGATGTCGTATCACTGGAATCCAGCTAAAAATGAGATTGGAGACTGGTTGGATAGAAATATCCATGAATTCGTGGCATAGGAGAACAGAAACACGAGACTGACAAAGGAACAATTGGTGGACCGATACCTATATACAAAGATCCGCGAGATATTTTTCTGCTCTTTCCCTATTGAGCTATACGAGTGGATCACGAAGCTAGTAGATAGCCAAGGAAGGTGGAAACTTGACGGTCCTATTGTGTGGACCCAAGAGTTAGTGCAAAGGTTGGAAGCATTGGAGGATAAGATCACACACATTGTCAATCATTGGCTCGATCGTGTCATAGGAGTATTTGTGACTGAATTCGTAGTCGACACCTTAGTTAGCTATAGCGAGGTGGAGCGACGTTTTTTCAAAGGACCACGAGGTAAGTACATAAAATCTTTGAATACTTGGATTAAAATGCTGTTGTGAGAAAAATGGGTTATGTAGCTACCTTGATGTTCAGGACTACATGAAGCAGAAAAATTTACAGGAATGAAGGAAAAAAGGGTCCGGAGTATAGCCCTCCGCGAAGAGATGAAGAAGGGATAACGAAGGTTCTTTGCGAAGTGCTCTTCAGTTAATAAGACAAGGATTCTCGCGAATACCACCTCCTCCCACACCACCTTTGACTTCACCACCATCGCCTCCAACTTCACCCATACCACCTCCACCTCCACTGAGGTTCAATATGGAAAATACAGTGAAGTTTCCTTTGTTCAAAGGCTTGGGAAATGAGGACCCAGACCAATTCTGGTTTGTTGTAAGGGCTGTATGGGAAGCTCAAGGTGTTACAAATGATCATATAAAGAAGGCGACACTGGTTAGTGCTCTGCAAGATCGCGCGCTAACCTGGTATATTAAGTACTCTAACGATAACCTGAATGCTGGAGTAGCAGACATCCAGGCAACACTAAATAGGGAATTTAGTAGGCCTAAATCTGAGGCATAGTCGATTGTGGGATTCAAAGAGATCATGATGCAACTAGGCGAGACACCTTGGGAACTAGATCAGAGGCTGAAGTGTACAATCCATGAAGCCAACATGAATTTGACAGATGGACATCATCGTGAGTGGTTTGTGTCTTTGCTACTACCACACTTAAGGAGTGTGTTGTCGTAGCAGAAGATAACAGGCAGAGGCCTTGGATATTTCCATGAGACTACATGAGACTTCGATGCAAGATCCTAATATAGGAGTTTAGCAGATCCATGTGCAGCTGAAGAATCTATGCCTTGAGATGAAAAGTTTGAAGCAGGATAGGACGGTTCAGTCATAGGTACGTGAGGAGGTATGGTGCTTGAAATGCAAGAGTCAGGGTCATGACAGAGACCATTGCCCGGTCTTTGAAAATTACATTGCAGGAGGAGGACTGATGCCTTTAAAGCCAAAAGCTCAAGCAGGACCTAACGTGGGGCCTGCATTATGGTTCACTATCTGTCAGGTAGCCGGAAAACATGCCATGGATAACTCTCATTTGCTACAGAAGTATGTACAACCACCGCAACAGCTGTTCTGCAACTTTTGTAGGTCGGTAGGACATGATGAGCATACTTGCAAGAGTTATGATTTGATGATGGATAGAACTCCCAACTATAGGGTTTAGGTCAAAACATGGCCCCTTCACTAGAATGCAGGGATGGTGGGAATAGGATTTCAGGGGCGCGGACGAGGCCGAGGTGGAGGAGGACCTGGTAGAGGTCGAGGGCAGTTGATATTCTACAATTGCAGAGGACCAGGACACTATGCCCACGATTGCACTAATCCAATGCATCTGTCATGCAAGTATTGCACGTTGTCTGATCATGAAATGGAAGATTTTCCTATGCTGATAGCTAGGATACGTGACAAAGGGGCGCTACCACCTCCACCGACTTAGAACTTGCAGATGATGAGACCTGAGCCGCGTGAGGAAGATCCAAATGTAAATATAGTACTTAGAAGTGGAATCGCGATGGGAGATGACAAGGAGAAACAGCCAGAAGACATTACATGGGTTTGCAAAGCCCCAACAAAAGACGCTGAGTTTGATTTGGAGCGCGCTTGTGAAACCTTCATGGAAGCTAAGAAGGGCTTCGATGAGGCTTCCACCTTTGGAAGCAAGGATAAGCTGGAGCCAAAGATGGACCCCTCTATTCTCACAAGTTTCTTGGAAACCTGTATGAAGTTACTATGCGACATTAAGGCTATGAAAGGGTTACAAGAACTCATCAATAGATGCATTGGAACCAAGCCAGGTGAGCCGCGCGTAGTACGAAAGATTAGCAAGCATAAAACAAGGATGAGACTAACTGCACAAATATGAGAGTATGAAATGGATCAGGGCATTTTAGACCTGGGATCAGATGCGAATGTCCTACCAAAGCAGAATTGGGAGCGAATGGGGAGACCTACGCTGCAATGGTCTTCGATTTAGCTAAGGATGACGAATTAATAGAAAACCATCCCCATGGGGCAGCTGTAGGGGGTGACCGTGGATATTGAGGGAGCGAGCGCACTGGCGGATTTTGAAGTAATAGAGATAGTGGATGACAATAATCCCTATCCTGCACTCCTGGGAATTGACTGGGCTACTGATATGAATGGGGTAATCAATCTGAAGAAGCGAAAGATGATCTTTGAGAAGAAATCGTTGTGCATAATAATACCCCTCGATCCTGCTGAATGATCGCACTATACTGAACCTGTCCGTGATTATGAGAGTGAAGACGACCTGGACTATATCTATAAGATAACAGTGTGAGACTAAGACTGGGTGAATCCCATCACAGATGGATAGATTACGTGGGATCGTGAGAGTTCCTCCACTTTGGAGTTTGACGAATGTTAGAAAATTATATATTACGGAGCAATGGAACACATAAAATATTGCAAAAATATAAACACAGAAAAAGCATAAAACAAGAGAGACACAGATATACGTGGTTCACCTAGTTTGGGCTACGTCCACCCCGAACAGCCAGTCCTTTCTTTTTATTATCCAACAAAATGAAGAGACAGAACCTACAATGGATCCGCTGTAATATCCTCTGTTTTATCTCACAGTCTCACCTCTCTATTTCTCGCTCAGAGAATACACATCTATTACATAGCCTCAAATACAATGCCCTCATACAAAGAGAGGGGTTGCCTTCTAGGGAAAAAAACCATAAACTAAACATAAGTTCTACTGTCAGATCATCTGCCTAATGAATGGCCCAGATTGACTAGAAATTACTATACTTTTACAAGGAAATTTTACATCTATTTTGGCTTCAGTGCCCTCGAACCCCCGCTGGGGGACCGCTGGCCCCTGGACCCCGCAGGGGGGACAAGTCCCCCCTGCACCCCCAGGGGTGTATAAACTTCTTGGGGTATACATCCAGCTGAAACAAAGACCTTTGAACAATCATGCTCCACATCCAACAACGAAGAAATAGAACGCTCGCAGAATTGGTTACATGAAGTAACTACGCTGAATTGCAACATGATGACCCAGTCGTTGCGCTATGTGTCATCAGAGATAAGAAATCTACCTATTTATGATGGTCTAAATGAGGTAGATATATTTTTGGATGCATTTGAAAGGGAGGTACTAGAAAAGCAGTGCTTCCAGGCCTTGGACTGGGCACTACGCGCTACACCTGCAAGATGGTGGGGTACACACAAGGGAAGCTTTGATGATTGGCACGAATGTAGGAGGATGATGAGAACATAATTTGGGAAGCCTAAGATGTGAATAACAGATAAGTACGATAGGTAGAATGATCTGCACGCGCATCTGGTCAAATGGACGCAAGCTTATGGAGAAAAGCCCCAATCTGAGTGGGTGAACCTGTTCTGTCATACCCTGGATGTTATCCCAATGAATTGGTATATAGAAATAGAGCTCTACCATGGGACATGCGAATGGGATATCCTGCATGAAGGATTCATGATGACATTCAGTTTTGAGGACGGCTTTGACAATATTGATGAAGCGCTACAAGAGGTGAAAGCAACTATCTTTAGGATACCGCAGGATCCTTTAGATCTGATTAAGCCTAAATGGGCTACTCAGCTGAGTCACATGCTTGAATGTTATAATATAACTATTGAAGCAAAGGATGAGGATCTATGGAAGATTAACATTCCAGAAACAAATGGCCACTGCGAGGTTCAAGGACCATAGATTGAGAACCCTGATATAACCGCGTTGGTGAAAGTAAAACAAGTGAACATTGGTATGGAGGCAGAACCCAAAGTTGCGAAGATTGGAGACTACTAGGACGACAAGATGGTGGATAAGGTCGCTGAATTGCTCTGCGAAGACAAGGACTTATTCCCTACCAAGTTTATAGATTTGAAAGGAATAATCGGAGACCTTGGAATGATGAAAATCACGTTAAAACCCAACATGAAGCTAGTTAAGCAAAGGCCTTACCATCTCAATCCAAAATACAAGGAAAAGGTCCGCTTAGGGCTAGACAAGATGCTAGTAGTAGGCATCATTGAGCTTGTAGAAGAATCTGATTGGGTGAGCCCAATGGTGGTGCAAGAGAAGAAGCAGAAGGATGAGATAAGGATATGCGTGGATCTCATAAAATTGAATGACACTTGTGTGCATGATCCTTTCTTGACTCTGTTCACGGATGAAGTGTTGGAAAATGTAGGTGGCTAAGAAGCATATTCCTTCACTGATGCGTTCTCTGGGAACCACTGAATCAAAATCGCACTGGAGGATAGGAGTAAGACAAGCTTTGCGACTGAGTGGGGTTGTTTTCAATACACTGTAATGCCGTTTGGATTGAAGAATGTGCTTGCAATCTTTTTGTGCATGGTTGTTGCATCATTCAAGGAATTTATTCATAAGTTCCTGGAGGTATATTTTGATGATTGGACTATATTTGGGCTGGTTAAACACCACATAGCAAGCTTGCACTTGATGCTAGATACCTGTCGAAGATACCAGATTGCGCTCAATCTCAAGAAGATCTTGCTTTTCATTCCTTTTGGGAACCTATTGGGGCATGTGGTTTGCAGACAAGGACTAATGGTAGACCCCACGAAGATCGCGGTGATATTGAACTTGGAAGCACCAAGGAGTGTGAAACAGTTGCACGCTACTATGGGACATACGGGATATTACAGAAATTTTATTAAAAGCTATGCCCAGATCACTGCGCCGATGGAAAAATTGTTGAAGAAGGATGTCACATTCTGCTGGAATGATGACTGTAAGAAAAGCTTGGATATATTGAAAGAAAAGATGGTTACCGTGCCGATTCTAGTCTTCCCGGACTGGAAGAAAGAGTTTCATGTACATGTCGACGCGTCATGTATAACATTGGGGGCAGTACTAACACAAGATGGCGGAGAAGGCTTGGACCATCCTATCGCGTTCGCAAAACGTAAATTATCCAAAGAAGAGAAGAACTATTCTACCACTGAACGCGAGGGACTAGCTATGGTGTATGCGCTTCAAAAGTACCATCACTACTTGCTAGGATAGGAGGCCATTTTAAGATGTATACGGATCACTCTGCGCTGAAGTACCTCTTCAATAAGCCTGTGTTGGGGGGGTGAATCTACAGATGGCTCTTATTGTTCCAAGAGTACAATTTTGAAGTTGTTGTGAAGCTTGGATGATTGAACGCGGGACTAGACCATCTGTTGTGCATCGAAACAAGGGAGGAACCTACTAACTTGGAAGAAGGATTGCCTGACGCGCAACTATTTGCAGTGCGTGTCACAGATGGTCATTTTGAGGATATAATACACTTCCTAACAATAGGAATTGCATCGGAAGGATACTCTGTCCAGCAAAAGAAGGAATTAGTGGTGCGCGCGACAAATTTCTCTGTCATTGCTGGGCATCTATACAAGATGGGGATTGATGAGATATTGCGACGGTATGTACCTGAGTTCGAATGAAGTAGCATCCGTGAGGATGCTCATGGGGGCACCGCAGGAGGACATTATGCAGGGAGAGAAACTACACAGAAGATTCTACGCGTCGGGTTGGGGTGGCCAACCCTTCATCAGGATTAAAAAGCATATTGCAAGGCATGTGATGTATGTCAAAGAACGGGTAGGCCATCAAGGAGGGATGAAATGACTTTGAATACACAAATGATGTTGCAACCCTTCGAAAAGTGGGCAATATATTTTGTAGGACCCATTTAGCTGCAAGGGAAGACATGAGCAAGGTACATTATCACTGCGATGGAGTATTTGACTCGTTGGGCAGAAGCACAGCTATTGAAGGATTGCATGGGTGAAACGGCCGCGAAGTTCCTATTTGAGAATTTACTAATGTGATTTGGATGTCCAAGGATCTTGAAGAGTGATCGTGGAGACAATCAACGCACTAACAGAGAAATTTTAGGTATATCACGAGAAGAGGACACCTTATCACCCATAGGCTAACGAGACAGTGGAGGCATTCAACAAAGTGCTTGAAAACGCACTGACCAAGGTTTGCAATGCTCAACGAAGTGATTGGGACCTACGCATACCTGCAGTATTGTGGGATTATCGAATGACATGCAAGAAGTTAACGGGACAAACCCCTTTTAGGCTTGTCTATGGAGTGGAAGTCATAATTCCTATGGAATACATCATACCTAGTTTGCGCATAGCAGCACTCACAGGTATGACGGATCATGGAGCCTTGGAAGAGAGGCTCGCGCAGCTGGATGAGCTAGAAGAAGAAAGATTTTTGGCTGGATTTCACCTGCAGGTCCAAAAGTAGTGTGAAAAGGCATGGCATGATCAACACATCAAGCTGCACACATTTAAGGTAAATGATCTGGTTTTTTTGTATGACAGTAAGTTTGATAAATTTTCTAGAAAATTCAGGATGCACTAGTTAGGGCCTTATGTTATTAAGGAGATTATTGACGGAGGAGCAGTACAACTAGTTAAGTTAAATGGAGAACCCTTCCCATGAAAGGTGAATGGCAGTCGCTTGAAGCCATACACCAGTGGTCTGGCCATGTGACTAAATGAAAGTAGCATAGTCTTAGCACTCTAGGTAGCTGAAAGGAGGCGCGAGATTATAAACTACACTGCTCAAGTTAGGGAGCTGCGTGATTGGAAGATGGTGCGAAGCAAGGACGTGTCACTGGGTCTGCGACAGCACGGAGGGAGCTATGCTACCCAGGGAAAAATAGCGTAGGTCAGCTGGGAAGTGACTGTTAAAGTCACTATTCATTAAAAGATGATAGAAGTGAGGCCAAATGGAGTGGAAGACCGACATTTAAGACGAAATTTATGGCTTAGATCCTTGAAAATATGCTGCCAATCTGGCATTAATGAACCAATTTCGGGGGGAATGGTTGGATTTGAATTCAAATTTCCCTATAAATTACAAGTGGTTGTTCAGCAAGAAACACTTGGCATTTTAAGTATTCAACTGTTGAGCTCTCAAACGCCTATGGACCCAGAGTTTTTCGAAGCTCTCAAATAGACTCCTGCATTTGCGAACTTGCCTGAGACGTCGCGAGTACTAATAGAGAGTGTTATGTCATCACCCCCAGAAGTTATCAATACACAACAAATGGTAGAAGAGCCGACATAAGAGATGGAGAAACAAGTAGAAGAATCTACCCCCGAAGTAGTCGAAGTACTGGTGGAGGTCCCTAAATCCCCAGGAATGTCGAGACCAAAGCCAACCCCAACCAAGGAGACCATGAAAGATAGGAAGGGAAAGTAACCTCCCATCTCGGTGCACGCGTCGCCGAGACGAAACCTAACAAAGCCCACTACCGAGGAGAAAGGCAAGGCTATAAACCTAGAGGCAGAAGAGGAGGATATCGAAGACATACCCATGGACGATGAGGATGTGGGAGTGGAAATAGAGGAGATTGAAGCCCAGGGTGTGGACCCTCTTACACGGTTGCCGGAGTATGTACCTTCATGCAAGCCTATGTCCAAGGTCCTAAAGGACGTTGATGAAAGTAAGGCTCCCCTGCAAACCCCATTGCTATTAGATGAGATCACTTTTGACGGTTCGCGTTTGGCACAGGTGTCGATTTTGAAGCTCGAAGACTGAGACTTGGTGGACCATGAGAAGTTACCGCACCTGGTGATCAAATAGTTGATGTGCCGCATCATAGACACAAAGATGGGGATGACTACACTGGAGCCATGGAAGTGGCTAAGAGGAGTAGAGAAGGCAGGATTACTCGACCTGCTCTGGGTGCCACACTATAACCGCACCCTTGTGACAATTTTAGTTATCAAGCAATTGCTGTGTTTGGTACATGATGGGTGTCTATGGTTGGAGGAGCCAATACCCATCACCGATATGTTGATTCATCACATAGCACACCTTCCATATACAGGCGAAAATCCAGCTATGATCTTTGGCGGCAAGGGTGGCGAGCTGGCATTCGCAAAATCAATGAAAGAGAAGTTCAAATTGGTGAAGAAGTCGTGCGGGTACGCAATCTCCGGCATCTACGACCCCGGTGTGAAGGTAGCAACACAGATCCTTATAGAGATGGTGATGCGGAAGTGCCGTGCTGACGCCTATCATTGTGCTCGCACAGTAGTGCGCGGAAGGAGTACAGTTTGACTAGTCCGACTACCTTTGCGGTGAGTTCCTGGAAAACTTCTGAAAAGCGCAAGAGCAGAGCAAGACATTCCAATACGCGTGGCTCTTGCTATCAATTGTGCATGTATCGTGGGAGCTACCAGAAGAGAGCCAATTCCCCTCGGTCGCGCCAGACCTTCCCAAAGCAGCGAAGTACGCTTCACTGTGGGCAACCAAGGACGTGGAGCGCGTTCGGGACAGTAAGATCTTTTGGATCTTGATCGAAATGAATATCAGGATAGCTATCAATCGCAAGCCGTGATTATCACCCACGTTATATGCTAACCTGCAGAGTTATGCCGCATTCAAAGATGATTTCCATTGGATATCAATCAGGGCACAAAAGGACCCTGCACAGAAGTGGTATGACTTGCCATACCTAGCCACATATGATGCCATTGATGTGGTGTTGGATAAATGGCCGGCAGAGTGGTGCACCTCCATGGACTTGGCAGTGGGTGGAAGCAAGTCCGCCGCACAAAAGAAGAAGGATGAGGTCAAGCTGAAGATGGCACAACTGGTCGAAAATAGGAAGAAGGAGGCTGCTGAGAAGGCCAAGGTAGAATAGACAGGGAATGAGGCAGGAAAAAAGACAGGTGGCATAGAGCGTGGCTCTGACAAAGGCGCATCGTCACCTTCACCTAAAACTGAAGAAGAGGACACAGAGCAGCACGATGCAGACCCTTAGGAGATGTCCAACCGCATTAAGTGCCCAAGAGAGCCGGAAAAGGGAGGGTCCAGAAAGAAATCAAAAGCGACCAATACCTTGCTGGACCCTATGACACTGATAGAGGGATGTTTATACGATATCGGTGACACTGTCAAAGATGTCACTACGGAGGCCTTGCAACAATTTGAAAACTAGCAGCAGATCATCCTAGGGGCCGTCCAGGCAGGACTGCAGGAGTTGTAGACCCGTGCGTCACAAGTTGGTACAGTTGTTACACTAAAAAATGTCACCATGACTATTTACGGTTAGGATGGCTCTATCAACAGTCATGCTACCCTCTTAGGCAAGTCTTATGCCTCTGCTCTCCATGTCAAACTCCAAAAAAGAGAGAAAGTCTTTCTAAATGTATTTATCTCTGGGGACGCAGGTTCTCTCAACCTTACCTGCGGGTACGCACCCAATGTTCACAAAAGCTGTGTCTTTGGACGCTCTGTATGTAAAGGGGCAGGTGCGTCCCCCTGGAAAGGTTAAAATGCACAAGTTTCATCTTTAAAAAGTTACTTGTGGTCATTTCTAGAGCATTCTAGAAGGTTGTTCGACGTGTATTGAGCGCCTCCAGATGGTTCATGCACTCCTACCAAAGAGGAACTTATCCCATCAATAAGGGAGCTATCCCATCCAAAGAGGGGATTATCCCATTGATGGTGGACCTGATTAAATTCCTCTTGAGCACTATAAATACAGGCATTGGGCCAGAAGGAGATGAGGTTGGAAGCTATACATTTCTAAGGGTAGATGCTGCAGGAATTAGGACTCCCATTTAGAAGCTTGTGAGGAGAGATTGCCATCTTTGCTTGTTCTATTTGGAAGTGGGTGAGCTTTGTCAAAGTAAAGGAGAACTCTTGATGGACCCTGGGAGGGACTTGCACAACACCAAGGCTCAAGTTGTATTTGTTCCTTTTGTTTCCTATTAATGCAAATGAGTCCATTCTTCTCAATAACTTGTTATTTATGAGTTGTTTCATGTACTCCTTGGTCTATGTGTTAAATATGTTTTATTCTATGAGATTATCAAGTGCTATTTAATCGTTTGATTGTTAGTGGATGCAGGTTTCAAAGTGAAGGAGGAGCTCATCCGGATCAGCGGAGCTGGACTGCTACAACAGCGTTGGATTACAGGTAGGATCTAAACACTTGATTTCTTATATAGTAAATACATGTTTAGAGAAGGATTGCTCTCGTTTGTCTTGTTTGTCACTAGAGAGTCTTAGGCTCCTAGGGAGGTTGGTTGTGTCCGCACAATCGACTCTTTCCGCCTGACAAATTGGCGACTCCGCTGGGGACTCCATTGATGTGAAAGTATTTTCCTTTGTATGAACTTTGCTCTGAGAAAATTGGTTTATTTTTCTGGTTTTTGGCTCTGTGACTTTGTCTTTGGGTGGGTTAGCTTAGGGTTAGATTTATTTTGATTTTTCTTGAGTTTTCCAGTAGGACGCACCCTCTGAGTATTGCACAGTGCGTCCCTGGACGCACTGTCGGTGTGTGCACAGAGCGGGCCCGCACCTGTTTTAACTGGTTGCCTGCGTCCCTTGCTAAAATTTAAGAAAATTCCATTTTTTGCATTTTTTCTCTTAGATTCTGCTTTTTCTTAGTTTTTACTACCCAGATCCATTAGTCTCTTGTCAAAGATCTTCAACTAAGCTTGTTTTATTGGCATTCCTGCTCTAAGGTTTCATCAATTGGGTGTTTTGAGTCTCTTTCTTGAGAAATTCTTGATTTGATTTCCTTTGGTCATTACTTGGCGGTTTGTCTCAGTATTTTCACAATTTTGCATCTTTTTGCTTTTGTTTTTGCAAAAAAATTTCCCCCTCATTCGCCGGGGGGGGGCTAAATTGTGTATGAGTGTTAATCGCCTTTGAGTGTTTTTATGTTTTGATCTTTGGAACTCTCACCCAATTTTCTCGACTTACACTTGATTGGTTCTTAGATTACATTAGAATCATCTTGTGTTTGAGAATTCTCTTGCATAGATCACATTTGCATAATTAGAGTTCTCATTTTCAGAATATGAATGAAAAATGTGCATAGATTACATTTGCATACTTTTCAAGTGAATTGTGCATAGATTACAATTGCATAGTTTACATTCTGAAAAATCAATTGTAGATTTAGATCAGTTTTCTTTGATTTGAATTTACACGAAAATAAAAATAAAAAATGGTTTGGAATTGATTTGCATTAGTTTTTCTTGATAAAATTAGTGCATTAGAGAATTTGTTATATTTTCTCTTAGTGATCAATTTTTTGCATTGTTGGAAGTGAATGGAAACTCTCTCCTTACTTTAGTTAGGATTCATCGAATTGAAAAGATTACATTATCATATTCGATTGCATTCAGTTGAGTCGGGTCATAACACCATTGGTTTCATATCCATTTACCCATTTGAGTAATAACAGCCTTAATAACACAGCGCTTAATTAAAATTCATCTAGTAATTTTTACATTTCTAGGGCTCTGAAACACCAATATAGATCAGGCTAGTGTCTTGGAGTAGGAGAGTAATTAACTCTCCGAGACAGAAAAACCAAACAAGTAGCTCATCTTGTGGTAGGATAAATCCAACTGTTTCATTTGTACTCTGGGAAAGCTCCTCTTAAAGGAGAAGCACGAGCTCGTGTCCGAACCAGTGAGGGGATCAATCCTCCCTCATTGGGAACGACGCCAGACACGCACGTATTACAAACGGTAAACCTCGGATTAACCATTGTCGAGGAGCCAGGGGTCACTTGTCGGTAAACCTTGGATTATTGTCAAGGAGCCGGCAAGGGGATTGAGCTTGATACTCTGCCCTTGCGTGCTGTCGGAGTGTAGACTGTTCCCCCAGGTGCATTTGTTGCTGTTGGTAACCTTAGTGACCATTATCTTTAGGATTCTACCGAGGTGACGGTGGAGGGAAGATCCCACTGTACCTGGAGCAGACGTCGGCTAGACTCACTTGGATTTTCTGGGGGGTTCACTTCACTCGAGACGGTTAAAGTGGAGGAACTTGGTCCAGTCTATTCATTAAGCAGGTTGTCGGGGTAACTGTTCCATCCGCCACTTCTGTACTGAATTCTGCGATGTTGGGTTTCATCACCAACTAGTGTTTTCGGTCCGGAAGGCTACTGTTTGTGTGTGGTTTGACTCCTAGATTTGATAGCGCGTGTTAATTTGTTTGTTTTTACTTTTAGAGACCATAGGTGTGAACTGTGAATTTTAATTGTTAGGTGTGAATTGTGAATTGTTAATTTTAGTTTTAAATTGTTGATAAAATTCACTGAAGTTGAATATAATGGCAAATGTTCCGGAATTTACCAACCTAGGAACCCCTCCTAACGAGAATCCTAGTACTTTTCCTTACTTTGGAAATGTTGGTCCTCCTTATATGGCTACTTTGTCATTACCTGGATTTACAATAGGTTTACCGATATGGTTATTTTCAACTTCGTTGGCCCAAAATACTCCAATTGTTCCATCTCAACCGGATGCTTCACCTCAACAGAGTTCACCATCTCAACATCACCAACCTTCTGTTGACCCTTTACCTTCTTCACCTAATTTTTCTTCCTCCATTTCTTCCTCTTCGCCTGGTAAAAGCCTTGATGCTAGTAACCAGGAGGCTAAGAAGAAGAAGAAAGGGAAGAAGAAGAAGAAGAAGAAGAAGCAAGATAAGAAAGAAGTCAACCAACCAACCACGACTGTAAGTGTTAGTTTTGTTGAGGAAAACTCCGACATGCATCGTAAACCCAAATACCCTTGCAGGCTTTGTAAGGGTGACCACTTCCTTGTCAATTGTCCTGGTATTCCAAAGGTCTTGGAAGTATGGTCGAAAAAATCTCATCAACTTTCCGTTGATCCATCAACCAGTGATAGTCAGGTTCCTGGGAAAAAGGGTAAAGTTAGGTTTCCTTGTAAGTTATGCAAAGGGAGTCATCAAACTCACATTTGCCCTCACATGGATGAAGCCTCAACTTTGTTGGAAAACCTTACTGTTCCATAGCAAGAATTTCCAACTGGTTACCGTAAACTTTCTCCCAACCTACCGTCAAATGACGGAGTGATTGATTCAAATTCAAGTACAGTCGATCACACTCTCCCATTGGAGAGTGAAACTCATGTCACTCAAGTTGATGATCCATTAGTTGATCAAGTGGTCGATTCAATTTCACATTCGGTCGATCCCACTTTCCATTTAGAGAGTGAACTTCATACCGCTCAGGTTCTTCTTGTTACATCAGATTCTTCTATGCCGGGGGGCATTTCAACTGTTTCTACAGAACCCCCTCCAAGCACTGAGGTCTTTTCCTTTGATTGGAATAGACTGGCAGAACCTCGTCTTCCTTCCTCCATCCCTTTCCAAATCATTGTCAAGGCTAGTGGTAGGGACATACATCATACTCAGGTAGATGAAGGTGCTTCTGTTAGTATTTTATCCTCAACTGTTTGGAAAGCTTTGGGTTCCCCTCAGCTTGCACCTATTACGCAGAATCTGAAAGCTTTTAACAGAACCATTAGTGAACCTTTAGGGATCCTTCCTAAGTTTTCTATTACCTTGGAAGGTAAAACTGTCTGTATTGATCTTATGGTAGTTCGAGGTCCCTTGGATTTCAATTTACTCCTTGGGTGAGACTATGTTTATGCAATGAAAGCTGTCGTATCGACACTCTTTCGCGTGATGTCTTTCCCTCACAATGGCAGTATTGTGACTGTAGACCAGCTTTCGTTCCCTAGTCTTGTTTCAACTACCAATAATATGACACCCCTAAATGTTCCTGATTGTAAAGTGGTATCTACCCTGCCACGGGTTAATTATGTGGCAACTGGCCCCATGTTTTCAGTTACCGATGTAAGTGAGCCTCTCACTGTTTGCTCACCTTCCTTTGATTTAGATCCGGTAATTGACATGGAAAACTCTATGGGATTACTTGAACACGATGTTCTTATCCCTTTTGAGTCCCTTGACATGTGTTCCTTTCAGAGAAGTATTCTTCCTTCTGATGAAGACCTCTTGGAAGCCATGATCAAGGTGTGTCCATTGACATGTCTTTCTTCCAGTTAGAAGCCATGATCAAGGAGTTGTGAGGAAAGTTCCTTTTACTGTGTCAACCTCGTTAAAAAATGAATCAGTGTGTACGAGGAAAGTTCCTATTACTGAGTCAACCTCGTTAAAAAATGAATCAGGTGTGAGGATAGTTTCTTCTAGTCTCAACCTCATTAAAAAATGAAACTGGAAGTCATGAGCATAGTTCCTTGTCTTGTGTCAAGCTCATTAAAAAAAGAAACAAGGAGTTGTGAGGAAAGTTCCTTTTACTGTGTCAACCTCGTTAAAAAATGAATCAGTGTGTACGAGGAAAGTTCCTGTTACTGAGTCAACCTCGTTAAAAAATGAATCAGGTATGAGGATAGTTCTTTTACTGAGTCAACCTCATTAAAAAATGAATCAGGAAGATTTCAGGCTGTGTAGGTAGATTGTAGAAAGTAGGGTTTTGAGGAAAGTTCCTTTTACTGTGTCAACCTCGTTAAAAAATGAATCAGTGTGTACGAGGATAGTTTTTTCCTGTATCAACCTCGTTAAAAAATGAAACAGGATAGTACGAGGAAAGTTCCTTTTACTGTGTCGACCTCATTAAAAAATGAATCAGTGAGTATGAGGATAGTTCCTGTTACTGAGTCAACCTCATTAAAAAATGAATCAGCTAGATTTTAGGATATGTAGGTAGATTGTAGAAAGTAGGTTTTGAGGATAGTTCCTGTTACTGAGTCAACCTCGTTAAAAAATGACTCAGGTATGAGGATAGTTCTTTTCTTGTGTCAACCTCCTTAAAAATGAAACAACTCCCTTTTCAAGTTAAATATTGAAAGTAAACCTTCATTCCATCCATCTAGTTGAATGCAATGAAGCCTGGGGGGCATGTACCTCGTTTTGCATCATTAATCTGGGGGCATGCGAACTTTTTGAGCATAGTTCCTGGTCTTGTGTCAAGCTCGTTTAAAAATGAAACAAGGGTAGGTTAAATAGGTAGTTATGAGCATAGTTCCTTATCTTGTGTCAAGCTCGTTTAAAAAATGAAACAACTCCCACCAGCCTTTCCAAGATCTTGAAAGTAAAGCTTCATTCCATCCACCTCATTGAATGCAATGAAGCTTGGGGGGCATGTACCTTGATTCGCATCATTATGCTGGGGGCATGCGAACTTATAACAAGCATAGTTTTTCGTTTCAAGCTTGCGTAAACATGAAACTGAATCCGAGCATAGTTCTTTTCCTGTGTCAAGCTCGTTTAAAAATGAAACAAATCCTCCTCTACTTGAGTCGAGAGTTTGACTAGACCTCATAAATGTTAAGTTTGATATTTAGGTTAGTTGTTTCAGTTTTTTGCATCATTTTCTTATAGTTTTAGGTCGAGTCTTTCAAACGATCTCGTTCATGAGCCTTCATTTCATCCAATTGGTTGAATGAAATGAAGCAGGGGGGGCATGCGCTCTAACAGTTATGCTTAGGGGGCATCAAGCACAGTTTTATCTCTGTTTCAAGCTTGTGAAAAAATGAAACTACTCTGAAGCATAGTTTTTCTCTGTTTCAAGCTTTTGTAAAAATGAAACCTATCTCGAGTCAATTTCAGTTATTTTCAAGACTCGTTAAACTCATGAAAATCTCGAGATTATTTTGCTATCTTTCATTCTCGTAAAAAAAAAAAATGAAAATGCCGAGTTCTTTCCGTCTTTTCCTGCTCGTAAATTCAATTGAAAGTCGGCCATATGAATACATTTTTATCATTTTTTCGAACTCGTTAAAACTTACGAAAAAGTGAAATATCAGAGTCATCTTTTAAGCCCTTTTCTGACTCCTAAAAAATGAAAAGATTGCCGAGCGTTTCTTTTACACTCGTTAAAACGGAATTAAAAGACGGTCCCCTTATAGCTCTTTTCTGACCGTAAAATTAGGAAAAGATTGCCGGGTTTTTGTCGTTTCAAACTCGATACGGAAATAAAATGACGTGTCCTTGATCGCTTTTTACTTTTCAGGTCAGTGGCACTAATTATGAAAGTACTCCTTGGTCGCAAGATCAAGCGGTTCCCCCAGGTATTATTTTATACTTTTTCGGGCTTGAGGGACACAAATCTACGAAAAAGTTCAACTTGGAGTCTTCTTAAGTTTTTCAGACTCTCTAAAATTGAAAAACGCCGAGTTTCTCCTATACTGGGCTCGTTAAACATTTCACAGTAAAGGACCTGTTCAATTACAAACGGGAACGAACCACTCCTTCCTAGGGTTCGAATCAAAACTAGGATGGACTCATCCGAAGGATGAGCTTATAATCAAGCATATGTTATCCTCCTCAAGCTTGTTAAAAATAAAGAGGTACTTGCCAGAAATGGTGGGGGAAAAGAGAGAAGAATGAGCCTATTTGTTACCTTTTGTCTCAGAAGAAACTTTATTACCACTCTTGAACACGACACTTTTCATTCACCTGGGTTGGGAAATCCTTTACCTCACAATTGATCAAACCACTTTGAAAATCTTTAACCAGGTTCCGGGGATTAACTTTGAGTTATTCATCACCAAGCCATCTGTCGTGTCGTTATGTGTTCCAGAGGTCTGCAAGCAAAACTTTCATCTGCAAAATACTTGTCATCCGTTTGACCATCCCTGAGTCAGTCCTTACAGCAACATTTCTTCAACTTGAACAATGATTTCGTGTTGCAGGCTTGCCTGCAACGGGTCGCTTTCTATCGACATCAGCACATTATCTAGAGAGATGACTTAGAAATCGTCAGTACCTTGAAGTCTGCATGCATCAATGGCAGGTTTCTCGCCTTTGACGTCAGTTTACATCATTGACTTTCGATCAAAGGATTCCGTGAAATGTTCGACATCAACTCATGCATTCACATCTCATGGATTGTACTGGGTACTTTGAGAACCATTGACATTACTGGTGGTCTCTCTCACGCTTGTTAACAGTTTACATCATCGACTGGTAATCAAGTGGTTTCTACCATGTTCGACATCAACTCATTTATTCACATGGCTAGAATCGTACCAATTCGGGAAGTAGAAATGAAGACCCTGGATCTAGTTTCCACCATCCAGGCTGCGAGGAGTTTTGTATTCATTATCTAAGTAGACTCATCATAAACAGATGGCTGCGCCCATACTGTGTCTACAAAAGTCTATGATTATGATGTACTGCAAGATCATTCCTGTATCAGAGTAGTTAGTCTGTTAGTTAAAGTTTTAATCTGAGTATGGGAATGCCTACCTCAGTGATGATATAATCTTATACATGTATTTTGTGTTGAAAATTGCAGGTTCTGACCAGGCTCTCCACGAGATAATCCTTGAAATGATAAAGCGCTTCACCCTTCCTAGATAATACAAAACCCTAATCTATTTCAGGCTTCGCACTTTAGGGGGCAATCTGTTACACTAAAAAATGTCACCATGACTATTTACGGTTAGGATGGCTCTATCAACAGTCATGCTACCCTCTTAGGCAAGTTTTATGCCTCTGCTCTCCATGTCAAACTCCAAAAAAGAGAGAAAGTCTTTCTAAATGTATTTATCTCTGGGGACGCAGGTTCTCTCAACCTTACCTGCGGGTACGCACCCAATGTTCACAAAAGCTGCGTCTTTGGACGCTCTGTATGTAAAGGGGCAGGTGCGTCCCCCTGGAAAGGTTAAAATGCGCAAGTTTCATCTTTAAAAAGTTACTTGTGGTCATTTCTAGAGCATTCTAGAAGGTTGTTCGACGTGTATTGAGCGCCTCCAGATGGTTCATGCACTCCTACCAAAGAGGAACTTATCCCATCAATAAGGGAGCTATCCCATCCAAAGAGGGGATTATCCCATTGATGGTGGACCTGATTAACTTCCTCTTGAGAACTATAAATACAGGCATTTGGCCAGAAGGAGATGAGGTTGGAAGCTATACATTTCTAAGGGTAGATGCTGCAGGAATTAGGACTCCCATTTAGAAGCTTGTGAGGAGAGATTGCCATCTTTGCTTGTTCTATTTGGAAGTGGGTGAGCTTTGTCAAAGTAAAGGAGAACTCTTGATGGACCCTGGGAGGGACTTGCACAACACCAAGGCTCAGGTTGTATTTGTTCCTTTTGTTTCCTATTAATGCAAATGAGTCCATTCTTCTCAATAACTTGTTATTTATGAGTTGTTTCATGTACTCCTTGGTCTATGTGTTAAATATGTTTTATTCTATGAGATTATCAAGTGCTATTTAATCGTTTGATTGTTAGTGGATGCAGGTTTCAAAGTGAAGGAGGAGCTCATCCGGATCAGCGGAGCTGGATTGCTACAACAGCGTTGGATTACAGGTAGGATCTAAACACTTGATTTCTTATATAGTAAATACATGTTTAGAGAAGGATTGCTCTCGTTTGTCTTGTTTGTCACTAGAGAGTCTTAGGCTCCTAGGGAGGTTGGTTGTGTCCGCACAATCGACTCTTTCCGCCTGACAACAGTGTCTACCAGCTTGGCTATCGGCACATCATAGGCTGCCGATATGCTGTGCACAAAGGCTTCCAGTGCACTTGTGCTACCATATGGAGCACTGACAACAGAAAATGAGGCTAACATGCCCATTGTTAGCACCTTTAAGGGAGTGGGATTGAACTTGGCAGCGCTCTCGCGTGAAGCACTCGACTCCTTACAGGATGGAGTAATTACAAAGCTAAGGGCCCGTGAGCACTGTGCCCTCCAAGTGATCAGTGAACAAAAAATCAACAATGAGCAGATGGCCTTACAGAGGGATGCTACCATTGCTGTCGAGGCCAAGGTGACTAGCCAGAGAAAGAAGATCATACAGGTCGTGGAGGAGGCCTACAGAATGGTCCCAGAATTGGCCATTCCGGAGGAGGAGCCAGTTGAGGTCTGCATCCGTAAATTGGCCACAGGGGTGCGTGACACTCGGATGGAGATGGTGTGGGTTCAGTTGGAGCTAAACTTGTAGATTACAGAGCTCTAGTTGAGGGCTCAGCCTTCAACACCACTAGAGGTAAAGGAACAGCGAGTGACCACTGTCAGAGAAGCAATCGTGGCAGTGGAGAGTGCAGTAGTAGACTGCACCCAGTTGTTTGAAAAATCGTTTGAGGTATTGACTGGCTTGCAGGAAGACCCAAACATCCAGAGGCCAGAGACGGAAGCGTGCTAACTCCAACAGCGCTATGACAAAGTTAAGGGCACAATACAAACCGTCGCGCTGACACAGAGGCTAGCCAAGATGCAAGAGGCCAAGCAACTGAAGGAACATGTGGATGCAGCGTTGCACAAGGAAGCAATGCTGAAGACATGACTAACGCCCTGGCTGGAGGAAGCTTATGTAGTCACAGGAAACATTGAATGCAAGCTTGCGACTCTCCAAGCGATGCAACAACAACTTCAGGTTGACTACGCAGGGGCAGTAACTGAGAAGACAATTGAAGATGCGAAGCAGACAATAGCTCAGTGCACAACCAAAGTTATGGTCATCAGGGTCAAGATGGAAGGGCTTCGCGCAAAGATCTTCGTGCCTACTGAGTGACTCAAGGGTGAGTCACGATGTTTGTGTTGGGGGCCAGTTGGGAGAGGGATCCCTCAAGGGCAGTTTTGGGGCTAAAAGCCCATGTTTAAGTCAAGTTTTTGTAATATTATTGTAAATAATCCACATTTTGTGTTTACAGAGCATGAAGGTATTATGTGTCACAAAGGGTAGTCTGCCCTTAGTTTTGTAAAGTAAAGTCGGTTGTAAGAGATCTACCCATGGTCCACGGACCATGGGATTGTATAAAAAGAGCTAAGCTCTAAGTAGTTAGGAAAAAAAAGAAGTAAGAGAGTCATAGCTTTAGAGAAAGAAGTCTAAGTCTTGGGTCGTAGCATAGGTAGAGGCTCTGCAGCTGAGTGTGCAAAGGCCTAGGGTAGAAGTTTGCAGCTGAGTGCACGGACCCCTATAGTTGTGTGCACAGGGTCAACAGAGTCTGTAACACTTGGAAGATGTTAATAAAATGAGTTATTCTACAATTTTTGTGTATTTGTTATATTGATGGGTTTGGATATTTTGTGTATGAATATCCTTTGTTATGCTTCTATGTTGCGCGAATGAATACAATTACATTGAATAATTAAACACAATTACAAATATCTGGTCATGCAGTGATAACTTTAAATATTCGGCAAGATAAGTAAATCATTGGGGTAATTGAGGAATCTGTACGGCGCACTGCCATAACAGCACAAAAGTACTTGAGCCCCAGGATAGGGCTGCGCAAAGGTCGATTGTATACTTTCGCGAAGGTATTGAAAGCCGAAATAAAGGGTTTGTCCTAAAAGCCCTAGACCGAGATCACATGCATGAAGGTAGGGATGAAAGAGCTCAAATGACATCACAACCATCTCAGGGTGTGGAAACTTGGTTCCAACATCCCCCCATACTGCTTCGGGTGAGACTTCGGTTCGCACTCCACGAGCTGATGCTGAAAGGGCTAGTAGTGTAGGGATTTGTTTGGCTAATTAACGCTAAACCTAGGTCAGGCCCCCTCAAGCCAACATAGGCCTAGAATCAACTTGCAAATTTACTAATGAAAAAATATGGGAAATTTGACATATAACCCATCAATTTGTGAAGGCTATTGGACTAATTCCTAGAGCACAAAACCTTCCTCATTTTCCGAAGAGAAAATAAACAAATCCTACTGGCATATTGGTTTCTATAGTGGAAGATCTATTTTTTTCCACTCTTGAAGAGTTAGCAGATATGTGGATGACACAAAACATCTAGATCAACTTCCACCTTACAATGAAGGGTATGAGGATAACGTTGTGCTTTTGGAAGACATTTTCCATGGGATAGGTGGTCATGGAGAGGATTCCGAAGAGGAGGAGGAGCATATAGGCGAGAACATGGAAAACCAAGATATGGATTGGATGACTCAGGGCCCACTCGCGCTTCCAGGTATTTTACATAAGAAGCCAGGACACTCGAAAAGATGTTAATGAAATATGACTCTGACAAGTTGATCAAAGCAGAATAACACTTGGATAACTTCTACCTACACCTACAGATGCTCGAGTGTTATGACAATGTTGCATGTAGACTCTTTCCATGTACCTTAGATGGTAGAGAAGTTGTTTGTTATCATAGTATTTCGGTAAACTCAATTCAAAATTGGAGGGGGTTTAAAAGGTTGTTCCTTGAGAAGATTGCTGACATTAAAACCATAGCCATGTTATTAAAGGAGTTAGGGAATTTAAAGATGGGGGAAAAGAGAAAGTTAAGGATTTCAACCAGAGGTTTAGCCATATATTGAACAAATTTCCCCTAGATACAAATCCTCATGACTCAATCAAGATTGATTACTACACTTCTGCCTTACTGAAAAGCATTTCACAATTTGTTAAGAGAGTTGCGAAAGAAACTTTGGTGAATTTTTTTGAAGAAGCCATCACAGTTGATAAGAACTTGCATGTAATTGGATTCATTATCAACGATGAATCATCTAAAGACTCTAGAGAGACTGGAAAGAGGTCTTAGGCCTCTTCAAACAAGGCCAAGGATAAAGAAGCTACTGATCTTGAAAGCTTGACCCATACCATCCAGTCTCTATCCAATGAGTTGGTAGAGTTGGAACAAAGGACAAGTGAGGCCAGTGTCAGTAGCAAGCCTCCTAAGTTTAAGTTCCTAAGAAGGAATAACAACAACAGTAGTAATCAGCCAGCTAAGTCTTTGCAGAGTTTGAATGTTGTGATGAATGTCGAAATAATGGGAATGGACCAATGTTGTTCTTTTCATCAAGAATATCATTCAAAAAAGACGTGCCCAAAACAGAACCACAACATGAACGCTTTGGTTGCACACATTATTGATGCGGTACTTTCAGATGAGCATGCTGAAGAAAAGGAAGAATCCACCACGGCTATAGAGACTACTGTTATTGTACACGTAGGGAATACTTTCAGTTGTGTTTTTGTTGTTGAGAAGAAAAATGTTGAATAAACACCATTGAATGAGGCCCCAACACATAAGAAAAATAGTTGATACAAGTTGAGAAATCAGGGGCCTATTTCTTAACACGATCTAACGAGGTAGAAATTGGAGGAAAAACTGTTAAGAAAAATAACAACGCATGTCAACTTTGCTCAGAACACTCACAACAAGTCTGGAAATACTACTATAATGAAAAACACTTCCATGAGTGGTAAAATCAAACCTACCCTTCTAGAAGTTTCAAACAAAGTCACCCCTTTATACAATTCAATAATTCCCATTGCATATGAAACACTGGATTACAATATAGTGGAAGACATGAATAAATCTTGTGCGAATATTTCAATATTTGAGCTTACAAGGATAGCAAGTTAGCAAGAATTGCTTGTCTGAGCCCTTGAAACTCCTTCATCAGGTGATAATGCTTCTTCTTCGCAAAAGGTATCTGGAAAGTCTTCTAGTCCCCTGGAATCAGTTGTTAACGTTATGATATTAGAAGTTAACACTCTCTTCCCTCCATTTTTATTGACATTTGAAATGTTCAATTACAATGTCCATGATTGTTTAGTCGATTCTGGTGCATTCGTGAACATAATTCCATTATCTATCACCAAGAAAATCAATGCCAAATGGCATAAAACTGATGCACAAATTATTTAGCGAGATAGGTCTCTTGTCTAAGCTATCAGTGAACTCAAGAATGTTCTTATTTTATTATCGTCTGATCGCCAAGTTCACCAATGTATAAACATAGTGATTGTGTATATCCCCGAAGCCTATGGTGTATTACTAAGCAGAGATGAGTCGAGTAAATTACAGTGGTATTTTGCTATCAATTGGTCACATATTTGGCTTCCTTAGAAGGGAAGAAGTAACCAAATCTGGTAGAATTGGAGCCTTACATGAAATTCACTATCACATGCTTCGAAGGAAAAAATGAGACTATTAATTTAGCAGACTTAAATTTTAGAAATAATTTTTTGGAAACTGATCTAGGATGTTATCTTTCTCATCCTTCCCCAGTTCCACCAGATACACAGTCAGAACTCCTTCCTAGTCCAATTGGTGGAAATGACTTATGTACAATAGAGATTAGTAGTACTAGTGTAGGATATAGATATGGTATTTATGATTCTTTGATTTTTTATTTTGATGGTTCAAAGACACAGGAGGGCTCTGGAGCCGGTTGTGTTTTAGTAGACCCGCAACAGAGGAAACACCTGATCTCTTTCCGCTCAGAATTCAACTGCACCAAGAACACCACAAAATATGAAGCACTCATCTTGGGCCTTCAGAAATCCATTGACCTCGAAGTTGGGATTATTAAAGCATTAGGTGAGTCTGATATTGTTGCACGACAGTTATGAAATACTATATATTGTGTGTCACCTAATCTCAAAGGTTATCAATAGGAGGTATGAAACTTAATTTCACAATTCCAAACTTTCAATATTGTTTTTGTTCTTAAAATACGCTACGCGGCTGCTGATGCATAAGAAAATGTCACTACAATGTTGTCACCACTTTGGGATGGTTTTTCTATTGAGATTCTTTACAAATCTTCTGTCCTTGAAAATATCATTAATTTGCGCATTTTCAATGATGACTAGGAGATACTACATTTCATGGCGAACAATGATGTGTTCAAGGATGCCACCATTGATGAAGATGAGCACAACAAAGTGTTGCAATATGCAGCTCGAGTGAACAAAGAGAACCCCATTCCTAAAGGAATGGTGTCACTAAAAAAATTGTATGACTTGCAGAGTCGCTTCCGTCGACTGGTAAATGTAAAAACTCATAGTTCATAGTTCAATAGAAGTTGCGGAAAGTTCATCCAACACTTAAGCCTGTGATTCAGAAAGAACTAAGGAATTTATTGGATGCTCAGATCATCTACAAAGTGCAACATTAAATGTGGGTTTCCAACTTGGTCCCAGTAAGGAAAAATTCTAGGGAAATATACTTGTGCATGGATTTACGAAACCTTAATCGCACCTCAGAAAAAGATAACTACCAAATTCTGTCATTGGAACGAATTTGATAGACAATAACAAGGTCATAAGTGTTTTTTTTTCTTGTCGATGGATTTTCAGGTTACAACCAAGTTCTAGTCTTAGAACTTGACAGACTGAAAACAACATTTCAAACGAAGTGGGGCATGTTTTCTTTAAGAAGAATGCCATTTGGGCTGGTTAATGCTGGTGCAACCTTCCAGCGTGTGATGGGCATCGCATTTCACGGTTTGATTGGTCAGAGCATAGTGGTGTATCTTGATGATGTCACAGATTTTTTGAAAATGAGATCAGACCACCTGCACCATCTGAAGAAATTTTTTGAGCGATGTCAAAAATACAAGATATCTCAATATCCCAAGAAGAGCACTTTTGTGGTGTCTGAGGGAAATCTCTTGGGCCAAATCATAGAAAAAATGTGATTAAAGTTGATGCAGGTGCATTAGGCTGAGCACGTAAAAATGATAAGTTATTAAAGTCAGACCAAGAGCCTAACAATCTGATGGATTGATCACATGTCAAGGCTAGAAAATTTTAAAGTTTATTTGTGAAAAGTTTTTGATATTCAGTTAATATTAGTTAGGAATATCTAGTTAAAAGAAATGATTTTATAGTTAGCAGGTAGTTAGGGCTAAGGGAAATTGGTTCACATCCATGAACTCATTTCTTAGACAGTTGCTTTTAGTTTTCGGAGAGAGGAGGAACATTTTGGGGGTTGGAAGTTTTTGGGGTGAGAGAGAGGTACATTGTTTTTTTTTCTCTGTGTGAGATTGAAGTTAATTGAACAACATTTCTTAGAACAATGGTTTTTGTCAGAAAATCAAATTTGTAAGTGTGTGTGAGATAGTTATTTGCAAACATTCTTGTGAGGTTTGTGAACTGTAATATTAATATCTGGAGATTGAAATTGATTTGGTCTTTAAAATTGTTGTGTTGAATGAGGAATTCATGTACTGTGTTTTCTCTGTTATTTACATTTAAATGACAACCTGGAGAATCAAATTTTAGTTAATCTTCTATCCAGTGCTTTTGCATCCAAGATTTTGTATTGGAAAGATTCATTGACATTATAGATTCGAGAATACAGAGCACTCTGTATCAAGCCAATAGAAAAAAGAAAATTTGTAATGGAAAACTATCATGAAAGTTGAGGGTCAATTTCTGATCAAAGGAAGATGAAATTCCAAATTCTGGCATCTGGGTTTTGTGCAAAACATGGTCTATTTGGTAAATCATGAGCGATTTTGAAAAAAATATCCTTTTTTGGGGAGTTACAAAGGGATCTTTAATATGTGTTTTTAAAGACTACGTGGTTGGGAGAAACGATTTGTTGTTCCCCATGTATTAACGCTATGGTTTGCTAAGATAGCAACAATTTGTTGTTTCCCCTATACCAACACTGTTGTTTTCTGAGATAGCAATGATTTTCTATTCGCCTTGTATCAACATTGTGGTTTGCTGAGATAACAACGATTTGTTGTTTCCCCTGTACCAACACTGTGGTTTGCTGAGATAACAACAATTTGTTGTTCCCCCTGTATCAACATTGTGGTTTGTTGAGATAGCAACGATTTTCTGTTCCCCCTGTACCAGCACTGTGTTTTGCTGAAGATAGCAGCCATCAAAAGTGGACCCTAAAAAGGTTAAGGCTATCACACAGATTCCCTTCCTAGTGAATAAGAAAGCCATGCAATCCTTATTGGGGAATATACATTTTCTCTGCAAATTCATCTCTGACTATGCCCAGATAGTAAAACCAGTGTAGGAGATGGTGAAGAAGGATGCAATCTACAAGTAGGATAAGAAGGAAAAATATGAATTTTCCCCTATAAAGCAAGAAATTACAGAAGCACCAACCTTATATAACCCAAACTTCAACAAGGATTTATTGCTCTACAATTTTGCTTCCGATACTTCTCTTTCTTCCATGCTTATGTAGAAAGATTATTTGAACAATGAGTGACCAATATCCTTCATGAGTACCATCTTGTAAGGACCTGAGCTTAATTATGCCACAATTGATAAACATGCTTATGCGGTCTACAAGGTGGTGAAACACTTCCGACCCTATATTTTGAATAATAATCACATCATCTTTGTCCCACCCCCAACAGTCAAATCTCTACTTGTTCAACAAATGTTGGGTGAAAGGAGAGTGAATTGGATGACTGGTTTATAGGAATATGATCTCGAATTCAAACTATTTCACACTATTAAGGGTCATGGTCTATGCCAGTTAGCAACAAAAGTAGTGAATACACCAGAAGACGATTCATTTGGATGGGAGTAGGAGATCAATATGTACAATGTGGAGCAAGCTTCGCCCACTAACATGCTAATGTGTGATAGTAACTTGAGCAAGGTACTTTCCCCTCTTATATATCCACACAACAGAAGAGGGAAATCAAATTGAAAGATTTATCTTACCAGTTAGTACATGGAGTGCTTTTTCGAAAGCACCATAATAGAGTCCTGCTCAAATGCTTAGAAGCACTTAGAAAAGGTGTTGCATGACCTTCATGATTCACTGCCGAAGGACACTTTGCGGGTGACACTACGATGCACAAAGTCACGTGGGATGGTTTTAATTTTCCCACACTTTTCAAATATGCTAATGATTATGCCCGAAAGTGTCCATTCTGTCAGAAGTGTGCCGAACGAGGGAAGAAGTTAGCCACCCCGTTGTAGCATATCATTTTGGAAGAACCATTTCAACAATGGGGCTTTTACGTTATCAATGATATCTTTCTGCACTCATCGAAGCAACACTGCTACATTCTTACTGCCACAGATTACTTTATGCGGTGGATAGAAGTGGTTCCACACAAGCAAGTGAATGATAAGGAAGTCATCAACTTCCTCAAACAGAATATCATTACCAGGTTTGGCGTTTCGAATTCACTTATTTTCAACAATGCAATGTATTTATCATTGTTAAGATTATATGATTTTTCATTGGAAAATGACATAATATTCAAACATTCTACTAATTACTACCCACAGGGAAATGGTATTGTCGAGTCTACCAATAAGAACCTTATTTGCATTATAAATTTTTTTTTTTTCTATGAACAATGGAACTGGAACTCTTCTTTAGTGAATGACCTATGGGCTAACTTTGTAACAACTAAACCTTCTCTGAATACGCCTCCTTACTTCCTGGTATACAGAAAAGAAGTCATCCTACCCTCGAACATCTATTTTCCTGCCCTTCAACTTTCACAAGAATCTCAGGGTAAGTCATGCCTATTGGTTCAGAGTAGGATAAACACTCTTCTCAAGCTATCAGAAGAAATAATGAAAGCTAAAGAAAAATTCTCTCTCCATAAAAGTCCTATCAAGAGATGGCTTGACAAGAAGTCTATAGGGAATAACAAATTCAATGTGGGTGACCTCGTCTTAAAGTGGGATAAAGCCCACAAAGACAAAGGTAAACATACTAAGTTCCAATCCCTGTGGATCAGATCGTATACCGTGCACGAGAAGCTTGGCCATCACACATATTGCCTCCAATATTTAGACGAGAATATTGAATCTCTTCCTATTAATGGCCAATATTTAAAGAAATATTTTCAATGTTGGTCTAGGGTTGTGCCCTACTCTATGTACATAATTTGTTCTTTCATTCTTTGTAAAAGTCATACGTCATTTCATGCAGTCCTATGGGTATTGATTCAAGGATCTGATGGTTGTAATAAAGATCTGAGATTCTGCAAGGTGTTCCTGGGTTTGTCGCCATCTCAGGAATGAAATTGACTATACTTGTATGCGGCTCACTCCGTGCAGGTAATATTGAGCCTAGTGCAACACTGAGCCGTAAGCCATTGGGTGCAAATAATAGTACGTCACACCTTGAATCAAGAAAATGAGTGTATTAGTAGGATGAGTCATTACATCCGTCATCATCCCGGAAATTAGGTTCCCACAAGCCGGTCCCTAGTCTCATGTGTAGTAAGGTTCTACGTTTCATGGTGTTCGAGGGGTGATGGGAGGGGAGTGGGGAGATGGGCGGTGGAGCACTATCTCTCTGCGGTGATGGCTCCTTTTTTATTCTTGTCTTGTGTTTCCTTTCATTTATGTAAATAATTGTTGTGTGTAAACATGTTCTTTAGCTTCATTGCACGTGGCTGAATTGAAAAGAGCCTTGTGACACTATAACATTTTGCTAACCTTTAGTCCTTCTTCTCCATTTTAGTTTCACCTTTTGGTTAAAGATGTTCCGACATAAAATATGATCCTTGCGTAAAGAGAGCTTTGTGTTGAGCCATGATATCCGTGTCTATTCTGGAAACCTTACGCCTTCACTTGGTTCTGTATGTTTCAGTGTTTTCTACGCTTATCCAATCAAGTAGAGAAGGACAAGGGGAAAATATAAATGAGAAAACCAAAACTAGATGTCTTATATATGCTTCTCTGAAGGAACAACCTCTTCTTCTCTCAATAAGCTGGGATCCCTCTTCTTCCCATGAAATGAATAAGTTCCCATGTATTTTATTTATCTATAAAATACATAAATAAAGGGTGAAAGAAGAGAAAGGCTTCCTGCACAGGGAGGTGAAGTAAGAAACTTCGTTGGGGTATTTTCCAGGCTCGCTAACAACGGATCAATTTTTGTGTTCCTCTAGTGACTTCATCGTGGTTATGTCCAAGCCTATTTGCAGCGGAGCAAGACCAGAAATGAAAAACCATATTATGAAAATCTAAAGCTAACGAACTTCATTACCCTTCTCCCAATTCGAAACATTGTGATTTGGCCAGCTTTATATTGGTGTTTGATTGAGAAAGGAAAAGTATGACTAAGTTTTTGCATGGGGTAAGTGGGGAAACCAAGGTAATCTAAACGATGAATCAATACTTATTGAAGAACTAGACCTTGTACAAAAGAGCTAACCAAGGAAGAGAAGCTATAATTATACCATTGTGTTGCCAAGTGTTTTCACTGCTACAACACCCTTCAAAATTTTGGCCTACATCCAAATTTCTAAGCCTAGTTTGAATTTGCATGTTGTCATTGCAAATATTAAGAGTCATTGCATGTGTTTTCTCTAAGAATTCTAGGTCCATTTGTGGGAAGATCAAAGTGTCGTCTTCTAGCATTTTAATTGTCGCACATTATACACAAGCTAGTTTTGGTGTGTTTAGGGGATAATTCTTATGTAGATGAATTATTCTCATCATGAAAAAAATTATCATACTCATCTCCAAAGTTTCAAGCATTGTTGCACAAGAGTCGTCATGAACAACACAAAGTGTATCTTTGGTGTCACACTTGGTGTCAGCCATCACAAAGTTGTTGCATTGAGGAAAGTATGTTATTCATGTGTTTTGAGTGTTCCTCATTGTGTCATCAAGTAATATAAGTGTGTGATCATGTTCAAGTCTTTCTTTTGTTCAATCTCATCTCACTAATCCAACACTTAGTCAAAATTGGGAAAAATCTCCGATCAGGCCACTCAGCCTCATCCAACCCTTCTGGATTGTGCACTGTGTAGTTTCAGTCCTTAAGCAACAAAATTATCTCTTGGCACTGTGAATTACATAGTTTCTTCCTCCTTTAACTGTGCACTGCGTAATATCAATGCTCAAGCCCAACCCTTGAGCTCGAGAATTGCACAATATTTCCCTCTAGCCAAGCCTGAACTACACATTTCGCAGTCTCATTCCTCAAGCCTCAACCTTGAGTATGGAGTAGGTAAATCTCCTCTGCGGATGATCCCTCTAGCCCAAGATTGGGTCTAGCCGCAAACATAACAACCTAATGAAAAATTCCTTAAACTAGAATCGAATAAGAGGGTCTACCTCTTAGAATGCTAATCTGCTTGATGGTGACATCACTCCTTTGCTCCAGCCTCTTTCATTCTTCTCCTTTAAATACCTGAAACAAATACACAAGAGACAACAACAAACGTAATAGCATACAATCGCATTCAATTTACTTAAAAGGAAAAGGAATCTTAAGCCATCAAATGTCATATGACACTCAATGTAGGAAATAAATTATTAGTTGTATTGATATAAAGCTCAGAAAGATATACAACCAAAGCCTTGACGTTGCAGGTCTCCTCCGACATATCCGGGTTACAACACCACTTCTGGTTAGCCTCAACAATGGAAGTTTAAGGCTTCTTCTCTTTAGTTCCAAACCAAACGAAACACACTATTCTCCCTTTTCACAAATAAACTAGAAGGCAAAAAGCTATAAATATCTTGCTGGTTATTCAAGCTCCAAAAGACTAGTTCAACTTGGAAAAGGAGGAGTTTATATAGATTTTATGGAGGGGAGGTGGTTCCTCTTATGATGGTAGAGGGCTTATCTCTTTGGTTTGTTCCATATTTATAGGGGAAAGGAGCCCACACAAACTTCCTCAGCTCTATCCAGCCCAACCATTTACCAGACTTCCATTCACGAAGCTTCTAGACCTAGAAGCTTCGACTCCATTTTTAAAAACTTGCCAAAAGAGGATTGTCGTGAGTTAGGAAAGGCTCACTTGCACCGTTCGGCACTAGGCTTGGTTTCAAACTCTGCAAATTGGTGCCGGAAAGGAATTGATTATTAGCGCCAGTCTTGAAAACTAGGATTGAAGGGAGATTCTTGGGAAATGATGCAAGAGGGGAATGTTCTGCTCATGAATAGGGATGTAAATGCATGCTCTTCATGATGGGAAAGCATATAGAGTTCACTGTAGAGGTCCTCCAGGATCGAGGAATGAGGAGTATAGGGATAGTGACAAAATTTTGTGTAACATATGCCCCCTAAAGCATGAAGGCCAACTAGAGTGAGGGGTGAAATGCTTTACAAGTAGATGCGTGGAGTTGGAGACAGTTGTTGGAAAACCTGCAAGCAAGCATAGATACATATACATCACTGAAAACTCTGATACATGAATTGTGGTATGGATGCAGCCATCCAGAGAAAGATCATGCAAATGGATCCAAGGTATGGGCGTAACCATTCAGTAAAGAGGATCATATCGAACCCAAGGTATGGTCACAACCATCCAATAATGAGAAGGATCACATATAACAACTCATGGTATGGTCACAACCATCCATTTGAAAGAGACATGTATATCAGCATGATCATGTCACATCGCCTTGCAACCTGGACTTTAGTAATCTGAGCCCAGGGTCTTGTGCTCCAACACATCCCAATCAAAGTACATATTCTAACATGTGAATAGATGTGTTGAAGTCGAACATGATAGAAATTCACTTAATTATGGTCAATGATGTGAACAGTTAACAAGTGCGAGAGAAACCACTAATAATGACAATGGTGCTCAAGGTACCAGTAGCATAATCCATTGAATGTGAATAAGGAACTGAAATTAAACACCCATGAAATCACCCGATCAAAATCCAATGATGTGAACTTGTTGTTGAGTGAAAAGAACTTTCCATTAGGGCATGCAAGCTCTAAGTTATTGGAAATGAGTCTCCCAGCCAACTTCCCAGATAATGAGCTGAAGTCGACAAGAAGTGACCTTGTCGAAGGAGGGCCATGATGTATCCCACATCATCGATGTGAGACAAAGGGATGTAATGATTATGGACGATACAGAGAATCAAGGATGAGTGTAACTGCAGAAGGATAACTCTTGAACATATTGACGACATGACTCTAGAGTTTGGAAGCTTTTGGATCCATAGGATCAGAGGTCATGATGACGTGGCAGAGATTAAATGGAAAGGCAAAAATGAATGGCCCAAACTAGGAAATTCAATGATGAAGTATGGATATCCCAACCTGACATGAAGCAAAAAGTTTCATGTTCAAGAGTGAGTTGCCGACACAACTAATGGAAATTTCCCATTTTCCCCCACCATTTCTGGCAGGTAGCCCAATTATTTTTTATCGCAATTTTGAAGGGGATAGCATGTGCTTGCACTGTAAGTCCATCCTTTGGATGAATCTGACCTAGTAAGATTAATAATCCCTAGGAAGGAGAAGCTCATGTCCATCATGGTGATGAATCTGATGTTGTTTAAGTTTAACGAGTCCAACAAAGGTGTAACTCGATATATTTTTCATGTTTAGACAGTTTGAAAAAGACTTGGAAAAGAAAACTCCAAAAGGTCCCTTTTCATACATTTGTGTCTCTCGAGCCTGAAAAGGTATAAGACAATATTTGAGAGAACCGCTTGACCATGTCAGTCAAGGAGTACCTTTTTCGTAAATAATTTATCCCAGCCTGAAAAGGGGTAAACGTATACTGGGTAAACGACGTTTTGCAGCCTTTAATGAGTTCAAAACAACAAGAGTTCGGCAATCTTTTTGCGTTTTAAGGGTCGAAAAAGAGTTGAAAGTAGACCCCCCATTTTTATTCTCTTTAACGAGTCAAAAAGGGAAAAATATTCGGTGATCTTTTAATTTGAGTTTTTACGAGTTGAGAAAAAGAGCTTAAACACGACTCAACACCATAATCGGCAATCCATCACCTATTGCTACACAAGAAGCAAATGAATTATCCAATTTCTAAGGTAAAAAATAGGCGAAAAATGCTTTCAAAACCCTAAAATATCATAAAAAAGTGAATAAAAAGGGGAAAAGTAACTTATTTTTTACCTTGCGTGGAGCAATGTTTACCCATTTTTTCCCTAGATTTTTAGGTGAACATTGTGGTAGATCCAGGAGGCCGATTGATCAACCATCAGTTGTAGGTAAGAGCTGAGACCCTTAGCTTCATTTTCATACATGTTTTTCTTGTTTTTAGCAATTGTTTGGATTTTTTGAGGAGGTTTTGGCAAAAAAAATTCACCCTCGGTCGACGCGAGATCTAGGCTCGGGATCGTGCCGATTAAGGGTTGTCTAACACAGTCTCTTGTGCCATTGGCACTACTATTTTTAAAATAGTCGCACTAGCGTGGAGGAGAAATTTTTTGATTTTTTGCCCAATTTCCTTGCTTCAAATCTACATTCTCTCAGTCAAGGATTGATGTTGACTTGATTTCATGGTGTTTGCTGGAAAATTACAGTGGAAAGATGGTTGATTGGAAAGAATGTGAGCATGAGGCAATTGATTCACATGCATTGGTAGATCAAAACTATCTTGATGCTTTGAGGAACTGCGGGTTGCTCAAATTCTTCCTTACACCGGGCGTTCGGGCTCAACCTGAGCTATTGCAATACTTGATCAGTCTTTACGATGTTGGGTGGGAAGTCTTTGTGATCCGGGACCAAGAGCTAGAGCTAGAGACTTCAGATATATACTTCATCACTGGACTGTCCCGAAGAGGGGAACCAGTCAATCTGTATGGGTCTAGGTCCATTGGGGCAAGTGTGAACATGTTGCTAGCAGAACATTGCCCGAAAGTGTTTAAATAAAAAAGTGGCAAGGTTGATATCATGAGTGTTAATGACCATGTGTTGAAAATGCTGCTCTTTACCATAAATGGAGTTGTTGGGGCTCAAGCATTGCATGATTCCAACAAGTCCAAATTCTAGTATGCTATAGACTGTATGACGCCCACTGTCTTCAATTGGGTGGAAGCCATGAAGGTGAACATGAAGTGCCAGTTATCCAAAGCCAAGTTGGGGAACCTAAAACAGTTTGGATATGGTTATGTTCTTGTGACCTTCTTTTTGGAGCGGATCCCACTATTTCACTATCAGCTGGCAGAGGTAAACCCCCCATTGCCACGAGACCCATGGATGGTCCGATGGAGTGAACTGATGACTAGAACCAGTGGGGACCAACATATGTCATTTAAGCCTACCTTCTTTTCATGAATGAGGCATCAACTGACCATGGTAGAGGATTGGCCATACAGTGGTACTGACTTCTGTGGTGATCCTGACATGCCATTCCCAGAGGGAGAAGATTTTGATGATGGAGGTAAGAATTTTTTTTTTTAAGTTTTTGATCTTTTTATTGTTTTCTATATATATATATATATATATATATATATATATATATATATATATATATATATATATATTCATGGCATTTCGATTTTGTAATTGTAGATGTAGGACCAGAGCGACTGGCCAAGATGTCCCTGGTTGCTAGACGCGTTGCTTGGTAGTTCAAGATCGCTCCTTATTACAAAGGAGTCGATAATGAGGAGGAGATTACGCGAAACCTTGACAACTTAACCAGAGGCATCCTAGAGTATGCTCGGGTGGGTGACATCCCATGCCAGTATCAGCGGCACACAGTGGGGGTGTTAGATAGGATCCGCTGTTTACTAACTCGAGTAGTACAAGCAGCGACGTGCTATCATGGGCACCATGCCGAGTAGTCCATAGTTTAGCATTTACAGTTTTGAGGCCTGTGAGCCATGAATGTACTAAACAAATATATTATTTTTTGGGGTTTTGATGTATGACAATCAAACAATATCGACATCTATATATATATATATATATATATATATATATATATATATGGTATATTCTTGTTTACTATGATACTAATGTTCTGCTATTTCACATGTTCTGTAAATGTCTGTCTAACACATAATTAGCTAATGCATCTGTTAATGTATTCATATGCCTAGGAATATGATGATATGTGATGTAATCAAAATTTATTTCTAATAGACGAATACGCAAATACATTCTTAATATGTGAGGGTTTCGAACGGAAATATTTCCCATTGAGCTGAAAAACAACAAGCTGTGAATCGAGATTAACAACCATTTCTCGAATGTCAAGAGTGATAGCTTCTAACAAGAGTTCGATAACTATGCTATACTCAGCAATGTTATTAGTTGTTTGACCCAAACAAATACCTTGAAGATCAATCAACTCACCATTAGGAGCGTAGATAGCCCATGTTGCAAAATATAGATTGCAGGTACTACGACAAGCACCATCAGCTAAACTGACGTAAGGAGTCACATACATCTGCAAAGCAGGTGAAGACATAATAAGCAGGAAAGCTGCTTGAAAAACACACCAAACCAAACTTGCACAAAAATGAATAACACACCTATGTAAAAAAGTAGCCATGCGATATGACTCAGGCATAGTACTTCTTGAGATACATCCCATTATGGGGCTTGTCTAAGGGATTTCCCTCATAATCAATCAGCACATAGGCCCCTTTTGTAACACGCATTTGACAATATAGGGCCCATGCCACATGGGTCTGAATTTATCTACCCCTAGCTTATCATTTGCTTGGTCATGTAGTAGGACCAAATCACCCTTAGAAAAAGCATGAGGAGAAACTGACTGATCGAAATGGGACCTATTTTTTCTATGCTTCAATGACTAAAGTAGCGAGACGACGAGTTTCATCCAGTCATTCCAAATACAAGAGGCACTCTTCTTGAGGCGAGGTTTCGGGGAGTAGTTTGATAGCCAATTTGAGTGAGGGAATTTCACACTCAATCGGTAAAGTTGCTTCCAGATCATAAACGAGCTAGAAAGGTGTGAATCCAGTTGCGTCTTTGGTCGAGGTTCGGTAATCCCACAAAGCTAAAAAAAGAATGAGATGCCAATTTGATTTGTGAATCCTAATGGTGCGCTGAAGCATCGTAACTAAAACCTTGTTTACAACTTCAACTTGGCCGTTGGCCTGAGGGTAATACGGGGTTGAGCCATCGTGACGAAATACCAACGTAGAAGTCATCTCATCCATCATGTGATCGTGAAAATGGGAGCCATGGCCAGTGATAATGACTTGAGGCACTCCAAACCTGGAAATAACGTGATTGAATAGAAATTGCGCTGCCATCTTACTATTAGTTGAATATGTAGGAATCACTTCGGCCCATTTGGTGAAGTAATCCACAAAAAAGATAATATACCCATGCCCCCTGGCCAAACGAGGATTACATGTCATATAGTCGATGCCCCATTTGGCAAAGGGATGGGGTGAAGGAGAGTGGGTGGGGCGCGCATTTTCCACAGATTTATCTGGCAGTCATGGCATTTGCGCACAACAAGGATGCAATACTAAAGATAGAGGGCTAGAAGTAACCAACATAGAGTATCTTTTTAGCAGTGGCATAACTAGACAGATGACCACCACATGTGCTAGAATGACATTCATTCAAGACTCTTTCAGCCTCCTCGAGAGTTAAGCATCGACGAAGAATTGAATCAACACCAACGCAGTATAAAGTATCCCCAATGATGCGGTAAGGTTGGGATTGATGCCGAATGCGTCGGCGATCATCCTTGGTCAATGCAGACCGAAAGGTGGATGTTTGGAGATACACGATGATATCACCGCACCAAGGGTCATGAGTGCTAATAAAAAAAAGAGTCTCCTCTGGGAGTTATCATCGGCACCAGAAGGAAGAGAAGCAGAGGGAAGAGAGAAAATAAACTCAGTGAATACAAGTGATTTCTTCAATTTGGTAGTAGTGAACACCAAATTGAATTCCTGGAGGATGAAAATCCACTTGGAATACTCGATCCCAAGTAACTGACTAGTCAGGATGTAAGTCATGGGGTTACATTCAGAAATCACGGTTCTAGTGTGGAGGAGAATATAATGCTGAAAGCACTGAACAACCTGAATGACAGCCAAAGCCAAATTCTCGAAATGAGCATAATGCGTCTCAGGATCGAGAAGATTGCAACTGAGGTAGTAAATAACATGTTCATGACCTTCGTCATCGTCTTGCACCAACACCATAGCAATGGTGTTAGAGGTTGCAGCTAGATAGAGAAAATAATTACGATGATAGTTCGGAGGGTGCAACAAAGGAGCATTAATGAGGACAACTTTTAAGTCATCGAAATATTTTTGGGCAGCCTCATCCCAAATGAATGGAATCCCTTGCTTAAGAAACTAGGTGAACCTTAAAGCTAGCTCAGCATAGTTAGGCACAAAACGACAAAGGAAATTTTCTTTCCCTTGCAGACTTTGTAATTGATGCAACGAAGAGGGAGGGGGTAGATTGACAATAGCCTCGACTTTAAGAGGATCAAGACAAATTCCATCATTCGAAACAACAAAACTGAGTAGGCACCCAGATTCAACATAGAAGACACACTTATGTGGATTCAACTGAATGTTATAGTGTCTACAATGAAGAAAAATTTGTTGAAGATGGTTGGGATGGTCATGGCGCTTATGTGAATGAGCAGGAAGACCATCCAAATAAGGTTGAATGATTTTTTTAATGTCATGAAAAGCATATGACATCGTTCTTTGAAAAGTTTCCCTAACATTATTAAGGCCAAAAGGGAGCTTTTTATACGCAAAAGTCCCCCACGGACAGATAAAGGCAGTCTTATCTTGATCCGACAACGCAATGTTTATCTGGTTGTAACCAAAAAAACCGTCCATAAAGGAAAATATTTCACTCCCAACACATTCATTGAGGATCTGATCTATAAAAGGAGTGGGGTAATTATCCTTTGGACAGGCATGATTAAGGTCATAGTAATCAACACAGACCCGACTGGTGCCCTGCTTCTTAGTTACCGATATGATATTTGACACCCAATCTATCAAAGGGATCAAATAAATAAATCCATCTTTGAGAAGTTTTTCAACTTCCCCTTAATGGTGGCCACTTTTATAGGGTGCACTAGACGAAGTCGTTGCCGAACGGGCTTTGTGTTAGGATAAGTCAGAATCTCGTGCACAAATATACTTGGGTCAATGCCGGACATCTCTTATTATGACCATGCAAAAACATCTCGAAATTCTTGAAAAAGATGAATATAGAGCTTGATCTCATTAGGAGAACAAGTCACCCCAATATGCATGTTTTCAACAACACCCGACTTAATCGAAATGTCAATGGGCATCGTTTGGGTAATATTACCCATGTTTCCTTCAGACCAAACTTCATGTGTCATAATAGGGGTTTGAAGTGGTTGGGTCGGGAAATGAGAAGAGAACTTCTCAAGACAGGTAGTGTTGGGTAGCAGAGGTCCCGCGTAACAGTTTTGGGTTTGATAGCCTAGAAAGTAGGATAAAAATATTGTAAACCTCTAACATATGTGGAGCACGAAATGTAAAAGGTCGAGTCAAAGGGTTTTCCACCCAAGAAATAATATAAAGTAATAGGAAGTAAGTTGGTCCGCGACCATAGGAAGGTATAAATAGAGCGCAACTCTATGAGGGAAAGGCAGTTCATTTTTGGGTATGATCTTGGATCTGTAATGGGTTTTTGAAGAGAATAATCTGAAAGCGTCTGTAAGTCTGAGTCGGGGGTTGGGTAGTGGATAGAGGCTTTACAGCTGTGTGCGTAGAGGCCTAGAAGAGTCTGCAACTATGTGCGCGAACCCCTGCAGCTGAGTGCGCAGGGCAGATCTGGATGTATTGGTGAAGAAAGTAAATAAAGATAAGTTGCTTTGGTAATTTTGTGTTAAATCTGAAGTATCATGGATCTAGCTTTTTATGGTTAATATCACTATTTGATCTATGCGCATATGCTTACATCTTGAATACATGTGAATCTGTGTTTAATCTAAGTGCGTGAACTGGGTAAATCTGATAAATGTTTGCTTAAAGACCCTGCTAAGTAGATCTGATTTACAATACTTCATCAAATAGATTAGATCTATAAATAACACACTAATAATTAGGGAAGATTATTCTGGGAATGCATCTGCGCGAAACAAAGCAGCGCGACACTGCAGAACAGAGTGCAAAACCTCCAAACCACATCCAAACATCGCAAGGGTGTGGAAACCTGGTTCCAGCACCCTCCCCTACTAACTCGGGTGAGACCTCAATCTGCACTTCGCGGGCTGTTGCCGAAAGGGCTGGTAGTTGTGGGATTTGCTTGGCTAAATAATTCTTCCGAACCTGGGTCAGGCCCATATATGCCAACAAATGGTTCTGTTGCTGGGACTGGGATCTACCTAAGGGGTGTTTGGTGTGAAACGCAGGGAATCTAGAGAGAAGGAAATTGAAGGATCGAAAGGACCAGGAATAGTAGTAGTTCAAGGGTAACAATGATGAGCGCGATCCAGTTACCGGTATTCAAAGGAGCAGGAGGCGAAGACCCAAAACAATTCTGGTTCATGTTAACATCAGTATGGAATGCGCAGTGAATTGTAGATGATAATATCAGAAAGGCTACCTTAGTCAGTGCGCTGTAGGACCGAGCACTAACATGGTACATAAAGTACTCAAGCGATCACCCAACGGTGGGGACAACAGAAATCCAGACCGAATTGAAGAAGGAATTTAGTCGGTGAAATTCAAAAACGCAGTCGATTATAGGGTTCAAAGAGATCGCGATGATGCCTGGTGAAACCCCGTGGGATTTGGACCAAAGACTAAAAAGTAATATTCGTGAGGCTAACATGACATTGATAGATGCGCAGCATTGCGCTGGGTTTATGGCATCATTAACACCACATCTGAGGATGGCTCTATCACAACAGAAGATCTCAACCGAGGCTGAAGAATTAGAGATAGCGATGAGGTTGCACGGCACTTCGTTACAAGACTCGGGGTTGGGAGTTTAGAAAATCCAAGCATAGATCCAAAATTTGTGTTTGTAAATGATGAAGTTAAAACAAGAACAGGAACTGCAACCAAAAGTTTAGGAGGAAGTATTTGTAGGAGCCAGGGGCACGATAAAGATTCCTGCCCAGTCTCAGTGAATTATGTGGCAATGGGGGGACCAACACCATTGTGACCAGAGGCAAGGCCGAGCACAAAAACCCTGCTTTGGTGCATAATCTGTCAGGTGGGAGGAAAGCACAACACGGATAATTTTCATCTGTTGAAAAAATACAACCAGACCCCCCAACAACTATTTTGCAACTTTTGCAGATCGGTGGGCCATGAGGAAAAATACTGTCGTAGCTACCAATTGTGAATGGACCAGTCACCTGCTTACAAAATGCAGACTAAGCTGCGAGGTCAGGATCCAGCCGCGGTGATCACGCGCAGCGGGTTCCAGGGCCGTGGACTAGGAAGGGGCAGAATGGGGCTAGGAAGGGGTCGTGGGCAACTAATCTGTTATAACTGTGGAGGTCCAGGACATTGCGCGCGGGATTGTACCAACCCAACTAGAATTTCATGCAGTTATTGCGAGCAATTTGATCATGAGCTGATAGATTGCCCTACGTTGATAGCACAAATTCGTGAAAAAAGGGTCGTGCAACCAACAGTGACCCAGAACATGCAGATGATGAGGTTCGAACCCCACGAGGAAGATCCCCAAGTAAACATGGTACTAAGAAGTGGAATGGCCACATGAGTGGATAGAAGGGACTTAGGTAAGGAAGATGCAGGGGTTGGTAAGGTGACGAACCTGGAAGCTAGGGAAAGCTTCGTGGAGGTCTCTACCTCAGGTAGTAGGTGTTGAGCCCTGAAATTACATCTCTTCTACACACTTTTCTAGACTTTTTCCCCTCACCAGTGCCTCACAAGCTATCAAAAATCATTACATATTGATTCTAAGAGTGCATTTAAGTGGTTTTCTAACTATGTTTTTGTGTTTGCTATTTGACTTAGATTTTGCTCATCAGCTGCGGAATGCAGCCACTTTCCACAGCTGACTTGAGATTCCACAGCTGTTTGTGTTGATCTCTAGGATGCAGGTGTCAGCAAGAAAAACAAGGCACGTGGGCAGGTTAGAAATGATCTTGACATGGACCAGGTCCTATTAGTTTAGCCAGATTCGTAGAGGAAAGCTGTGGTCAAACAGTGGTCAAACGAGGAGTCCTACGGCAAATAGGTCTCTGTTTCAGCACGTAAAAGGGTCCGAGACCATTCCTAGATACGTGGATTCATTTTGACAGTTGTAAACTGCCTCCACGACGAAAATCCAACAACCACATTTTGGTAGATTGAATGACCATGGCAACCAACATGCTAAGCTCACGAATGCTATCTTTTTACGTGTCTTCTGCGGAAGGAGTTCCATAGGAAAAACAATTATGTAATTTCCCTTATAAATAACGCATTTGCAAATGCATGTAGTTAGTTTTTGTTGATGTAATCTTGATGTTAAGTTTATGTACTGTGCCGTGACACTGGTCCTGCTGTCGTAACGAGAGGATCCTTCCTCTATTTTGCAATATAATAAGACTGTTTTATATGACTCTGTGAGCATAATCTCAGATTGACAGCGTGTTAACCAAGGCCATGCAGAGGGCCCCTGCTGGCTAAGGTTTTGTTCTTTATTTCTGTAAAGTTTTCATATGCTATTGTTTTATTTCCATTGTAGATATTTCGTAGATTTTTCACTTGTGTATATTTCACATTTTAGTTATGGTGTTAATGTTTCACTCCTGTACATGATTTTCCAATCATTGTATATTTTTGCTAACACTGATCAGTGCGTTTCAGGTTAGGATAGGCCCGAGCATTTTCATACAATTTTTGCAGTAAATAGTGACATGAGATTGACCTCTCTACTAACTTTGTTTTTCTTAGTTTTCAATTTCAGTTATGCTTTGATTTCAGTCTTATTCATTTTCTATTGATAGTTAGTTTAGATATCAAATTCTTCATGTCATTTAACGTTATCTCCAGAGCCATGGCTTAACCCCGAAAAGCTACTTGGCGAGCTATCGGATTTTGAGTGAAGTGATTTGATTCTTCATGTTATTGTTGTTATTTCGAGAGCCATGGCTTAACCCAAAAAAGCTACTTGGCGAGCTATCGGACTATAAGTGAAGAGACTTGATTTTATTTTCATTTGCAAGCAGATAATTTAGATATCAATTCCTCATGTTATTGATGTTATCTCCAGAGCCATGGCTTAACCCCGAAAAGCTACTTGGCGAGCTATCGGACTATAAATGAAGTGAATTGGTTTTACTTTTATTAGTTTGCAGTTTTTGATTTGTTTGAGTGCAATAGCTTAACTTTTATTTCTGTATTTAGATGAGCAACATAGATAGATATTTCATGATCAGTAGTTCATCACTTGTTTGATTCAAATAGATGCACATTTACATTCTTGTTCAAGTATTAATTTCATCATTAGCATGTTTTGAGATCCTCTGAAGTGTTAAATTCTGGAAGTCATCATAAAGGACATAACTACCTGAAAATCTATACCCATACTTGCCTTCTAAAGTATTCTTAGAACTTAGGAATAGGATTTCCATTTGCATTAGGAGACAAACCCAGATAAAACCCCCAAAAACAAGATAAAATTGAAAACAATAAAAAGTAAGAAAGAGGTTGTCTTGCACATATAGTGCGCCACACTTCATCAGTTTATGACTCCCAGATTGATAATTAATGTAGCAATTTAGGACATACTAAATTGACTAAACATTTTGGCGCCATTGTCGGGGAAGTGTAACTAGGTAGCGATCTCTTACCAAAAAAAAAAGAAGAAGGGGAAAATTGATAACTTCTTGAAGTATGCTCTCCTCTTGCACCTAGTGTGATCTGGAGGATCATAAAAGAGAGTTATTAGTTCAATAATTTCTTGATTATGCTCTCTTCTTGCACCTAGTGTGACCTGGAAGATCAGAAAAAGAATTATTATCCCAACATAAAAATAAAAAAATAAAAAAATAAAAAGTGACATGCATAGAGCAAGAGATTCGAGGGGAAGGTTTATAGCTTGGGCCAAAAGTTCGATTTTCACAACTCCAGCTACTTCAAGGCATAGACAAGATACACCTCCATCATCTCCGACTCATACTCCCAGCCTTAGGATTACTGGAATTCAAGGGGCAGCAACTGAATTAGGAGATTCTCCCACACTATCCACTAAATCTGATCTAGGAGTAGAACCTTTATTCACTTCTACAGGGGAACATATTGTAATCAAAGAAGTAGAATCACCTGAAGAAGAGGAGGGAGAAACTCTTCTTTGTTCACCATTAATAGAAGAACCAGAAGACTCTGAGGAAACTATCATGACAGAGGAAGTAGCAGATGGATTTGGAGGAGGGGGTAGAGGTAGAGGAAGAGGAAATAATGGAGGAGGTAGAGGTAACAATGGGGGAAATAGCGATGGAGATAATTCATTTGGATGCCCTATAGTCGATGAGGAAAATCATACAACAATGAAAAAAATTTCACCATCTGTCCTCCCAAACTTTTATGGGTTGCGAAGTGAGGATCCTGAAACATTTCTATTTGACTTTGAAGTCTTGTGCCGAACCTATGACTATATGGAAGACTCTCAAAAACTCAAACTGTTTCCTTCAACATTGAAAGGAGCTGCTTTGAAATGGTTCATGGGATTAGTCACTCAATCTATTAGGACTTGGAATGATATGAAACAAACATTTTTGGATAGATACCTGGATTATTGTATGCCCACCAATCATAAGGATAAGGTATTCAAGATGATGCAAAGATAAGATGAAAACTTGGAGGATTTACTTGAAAGATTTCAATACAACTTAAAGAGAGAAAAAATGAATAATTTAGATGAGGAAACCTTGGAAGCCCTTCTATTGAAAGCCATTAGAGATGAATGGATAAATATTTTAAACATGATGGGGAAGGGAGACATTTCTCAACTTCCACTTCATGACATAGCGGAACTATGTGTTCATCTCTCAAGGGGAAAATCTAAAACTGGAAAAGGGTTGAGAGATCCTTCTCTTATTAGAGCAAACAAATCTGCAACTGGATCAGTAAGTAGGGTAGAGATTGGCAATATGCTTGATGAGTTCAAAACTAATATTCTAGGGAGCCTTAGTGAACAACTAGAAACCCTTAAAATACAAAACAAGCAGAACGCAGAAGATGATGCCTTGGCCATCTTTTGTCCAAAATGTAGAAAGAAACATGCTCTAATGGAATGTCCCTTGGATGCAAAAGTTGTAGAAACATGTATGATTTGCTCATAAAGCCATGAGACCAAGGATTTCCCTTCAATTCCTGGGCTCAAATTTGTCTTTCAGGAAGATCCAAATTCAGTAGAGTCCCTTTGTTTTGTTTCAAGAAGACCATGGCAGGGGCAACAAAATCAAGGATTTAGCAATCCTATGAACTTTCAGCTCCCACAAAATTGGAATACTTGGCAACAACCTTGGCCTCAACCTCAAAATCTATACCAATCATGGGCACAAGGGATGCAAAATCCTTATGGGAGATTTGCTCAATTCTATCAATATCCTCCATCTTTTCCAAATCAACAAAATCCACAAATTCCAAATCAAAACCCACAACTTTCATTATCATTCCCACAACAATAACCTTCTCAACAAAATCCAAATTCTCAACTCTTTCTTCCATTTCAACAAAATACAAATCAACTACCATCCCAGCCATTGCCAAATCCCAACAACAAAAATCCTCAGAATGCTTACATGGTAGAAGGACAACAATTTCCTACCTATATGATTGTTCCTCTTAATGATGTTCAACTCAGATCTAGTAGAGTTTTATAAAAACCTTATATAGAAGTTCAAGAGCAAGGTACCTCTGAGGAGGATTCTCTTAAAGTCAATAAAGGTTCTGAGAAAGCATCTCTTCAAAAACCCACTCATTCAAAAAGAAAAAGAAAAAGAGTCAACCCCCACGACTCCTATAGTTGAGCAACCAGTATCTTCATCCACGCCTCCTTTCCTTGAAAGATTACAAATTGACAAAGGGGTGGAAAACAAATATTTTTGCCTGACTATGATTTTCTAGATGAATTAAAGAATGTCTGTTTCAAGATTCCCTTGCTACAAGCCATTAGAGAGATTCCTATTATAGTGAAAACAATAAAGGAGTTGAGTCTTAAAAGACCAGGAAGGAAACCAAGAGATACAAGAAGAATCCATCGGGTAGGAAAAATTGCAGATATCATGATGGGAAAAATTACCATGCAGAAGTATGTAGATCCAGGTAGTCCAATTGTCAAGACACATATAAATGGGATAGAAATTCTAAATACTTTGATTGACTTAGGGGCTGCTATCAGCATTATGAGTAGACAAACTATGGAACAACTTAAACTTCCTAATCTTCTTTTTACACCCACCTTACTGCAACTTGCAGATAGATCAATAATCAAACCAGATGGTGTACTAGAAGATATTTCAATCTCCTTAGATTCTTGGAATATCCAGTAGATTTCATGATTTTGACTCCCAAGAGTAATTTAGGAGGACATCCACTCATCTTAGGAAGACCTTGGCTAGCCACAACTGATGCTTTCATTAGTTGTAGATCTGGAGATATGTACATTTTCTTATGGTAGTTCAACAAAGAAATTCAATTTGTATCCTCTAGCAAAGGCAATTACAGAAGTAGGAGACAATGAATGGGTCGACGATGAAGATATTATACAACCTGTCTTTACTGTCTCTAAAATTAGTGAAGATAGTCAAATTTTGAGCACATTAGAAAATTTTGAAACATATTCAGAATATGACCACACACAATTTTAGTTAGATTCTGATATTGAATATCTATCATCAAGACAAATGTCTCTTTACTCTATGGAAGAGTTTGGTAGCTCTACCATTGAGATTTTTCCAGGAAAAGCACTGCATATCAACAAAAATTTGGAAAAGTCACAATAGGAAGAGCTAACCAAAATCTTGCAAAAACATTCTATTGCATTTGCATGGGAGTATACTGATATGAAAGGTATTGACCCTAAGACTTGCATCCATCATATCTATATTGAGGAAAACAGTAGACCAATCAGACAACCTCAGAGAAGGATGAATCCAAATCTTAGGGAGATAGTGAAAGAAGAGCTCCAAAAACTACTCAATGTAAATTTCATTTACCCAATTTCAGATAGCCGATGGGTTTCTCTTTTGGTTATAGTACCCAAAAAGAATGGTAAATGGAGGGTATGCATTGATTATAGGGAATTGAATAAAGAAAATTTGAAGGATCACTTTCCTTTGCCCTTTATCGATCAAATATTAGATACATTAGTAGGCAAAAAGTACTTTTCATTTCTGGATGGTTTTTGTGGTTATAATCAAATTCAGGTAGCACCTGAAGATCAGAATAAGACTACATTTACCTGTCCATGGGGGACTTTTGCTTATCGAGTGCTTCCTTTTGGATTATGTAATGCACCCGCAACATTCCAAAGAATAGTACTAGGAATTTTTTATGATCTAATCCATGATTTTGTAGAGGTATATATGGATGATTTTACAATTTATGGTAATTCGTTTGAAGAGGCATTAGAAAATTTGGAAAAATTCCTTATAAGATGTAAAGAAACAAACCTTTCACTAAGCCATGAAAAATGCTTTATGATGTTTACTGAAGGTATTGTTTTAGGACATCATATTTCAGGGGATGGGATTAAAGTTGATAGATCAAAAGTTGAAGTCATCTCCAAATTACCTATTCCAAATTGTCAAAAAGATGTTAGAAGTTTTCTAGGATTTACTGGATATTATAGAAGATTTATAGAAAACTTCACCAAAATAACATCTCCACTCTTCAAACTTCTTACAAAAGACTGTGAATTCAAATGGGGTCCTGATTGCCAATTAACGTTTGAAACTTTGAAAACAAGAATATCTGAAGTGCCTATCTTGAGAGGACCAAATTGGAAACTCCCTTTCCATATTTCTATAGATGCTTCAGATACAGCTCTAGGGGCTGTACTGAGACAGAAAGATTTAGTTCCTTATGCCATTTACTACACTAGTAAAAATTTAACTCCTATTGAGGTGAACTATACTGTGACTGAAAAAGAGTTCTTAGCTGTTGTTCATGCAATCAATAAGTTTAGACATTATATAACAGGCTATGAAAATTTTATTCATACTAATCATTCTGCAATTAGATATCTAATGAAAAAACCCATTACTAATGGTAGAGTTACAATGTGGCTCCTACTTTTATAGGAATTCAATATTATTTTGTTAGATAGACCAGGGAAACAAAACACAGTAGCTGATTTCTTGTCTAGGATTCAGAATACTAAAGAAGATTCTCCTGTAGAGGATAAGTTTCCTGATGAATATTTATTTGTAGTAACTACTAAGACTCCTTGGTATGCAGATATAGCTAACTATTTGGTTACAGGGAAACTACCTCCACATTTATTTCCTGGTGAAAGAAGAAAGATTATTCAGGAGAGTTCAAAATATTCATGGATTTCTAATGAATTGTTTAAAACAGGGCCAGATCTTGTGATCTGAAGATGTGTTAGAGAAGATGAGATGCTTGATATTATCAAAGCATGTCATGATGAACCATGCGGTGGACACTTTGTTGACAAAAGCACAGCCTATAAAATCCTCTCTTTAGGATATTATTGCCCATCCGTCTTCAAAGATGCAAAACAATATGTCAGAAGATGTGATAGCTGCCAAAGATAGGGAAACCTACCCTATCAAATGAAATGCCATTACAACCACAGGTACTCATTGAACCCTTTGAAAAATGGGCTTTAGATTTCATTGGACCTATTAACCCACCATCTAAATAAAGAAAGTATATATTGGTATGTACTGACTATGTCACTAAATGGGTAGAAGCCAAAGCATTATTTTCTGCTACTGAGCATTCAGTTTTTAGTTTTCTTTATGAGGATATTTTTACTCAATTTGGTGTTCCAAGAGAAATTGTGACAGATCAGGTAGGTAAATTCATAGCCAAATTGGTGGAGAAGCTGATGGAAGAGTACAAGGTCAAGCACAAAAAATCTACTCCTTACCATCCGCAAGAAAATGGTCAAGTGGAGTCTACAAACAAAGTTCTTGAAGGCATCATTACCAAGACTGTTCATCTACACAAAAGAGATTGGGCAGAAAGGATTCGTGAAGCCTTATGGGCCTATAGAACTACATGGAGGAATACAACAGGAAATTCTCCCTATGAACTTGTTTATGGGAAAGAAGTTCTGCTCCCCATTGATTTCCAAGTTAGAACCTTCAAGATCGCAGTTCAATTAAGAAAGGATCTATCAGAAGCCCAAAAGCATAGCATGGAGCAGTTGAATGAACTAGATGAAATCATACAAGAAGCAATCCTAAGAACTGATCTAGTTCAATATCAAAGAGCTAAGTGGCATGACAAATACATCAAGGAGAAAAAGTTTTAAGAAGGAGATTGGGCATTGCTATTTGATTCCAAGTTTAAAGATTTCAAAGGTAAATTTCAGACTCATTGGCTTGGGCCATATGAGATTGACAAATTCTTTAGCAATGGAGCAGTAAGAATTAAAATCATTGATGAACATCAAACTCCTCTTATTGTGAATGGCCACAGATTAAAGATCTATCATAAGCCACTTTCAAAGGAGGAATTTGTTAAAATGTTTCAAGATAATTCTGCAATAAGGCTAGTGAAGAAGAATCCTTCTTCTCCACCAGCCTAGTCTTTGTTCTCTTCTATTTAAAAAAAATAAAAAAAAAAAAATTGTATAAGCTTGAAAACCAATCACTGATTGGCAGTCTTATTCAAAAAATATAGGACAAAAATCAGAAACTTCTGATGCCCTATATTTTCCAAAAAAAAAAAAATCTTTCCTCATTTTATTCATAGTTTCATGTCATTTCACTTCACTTCACTTCACTTCATTTCAGTTCATTTCATCATCACATTTCGCCAATAAAATTCCTTTTATGACCAGTTTTCATATATCATTCACTCAATCATCATTCATTTCCATCCATCTCCATTCAGTCATATGTTCACTGTGTTAGTTTCCGCAGCTGAATTCGGTTTCCACAGCTAAAAACAGATTCTGCAGCTAGTTGATTGATTCCGCAGCTAACACTCTATTATTCAGCACTGACAGTCAGATGTTAGCCAAATAATGATGGGAACCAAATGCAGGTATGACAAAGGAAAATATGTTGAAGATATAAAACACCTAAAGTACCAACAGGAAGCAGCCAATCAAAGGTCAGTGAGCATAAGTGGTAAGATTCTAAGGTAAGCAAAATTCATTTCAAATAGCATTTTAAAGCACATTCTATATAGTTATGAAACTACGACTCCATTATGTGTAATGATTATCATTGATAGCTTTCATAACCACTCCATGGCCTTTACATGATTCCTCCACGAACCTTGCATTAATTTTTAACGGCCTCATGATCCACCTCCGAATTTAACTCATGTTTATTTGTACGTTGGCATTCCACCTGCTGAACCGGGTAATTATGAGGACGTAATCTATTTGATCACGACTCTTCCCCATCGCACAAATCCGCAGTCATTTTGAGAACATGCTCACGCCTATTCCACAACATTCTATCTCAAAAGCCAAGCTCACTCTACTTCTATACTATCCCATTGAAGTTGCGTTTGTTATTTTTGGCTTGTTTACATCCCCGTGGACTCATTCTCATTACCTGTCCCTGATTTTCGTTTATAACTACTGGTTTTTCTCCACAAACCTTCTCCATTCCCTACTAACACAGCCGTTTCACCTCCGTCAATTGATTACTCACTCAAACGTATTTTAAGGCAAGAGGAAGAAATGGGTCTTTTGCTAAGAGCAGAACCAGAAGGGCCTAAATTCATGGAGGGGTATCCACAATTGAAAAGCATACTAAGGAAGGCACAATGGCTACAGTTCATCCAGAAATTCAGAGGTTACAATAAATAAGTTAAGAAGACATTTGCGAGGTCTTTTAATGGCATGGAAGTTGAAGTTGGAGATATTAAATTTTCAGTCATGGAGGCATCTATCGCAGCAGTAATGAAACTCCCACAGGAGGGGGAATGGTGGTTCAAAAACAAAAAAATTGATGAGAGGGCCTGGAGAATTATCCTACCCAATCCAGGTATGGATATAACCATTTTCAAACGTGGAATCCCTGTCTCTACTTTAGAGGGAAAGTGGACTAGTCTATTATTGATAATCCAGAAGTTTATTACATGTGAAGGACGATTTGGGTCCATGTATATGTACCACATCCGGTTGCTAATGAATTTTCTAGAAAATCAAACCATCAATTTGCCTTACTTTTTATTGAATAGCCTGAAAAAGATGTCCATAACTGTACAAAAGAATCTGGAGGACATAGACCCCCACCTGTACCATCACGGCCTTGTAAAAATTTTGATTGAAAAACAGTTGAAGGAAAAGGACACCTGGGAACAGTTTTTGGTTAGAATCTTCTTTCAGGATCCACCTGAAACACCCGAGAGTAGCTCAACAAGGAAAAGTAGGAGAAGGAAAGCAAGTGTGAAAATTCAGGACACTCCTACTAACATAGTTAAAGAAACTAATAAGGAAGAGAAGCTGTCTGAAAGTAGGAAGGAAAGAACTAAGGTTAGGAAGCAAAGAAAACTCAAGGGGAAAAGAAATATTGAAGCTGTCTATCAAACCCCAGAACCTTCCTCAGAAGAGGACCAAATACTCTCTGAAAGACTAGTTTACCTTCAGGAACAATCAGCTGCAGCAAAGAAAAAAGGGAAAGAAAAACAGAGTGTGGAGAAAGGAGACACTAGCTCACAAAATCTAAGGAGGAGCTCCAGACTTAAAGGAAAACTGAGGAAAGTACAAACTAAAAGGCCGCACTTCATTGATTTAGGAGGGGAAACGCCGGAACAGCCTCCAGCAATCCCTCCTGGCTGTAGCCCACACCATACTCCTATTCCTCAACCAAATTTTGAGATCAGTCCTTCTCAGCCAGATTTTTAGATTAGTCCTTCTTAGCCAGATTTTGAGATTAGTCCTTCTCAACCAGATTTTGGGGACAGCCCAAGAAAGACTACACTTGAGATAGATCCAACCCAGCAAGAAATGTATGATTATATTGATTCATTGGAGAAGACTGCCACAGATCAAGGCACTTCATCTGCGCAGCCTAATACACCCCAGGAAGCTCTAATCCAATCACTAAAACAGGAAGTTTTTGAACTGGAGGTCCTAAATAGACACATCGAAAGAGAAAATGAAACATTAAAAGAATAGAGCAGGTTGGATAAGATTATTCACGACAACACCATGTTGCATCTTGGGCTGTGGCAGAAGAAAAATAGAAAATTGAAGAAAAGGAGAAGGAGGTTGGGTAGAACTCTCATCAACCTCAAATTCAAGTGCCTAATGAGGAAGCCTAGGATGACAGTGGTACCAAGAAAGAAGAAAAGAAGGCTGGATGTGTTAGCAGAGGTCTCAGAACACATGAACTGAAGGGAGGATGGTCACAGTTTTGGTTGCATGAGGACATGCAACACCTTCACAGTGGGGGTATGTTGAGCCCTGAAACTACATCTCTTCTACACACTTTTCTAGACTTTTTCCCCTCACTAGTGCCTCACAAGCTATCAAAAATCATTACATATTGATTCTGAGAGTGCATTTAAGTGGTTTTCTAACTATGTTTTTGTGTTCGCTATTTGACTTAGATTTTGCTCATCAGCTACGGAATGTAGCCACTTTCCGCAACTGACTTGAGATTCCGTAGTTGTTTTTGTTGATCTTTAGGATGCAGGTGTCAGCAAGCAAAACAAGGCACGTGGGCAGGTCAGAAATGATCTAGACATGGACTAGGTCCTATTGGTTTATCCAGATTCGTAGAGGAAAGCCATGGTCAAACGAGGAGTCCTACGGCAAACAGGTCTCTGTTTCAACACGTAAAAGGGTACGAGACCGTTCCTAGATCCGTGGATTCATTTTGACAGTTGTAGACTGCCTCCATGACGCAAATCGAATAGCCACCTTTTGGTAGATTGAATGATCATGGAAACCAACACGCTAAGCTCACGGATGTTGTCTTTTTACGTGTCTTTTGTTGAAGGAGTTCCATAGGAAAAACAGTTATGTAATTTCCCTTATAAATAACATGTTTTCAAACGCATGTAGTTAGTTTTTGTTGATGTAATCTTGCTGTTAAGTTTATGTACTGTACCGTGACACTGGTCCCACTGTGGTAATGAGAGGATCCTTCCTCTGTTTTGCAATATAATAAGACTCTGTTTTATATGACAGTGTGAGCATAATCTCGGATTGACAGCGTGTTAACCAAGGCTGTGCAAAGGGCCTCTGCTGGCTAAGGTTTTTTTCCTTATTTCTGTAAAGCTTTCATATGCTATTGTTTTATTTCCATTGTAGATATTTCGTAGTTTGTTCACTTGTGTATATTTCACATTTCAGTTATGGTGTTAATGTTTCACTCCTGTACATGATTTTCCAACCGTTGTATATTTTTGCTAACACTGATCAGTGTGTTTCAGGTTAGGATAGGCCTGGGAATTTTCATACAATTTTTGCAATAAATAGTGACACGAGATTGACCTCTCTCCTTTGTTTTTCGTAACTTTCAATTTCAGTTATGCTTTGATTTCAGTCTTATTCATTTGCTGTTGATATTTAGTTTAGATATCAAATTCTTCATGTCATTTAACGTTATCTCCAGAGCCATGGCTTAACCCCGAAAAGATACTTGGCAAGCTATCCGATTTTGAGTGAAGTGATTTGATTCTTCATGTTATTGACGTTATTTCCAGAGCCATGGCTTAACCCAGAAAAGCTACTTGGCGAGCTATCGGACTATAAGTGAAGAGACTTGATTTTATTTTCATTTGCAAGTAGATAATTTAGATATCAATTCCTCATGTTATTGACGTTATCTCCAGAGCCATGGCTTAACCCCGAAAAGCTACTTGGCGAGCTATCGGACTATAAATGAAGTGAATTGGTTTTACTTTTATTAGTTTGTAGTTTTTGATTTGTTTGAGTGCAATAGCTTAACTTTTATTTATGTATTTAGATGAGCAATAGAGATAGATATTTCATGATCAGTAGTTCATCACTTGTTTGATTCAAATAGCTGCACATTTACATTCTTGTTCAAGTATTAATTTCATCATTAGCATGTGTTGAGATCCTCTAAAGTGTTAAGTTTTGGAAGTCATCATAAAGGACATAATTGCCTTAAAATCTATACCAATACTTGCCTTCTAAAGTATTCTTAAAACTTAGGAATAGGATTTCCATTTGCATTAGGAGACTAACCAAGATAAACCCCCAAAAACAAGATAAAATTGAAAAAAATAAAAAGTAAGAAAGAGGTTGTCTTGCACATATAGTGCGCCACACTTCATCAGTTTATGACTCCCAGATTGATAATTAATGTAGCAATTTAGGACATACTAAATTGACTAAACAGTAGGGATCAGCCTAAGCCGGACAGGGATCCCTCGATGATGACTACCATTTTAGAGACATGTATAAATTTGCTTCGTGACAACGAGGAAGTTAAGGGCTTACAGGAATTGATAAATAGATGCGCAGGATGGAGTGAACCTCGTGTCGTTTGAAAGTTGGGAATACATGCGTTGCGGACCAGGAGGGAAATGTGACTAATATCACAAATCGACAATTATGAGATGGATCAGGTCATTCTGGATCTGGGCTCAGATGCCAACGTTCTGCCTAAATAGACTTGGGAGCGCATGGGTAAGCCTACACTACAGTGGTCCCCTATACAATTACAGATGGCAAATCAGCAGAAGGTCTTGCACATGGGAAGGCTGCAAGGAATTACGGTAGATATTGACGACGCAAATACTCGGATAGACTTTGAATTGATTGAACTCATGGATGAAATTACACCTTATCTTGCATTGTTAGGAATACACTGGGTCAACGACATGAATGGGGTTATTAATTTAAAGAAGCGGACAATGATATTTGAAACAAAGTCGCTCCGCCCAGTCGCTTCGCCTAGTCGTTCCGTTCAATCCAGTTGAAGGACCGCGCTATATTGAACCCGTGCGCAACAAAGAGAGTGACGACGAATTAGATGGTATCTACAGAATAGCTGCACAAAGGCAAGAATGGGGCAAGAAAATGGAGGATAGAAGAATATGACGAGGCTATGTAGAATCTTGCACTACCGATTCAGACGAAGAAGATGAGCGGTGGCGTAACAGGTTGAACGGAGTGACTACGCTACACTGCAATATGATGACTAAATCTCTGTACTGCATAAAGGCCCAGGATCACGAATTGCCGAAGTATGATGGGTTGATGATGGTAGATGAATTCCTGACCAAATTTGAAATCGCAATACCAGAGCACCAACGATTCGATGCAATGAGATGGGCGCTGCACACAACGCCTGTGCAATCTTGGGGCACACATGAAGGGACGTTCGAAGATTGGCGTGCCTCCAGGCACATGATGAAGATCATATTTGGGAAGCTAGAACTCTGTGTAGCAGAGAAATACGATGGACGTGATGATCCGCGCTTGCACCTTACCAGGTGGATCAAAGCCTACGGAGAGGAACCTCGGCCAGAATGGGTGCAGTTGTTTTATCACACTCTGGACATCATTCCCAGAAATTGGTACACGGAAGCAAAGCTCCAGCATGACACAGGCGAGTGGGATATCTTGCACGCAGGGTTTTTGTCAACATTCCTATTTGAAGATCAATGGATGGATCCCGTGGACGAAGCGTTATAGTTGGTAAAGGCCGCCATATTCAAGACACCATTGGAGCCAGAGGAAACTGTGCAGCCCGACTGGTCACTGTAGCTGAGACAAGCCCTCGAATACTATAATCTCAAGATAGAAGATGATGAGGATGATCTGCAAAACTTCAATATTCCAGAATCAGAGGGGAGCCGAGAGGTGCACGGACCCGAAATCGAAGACCCAGATATCATGGTGCCATTAAAAACAAAACAAGTGAATATTGGAACCGAAGAAGAGCTGAAGTATGCAATGCTTGGGGTCTATTGGAGCTGAAATATTCAATGCTTGGGGACTAGTGGGACAATGCCACAGTAGAAAAGGTCGTCAAGTTGCTGCAAGAATATCAAGATTTGTTCCCAACAAAGATTACAGAGCTAAAAGGGATTCTAGGAGACTTAGGAATGATGAAGATAACTTTGAAGCCAGAGGCAAAACCAGTGAAGCAGCGGCCCTACTGATTGAATCCAAAATATAAAGCAAACATCTGTGAAGAACTGGACAAGATGTTGGTAGCAGGAATCATTGAACCAGTCGAGGAGTCCGACTGGGTGAGTCCAATGGTTGTGCAAGAGAAGAAACAGAAGGGCGAGATTCGCATCTATGTGGATCTCAGGAAGCTCAATGATGCCTGTGTCAATGATCCCTTTCCAACACCGTTTACAAATGAAGTGCTGGAAAATGTGGGGGGATAGGAGGCCTACTCCTTCACAGATGGGTTGTCAGGATATCACCATATCAAGATCGTGCCAGAGGACAGGAGTAAGGCAATGTTTGCTATTGAATGGGGTTTCTTTCAGTACATAGTGATGCCCTTCAGATTGAAGAATGTACCGACAATATTTTCACGAATAGTAGTCACGACATTCAAAGAATTTATCCACAAGTTCTTAGAAGTCTATCTTGATGACTAGACCGTATTTGGATTGGTCAAGAAGCATGTAGCAAGCTTACGGTTGATGCTGGATACTTGCCACCGACATCAGACTACGTTAAATTTGAAGAAGTGTACTTTCCTTGTCCCATTCAGGAACCTGTTGGGCCATGTTGTCTGTAAGCAAGGCCTGATGGTGGATCTGGCAAAGATCGCCGTCATACTCAATCTGCAAGCACCACGAAGTGTCAAGCAATTACGCGCCACACTAGGACACATGGGCTACTATCGAAAGTTCATCAAAAGCTACGCCCAAATCATGGCTCCAATGGAATAGTTGCTGAAGAAGGACACTACTTATTACTGGAATGAGGAATGTAACAAAAGGCTGGAGACACTTAAGGAAAAGATGGCCTCGGCCCCTATATTGGTTTTTCCAAAATGGGACGTCAAATTTCATGTGCATGCCGACGCGTCATGTATCGCATTGGGGGTGGTACTTACTCAACCAGGAGTGGAGGGAATCGACCACCCAATTGCGTTCGCAAGTCGTCGGTTGTCAAAAGCCAAGAAGAATTATTCCACTACTGAGCACGAGGGATTAGCGATGGTATACGCGCTTCAAAAATTCTGGCACTATCTGCTTGGAGGTCACTTTAAGATGTATATCGATCACTTAGTGTTAAAATACCTAGTTATATAAGCCTGTGTTGGGGGGGCGTATCTGTAGATGGTTGTTGTTGTTCCAGGAGTATGAATTTGAGGTCATCGTCAAACCGGGATGTCTAAGTGTAGGCCCAGATCACTTGTCCTGAATTGAGACTGGCGAAGAACCCACAAATCTAGAGGACGGACTTCTGGATGCTCAACAATATGCGGTGCGCATCATGGATGGTCACTTTGAAGATATAATTCATTTCTTAACTATAGGAACCGTGCCACAGGGATACTCCATTTAGCAGAAGAATGAATTGGTGATACCCGCGGCAGACTTCACCATGATTGCAGGCCATCTCTACAAAATGGGCAACGACGAGATATTATGCCGATATGTCCCAGAGTTCGAACAAGGAAAGATCCTAGCCGAAGCACATGGGGGGGTTGCTAGTGGACATTATTCAATTCACACCACAACTTAGAAGATCCTTCGTGTAGAATTATGGTGGCCTACTCTGCATCAGGATTCGAAAGCACACTGTCGAGCCTACGACGTATGTCAACGGACGGGGAAACCATCGCGGAGAGATGAAATGACACTCCAGCCACAGATGACGCTACAACCCTTCGAGAAGTGGGAAATAAACTTCGTAGGACCTATCGAGCCGTGAGGGAAAACAGGTGTGCGCTATATCATCACCGCGACAGATTATTTGACCCGATGGGCCGAGGCATAGTCGGTTAAGGATTGCACGGTTGCAACAGCTATGAAGTTTTTGTTTGAGAACGTACTGACAAGGTTTAAATGTCCCAAAATCCTAATGAGTGATCAGGGAACACATTTTCTGAATGAAATAATTAGCGTGCTCACTAAAGAATTCTAGATATACCACTAACAAAGTACGCCATACCACCCGCAAGAGAATGGGACTGTTGAAGCATTCAACAAAATCTTGGAGACTGCATTGACCAAGGTCTGTAATGCGCGATGAAATGACTGGGACTTGCGCATCCTTGTTGTGCTATGGGCATATCACACCACATGCAAGAAGTTGACAGGCCAGACACCTTTTCAGTTAGTCTATGGCTAGGAGGCTGTTATGCCTATGGAATATATTGTGCCTAGTCTACAGATAGCGGCAATCACTAGTATGGCAGACCATGGGGCGTTGGAGGAAAGGCTCGCACAACTCAAATAACTGGAAGAGGAATGGTTTTTGGTTGGATTCCATCAACAAGTACAGAAATAGCGTGAAAAAGCATGGCATGATCATTGTATCAAGGTGCGCACTTTCAAGGAGAATGATTTAGTATTGGTATATGACAGTAAATTCAAGGAATTCCTTGGCAAACTCCGAATGCATTGGTTGGGACCCTATGTCGTCAAAGAAGTTACCGACGGGGGCGTGTTTCAGCTTGCCAAACTCAATGGGGACCCCTTCTCGGGCTGAGTGAATGGTAGTCACCTAAAGCTCTATACGGGCGGGTTGGCCGCCTAACTAACCGTTCGAGGGACAGTCTCACCGCTCTGGCCAGTTGAAAGAGAGCACGGGATGGTAAATAAGTCTGGGAGAAAGAGCCCTGAGTGCTAGGATACATGTCGATCTGGCCCATCACCAAGATCGCGGTCGCGTGGTCCAAAGTACGTTGCTGCATTGCTACGAGCAAAGGTGACCGTTCATGTCACTATTCACGACAAGATGTCTGCATTATGGCAAAATGGAGAGGGTGGTAGGCAATTAAGAGAAGGAGTAAGAGCCAGATATGGAACGAGCTACCACAGATTTTACACAGGGACACTAGAACAGGCGGGAATCAATGAAATTGAAATTCGAATCGCTTATAAATCATCGAGGGGAATCCATCGGGTGATTTACACTTCTGGAGAACATATGCTGAGTATCGATATGGAGCTGTTCATTATATCCACACAAGGAATAAGCTCGAGGATGGTGATATGGCCGTTGAAGCTACATGAATCTTTAAGGAGCACGGTGTTGATAGCTGCGGGCGTCTCGCAGATTGCAGCATCAATAGTAGGGGAGGTACTGGAAAAGAGGAGACACGAAGTAGAATTGGTTCGAATGGCGTCGCCCCGCTTGGGGGTAGGCCAACGAACTACAACAATAAAAAGAAAGGATGGAAAGATGGAGACCACGGGTAGAAACGAAGTTAATAAGTTATCTCTAACAGACCTTTAGGATTGGGATCTCACAGACAACAACACAAGTCTTGAAAAATTGCAACACACACTGCCACAGCTAGTGCGAAGAGTAGACACAAAGGCTGGAAATGAATGCAGTGGTACAAGAAGGTCTCGTATGCGGCATCTCTGCTAGAGCTAAAATCCTAGGAAGGGGTGTTCTGTGTTAACCGAGCAGAGTAGAATGAGCATTATCGGTCACAAGTATGGGTAGAAACAACAAAGCAGAAGCCGAATGAAGCGTTGTAGGAGACAACGAAGAGGCAGTAGGATGACGAGCATCACGCAAAGGTAGGTGAACCGCGGAGCCACGACAGTGTGTCTCGTCACACCAACGAGTGACTCAAGACAAGTCACAATGATTGTGTTGGGGGACTATTGGGTAACGGAGGTCCCGAGTAACAGTTTTGGGTCTGATAGCCTAGAAAGTAGGATAAAAATATTGCAAACCTCTGACGTATGTGGAGCGCGAAATGTAAAAGGTCGAGTCAAAGGGTTGTCCGCCCAAGAAATAATATAAAGGAATAGGAAGTAAGTCAGTCCGCGGACCATAGGAAGGTATAAATAGAGCGCGACTCTATGAGGGCAAGGTAGTTCATTTTTGGGTATGATCTTGGATCTGTAATGGGTTTTTGAAGAGAACAATATGAAAGCATCTGTAAGTCCAAGTCAGGGGTTGGGTAGTGGATAGAGGCTCTGCAGCTATGTGCGTAGAGGGCTAGAAGAGTCCGCAGCTGTGTGTGCGGACCCCTGCAGCTGAGTGCACAGGGCGGATCTGGATGTATTGGTGAAGAAAGTAAATAAAGATAAGTTGCTTTGGTAATTCTGTGTTAAATCTGAAGTATCGCGGATCTAGCTATTTATGGTTAATATCACTATTTGTTCTATTCGCATATGCTTACATCTTGAATCCATGTGAATCTGTGTTTAATCTAAGTGTGCGAAATAGGTAAATATGATAAATTTTTGCTTAAAGACCTTGCTAAGTAGATCTGATTTAAATTAATTCATCAAATAGATTAGATCTATAAACAACGCGCTAATAATTAGTAAAGATTATTCTGGGAATGGATCTTCGTGAAACAGAGTCGCGCGACGCTGTAGAACGGAGCGCGAAACCTCCAAACCACATCCAGACATCCCAAGGGTGTGGAACCTTTGTTCTAGCACCCTCCCCTGCTACCTCGAGTGAGACTTCAGTCCGTGCTTCACGGGCTGTTGCCGAAAGGGCCGGTAGCTGCGGGATTTTCTTGGCTAAATAATTCTTCCAAACCTGGGTCAGGCCCATATAAGCCAAGAGGTAGACATGATCGTTGGGCCAGGCAAGAATGAGGAACGATGATGAGTATCATTTCATGGTGCTTCCTCCAGAGACATAATTTCCATGATACTTCTGTCATAAGGAAAAGTCTTGGATAAGGGATCGGGAGAATCTGAAGAACCAAGCCACTGGGATTGAAAATATGTGTCAAGAGAGGCACTTGAGACAGCATGATCAATAGGTACCGAATATGAAGCCGAAACAATCTCCACACAATTGATCTCGGTAGGGTTTAACGACATGACATCACCCCATGTATCAACACGATCAGGAGAGGGAATGACCCAATGATCAGACTTAACCAATATCATGTTGATTGAGGCAACACGCAGAGGTGGGAGAGGAAAAATACCCATCAAGGCGGGATCTTTAAAAAGTCTAGCCCCCACACTCTCATAAGGAGTACCAGTATGATTCACGTATGGAACATTGCCATCCAAGGAAAAAGAAGTGAAGAAAAACAACTGGTCGAATATGACAATTTTCCCTTGATGGGGAAAATAGAGCACACATAATAGAGAAGAGGCCACAACATGCATAGCATGGGTTCAACTCCGTCTGAGTAGAAGATTATAATTAATATTCACATCCACAATTTCTACTTCATCATGTATTGTCTTGCCTTCCAAGGTAATGGAAAGATTCGGAAGGACACCGAATGGTCGAGAATCACGCCCATCGAAGGCTTCCAAAGTGTTAGGTGATTGGTTCAAGGTAGGAGAACCAATTGCCTTCCAACAAGAGACAAACATGATGCAGGTGGAAGCACCTTCATCAATGACGGTCCTGTGAATTGTCTTCTCAATAATGATCACCTGGATGAGAAAGGCAATCTAATGAGGTAAGTATGAAACGTGGTTTTCCAGATCAAAACAAATGAGATTAGATTCATATGGATCAATACCTCCAATAGCTAACAAAAACGCTTTCCGCTGAGAAGGACAACTTTGAAGGACCTCTAGAGTAGACATAGCTGATGGTGCTTGAGCCAAATCCTCAACAATGTTATAATGCTAAGTGGCTCGAGCATTTAGATTGTACGAGGACTTTCTCAGCACACCCCGAGAGGGTGGTTGAATAGTGGAATCAGGATTAGGTTGCTCTATATGGAGAGGACCAGAGGTAGACGGGATAGAGGAGGAAGGAGCACCTTCTTTCTCTTTCCATATTGTTGGGGTAGGTGTTTGATAATATTTTGATCTAGTAGCCACATTTATAGGTGTACTCATCATAAACACTTGGGAACTCGAGGAAGCGGAAGACCGAGGTTGGTCTACCATTTGGGTCTTCTGGGACAGATAGGGCTCTTTCAGGACAAGGGGGGTCCCTTTGAGAAAACGACTAACTTAAGACCGTCAGGGGCAATCTTTAGTATAGTGATCCTCCTCACAGATAAGACATGGATACTTGGGCTTCCTTTGAGAAGCATCACCAGCAGACGACTTAGGAGGGCCCTGTTTTGGGGCATCGGATTTGGACTTTCCTTTGCCTTTCTTTTTACCTTCAAAGGATTTGTTCGCTGCGGTAGAATGGACGGCGTGAACCTCAGAGGTTTTACCAGGACCAGGTGAATTTTGAGAGGGATCATTGGAACTAGTGTTCGGGACCACCTTCTTCTTGGAAGAAGATTTGACGGGGGTTTGAGACATGGAACCAATCAATCCATTAACAGGTTGGGTAGCTGGAGAATTCGATGCTGTTAGATCGAATGATGGTCTTGTAGCATCGGGTAACATATCATATAACGTGCCAGATTGCGAGTAGATGAGGTATAAATATTGGGCATGAATGACGGCTTGCTCCTCAATGAGATAACCACCCATAGATATGTCCTCAACAATTTTGCTGACGAATGACATGGTAAACCATTCGGTCAATAATGGATCGACAATTTAAAAATTGATTAGGTGACGCTGACGCCTCCATTCATGGATGTGATCGGAGATATGGGTCACAGTGTCTTGCTTAAGGGACGTAAGAAGATGGGTGCCAGTTTCATAGAAAACTGGTAGATGAAAATGTGTGAGGAAATCCATAGCAAGAGTGTTAAAGTCATTATATGTACCTCGAGGTAATTCGATGTACCATTTGGCTGCAGCACCTGTGAGAGTTTGTTGAAAATGTCGAAGACAAATAGAATCATCAACGTAAAAATTGGAGGAGCACCAGAGGTGATATGTCATCACGTGGGCTTATGTATCCTCCTTCAATTTTCACTCAAAATTTGGACAATCACTCAGAATCTTCGACGAGACTGGAGGCCAGTATGGCGAAGGAAGAATGGGATCATTCATGAGTCTAGAAACATCTGACAGCTCTAATGTGGCCAAGAATGACAATTTTATATTAAAAGGCATTTGGGGCCTCTAAGCAGGCCCGCACTGCAGAACCCATCCTTGTTGGTAAGGATTTTGTCCCCATAGTGGAGGATTTTGTCCATATGGCATTTTATTTTGCACCCACTGTAGGTTACCTTGCCCGTAGGGAGGATTCTAACCTGGGTAGCCTTGATATTGTCCGGCCATAGGTTGTTGATAAGCAACATACGAGTTAAAAGGATGTTGAGCCTATTGGCCTTGGACATATGAATTTTTCACCTGCTTCCCCTTGACATATGGGTTTTGAACCTACTACCCTTGGACATAAGGATTTTGCACTGTTTTCCCTTGGACATAAGGATTTTGAGCCTGCTGCTGCAAGACTTGATCTTGGCCTTGCAAAGGTTGACCCTGTTGACATGAGTACAAGGGTTGCTATTGCCCGGGTTGACCTTGTTTCTACAAGGGTTGGAATTACTGTTGTAAAGGTTGTCCCTGGGGCTGCAGAGGTTGACCTTGCAAAGGCATAGGTTGGGAATCTTGGTGAACAAACTGCATCTGTGGCTGCAAATTTTTTTGCAACTGTTGTAAGGGTTTCCCCTGCGGTTGTTGTAGTTGTCCTTGCTGCTACACTGTCTAACCTTGTTGCTTCGAAGGTTTCCCTTGCTACTGCAAGGGTTTCCCATGCTGTGGCAAGGGTTGCCCATGTTGTGGCAAGGATAATTGGACAGTTCCTTGAGAAATATCCTAAAATTTCCTGAATTGGATCTAGCCATATTCACTAGGCACGGCGGATGGACCAGGCTGAACATAAGGTCTAGCTTAAGGGACGTAAGGTGGATTTACGATTTCTTGTGAACCATATGGAACATAAGGAGGTTGGAATGGACCCTGAGCCACATACGGCTGTTGGTACTAGACGTTACTTGACCCAGATGGATCAGCAGGGTTTAACTATTAGTATTGGACATTACTCAATTTAGAAGGACCAACAAGGTTTAGAATAGCACCGTAAGAGGGCTGGTTCATTCCAACCATGTGAGATTGTGAGCCACTCACATTGGTTGTGCCAGACATCATGGAGATATTTGGATATTTCCCCTCAGGTGTTGGTACAACCTTTCCACTTACTGGAGGGTTCGAAGAACATACAGAGACTTGACTCAAGACCGTCAGTTGAACCGGAAGATTCAGTTGAAATGATGAAACGAGTGGATTCAGAATGGTGGGTTGAACCGGAACTGAAGTGACTACAGTATGAACAATTGGTTGAGAGTTTGGCTTCTAAATGAACAAACCTGAGGTAGGCATAGCACCAGATGACCAGATAGGGTTGTGATACAACGACAAAGCACTAGGAGTGCCCGAAACCAACTGATCCAGAGAGGTACAACCATGCGCCAATGAAGGCCCACTATACTCAGGGTAAACACTGGTTGGAATTCTTCCCGTGTAAAGGAAACCTCAGGAGGGAATTGATATCCTTGTTCATCAACAACGTGAGGAGTGTGTGTAGCAGAAACCTCCGAGTGACACAGAGAGGAGACTGAAATATTGCCTTCTGATTCCATGGGTGGAAACAAATGATGACGGATAACTGAAGATTTTCGAGGGGATAATTCCAAAGGAATACCCGGTTGATCGTATAAACTATACGGATGTTGCAGTGATATCAAAACAGGATCGAACAAAGGATTCGGAGGGAAAACAACCAGTCCTTGTTGACCTTCAGGGGTCGACAGACTCTCGGGAGTCTGGATAGGATTATTAGGAGATTCTAGGCCAGATTTGTAAGGTGACCTAGTATTTGATGGGGGAGGACGAGATGAAAAAGGTTGAATACTCAGAAAAATTCCAAGTTCAACACCTTGATCCTTGAGTGACTGCAAAAATTCAGGAAGAGGCTCCTCAGATGATCTTTCAGATGGAGGAGTGCAAGAGGAACTAGGCGAACCTAATGGTTCTGCCACGATGACTTTGTCTCAAAAAACAAGAGAAAAGAGATTAATTTCAGGGCTTCTTCAAAATATATTAAAGATATACTCATGATGTGGTCCAAAATAAGATTATCCAGTATGTGATGTGATCGTGGGCAACAATTTTTTAAGATGCTAAAACAGACTAGTGCCTTTTAATGTTTTAAGAGTCGAGAAAAAGGAAAATATGACTCTATGACTTTCGGTATGAATGAGCTTGAAAGGACAAGTGCTAGATGATATTTTAAATTTAGAGAGTCAAAAAGACTAAAACGACTGCTCAGGATAATCTAGGCAAAAGGATTACCAGGTAACTGTGAACTGCAGAATACCTCCCGGCAAAACCGAGAAGTACGGGTAGGCAATCTCCCCGAATGCCGTGTTCGGTGTATCACGTTTACAAGGCAGAAAATTCGACTTCTTGTAGATAAAGGATTGCAAACCTAGTGGGGTCTCCCTTTATATATGCGACATTACGAGGAGCACAAGTCTGTACTAGTGCTGTCTAGTGTCGAAGGAAAGACAACTGCTAACCTTAAAGACGACGGAACACATCTCTAGCTTAGACCTCTAAAATGTGAGCATTAGGTTTCAAATGCGCCTTACGGTGATTGAATACATTTTAAAGTTTATCTTGAAATTATGTCTCAGTTTTCAGGCCCTATCGATGTGACTCGAAAAACTCCTATATGCATCTAAATGAGACAAAACCCTTTTAATTCGATGAATTTTTACACTAATGAGAGTAGAGAAAACAATCAATGCAACAAACAAGCAACTAAAATCAAGATGACTCTTCACTACTTCACTTTTTGAAAACAAAATAATGAAAAAATCTTTCCACTTCCTATCTTCCTATCAAATGCACTTTAACTAGTCCTTTCAATGGTAAAATAAGTTCATTTCCTTTCAAATGCAAAATGATGATGCATTTCTAGTTGTCAATGATGCTACTTAATGCAACATATCGATTCAGGAAACTAGAATGATGTATTTTTCAATGGAATGATAAAATGGACCTTTCACATAAACACTTCAATGAAATTTTTTCAAACAATCAATATCAATCATATGCAAAGCACGAAAAAGAGAACTCTTTTCCAAACCAAACATGCCAAGACTCAATAGAGACAAGACAAGAAATTGTAATCTACACTCAAAAAGAGACGTTCAACCAAGAGAAGAGCAAACGAAACCTTTCCAGATTGTTCAATTGAAACCAAAGCAATAAAAACAACTAGAACACAAAATGCATGGAGCAGTTAGCCACCCACTTGACTTGATGAGAACACAAATAGCTGAATGGACAATGACCTAGATGCCCTAGGGCCACAAACCATCCAAATACTCAAACAATCAAGTAAGGAAATATAAAACCAAACAAGCTAATGAAGTTTTCTAGCCAGGGAGAACAAAGGAAAATAGGCTAAGATGCAGAAATTATGAGGGCAAGACACACTGGTTATGATTAAGGAGAAACCCTGATCTTCACCTATAGGAATCAACGTGATTGCCTAACTGAAAACAAGTGCCACAAGGGGGTACGACACGACTGTTTTAGAGCAATTCACACTGGTTGGCGCGACTGTCAAAAAATAAAACACACTAATCAAGGATTTCAAGGAAAAAAAAAAAAAATTCAAATCACAAAACCAAACTTTTGCCACTCTAAATTTCAGAACCAAAGCAGCAAACCAAGCAAAGCACAAAAAACCAAAGGGAAAGGGTGATACAACAAAATTTCACACAAACCATGAAATGAAAAACAATCAAAAGAGAGGGATGGCTCCCTAGCATGGTTGCCAATTTGTGGAGTAGGTAAATCTCCTCTATGGACAGAGGTGATCCCTCTAGCCCAAGAGTGGGTCTAGCTGCAAACAAAACAACCTAATGAAAACTTCCTTAAACTAGAATAGAATAAGAAGGCCTACCTATTAGAATGCTAATATGCTTAATGGTGACCTCGCTCCTTTGCTCCACCCTCTTTTCATTCTTCTCCTTCAAATACCTGAAACAAATACACAAGAGACAACAACAAATGTAAGAGCATACAATCACATTCAATTTACTTAAAAATTCAAGGAATCTTAAGCCATCAAATGTCATATGACACTTAATGTAGGAAATAAATCATTAGTTGTATTGATATAAAGCTCAGAAAGAGATACAACCAAAGCCTTGACGTTGCACGTCTCCTCCTACGTATCCGGGTTCCAACACCACTTCTACCATCTCATGGTTTTCCTCAACAATGGAAGTTTAAGGCTTCTTCCCTTTAGTTCCAAACCAAACCAAACACACTATTCTCCCTTTACACACACAAACTAGAAGGAAAAAATCTTTAGATATCTTGCTAGTTATTCAAGCTCCAAAAGACTAGTTCAGCTTGGAAAAGGAGGAGTTTATATAGATTTGATGGAGGGGAGATGGCTCCTCTTATGATGGGAGAGGGCTTATCTCTTTGGTTTGTTCCATATTTATAGGGGAAAGCAGTCCAAACAGACTTCCTCGGCTCTATCCAGCCCAACCATTTACCAGACTTTCGTTCACGAAGCTTCTAGACCTAGAAGTTTCGACTCCATTTTTAAAAGCTTTCCAAAAGAGGATCGACACGAGTGAGGAAAGGCTCACTTACGCCGTTCAATGCTAGGTCTAGTTTAAAACTCTGTAAATCAGCACGGGGAAGGAACTAATCACTAGCACCGGTCTTGAAAACTGGGATTGAAGGAAGATTCTTGGGAAATGATGCAAGAGGGGAATGTTCTGCTCATGAATAGGGATGTAAAGGCATGCTCGTCATGATGGGTAAGCATATAGAGTTCACTGTAGAGGTCCTCCAGGAACGAGGAACGGGGAGTATAGGGATAGTGACAAAATGTTGTGTAACATTGAGCTTCTGAACTGCGCAGTTACACAATCACCTAGTCTCTTGTCCTTCTAGACCTATGCAGTGCGCAAGATCAGTGTTCAAGCTCTTAGTCTGGCTTCTTGAACCCCTCTACTAGGTCGTTGTTAAGCTCAGTCCATCCTAAAATGCGCATTGTGCAGTATTAAAGCTCAGTCTTGACCCTTGACTTCCTGAGTTGCACAACTATGTAGTTCTTGAGCCTCTCTCTCAGCCTGTCATCCATTTTTAGCTCAGTCAACAAATCATCATGCTACATCTTAGGCTAGGGGTTTATCCAACTAATGTCATCTTGTCATGTGTGAATTGCAGTCGCAGGTATTCTATCATGCTATGAGAGGATGGTGATGAAGGAGATGGAGAAGGAGACCATGCTACCAAGACACATTTGTACATGCAAGTGCAAGTTGATCAATCAAGAGGAAGCAAAGGGACATCAGATTGTGACAACAACTCAAGATCTAGATAACACTGAAGACTCCTCATCTGTAAGCCATACGGAGGTGGGAGAAGAGATCATGTTCTATCATAAAGAGGAGACAAACAAATAAACAAGCATTCCATGTCATTAGTGTCATGTAATTCCATGAGTCATCATGTGCCACATTAGTTTGTGGATTATGTAAAATCTTATTCGAAAATGTATTGTATTGTGCAAGTCCAAAGGACATGAACAAAATGTAAAAAGTCATGTAAGAGTTGAAAAGTCATAGGGAAGTCAAACAATAATGAAGGTAGTCTAAGAGTCACAAGGAAGGTGAAGGATCACCCCAGTTGTTATATATACACCCTCATTGTACAAGCAAAGAACTTTTCACCTTGGATTCTCCCATAAGGCATCAAAGAGATAAATTTAGTAATTTTGGGGAGAAAGTAGTGGCTCCAATGCTTCACTATTGGAGCAACTGATATTCGTTGTATTCATGCATCCTGGGACTTTTACTTAATATTTGAAGCCTAATGGCCAACACATTTTTAATGCATGGATTATGAATGTTTGTAAGACTGTTATGTAAATGTTTATGATTCATGTTTGCTTTCACATGTACTAATATAGTTGAAATATTTTAGTTTTTTTAGTTCTTATCATATTGAGAATGTGTTGTAGTGGTTGTAATAATCATCATATCTTTGTGGACTATTCTGTTGAATTTTAGACAAATATTTCTTGTATGTCTGTGTTTGTTAGGTCCCTGTACTATTAGTGTAACCCCTTATTTTTATTAGTACAACCCTCTTATTATATTGTTGTTCCCATGTAGTCCCCATATTGTTATTATTGTGCCCCATAGAATCCCATTATTGTTATTATTGTGCCCTTACATTATTATTGTTATGTCGGCTCTAATTATATTATGACCCCTTAGACTCCTATATATAGAAAGGAGGTCTTGACATTTGTATCATCCAAGAATTGTTCATTTGTGTAAGTAAAGGAGGTTCCCCCTTGAAGAGGCTTATTTTGAAGGCGTTTATCTATCTTTTCTATCTTTTTGTGAGCTGTTTTCATAACATTTGGTATCAGAGCTTTGGATTCTAGGGTTTCGCTGCTCCAAATAGGTCATTGTGGAATTTTCACTATAACTGTTCACTACGAAGTTTCAGAAGAAAAAAAAACAAACCCATTTTAGAAGAAATCAGTTTGAACCTTGGGTCCGAATTTCAGATCTTGTCTCGCTTTATTTTCGGAGATATGATCTGTGGAAATTACGGTTTTTGCAAGCTCCAAAATTTCATCTCAAACAGGTCATCGTGGATGTTTTGCCATAATATTTTTTCTAAAAAGGTTCAAACTCTGAAATTAAAACCCATTTGACCTCAAATCTTGATGAAGCTCTGGTTCAAATCTCAGATCTTGTTTCGCTATACGTTCAGAGATATAATCTGAGGAAGTTAGGGTTTTTGCAGACTCCCAAATTACATTCTAAACAGGTGACCTTGGGAAAATCATCATAACTTTCTCTCTGAGCAACAAATTCAAATTTAGTAAAAAGTTATTAGAAAGAGGATGGAATCTATTTTATTGTACATATTTTTCAAATCTGAAGGTAGAAACAGTGACACGTGGCACGTCGTAGAAGTTCTCTCTACTGAAACATTATATAACCAAGTCATCTTAGGAGATTGGGCATAACTCTTTCTTGGAGAATCAAATTGTGATCAAAATTGTGGGGTTAGGAAGAGGACTCAGAGGGCTACTGTAGGATGCAATTTCAGAACTTGGATATCTGAAAGTACAGAATTATAGTCGTCTCAAGATCAAGCTCTTAAAATCAAGAAAATGCAATATGAGGAAGTTTGATTGCAAGGATCTAGTAAATTGGATATTACAAATGGAGCAATATTTTGATCTACATGAGGTTAAACTGTTACAAAAGGCACATATTGCATCTTTATATTTAGAACCGAATCAATTTTTATGGTATAAAGGGTTTTGTTCTCGTAAAGCAATTGTCACTTGGTCAATTTTCATGGAAGAAATGATAGCACATTATGAGGATACAAAGAGTAACACCTTCTTTAGCCAATTGATAAATATCGAACAAAAGGGTTCAATGGCAAACCACATTGAGGACTTTCAAAAATTGAATATAAGGGTAAATGATATTCCAGAGAAGCAAATGATTGATGTCTTCATAGGGACTTTAAAGGATAACATTCAAAATGAGGTTCGTCTTTGGGAACCTAATTCATTGGAGAAGGCATTCCGATTGGCAAGAAAAATTGAAAGCGAAATTATGGAAACAAGGAATCCCACCACTCACGACTATAATTATGGAAGCATTTTTTCTCCTATCCTTCCACAACCTACAAGGTTTACACAACAAAAATTGGAAGAAAAAAGAGAAAAAGGGCTTTGTTACAATTATGATAGCAGATACACTAAAGGTCATAAGTGGGCCGAGAAGAAATTATTTTACATAGATTATGAAGAGGAGGAAGAAAAGGATCAAGAAACATCAAAAGAATAGGATATACACCAGGAACCAAGCCCAGAGAAAGAAGAAATGAATCCAACCATATCTTGTAAAGCATTGGCAAGAATTACCACTCCTCAAACTATCAAGATAGAAGGACATATCAAAAAGAAAAATGTTCAAGAAGTGAAAGATCACATCGAGCATCAAGAAATGAATCTAACCATATCTTGTAATGCATTGGAATAAATTATGACTCCTAAAATTCTCAAGATAGAAGGACATATCAAGAAGAAAAAGATTCAAGTAGTGAAATATCACATCGAGCATCAACAACAAGTTCTCCAACTTTTAAAAGATAACGCCACTTTGGTGTAGAATCGAATGAAACAATAGGTAGATCAACATCGCAACAAAAAAAGTTTTGATGTAGGCGATTGGGTATTTTTATAGCTACATCTCAAGCAATCTATTTATGAGAAGGAAATGTTGGCAATACTACATGCACTTAAGAAATGGCGACCTTACCTAATAGGAAGGCACTTCAAGGTAAAAATGGATCATGATAGTCTTAAATACTTTTTAGAACAAAGATTATCTTTAGAAGAATAGGAAAAATGGGTCACAAATATGTTGGGTTATGACTTTGAAATCATCTACAAAAAAGGGAAGCAAAATGTTGTTGCAGATGCACTCTCAAGAAAGGATGAGGATGCGGAAACATTGTTTTGTGATATTTCTATTATCCAACCAGATTAGATAAATGAAGCAAGGGATGAATGGAAGAAGGATGAAGAAGTGTGGCCACTCATTCAAAAGTTGCAGAAGGTCCCAGTTCAAACAATATTTCCAGATCTTGATGAGGAAGGAAAAATTATATTGGAACCTGGAGCAGTCACAGAAACAAGAACCTGACAGCTACAAAATCAATCAATTTCAGAGTATCTCATCAAGTGGAAGAACTTAACCACTAAAGATTCAACATGGGAGGACAAGAATTTTATACAGAATCATCAATAACTACTCAAGCATTGAGGACAACACATTTTTAAGGAGAGGGGCATGTTAGGTCCTTGTACTACTAGTGTAACCCCTTTTTGTTATTTATACAAACCCCTTTTTAAATTGTTGTGCCCATGTAGTCCCCATATTATTATTATTGTGCCCCATAGAAGCCCACTATTATTATTATTGTGCCCTTACATTATTATTGTTATGTCGGCTCTAATTATATTATGACCCCTTAAACTCCTATATATAGAAAGGAGGTCTTGTCATTTGTATCATCCATGAATTGTTGATTTGTGTAATGTAAAGGAGGTTTCCCCCTCAAAGAGGCTTATTTTGAAGGTGTTTATCTATCTTTTCTATCTTTTTGTGAGATGGTTTCATAACAATGTCCCTACTAGGGTGGTACTATTACCTTTCTCTCAAAGGCTCACTTTCTCCTCCCTCCATAGTATAATAACCTTGATGCACCTGCAACTAAAAATTCACTAGGAACACTTGCTTTTCGAATGAACATATGTGATTCTCTCTCTTGTTAATAGCTAAAGCCAAGGAAAATATTTAAGTAGATGACAATCGGGCCATATTCCGGATGAGGCTTCTACACCAAACGATGTGAGGTTTTTTGGGACCGCATATCGAGGAGACCCCTTTGAATATTGGCAGGTCCAACACTATTAACAAATAGAAAAATAGTAAACCAAGCATTGAATTATTACATAGTGCTTGATATTTATTGTATTTCACATTTTTAGTTTTTTATTTTAGTTTGAGAAAAATTGATTTATTTTGAAGAATAGTATAGGTCAGTGGGATTGTTGCCACTGGAATCTTGAACTATGCTGAAAAATTTAGTCCCTAGCTATTGTGAGGACAAGAATGAGAATGAGAGAGACATATTAGTACTTATGTTTGAAGTCTCATCTTTTCTAGTTGAAAACTAAACTAAAAATTCCTAATGATGGCAAAAATTTGAATGTGAGGAAAGGATATCATATTAAGCCCACCAGCTAACTATTAAATCAAACAGGGTTGTGGGTCAACTTTATTGAAGTTTATCAAAAAAATTAAACTAGTTTGTTAGGAAATTGAAATTGGTTTCACTCTAAGAAGGTTATATCCGTATGTGGATGCAATAAAAAGGAAATCCATAGATAATAATGGATCTCTGAAGAAATATATAACGATGGTCTACTATATTTTCATATGAATATATTTAGGCCCTTAAATATAAGAGAAATACAAATTAACCAAATAGAAGACAATTAAGATACTAAACTCAACATGTTTTCGCAGTCAAGATACCATCTTGGTATATATATATATATATATTATTTAGATTAATGAAGATACCATGCAATAATAATAACATATATGAGATTCCCTTAATTACTTGAAAAGTCTCTGCACATTTTTTTTTTCTATGTGGTTCACGGTCCCTAAATTGGTGACTGCTAACACTATCACATATCACTAAAAAAGGTTAATAGATAGTCTATGAGGATGGAATGGGAAGACAGTAGATAAGATGAAGTTGGAAGCAAGAACCTTGACATGCTAGAAAACCTATGAAAAATTAATTTTTAAAAGTATTTCTGGGAAATGTCACCGGAAAAACACCATGTTAAAGACAGGTGTTGTAACAGAAAAATCTTGGGGCATAAGACAGGTGTTGTAACAGAAAAATCTTGGGGCATAAGACAGTTAGTTGGGTCAGCCACATGAATTGAATCGCTAATTTCTACCCTCTATTTTGTATTAAAGGTAATTATCTTCAAACATGTTTTAGATATAATGTTTTATATGTAATTATATTCAAACATGTTTTTAGTTATAATGTTTCATAGGGGTGGTAGTGTTGAAAATGGCAACAAGAAATGCTAAAAATAGTATTGCTATAAATAGAAGTTTGGGTACGAGTGTTGGACATAGCAACAAGGAATGAAAAATGGAAGTGCTAAAAATAGCATTGATATAAATAGCATTTTGGGATAGATTCCAATTTTAATTAGTCCCTGAAGTAAAATTGAGAAGTAAAATTCGAATTTGATCTTAGCAGCTGTTTGTAAAATAATTAATTAATTCATCTTGAGTTAATTAGTTGTAGAAAATCAAACATGAAGTCTATGTGAAGGCATGCAACAATTTCTCCATTGATTGAGGAATTTATCCCTTAGTTAGAGAAATAAGGATGAGTTGTATTTGAGTTGTAATTAGTTAGCTCAGTTATCTGAGTTAAGTTCAGTTAGATTAGTTCCAACAGTTTGTGGAATTAATTGTGAGTTCAGTTAGTTAATGCTTGCATGCATATAACTACTGCTCTCCAGATAACTGAATATTCTCTCATAAATAACTCATGCATGTCAGTTCAGTCAGAGATCCAGTTGAGGTCAGAGGAAGGGACAGTGTACTATCAGTTGGAGGATTTTTCCTATATAGAAAACTCATCCATGCAGAAGGAATTCATATCCTTCAGGATTGCGCAGTTACTACTGAGCCAAGTGAGCAGTGTGAGGTGGTAATTCACACAAGTGGAAACACTGGACCCCAAGAAAAACTACGCAAGGCAATAGGAGGCTTGGAGGGTAGAGGAGAAGGTTTGTGAGAAGCCTTTGACTGTCTATAAGTAGCAGAGGGATTGCAGAGAGAGCATGATAGCTTGTGAGATGATTCTTTTTGTAATCTAAACATATTTCCACTTATATGATAATATAGAGAATGGGGTTTTAAGTTGAGGCTTTCCCCAGGTTATTCTTCTATGTTCATGTGTGTTTGAATTTCTCATTCTCAGTTATATGTGTTCTATTTGATCTCGCTCACATTCGATTAAGCTCCCGCAAGTTTTTTGTAGAAGTAGATCTTGTATTTTGCTTTAGTATATTGCATTATCAGGTGATCTACAGTGGGAATTTCTACATGGTATCAGAACAAAGTTGATCAAAGCGAAGAATATCATACAAGAAGGAAGAAGTTTGAAGTTTGAGGTTTTTCAATATAGAAAACAAGTTCTTACCACATCTCAATTTCACCAATGGCGTTCAACGGTTTAAGACTCGAGTATGCCCTTGATGGTAGCTCGAATTATATAGCCCGGAAGGATCGCATGGAAGCAGTATTAGAGGATAACGGTCTAAAGGACTTCATTGATCAAGAAGTCCCCAAGCCCGCAACAACTAATGCTACAGAATTGGTGGAATGGAAGAAATGTGTGTCTAGAGCAAGGAGAATCCTCCTGGAGGGAGTTCGAGACCACATTGTCTCAAGCCTCCATGGGAAGGAGACACTTTTTTCGATGTGGAAAACATTGAAATATATATATTAGAACAACAACGATCATAGGAAGCTGGCACCGAAATACAAGCTTCGGAAAATCAAGTGTGGAAAGGGTGACATGATCTCTATAGATCTAAACAAGCTCACCACCCGTAGGGATGAGCTTGGAAGTGTAGGGATCATGATAGCTGATGATGATATGGTGAGTCTTGCTCTCCTCAGTCTTCCTAAGAGCTGGCATAGCTACCAAGACTCGGTAAATGGAAGAGAGAAATTTCTAGATTGGGAATGACTTTGGTTAGATCTGATGCAGGAGGAGATAAGAAGAAGCACCAGAGATGGTTCCTCATCCAAGGAGGATGAAGAAAATTGCGCCTTAGTGAGTAAGGCAAAGAAAGGGAAGGAGAAGGATTCTGATTCCAAATCCAGTTCTTCCCATGGTGGGAAGAAGCTTGACAAATCGAAAGTGTTATTCTTTTGTTGTCATGAGGTGGGCCATTTTTCTACAAATTGTCCACTGAAGAAATCCAAGATGGGATCCAAGGAAGGATCTGAAGGTGAGGCATTGGCCTCATAGTTCGAGTTGGATTTCACCCTCTTCGCATGCATGGTTTCATACATGGTGGGATGTGGTTGGTTTCTTGACAGTGGAGCTTCTTTCCACATGACTGACGACAAGAGTTTGTTCAGTACCTTGGAGGAGAAAGATCTCCAGATACTCATAGCGATGGGTAATGATGAAAAGTATAGTGTCTCAGGTGTAGGCACGATTGGTTTTCAGATGGAGCACGGAGCTCGCATTACCTTGACTAATGTCAAGTATGTACCAAGATTGAAGAAAAATTTGGTGTCAGTCGCAATGCTGGAAGACAAAGGCTATGATGCAGTCCTCAGTAAGGGAAAGGTTTTCCTTAGACACGTCACCACGAGACAGGTGAAGCAGATTGGTTCATGAGTCAAGAACTTGTATGCTCTTGAGGTTCAAGAGTCATGAAAAGCCTTGAGGAGCAAGCAACTGATGGAGACTTGGTGGTTGAGAGAGAGAATACATTACCTCTCAACATGTAGCGCTAGAAGAAGTCTCAGACAATTGTGGAGGAGCCACAATTGGTTAAGCAACTTCAGGAGGTTGTGGAGCAACCACAACTAGAGAAGCCGAGAGGAGATCAAGTGGAGGCATCCACTCATGCAGAGACCTCCAGTAGGGGAAATTTCGAGCCAAGTGGGTAGAGGGATCACATGTATCCATACCTCCAGGTAGGAGGTGGGGCGATGTGGAGTGACAGTCCCAAGAAGGCTGGAATAGGGGCAGGATCATTGAGGTACTCAACCTCTTTGATTAGACCTTGCTACGGGAGCCCCGACAAGGAGTAGTAGGACTGGCTGAGTAGGTGGAGACAGATGCGGATGGAGCGGTAGAGAGAGCTACAGTGCAGGAATCCCAAGACAGTGCAGAGCTAGCAGGCTGCAACAATGAGAGAGGCACATGAGTGTTGCACCAGTGCAGGATGGCACAACGAGGTGTGCAACGGTGCGAGATGCATGGAGTGTTGCAGCAGCTCAGAGGTCAGAGAGGGAGCACTTGTTAGCGGTAGAGGGAGCTTCAGCATCAGAGGATGTTTCTAGCCCAACAGGGAGGTTAGTTGGGAGATTTTTTTTTTTGTTTCTAGAGTTGTTGGAGCAACAACACTTGGGAGAAGTGTTGCATGCAGAACATTCCAAAGGTTCAGGATCAGGTTCGAGTTGAATGCCTTTCTTGTTGAGAGGGAGTGTTGAAAATGGCAACAAGAAATGCTAAAAATAGCATTGCTATAAATAGCAGTTTGGGTACCAGTGTTGGACATAGCAACAAGGAATGAAAAATGGAAGTGCTAAAAATAGCATTGCTATAAATAGCATTTTGGGATAGATTCCAATTTTAGTTAGTCCCTGAAGTAAAATTCGAATTTGATCTTAGCAGCTGTTTGTAAAATAATTAATTAGTTCATCTTGAGTTAATTAGTTGTAGAAAATCAAACAAGAAGTCAATGTGAAGACATGCAACAATTTCTCCATTGATTGAGGAATTTATCCCTTAATTAGGGAGATTAGGATGAGTTGTATTTGAGTTGTAATTAGTTAGCTCAGTTATATGAGTTAAGTCCAGTTATATTAGTTCCAACAATTTTTGGAATTAATTGTGAGTTCAGTTAGTTAATGCTTACATGCATGTAACTACCGCTCTCCAGATAACTGAATATTATCTCATAAATAACTCATGCATGTCAGTTCAGTCAAAGACCCAGTTGAGATCAAAGGAAGAGACAATGTACTATCAGTTGGAGGATTTTTCCTATATAGGAAACTCATCCATGTAGAAGGAATTCATCTCCTTCAGGATTGCGCAGTTATTATTGAGCCAAGTGAGCAGTGTGAGGTGGGAATTCACACAAGTGGAAGCACTGGACCCCAGGAAAAACTGCGCAAGGAAATAGGAGGCTTGGAGGGTAGAGGAGAAGGTTTGTGAGAAGCCTTTGACTGTCTATGAGCAGCAGAGGGATTGCATAGATAGCAGGATAGCTTGTGATCTGATTCTTTTTATAATTTGAACATATTTCCACTTGTATGATAATATAGATATTGGGGTTTTAGGCTGAGGCTTTCCCGGGTTATTCTTTTGTGTTCATGTGTGTTTGAATTTCTCATTCTCAGTTATATGTGTTCTATTTGATCTTACTCACATTCGATTAAGCTTCTGCAAGTTTGTTGTAGAAGTAGATCTTGTATTTTGCTTTAGTATATTGCATTATCAAGTGATCTACAATGGGAATTTCTACAGGTAGATGTTGGAATCATTTATTTTTAAGAAAAAAATGAAATGTGTTATGCTAAAGCATGTGTTTTGATACAATTATTATGACTATTAATTGGTCTGCATTTATCGTAATAAGATATTTAATCGCAACAATCAATCAAATGATATTGAAAATCCTTTCCATTGATTATATTCTTATATTTATGTTGACTTGGGTTTATACGAAAGTTTTAAGGGAGAATGATCAACAAGTAAACATATATGTCATGTCAATGAGGTTACCAAACTAACAAAAAGAGTTATTCTATATATTTCAATGAGGTTGTCAATATAATAGAGATGATTATTAAGCATAAAGGGATTTTAGGACATCAAACCATATGATGATAATCAAGGTACAACAAATTTAATAAAGAGAGGATTATTAAGAATAAAGGGATTATAGGACATTAAACCATATGATAATAAAGGTAAAACAAATTCAATAAATACATAAGTTGCATTAAATTTCTATGTATCAAGAAAATATGAGCTTCCTTTCTAATGCATGGTAAGTATTTTGATGAACTGGGGTACTCCACATGCTCGATTTCATGTAGTAAGATTTTGAAGAAGAGGTTGTTGCTTATAATTACTCTTGTGGGATAATGGATATGTGGAGAGAGTTATGTTTATGGAATTTGCAATAGCAATATTTTGAATAAGAGGTTGGTGCCTATCATTAATATAGTGGGATAATGGATATGTGGAGAGAATGATGTTTATGGAATGTAGATCTTGGTTCTAGAACTTTTAGCTTTTTTCACTGGTTGGAAATAGATGTTGGTGATTATCCTGTGGTTTTTTGTTGGTTTGGTCTGGTAGGGGTTTAACTTTGGTGCCCTCTTTGTTGAAAACCTATATCTAATTCTGTTTTTATGTTTTTTTTTTATCTCTAAGCAAAGTTAATAGCTAGTATTTGGGCCTATTCATAAGGAGTGGCTTCTATTACAAAAAACAAATTAGGTGGAGTAGATTGTGATTAGGGTTGTTCAGCCTTTTGAGGGTCTAAGGAATTCTAGCTATTTAGTTTTTAGTCTAATTTGTGAAGAATTGAAGGAAGTTTTGTCGGCTAAAAGGAAATTTGTCTATTTTTTATATTTTGTTTACTCTTTCTTATATCGTGTTTACTATTGGCCTTAGTCTAGATCCTTGGTTTTGTATTTTTTATTTCATTTGGTCTCTATTTTGTTTCAATAAGACAGAGGGAGTTGCAAGAGGTAAGAATAATATTGAGGAACTATGAATAGCACATTCAATGTAATAGGACCTCGTTTTTCTTAGTCATTGGAAAGGTACATGATAATGAGCATCAAGTTGTCTCTGAGTTGCATGAAATGTGGAAACATATGTAGGTTTCTAAAATGGAACGACCTGGAAACCTGACCTCCCCTCTAAAATGGAAACTTTGGGGGAAAGGTCATCTTGCAAAATAAAAAGGAATGATACACACAAGTGACATTTTAGAAGGAAAGCCATGTCTATAATAAATCTTATAAATTATTACATAATGCAAACACAAAAATTAGCCTTTATAGATGAGGCTATTCATCTAATATTCCAAAATCAACTTATTTACATGACGCTATACATTTGAAATCAACCTTTATATGTGGCTATATGTGCTGAAAATAAAATAAAACATGAGCTAAAGACAAGTATAATTGCATATATAATAATCCCCATCCTCATTCTCATAACCAAAATAGAACAAGATGTTTGTTTAACATAACAAGAGCACGGGTTTATTAGAGATAAATTAGTTATGGAGTGATTATAGATCAATTTTGTAGGAATTTACAGGGTAAGTTCCACAGAAAGAATACCAAAAGGACACCGCTCACAACCAGATCTCAAATCAATACACCAGTATTTTTGACGTGGTTAAAACCCTCAGAGTGCAAGGAGGGAAACAGTGCACGACCTGTCCCAACGTGGGTACTACAGGCAATTTATTAATCAAAGAATGAAAATTTACATAAGCTTCTCTCATGCACGGATTACCTGAACAATGACCCTCCATGCGCTTTAAATAGAACTCATGGACCAATCGGGTGTCAAGCCACAGATCAAGTGTCAGTAATACCGAGGTGAGAGTGAACCGTCGGATCACTACATATCGTGACCGTCGAATTGTAAGTTACAAAATGTACAACGGTAAAGAAACACACTTTACCTAACTCTAACCTAACTCTATACTAGACCAAGTTGAACTTAACTATATCCTATGTGTCGGAATATCCTAACATCCCCCCTTAAGAACAACTTGGGATAGGATTGAAGGATTTACAAATATGACACAATAGGAGAAGGAAGGAGGCACTAGAGCCTATCCCCCCTTAGTGACAACTTCCTGAACTCCAAGCATATATCGAAGTTTAGTGAACTTCGCCTCTGTGAGAGCCTTTGTGAAGATGTCTGCAACCTGATCATCTGTTGGACAATATTGCACTTCAAGAACATGGTCATGAATGAGCTTTCTGATGAAGTGCATGTGTAGTTCAATGTGTTTGCTGCGCTGATGCTGGACTGGATCTTTGCATAGCTGAATGGCACTTTGATTATCACACCAAAGTGTGGTTGGATGCTGCTGCTCAAAGCCAAACTCTGATAGGATCTGACGAAGCCACAAGGCTTCCTTACTAGCTTCCACGGCACCACGATACTCTGCTTCTGCTGACGAAAGAGAAATGGCAGCCTGTTTCTTACAAGCCCATGTAATAGGTCCTGAACCAAAAGTGAAGACATAACCGGCAGTAGACTTCCGATCATCAGGGTCACCAGCCCAATCAGAATCAATGAAACCAACTAACAGAGGAGCTGCTTTGGCACTGTAATGAATCCCAAACTGTACTGTACCTCGAACATAACGAAGTATTCTTTTAGCTGCTTTCCAATGACTTTCACGGGGGTTTTGCATAAAACGAGCAACAAGGCCAACAGCAAAGGAAAGATCAGGACGAGTATGGGTTAAATACAAGAGTTTTCCGACAAGTTGACGGTATAAGGTAGCATCAACTTCAGGAGAAGTACAAGAGACTGAAAGTTTGACTCCAGACTGAAAGGGAGAAGGGGCTGGCTTACAGTCTTCCATGTGAAAATGACGAAGAATATCACAAGCATACTTGGACTGGGAAAGGAAAATACCCTCTTGGGATTGCAAGACTTGAAGACCGAGAAAATAGTGTAAGTGTCCTAAGTCTGTCATTTCAAATTTCTTTTTAAGGCTGGACTTCACATGGTTTATAAGGTTGGGATCACTACCAGTAAGAATAAGATCATCAACATAAAGAACAAGGATGATAAGAGAGTTGCCCACTTTCTTGGTGTAGACAGTATTGTCAGAATGACACCTAGAAAAGCCAGATTCTAAAAGAAAGCTATCCATTTTGGCATACCAAGCCCGAGGAGCTTGCTTGAGGCCATAAAGGGATTTCTTAAGTCGACAAACAAGGCTGGAGTCTGTTTGTATGAAGCCAATGGGTTGTTCCATATAGATTTCTTCCTGCAAGTCCCCATGCAAGAAGGCAGATTTAACATCCATTTGATGGACTTCCCATTTTAAAGAGGCAGCAAGGGAAAGAACAAGGCGGATAGAGTTCATTTTGGCAACAGGGGAGAAGGTTTCAGTGTAGTCAATGCCTTCGACCTGTGAAAAGCCCTTAGCAATGAGACGAGCTTTATGTTTATCAACTTTCCCATCTGGTCCATACTTGGTTTTGTAAACCCATTTACATCTAACAAGTTTGCGTCCCTTTGGTAGAGGAACAAGATCCCATGTATCATTTGTCATTAATGAATGATATTCTTCATTCATAGCTGCTTCCCAATGTGGATGGCCTGAAGCTTCTGCAAAAGTGTCAGGATCATGATTTACTGGAGCTTGAGCCAGTAAAGAAGAGGCTCTTTCAAACTGAGAACGTGTACGTCGCTGATCTGTAGGATCACCGGCAAGATCACCTGCTGCATCCCGAGTAGCACGGACCCATCTTGGAAGTTGAGGATCCTGAGAAGGTGGGGGAGGATTATCATCCTCGCTTTCATCATCTGAAGAAGAAATGTTTTCAAAAGTAGAAGAGAGAGGAAGAGGTGGCACATCCGCCGGACTAGGCTCGCAGGCCGATTTATTTTCATCAAATTTTACATCTCTTCTAATGATAACATTTTTGGACTTAAATGGAATAAGTCTATAACCTTTTACATCTTCAGAATATCCAACAAAAGTACATTTCTCACTCTTAGGTTCTAAAGCTTTATGCTTTTCATCTGGAATATGGGCCCATGCTTCACTTCCAAACACACGAAAGTGACTTACATCTGGTTTAATGGAACTCCAAGCTTCTTCTGGAGTGATATTCTCTAGAACCTTAGTAGGAGTGCGATTGATTATATAATTTGCACAATTAATTGCTTCGGCCCAAAAACTAAGACTGAGTCCTTTAGATTTCAGCATACAATTAGCCATTTCCTTTAAGGTGCGATTTTTCCTTTCAGCTACACCATTTTGTTGTGGAGTGTATGGAACAGTATGTTGCATTTGAATTCCATTTTCGGTGCAAAAGTTGATGAATGTGTTTTTAACATATTCTCCACCATTATCAGTTCTTAGCTTAAGAATTTGATGTCCAGATTGTTTTTCAACAAATGCTTTGAAGGCCAAAAAAGTGTTAAATACTTCGCTCTTGAGTTTTAAGAAGTATACCCAAGTGCGTTTGGAGAAATCATCAATGAAAGTTAAGAAGTACTTGCAGCCAGAGAATGAAGCAACAGGAAGAGGACCACATAAATCACTGTGCACAAGCTGTAAAGGGGCTGAGGCGTGCCAAGAGGCACGTTTGTCAAAACTGTCCCGATGATGTTTTCCGAGTACACATCCGGAACAAACACCATCTCTGCAAGATACCATAGGAAGACCTGTCACCATATTTTCTTTACATAGATGCTGAAGGGAGCGATAGTTTAAGTGACCAAATCGCTCATGCCAAAGTTTGCTCACTTCATCATTATGAGCAACAAATACTGAGGGAAGATTTGATGAACCAAAGTTGTGAAACTTATACAACCTTTTGGAATCATCAGCAAGACCAGTAGCTAGAATCTGTTTAGGATCTTTTAGATCCTTGATTACAACATCATGAGGTGAAAATTCAACAATTTTACCTTCACCTGAATGAGTTATCTGATAGACAGATAGAAGGTTGCAGGATAAGGTTGGAACACATAATACATCATTAAACTAACCATTGCCTAGATGAACAGTTCCAGTCCCTACAACATTAAGAGATCTATCATCACCAATATATATATTTTTGGTGTTACATTCATTTAAAGAAGAAAACATGGCTTGGTTTTTGGCCATGTGACAAGAGGCTCCAGAATCAATGAGCCACTCATGAGAATGAGAAGAAGAAGAAGATACATTTAATGCATAACCAGACTGAGATGATTGATAATGACATGCAGAAAGTGCCATTCCGGAAGTTGAAGTTGAAGTAGGCTCCACATGGATGTTATGTTTCTTCATTGCGGCTTCCAAGGCTTCCATCTTCTTAAAGCATTTAGATTCTAAGTGGCCATCTCGATTACAAAAGTTACAATGTCTATCAGTCTTCTTCCATTTGTTTTTATTGGTCTTATCATTTTGCTGAAATGATCTTTCATTTTGAGGCTGAGATGGTTTAGGACCATTCTTTTGAGGATATGACTTCTTAGGATTCTTTGAATTTGGTTGCTGCTGGGCGGCTAACGCTTTCATGGAAGAGTTTCCAAGATTAAGAAGACCAAGGTGTAAGAGTTTTTCTTGTTCTCTTATTAAGGAATCACAAAAGGAGTCAAAGGAAGGGGCCTTGTATTCTTGTCCTTGACAAATGAAAGCTTCCCTTGTAGAATGGAAAGTGGAAACAAATACAGAGTAGGCTGGTCCCAACTTAGTAAGGATGGAATAAATAAGGTTACCATCTTCTTTCTTAACTTTAACACCTTCCAAGAGATATCTAAGGGTCTTGAATTTGGACAAGAAATCTTCAATGCAAGAAAAATTATTAGGATCCAAAGTAAGCAGCTCATTTTCAAGTTGATGGGCTCTAATTTCATTTTTAATCCCAAAAACTTTAGCAAGTTTTTCTAATGCTTCATGAGGAGTCTCAAGTCCTGCAATGTGGAATCTAAGATCAGGAGAAATAGACATCCCTATCAAACCACGTGCTTGATCTTGTCTATTTTCCCATTTTGCCGCCTTGTCTTCATTTTTTGGTTTCTTCTCTTGGTTTGTGGCTATTCTGAAGAGACCTTTACTTCTAAGTAAATATTCCATGTATTCTACCCATTGGAAGTAGTTAGTGCTGTCAAGAATGACTTGGCATGGAATTTCCATTTTAAAAAAAAACTGAAGCTGAAGATGCTGAAAGTAAGTGTACCAACGGATAGATCTCGAAAAAATAGGCGGTTTAAAAAAAAACGGCTCTGAAAAAGGCTTCCGGATGAAGAAGTTATGGCTTTTTGAAAAAAAATTGTTGACGTTGCCGGCAAAGTGCGGGAATGAAAAAAATCCGCCCCCACAAAATGGAGACTTGAACCCAAGACCTCTACTCTCTTAAAATAGCTTTGAACCAATTGATCTATACAAAAAATTTGAGAGAGAGAGAGAGAGAGAGAGAGGGGGGGGGGGGGGGGGGGGGGCTTGGTTTGCGTGCTTGCCTTGAGAAAGCTCTTTTTCCCTACAAAACACAAAACCCAACACGAATATGCAAAGAAAAACGAACCTTGCGGCTCGAAGTTAGCTTTAGCCAAAAAACTAGAAATTTTAAAAAAAATCTCAAGGTTAGCTTTAGCCGAAAAACTAAATATTTTTCTCAATGTTTCTGATTTTCCGAGTTCACACTAAGGTGCAGGGAAAAGAGCATACGCATGAGAAAAATCCTTCCTTTCTGTTTCTGATTTGCCCAGATCGCACAGAGTCGCAGGGCAAAGAGCATACGCAGAAATGAAAGGTATAGATCCGGTTAAAAAAAAAGGCTAAATAAACTGAGACCGAAATAAGCAGAGAGAAATTAACAGTAAACTGCAAAAAAAACACTGTATACCTCCCGATCTGAAAAATGACGCAGCTAGGGCTACCGGAAACCTTTTCGTGTGAAACGAAAGGGGTTCCTCACTGGAACAGATGCTCCGAACGCAACAGAGCAGTCCTCTCGGCCCGAAAGCAGTCAGAAACAGCAGATCTAGGAAACGACAGCCGCATGCAATTCTACCGGCTTCAGATTTGGATCACCAATGGACGCGGCCCTCAAATAGCTCTGATACCATGTAGGAATTTACAGGGTAAGTTCCACAGAAAGAATACCAAAAGGACACCGCTCACAACCAGATCTCAAATCAATACACCAGTATTTTTGACGTGGTTAAAACCCTCAGAGTGCAAGGAGGGAAACAGTCCACGGCCTGTCCCAACGTGGGTACTACAGGCAATTTATTAATCAAAGAATGAAAATTTACATATGCTTCTCTCATGCACGGATTACCCGAACAATGACCCTCCATGCGCTTTAAATAGAACTCATGGACCAATCGGGTGTCAAGCCACGGATCAAGTGTCGGTAATACCGAGGTGAGAGTGAACCGTCGGATCACTACATATCGTGACCGTCGGATTGTAAGTTACAAAATGTACAACGGTAAAGAAACACACTTTACCTAACTCTAACCTAACTCTATACTAGACCAAGTTGAACTTAACTATATCCTATGTGTCGGAATATCCTAACAAATTTTAGTGGTAGATTATTTTTTTTGGGCCATAGAAGGTCCCCATGCCCTTATTGGGCGCTTGAGTGAGTATCCACAAGCAAAAACAATTGTGAAAATGGGTCAGATTTGGGCCAAAACATCATACATGTGTTTTGGTGGTGTTTCCAAATTAGGAAATTCCTTATATGCATTTCGACAATGTTTCGGTTGCATTTAAAAAATGTTTCAACGTTTCTGGGCATTCCTAGTATGGGTACACCAAGTTCGGGGTTGTTTCTTGCAACATAGAGATGTATCTCATTTTTTTCAACTATGCACATTGGTAAAACAAAAACATTAGATAGCCACTTTAGAAGTGTATGTAGATATCAAGGAATATGATTTTGAATTTGAGAAAGGGAGGACAACTAGGTAATTCAAATCAAAGAATATCAGTTCACTTAGTTCATGCAGAGTTAAAGGAAGAAGAGACTATGCAATGATGGGTTGAATATATGGAACTCTAAAAGTAAGACTTAGTATCATCAAATGTGGGCCTGGATGAGGTTTTTAATTTTAATGTGTTCCATTAAGTGTTATGTTTTTAATAGTTATTACTATACTAGGAATCTTTTATAAAATTTATAGTTTGATGAAGAACTAGGGTTTTTTGCAAGGCAAATAGTTGTCACTCTTCGTTTAAAATTTATGAACATGAAGTATTTGTAACTGTAGATAACCCAACAACAAAATTTTATAATATAAATTCCCATTAATTTAAATGAATAGTCTAAGATATGCGTAAATAGAAAGAGATTTTGGTAAAAATGTTTACCTTTAACTACAAAGAATCATTTGAAATATATGTGAACAAAGAGATTTTTAATACTCAATTATAATTCAAGAATTATCGGTAATTTGAGAGAATTGTTAGAGATATATGTAAACAAAAGGATAGACTCACTACTTAATTACGATTTTGGGTTAAGATGGATCATGGATGTTGAGATTATCTTTTGTCACAAATTTTCATCTCTAGATGTTCCTCTTTATCTTGTCAATTACTATGTTATTGATGGTTTTACCACTATAGCTACCCCTCTGTGAAGAATATCGTTGAAAATATTCTCAGGTAACCCATTCGTCGCTTTGATCTATTTTGCTAACATTTTTTTACGAATGTTAGTTTAGAATTTATTTTATTTGATAAACATGTGGTACTGTCGAGGATAATATCAAGATCATTCACTGTTGTCTAACCAAATCTAGAACCTCCCAATAAGATCACAAGGCTACAATCGAAGATCAATCAACCATTGACAGTGCATAATATTTTGGGGTACCTGAACAAAATCTTACAAGGAATTTTCTAACAAGCTACTGATCTACCTCCATAATGATTCTCCTTCCAAGGAATTGGGTTATCCACCAACTTATAATCTCAAGAATGGAGATCCATGGAAATAGGATGGATTAGTTATGGTGGATCTCTTCATTGTATTGAACATAAATTTTACTAGCAACATTATAGAAATAGAGAATATATATTTATTTAGAGACACGCATGCAGATAAAAGAAGGAAATAGAGAAAAGTAGTAGTAAGGAGAGTAGAGGAGTAAGAGTTTTCCGTAATCATGAAACATAGAAATGATGCCCTATTGGTGATGAGACACTAATATTTTGACTAGGGACCAAAATTGAAGATGTCATTTCCCTTAAAGAGCCTTTTAGGTTGTCATATAAGTGTAGAAAATTATTTTCCATACAAATTACAATTAACATTAAAAATTACTTATAATATTAAATGAAAATTATATTATATATTCCTGTATTCAAGCTTTTGTGATCCATAATGAATTAAACAAAGTCTTTCGGTAGAAAGACTTTGTTTAATATATTATATATTTTTATTTTAAGGGTGAACAATATTTTTATAAATTTTGTACTTGTCATTAATTTTATGTACTTAAAAAAATTATATATCATTTTTCCTTTACAATAAAGATGAATGTTCAAATTGAATCAGACTTGGATTTATCGACCATGTGTTATGTGTGAGACCAAATCAAAGTCAATGTATTCAACACCCATGGTATTTGTAACCCATGGTATTCTCCCATGGCAATGGGTCCATGGTATTGTAATGGAATCTATTTGTATAGTGGTGTGAGTAAAAACAGATGTGGGTGAAAAAGAATGAGGAAGTGAGTGAAATGTAATATGTTTTTCATTATTGTTGTAATAAAATCTACTAATCCCTTTCCTTGTGTTTTTTCCCTGAATGCAATTTTCCATGTAAATCTTGTGTGCACTCACTACCTCAAAAACTGGGCTTGCCACGTCAATTGGTATTACATCACACATGTATTACATCAGAACCACCACATATAATAACATTGTTGGTGTACCAATATATGTTACCACCAACTATGTGTATGGGAGAAATGTAGGATGGGGGTCACGCCCCTCATGGTTCCAATGTGGAACCATAAAAAAAACCAATACAATTTTTTTGGTTAAATCTCATGCCGATTCAGAAATATACCATCACTGATCACCCAATCTAGACTGATCCATTGCCAAAGATGCACACTTGTTAGTGAATTTGAGATTCTACCCATTTTTCTCAATTATGAACTTGTTTTCTTCAAAGTGGTTTTTCATTATTCCTTGGGAGTTTGACCAAGTGCCATGTATTGAAAAAAATATCTTGGAGAGGACTATCCGACTAAACCTTTTTCAAACTTGTTTGGTCGACATAACTCCAAAAAATGCTCAATAATATTCAAGCTATCATACCTCCTTTGACATCACTGTTGTGATTGACATCTCTTCAAAAAATGTTAAACATTCTCCAAGGTATTATACCTCCTTTGACATAAATGACATTGGTTGTCATCAATGACATGGGTTGTCATCAATGGAAACACACCATCCAACATATAAATTAAATCCCTGTGCTACCTTGTGGAAGGAGAGAAACTTGGGTTGAGGCAACCTGAGTCTAATGGATGCCATTATGTTGAACATGATTAAATAGAATGTGAATTAATAAAATGATGAATCATTTTTTGGTCATGTAAGTCTAATATTATGTATGTGATAATCTCATGTATGGTATTTGTGACCTCTAATTGAAAGGTGTTCTTTGGCCACATTTTTCACTTATTCAATCCAATGTGAATTTTGACCAATTATTTTATACTTGCCAAATTTTATGTGGGATGAATTTGTTGTAAATGTTGGGCCTATAGTATACATCTAAACATCTAGATTGAGCACACCATTTTTTGGTTTGTGTTGGCTTAGGAATTGCACACCCTATCTCTAGAAATGTAATCCCTACCTCAAAATATTCATGCCCTACCTCAACAAATGCACACCCTATCTCAAGAAATTCTCACCTTTCCTTAGAAAATGAACACCTTGCTTGTGATGCTTCAACAAATTAACTTTTGAAAAGTTTTATCTAGACATGCTTTCAGCAATGATTCTGTCCATAGTTATATGCTATAATAAAATTGGAACCCAGTCCTATTTTTGAAATATTCATAAAATCCATTTGATGATGAAAGTTATTTTATTCTTATTGTGAGGCATGGGTATACCTTAATTACCTTATCAAAATATTCTACAAGAGTCCATGAATAATGAAGGTAAAACATTAACTTCCACTTCACCACTAATTATTGTTTAATTGTAGGCCCAAAAGTTCAATCTTCATCATTGGTAGCATTTGTTGGTCCCATTTGACAATCTAAAATTTTATCAACTTTGAAAGGGGGATTAACACATTCATTGAATTAGGGAAACTCCATATGCCATGAGGGACAATTTTTAGTGGTGGAGTCAAGCACTTAAAATGAAATATAGTAGGACATCTACCACAAATGCATGTGCCTAAAAATTAGGAAGGGGCTCAATGTCCAATGCATCATAATCATGGATTTTAGTGTAAAATAACAAGTCATTTTTTAAAAATTATTTTCTCTCATCATAAGTTCGACACCCTTGAAAAATATCCAATAGAACATGCCTTCTTGATCTGCCTCACAAATTCCCATACATTTTTCTCTATTTCGATAGATGTTAATTGATATTGTCACTATTTTGATGGATTAAATTTATTGTTAGCTACCACATGGTAGTTATTTTTCATCAGAAGCACACCCAATAGATTTTTTTTTGTTAGAGTCCAGACAAAAAAGATCATTAAAAGTTTGGTGTGGTTAAATCACTCCACAATTTCCATGTGGAAGCTTAATGTGTCGAACATACAATAGTGGGATAACATCAAACATAGGATAGAGACATATCGAGGTTAGTGGTGTGATGAAACCTTTTCGACAAAAAATACTAACTGGATCTGTAAAAAAAATGACATGTATTTTGTAGGTTTTAACCCTGTATAGTTAACTTTTGTAAACATATTCTTAATATTATAGTAAGGATGCAATGGAAAACACTTATATTAACACAAATATTTTACCTTAGAAACCTAAACTATGAAAAACACAAACATTTTTAAATATATTCATATTTATAGTATTAAAATACAATATATATCCAGTGGCATCCATAAACCGCTAATCCATTCACCCTAGTTTAAAATTGTAATTTCTTAACTAAAATTACAAAACCATAGGCTAAACCACAGTGTACCATAAAACTACTAAAAATGAAAAGTGAAAATTGTGTCCCATACAAAGGATGTATGGGACAGACTGTAGGCCCTCCATGAAGGAGATGACACTAAAAGAAAAGTAGATTAAGAAGAAGTTCAATCACCATGTAAGTTTTGATATTGCCTTAAATGTCTGAAGATAGGCCATCTCTCTTTTTGTTGTTCTGAAATCCATGATCAAGAGCATAGGAACGAGGAATAATTCAATGTATCTGAAGAAGGAAATCATAATCTATCAGAATATTATTGTGGCCATGGAGAAGAATTAGTTTCTTTCATGTTAGATGGTGTTACAGATTCAGAAGAAGAAAGGTTTGAAAAAAAATCTGATTTTAGAAGGAAACTTGTCTTTTCTTTAGAAAATATGAAGAGTCTCAAGGAGAAGTTGCGGTATATGAGAATAGGATCAAGATGTGGATGAATAAAAGAATACTGTAATATACCTACAAACCCAACTAGAATAAGTTTAAAAAGTTAATGAAGTAGTGACTGTACAACTTAATGAAAGGGAAATCCATTATAAGGGGCTTGAAGTCGAGATCATATCTCTAAGGACCGATCTAGAAAAAACAAATGAATAGAATAAGAAGTTACTCTAGATATTTGATGAAAACGAATATGGGATTAAATAAGAAATTATTAAGTTGAAAACCCAATTAGAAGAGGCAAGAAGAGTTGAATAAGTAATAAGTAATCAACTAAAAGAAAGAGAGGATCATTGTGAGAAATTGGAAATATAGGTTGTAACATTAAGAAGTGATTTAGAAGAAAAGTTCAAACAACTGAAACTTCAATACAGTTCCAAAATCTTGGATAATCTTCTCAACTGCCAAAGGTATCCCTCCATCAAATGAAGACTTTATTTTCTTGAAACAACTAAGGGAGAATCCAACTCTTAGGCACATGTGCGAAGTATTAGAGACAATAAGGATGTAACCACCTCGTCCCACATTTAGCCACTTTTACAAGATCACCAGGATAAACATGAGATGAGTGCCACTATGACATGGCCTAACATTGAAGCACCAATTATGGAAATGAGGTCAACAAATTGAAAAAAAACTAACAACCCACAGGGACTACAGACCTCTCAGGATCCCGCAAGCCACCCTAGGTGATCAATCCCTAAGTTGGTACTCTTTTTCACAGAGTTTACCCCTGACACTCTATGCATGTGATTGGAAGGCTATAGCCGCACACAAAAGCCTAGCTAATAACAATTATGACCCAAAATTTCCAGTTCATAGCATGCTATTGTGAAATCCATGTCACTTTTTGAGGCAAGCTTCTAGACCACTACCTAGAACTTCCTGTAACTTTCGAAAATCGTGATTAAGATGAAATCAATGCAAAACATTCAAACTTGAACAAGATATTGACCAAGACTTGCTTACTACACAATAGACATTTCATAAAACATATGGTAAACATAAAATTTACAGGTCATTAATGCATATATGATCATAAACTTCTCAATTCCATCTAAGAATCACTAAGAAGGCTCCAAACCCTCTCTAACTAGCTGCAAAAACACTTGTTAGTCCATGCGTTCATCAACCATCCAATGACTTAACAAATCATGAAAAAGAGCCATAGCTAGAGCACATCATGTAACATGCATATAACTAGCATATAACCAAAATAGGGATCGTAACAAATCAACCATAATGTCAACATGATAACCAGTACAAGTGTTCATAGATCATAATAGGAAAGTAGCTCATAATAACATATGAAAATTCCAACCAAGGGACTTCCACATGCCACCAAACCATAGATTGAGTTGAACCAAATCTCTCTTTCAACCAATCACCCCCGCACCATTTTCCAAGCATGAATGTGGAATCATATGGGTTAAACAAAAAAAAAACCAACCAAGGCTTCGAGAGGCCAAACCAACTCAACCCTCAACCATAATCATCTTACCTATACGGTCTAGAAATCACTAACATCAACTATATTGGTATCTACCCAAGCAATTTAGGGCTCTAAGAACTAGTAGATCAACCCACAACTAATTCAGGACTCCAAATAATTTGTTCCAACCTGTGGCTCCAGGTACTAGTAACTCAATCTTCAAGGCTCTAGAGCATTTGTCCCAACCTACAGGCTCCAGGAACTAGTAACTCAACCCAAGCTGTCTTAGGGCTCCATAGCATTTTTTCCAACCCACAACCATAGGGAACCTTAGAACTAATCAGAAAAACAAGTGGGAAACCCAAAACACCATGGCTATCCAGGAAACGGCAAGGAAAGGTTGAAACTATTGTCAATCCAAGAAAATCTATATTCCAATGACAACACATAACTAAGGAACCACATGCATATACCATGCATCGAAAAATCAGCAAGGAGATCACACATGCAACCTGTTACCTACAAAGTGAGCATGTTGTAGTTGTTGATCCAATTGTCTTCTTGTGCTTCCTTGCTTTCCTTGCTTTCTTTCTCCAAATCCAAGTGAATGTTAGAGTGCTCCAATCATGCTCCAAGAATGCTCAAGTGTGTAAGAGTACTAGAGAATGAGAGAATGAAAGGAGAGCTCCACTCCAAATTGTTAAAAGGTTGTCGATTGGTTCTCTAATGTATTTTTATCATAGATATCCCTTTTTCTTCATTTTCCTTAATTTTTCCTCTAATTTCCCTTGCATGCAATTTTGTGTCTCTTCACCTTCCTTTTCTATTATTTTCCTTTATTTTCATAATTAAAAGCCAATTATTGCCTCTTTTCCTTTTCCAGTTTCCATAGCCATTAATTAACCACAAGTGATTCCCATTATAATGTTTTCCCACCATTCAACATGGAATACATGTCCCATGACCTTGGTTTTATTTTTTTACATGGAAAATCAACCAGGGGTTGTTACAAAGGAAACATTTGAAAACCTTGGTAGAGAAACAAGCAACAACGTGATACTGGAAGAAAGTGAGATAAGTAATAAAGGAAGCAAGCAACAAAACCACCAACCAAGAAGAGTGACTTTTACAAGAAGGCCATTTGTTCGTAGGGATGAGCATAGAAGAAATACAAGTTTCGAAAGGAGGAGCACCAATTCTTTTTTCTTTTTATGGGTGATGTTGAGTGTTTTATTTGCCACAACTATGGAAACATTGCAACTAATTATAGAAGCAGATCATTCAATCAAAGTTCTCAAGAAAGTAGAACACTCCCCACAAGAAGATCATTTGTTCTTAGATATACAAGTTTCTTTTATGGCTATTGTTTCTCTTGTAATTTATTTGGACACAAGGTCATAAACTTCAAATCATATAGAAATGAAAGGACTATCAAGCAAAAATCATATTTGCACAATGGTTTTAGAAGACATGATTGTTTTTCCCCCCTTCTCTGGGCACATAAGATGTTATACATGAAATAAGTTCAGACACATGGCAAATGAGTGTAGGAGAAAATAAATGATTTATTTAAGACAAATAAAATAGTAGGAATAACATATTCAAGATATGTAGCTGAACAAGAAATCAAAAGAGGATCCATTTTAAAAAAGGCTAGAAGATGCCTCTATCAACAATCAATATACCAAATTATGCAAGGACAATGAAGAGAAACAAGTGGAGTGTGGCCTAGTATTGTGTGCACTAGAGGAAGATGATCACTAGTACATAAACAATGGATGTTCTCATAAAATGCCTGGATATAATAGAAAATTTATCTCTTTAAATAAAACAAAAGGTGGAAATGTTATTCTTTGAAACAATGCACCAACAAAGGTAATAGGAAAAGGTAGAGCTAGCCATGATGTTAAAAATACAAATACTGCTAATGTCTTATTGGTTGAAGGGTTAAAGCACAACATCTTAATTATGGGTCAAATGAATGATAGAGGACATGTAGTCATATTCACCTCAATAGGATGCATAATTATCGAAGAAGACATTGGAAATGTAATAGTAAAAGGAATTGGAATTCCAAATAAGGTATATGTGTTGAAGAGAAGTAAAGAAAGAAATAAGAGATTGAATGAGAATGAAGGAATCAAGGTTCATCCTGCACCCGATATAGATACAAGGAGCATTGCAAAAGAAAGAGAAAATAAATATTGGCAGAACCTTAGGGGGAGAATAATATGGAATGCAAAGGAAGATTAATTGTTGATGAATTTGTAGTAGAAGAGTGGTGTTCAGTGAGGTATGAAGGAATTGTTCTAAAAAAAAAATAGAAAGTAAAATTCCAAGAGATTCGCATTGAAGGATAATGCATGAAAACAAGGGGATCATGCCCAATAATAGAATGGATCAAAAATTGTTTGACATTGATGTCACATTGTTTTGGAGGAGTCATAAGAGTTAGTTGTAGGGTTTCTAGTCTCTAATGATTGTTTTGTAAGTGTGTGACAAGTTTAGGGGGAGAAAGTTTTTTGATTGGTAACATTAGTGTTAACAGATGGAGCACCCACAAGAACTAACAAGAAAAAGATTAAGTAGATGTTATTTTTGCAAATGATATTGGTATTTGAAGGTATAATGGGATTGCAACAAAAGATTCCATTTTTCATTGATGTCAAATGGGGAGAGACACATCAACCAAAAGACTAGTTGTAGCAAGTGGTTGTCATCAATGCCAAAGGGGGAGATTGTTGGCATTGTGTTGGCATTGATGTCCACATGGATATAGTGATAGTGGCACAAATATTGCTTAATGATTGGGAAAACACCAAAGAAAAAAAATTGAGAAAATAATGGATGCTTATTAGATTCGACCATCCAATGTTCACAACCTATATTGCTCATGCATAATCCGCTTCTGCAACCCAAATTACCTATTTGTAATATCTGTTTGCAATCCCAAGCTTGAATTTTGACCTCGTCCTCTCCATACCATGCAACAAAGGCTTAATGGTCTTGGTTTTAGTGTCAGTGATAATTCCATGGTTTTGATGTTGGCATTATGAGACAAGTATTGTCCTTGATGGCAAATCACACTGATAACAAATCATAGTGCAGAAGGATAGCAGCAAGGAATTGATGATCAGTCTACAAGTATGAAGAAAAAATATATACACGCTGGTTCACTATATACCAAGTCGCGTATACAAGCAGGTTCACTATATACCAAGTCGCGTATACGCAGGTTCGCTAAGTCGCGTGTACACGCTGGTTGGCTTCAGTAAAAGCGCGTGTATGTGGAAAACTTATCTTTGGTCCACGACGGTTATTCCTTGGAAGTTGTGCCTATGGTTTTGGACCTTGGTGTCTCGACGGACGTGTTGATCCCTAGTTTTGAAGCTGATGGTATTGGATTTCTATGGTTTTGGCCCTTGGTATTGAACAAGGCCTAAGGCTATATAAGGAGAAGGAAATCATTAGGCAAATGCATCTAAAAAGTCTTGAATATCTGATGAAGTATTAGATCCAGTATGCAGGTTATTGGTTGATGATGTATTGCTTGATCTGAGCTAAGGAGAGATCTCATCGGTTGATCTAAGGAGAGATCGGGATCAAATGGTTTGAAATGAACTATCTTTATATGGTTGATTATGCGAATTTCTAGCTCTACATACTGACGCAATGTTATGTTCTGGGTATAACTGAAATTTGGTACAGCTGCAAGTTATGAAAAATTATTTTTAGATCTGTACGCAGGTTGTCTTCGATAAAACCGTGTGTATACGCGGGTTTCCTTCATTGTAGTAGCGTATATCTTTTGGAGCTTGATTTTTGGGTTGCAGCTGGGTCTGACTGTTATTGCAGAGTTCTGTAGTCTGCTCTGTGTTCTGGTGACTGGGTTTGACAGGGTTTCAGTGGTTCAGTGATTCAAAGATTGATGATGCTAGTATTGGTTGTTTTATGCTTCAATGATTTGTGAATGAATCATGGTCTTCAGATTGTAATGTTGTGCTTCAGGAGTATCCAGTCTGAAAATTGATGAAAAGTGGTACCTGAAGGAAAGAAGATTGTAGGCCAGCACCTACGTACTAGTATCTTAGCTAGTACAAGAGCAAAGGGGGTTGGAGCTCCCTTCCAAGGAAGTTTGGAGAACGAGAGAAGGTTGAAGCCTTCTGCAGGTTGTAGCCTGCGTACTGGTATAAGGCTGCACCAGTACAAAAGATTGTAAATTGAAGTTCTTATTAAAGAAAGATAGAGACGACTTGCAGCAGGTGGTTTTCACCCACATTGGGTTTCCACCTTATATCATGGTGTTCATGTGTGTGGCTTTTGTGTGATGATCTGTTCTGTTATACTGCATCTAATATGATGAATAATGTCCTGATGCATTTAACTGAAGATAAACTAACTGAATTATAAGATTTATGGTTATACGCTGGTTTCTTTAGACACAGTAGCGTGTACACGCTGGTTCACTTAACTGAAGTAGCGTATATGTTTCTGAGCATTGAAAAAGTTTTATTGATCTGATAATACTGATTCACCCCCCCTCTCAGTATTATTTCCAACAATTGGTATCAGAGCAGGTCCTTCAGAGAAGCTTGATCGCTTGAAGGTAGATCGTTCATCATGAGCAACTACGAGAGAGAAGCATCAATCAGGCCACCGGTTTTTGATGGGACAAACTTCAATTATTGGAAGGTAAGAGTTACTGTCTATCTTCAATCTCTTGGTACAGAAGTTTGGGACATCGTAGAGACAGGCTACACTTTTCCTTCAGCTACTCCTACAGATGCAGCCGAGAAAAAGAAATATGAAACAAATGCGAAAGCAGTCAATACTCTATTGGGATGTATATCTCAATCAGAATTCATGAAGGTAATGCACTATAAATCTGCAAAAGAAATATGGGACAAAATTGTCATGAGCTATGAAGGAGACGAACAGGTAAAGCGTGCTAAACTTCAAACTCTCAGGATTAAGTATGAGACTCTCAGAATGTATAATGATGAAAGTGTGGCTAACTATTTCCTTAGGGTAGATGAGATTGTTAATTGCATGAAAAACTTGGGTGAAGAAATAAAAGAGGCTATTGTGGTTGAAAAGGTTCTACGATCTTTGTCCCCCAAGTTTGAATCTAAAGTGTCTGCCATAGAAGAAAAGGAAAATCTGCAAATTCTTACTGTCTCAGCTTCACGGGATTCTAACCGCCTATGAAATGAGAAAGGGAGGTCCATCAGATAGAAGAGAAGCTGCCTTCAAGGCTTCAGGCAAAGAAGAGTATTATGAGGCAAGTCACGTGCCAGAAGATGAAGAAGAGGAATCAAATTTTGTCAGAAATCTTCAAAGGGGTTCTGGAAGGTTCAGAGGTAAGTTACCTTTTAAATGCTTTACTTGTTGAAGAGTAGGTCATTATGCTGCCAGATGTCCTCACAAAAATAAGAATGACAAGGGAAAGGAACCTGTTAAATGGAACAAGAAACAAAATGAAAAGAAGAAAATCTATTACACTCATGAAGATAGTGATGGTCTTTCAAATAGTGATGAAGATGAACAAGGTAATAGATATAAATTGTTAATGGCTTTTGAAGATGATGACTATATGGATGCTATAGATGTAGAAGGCTTTTGTGAAGAAATGAAAGATCTCAAAGTTTGCTTAGAAGAGAAGAGTGCTATTATTGATTCTCTACAATGTCAACTAGCTGAAAAGGAAAAACATCTTGAAAAATTGGAATGTGAGATTGTTTGTCTTAGAAAGGAGATTGAGAAAACAAAAGCGATTAATCTTAAATTTGTTAAAGGATCTGAAACCTTGGATGAGATTATCAATGTGCAGCAATCTCCTCTGATCAAGACAGGTCTTGGATATAATGGAGAAACATCTCAAGCCTCTACCTCTAAAAGCTATCTTGATGCAGCAAGGAGAAGCGAGCAAAGGCCAAATAAAAGTCATCAGGTAAATCAGGGACAGTTTACCTCAAGAACAAATAAAGACCATCAAGAAATTCGGGGACAAACTGCCTTAAGGACAAACAAAAGCTACAATCAGCCTCAGGTAAAATCTTCCCAATTTTCTCCAAGAATGAATGTGAATAGAAGCTACAATCGGTTGGATGATAGATCTGATTATCGCAAAAGTTTCTTTAATGGCCAATGCTTTTCTTGCCATAACTTCGGTCACAAAGCAGCTCATTGTGTTGCCTACAAGACAATCATGACTAGAGAAGCTCAAAAGCAAAGGAGAATGATTGGAACCATGAAAAGGACTTATAACAACTTTTTGGTTCTTGAAAATGAAGTTGAATGCTCTATTTGTAATAACTTTGGGCATGAAGACTCTGAATGCAGGAGCAGGTTCCGGAAGACAACTCAGAAGGAACAAACCTCAAATGTCAGAACATGGAGAATAAAGGAACCGCAACCAGAAAGATGTGGGATAGCCTTTTATGCAGAAGGTCAAGAAAGTCTATGGTACATTGACAGCGGATGTTCGAAGCATATGACAGGGGACAAAGAAAAGCTTGAGTCATATACCACATTAGAAAAGGGGAAGAAAGTTTCTTTTGGAAACGATATCTCTGCAGCCATAAAAGGAAAAGGTGTTGCTCCATTGAAAGAGAAGGTCAAAGCTGGAAATGTTTTGTATGTTGATGGATTGAAGCATAATCTTCTGAGTGTCAGTTAGATGTGCGATCAAGGAACAGAAGTAATATTTAGATCAAATGGATGTTGTGTTCGTGACCTTGATACAGGTAAAACAGTGATCAAAGGAAGAAGGACTCCAAATAATCTATACATATTTGAAGAAGGACCACAACAATGCTATTTGAGCAAGGATGATGAACACTGGCTATGGCATCGAAGGTTGGGGCATCTAAGCTTTTCACAAATAAGGAAAGCATGCAAATATCAGGCAGTTCGTGGTCTTCCAGATATCAAAATTCCAGACAACACTATATGCAAATCTTGTCAGTTTGGAAAGCAAACCAGAACTAACTTTCCAGAGAAGGAAGGATCAGCCAGCATACCTCTTGAGCTAGTCCATACAGATGTATGTGGTCCATTTAGCAAAAGGACACCTCGAGGAGAAGAATATTTGATATTATTCATTGACGATTTCTCCAGGTTTGTCTGGTTAGGGCTTATGAAGCACAAGGATGAAGCATTCGAGAAATTCAAATCCTTCAAAGCCTTGGTTGAAAATGAATCAGAACACAAAATTAAGTGCCTCAGATCTGACAGAGGTGGGGAGTTTACCTCAAACGAATTTTTCGATTTCTATGAAGAACATGGGATAAGAAGAGAATTCTCTACAGCTAGAACTCCTCAGCAAAATGGGGTTGTGGAAAGAATGAACAGAACAATACAACAAATGGCTCGTGCTATGCTTGATGAATCAGGTACTCCCTCAACTTTCTGGGGTGAGGTTACACATGCTGCGGTTATTATTCTTAACAAAACAAATGTCCGAGTAAACAGCACTCAAACACCTCATGAGCTCTGAAGTGGTGAGACTCCTTCGGTGAAGCATTTCAAAATCTTTGGGAGCAAATGTTATATTAAGAATACTGATGAGCAACTTGGAAAACATGAACCAAGAGCAGATGAAGGCATTCTTCTTGGTTATTCTCAACATAGCAAAGCATACAAGTGCTACAACAAAAGACTTGGCAGAATTGTTGACAGCATTGATGTAGTGGTTGATGAGAAGGGATATATTCCTAGGCAAGTTCATCATGAAGACATTGAAGAAGATGAAGGCTACCCTCAAAGGCAGAATGATGAAGAAGAAGAACCTCAAGAAGAACCTCAAGAAGAAGAAGAACCTCAAGAAGAACCAGAGGAGCAGACAAGAATAGAAGAGAAGACTCCATCCAGATATGTTCAAAAGAATCATCCAGAATCTCAGATTGTGGGGCAGAAAGAAGCAGGAATACAAACAAGAAGAAGAATTGCAGAAGCTTCAAGCTATTTGGCATTACTCTCTTCTACTGAACCACAAAATGTGAAAGAGGCATGCAAAGATGAATGTTGGGTCAAAGCAATGGATGAAGAACTTGAGCAGATCGAAAAGAACAATACTTGGGAATTGGTTCCTAGACCAAAAGATAAAAATGTCATAGGGACTAAATGGGTCTTCAAAAATAAATTGAATGAAAATGGAGAAGTAATTAGAAACAAGGCCAGACTTGTTTGTAAAGGGTATGCGCAGCAAGAAGGAATAGATTTTGAAGAGACCTTTGCTCCTGTTGCAAGACTTGAGGCCATCCGAATGTTCCTTGCTCTCTCAAGCTTTCAAAACTTCAAGGTATTTCAAATGGACGTGAAATCAGCCTTTCTGAATGGAGACTTAGAAGAAGAAGTATATATTGAACAGCCAGATGGTTTCATTCTTGGGAATGATCCAAACCTTGTATGCAGATTGAAAAAGGCTCTCTATGGTCTCAAACAAGCTCCAAGGGCTTGGTACTATCGATTGGACAAATATCTTCACCAACAAGGCTTTTCAAAAGGATCAGCAGATAGCAACCTCTATATAAAAGTTGAAAATAACAAATTGCTAATACTTGTTGTTTATGTAGACGATATTATCTTTGGCAGCAATGAAGAGACTATGAGTCAAAACTTTGCCTTGGTTATGCAGAAAGAATTCGAAATGTCATTACTTGGAGAATTGACATACTTCCTTGGATTGCAAATCCAACAAAATGAAGGAGGCATCTTCTTGTCTCAAACCAAGTACCTCAAGCAGATCTTGAAGAAGTATGGCATGGAAGAGTCAAAGCCAGTATGTACACCCATGGTTACAGGATGCAGCCTCAGTGCAAATGATGAATCAGCAACAGTTCATCAACCAACTTATAGATCCATGATTGGGAGTTTGCTTTATTTAACAGGTACCCAACCAGATATTATGCATGCAGTAGGAATTGTTGGAAGATTTCAAGCCAACCCAAAGGAAACTCATCTTCAGGCAGTCAAAAGAATCTTCAAGTATCTTCAAGGGACCCAAAACTATGGCTTATGGTATCCTAGAGATACAGATCTCACTCTTCATGCTTACACAGATGCAGATTGGGCCGGAAGTGTGGATGATAGGAAAAGCACAAGTGGTGGTGCTTTCTTCATGGGTTCCAGATTAGTATCTTGGTTCAGCAAGAAACAGAGTTCGATTGCCTTATCTACAGCTGAAGCAGAATATGTGGCTGCGGCATCTTGTTGCACACAACTTCTTTGGATGATGCAGACCTTGCAGGATTTTCAAATCACTTGCACTCCACCAGTCTCTATCTTATGTGATAATACAAGTGCAATCAGCATTTCAAAGAATCCAGTCATGCACTCAAAGACCAAGAACATACCAATCAAGTACCATTTTCTTCGGGAACAAGTGCTTGAGCAGAAGGTCAAGCTGGAGTATGTTCCTTCTAAGGAACAAGTTGCTGATATTCTCACAAAACCACTGCCCAGGGAAACTTTTGAATATCTCAGACAAAGGCTGGGAGTAGTTGATGCTTCATCCTGCTGTTGAAGCTTGTCTGTTCTACAGAAAAGTTGGTATACGCAAGTTACGTTAGGGATAGCCGCGTATATACGCCGATTTATGCTGGGAAAGTCGCGTGTATGGTGTATGCGTGTTGCAGAAAGCATATCCGCGTGCATACGCTGTTTTATGCAGGAGAAGTCGCGTATATGGAGTTCTGAACAGCAAGGGCAGACTCCGGTTGGAGAAGGTCTGAGATGGGTATGCCAGAATTCTTCAGGCACAGTTTCAGGGGGTGCAGCAGGCACAGGTTCAGGGGGAGCAGCTTAAAGTCTCATAAAGCATTGTTGGCATTTAGATTCTTTTGGTTCTAGTACACAACTGTTGTTGGTTTCAGGAGAAGGAGCTCAGAAGGAAATCTTGGTTGCTGATCTAAAAGATGTGTATCAGATGCTGCTTGTGACTTTCATAAGTCTTGGTCTAGATTTGTTGTCTCTATGTCATGTATCTCTTCTATGATATCTCTTTCATGGTGTCAAGGTCATGTAACGGCCTATGTTGGTTTCCCCACTATGCCTGGGATGAATGATGTAATATAATTGGTTGGTTCTAATGTATCCCCTCTTGGTTGGGAGTATGGATGTATGTATTGAGTCTTTTGGTGATAGGAAGGTCCCTTATGGTATATAAGTCTTGAAGAACATAGGGAGCATGTTTCAGCACAGCCAAGCAAGGATATCAGCATGTACTTAGGGGGAGCACAGCCCTTTGCCCTTGATGACAAAGGGGGAGAGTGATTTGATTTGGTGTTGTTGCCATCAAGTCCAAAGGGGGAGATTGTTGGCATTATGAGACAAGTATTGTCCTTGATGGCAAATCACACTGATAACAAATCATAGTGCAGAAGGATAGCAGCAAGGAATTGATGATCAGTCTACAAGTATGAAGAAAAAATATATACACGCTGGTTCACTATATACCAAGTCGCGTATACAAGCAGGTTCACTATATACCAAGTCGCGTATACGCAGGTTCGCTATATACCAAGTCGTGTGTACACGCTGGTTGGCTTCAGTAAAAGCGCGTGTATGTGGAAAACTTATCTTTGGTCCACGGCGGTTATTCCTTGGAAGTTGTGCCTATGGTTTTGGACCTTGGTGTCTCGACGAACGTGTTGATCCCTAGTTTTGAAGCTGATGGTATTGGATTTCTATGGTTTTGGCCCTTGGTATTGAACAAGGCCTAAGGCTATATAAGGAGAAGGAAATCATTAGGCAAATGCATCTAAAAAGTCTTGAATATCTGATGAAGTATTAGATCCAGTATGCAGGTTATTGGTTGATGATGTATTGCTTGATCTGAGCTAAGGAGAGATCTCATCGGTTGATCTAAGGAGAGATCGGGATCAAATGGTTTGAAATGAACTATCTTTATATGGTTGATTATGCGAATTTCTAGATCTGCATACTGACGCAATGTTATGTTCTGGGTATAACTGAAATCTGGTACAGCTGCAAGTTATGAAAAATTATTTTTAGATCTGTACGCAGGTTGTCTTCGGTAAAACCGCGTGTATACGCGGGTTGCCTTCATTGTAGTAGCATATATCTTTTGGAGCTTGATTTTTGGGTTGCAGCTGGGTCTGACTGTTATTGCAGAGTTCTGTAGTCTGCTCTGTGTTCTGGTGACTGGGTTTGACAGGGTTTCAGTGGTTCAGTGATTCAAAGATTGATGATGCTAGTATTGGTTGTTTTATGCTTCAATGATTTGTGAATGAATCATGGTCTTCAGATTGTAATGTTGTGCTTCAGGAGTATCCAGTCTAAAAATTGATGAAAAGTGGTACCTGAAGGAAAGAAGATTGTAGGCCAGCACCTACGTACTAGTATCTTAGCTAGTACAAGAGCAAAGGGGGTTGGAGCTCCCTTCCAAGGAAGTTTGGAGAACGAGAGAAGGTTGAAGCCTTCTGCAGGTTGTAGCCTGCGTACTGGTATAAGGCTGCACCAGTACAAAAGATTGTAAATTGAAGTTCTTATTAAAGAAAGATAGAGACGACTTGCAGCAGGTGGTTTTCACCCACATTGGGTTTCCACCTTATATCATGGTGTTCATGTGTGTGGCTTTTGTGTGATGATCTGTTCTGTTATACTGCATCTAATATGATGAATAATGTCCTGATGCATTTAACTAAAGATAAACTAACTGAATTATAAGATTTATGGTTATACGCTGGTTTCTTTAGACACAGTAGCGTGTACACGCTGGTTCACTTAACTGAAGTAGCGTATATGTTTCTGAGCATTGAAAAAGTTTTATTGATCTGATAATACTGATTCACCCCCCCTCTCAGTATTATTTCCAACATTTGATGGCCCTTCATGTTGGATACCATGGTAAATTCCCATGGAAACTCTCATCTCAAAAACTATAAATACTACATAAAATCACACATGAAGCATCGATTTGAGGGTGATCTATTTGGAAAATAATCTAGAGATCAATGGTGAGTTTTGATGTGATATGAAAGTGTTGTGTTTTGGAATTGTGTGTGTCTAAATGGTATGTGAGTCGCTCTGAATAGTTGCAAATATAAATGTATGTGATCTATTGATGGAACAATATGTGATGTATAGTTGATATGTTCTGGGAAATTTTTTCTTGTTTTAGTTTGTTTTGGCATAGGTATATGCAAGGATGGGAACAATTCTAGTAATAAATTGAAGTGCATATTGACATGAACTTCAATTTGTAAGCCAACCCGGTGTGTAAGGGTTATCCCCAATCCGATGTGATTTGAGTGGTTATGATCCAATAGAACAAATTCTTTTTTTTGGCATGAAGAGCATTTCTCTGATTTGGTGAATCACATGAAAATGAAGATGCTAATTACTTGGGTCTGAGATAGGACTAAATCAAGCTAGTTTTTGTATTGGTATAAGATAGTGTCATTGTGTTAAGACAGTGGATGCCAACAAGAGAAGGTTGGTTGAAAGGGAGGATTTAAATAATTGGAAACATTGTTTTTTTTTTGCAAACTGTGGTGGTACTTCTTTCTATTATCATAAACCAAATATTACAGTATCATGGTGGCCTCACCCCGCCCTTATGGGAAACCGGGTATCTCAGCCACCTTAAGTCTTTCATTGCCAGCCAAAAATAGTAAGTCCAGATTCTGTTTGTCCAAGCTAAATAAACTAAACAGTCTTTACTCTTACTCTTACTACTTAAATGCATATAACATATTTCCTTATCTATAACAGTGAGGATCTCAGATTTAACTACTCTTTGAAAACTCATCAAAATTAATGCATATCTGTTTTCATGGAACTCCAGCTGCTAGCTGTTGATCAGCTTCTCGGTTGACTCCTAGGTGTCCTTCCTTGATCATTGCGTGAATTTCCTCCATCTTTTTTCTTTGCATCTCCAAAGTAATCTGCATTATTCTCAATTCTTTCCTTAAATTTGGAACTCCCTGCGCCAATTCCGCCATTTCTGTTGCTGCTTGCTCCAGAGCTTTTGCCAACAGTCTCTTCATTACCCAATATACATGTATAGACTGCTTAAACAGAGTCATCCTACCCCTAGTATCACCTGGGTCCGGAAGAAGGAACTCCCAGTCTTCCATCTCAGAATCTGATTGAGCTTGGATGGCCTCTTCTTCCACGTGTTGTATTATCCTCCTGATTTTTGGGTTGGTGTTCTTGTTGTAGGCTCTTTCTGCATGTTGGATTTTCCTATCTAGAGATCTTTTTGACTTTCTACAATATCTCCTTGATCTCCCTCTGCCCCTTCCTTGCGGGCTCTGTCCTCTTCTTCTTTCTCCTCTATTTCTGTACTGTCCCCTGCCACCCCTATTTCCCCTGCCTGGCGTGCTACTTTCGCCTCTGCCTCGCTTGCGTCCACGGACATGTTGTTCTTCACTTTCTGAATTCTCCAGCTGCTCTTCAATCCTCCTTTTCCTGCTCTTCCTGCCTGCCTCGCGTTTCAGGTTGTCCATTTCCCTGACTGCCTCGTACCTTTCCTCCTCCTCTTCAGTATCATCCTGAATCTCATAAATTTCCTCCGCCTTTTCCTCCTTCGCCACACTCTTACCTTTACTCTCCCGGGTTCTGCGCTCCATTGCCTCCGTTTCTTCTTCAAACCTTGTATTCCTTCTTGTTTCCATACTGATCCTCCTCTTACAGTTATTTGCTTTGTTTGGTGCAGTGCTCTCGTCGTTACCGCGGTCCGTCACCTTCTTACTACACGGATCTTTTCGCAATACAGCATATCTCTTCTGCCTTCTCCCGTCTTGTCCCTGCTCTTTAATAAGTCTCCTTACCTTGTTCCACCTATCCTTCAGTTGAAATTTACCGTGCCACCTATTATTTTGCTTGCCGCTATCTTCTTCCTCTGTTTCCCGATTATCATTTCCACTTTTGGTTTCTGACATGCCGTCCTTTGCTCCTTTCCTCGCCATCTTTTCTCTGCTATTGCGGTGTGATGTTTGCTTATTTCGATTACTTGTACGTGCCTGATTTAATGTCTTCTGCTCATTGCCTAGATTTCTTCTTTGCCACTCCCAACACTCATTTATTAACCTGTTTCGACCGTCCATCATATCCATCAAATGTTTAGGTTAATTATGTCTGTTATGCGGATTTCACATGGTCTTGATTTATGGTCATTACCATTTCCTCCCATTTCTTATTATTGATAACTAACGGCCATTTGTTGTCAACCCTGCTGTCCTTGTTCGTACTTCCCCAGTTGGCGAGAAAATCCGCCACTTGATTTCCTTTGCGTCTGACATGGCTAAAAATTTTGTAGTCTATCCTTCTCATCAGTTTTGCCAAATCCTGCACTATCCCGGCCGTTCGCCAACTTTCTGCTACTTGTTCCCATTTTTTTCCATTATTGAGTTTTCTCAACATTTCGATAACCAGCTGGGAGTCCCCTTCAATTTCTAAATTTCTGTAGCTATTTCTTATAGCGATTCTCAGGCCCTGGTGAACTGCCCATAGCTCCGCTTCATTATTTGTCATCTCGCCTCCCCATTCCGCGAAAATCCATCTAGTGGTTTTCTCACTGTCCCAGAAAATTCCCCCAAATCCTGCATTTCCAGGATTCCCTTTCGAGGCCCCGTCAAAGTTTAGTTTGATGAACCGCTCTCTTGGGTAGCAAAATTGATCTGGACTCTGGATGATCTTATTATTTCTTTTTACCCTTCTGTTATATACCATTTCATATTTCAGGTTTAGTTTCGCTAGAATTTGTTCTTCATACCGATCTGCTTTCCACTCCTCCTCCTCCCATTCTTTAGCTAGGATTGTTTCCCTTACGGAACTTAAGACTCTTTTCCATACTACTTCAGTATTTTTATTTTTATCTTGGAAAGTTCTTCGGTTTCTTTCTTTCCACACCAACCAGATCACAAAGCCAACCGTGAGTCTCCATCCCCTCTGTACTACCTTGCATTGAAATTTCTCTTTATGCCACTGGAATATGGTTTGTTTTATGTCTCTGGGGTTTCTTTGAGATTTACCATACAGGTTCCTCGTTTCTGCCCATAAGTTCTTTACATAAACACAGTTGTTCAGCAAGTGCTCTTGATTTTCTGCCTCTATATTACACATACTGCATCTTGATGGGCCGCTAAAACCTTTCTTTTGAATTTTATCCCAGGTTAGAATCCTTTCTTTTGCTACTAACCAGGCGAATAGAGTTATTTTTGGCCACCACTTATTGTCCCATATTATCTTCCATTCCATATTTTCCTCTGTTCTTTCCTGCTGATCCATCAAGTAATAAGCCTCTTTGATTGTGAATGCTCCTTTTGTTGAATTGCCCCATCTGAGAATATCTTTTCTGATTCTGACCTTTATTTTCCTTGATTCGATTTCTCTCAGATATGATTTTTGTTGTTCTTGGTCTATGTCTGTATCCCATTCTTCTGGCTTTTTCCACTGGCGCCATATTTCATCTCTTTCCTCTGTTTTCCAGTAATCTTTCACATGCTGCCAATTATTTCTTAATGTTGTTTGTTGTATGTTCTGAAACGAGTGTAAATTACTCAGTTTTTCTCGCTGTTTCCATTTCTCATCCCAGAATCTGGCTTCATTTCCTCCACGAATCTCCCAGAAAGCATGGTTATTTATTAGGTTTCTGTTCTATCTTGCTAGATCCCAGATGGTAGATCCTCTCGGAGTTTCTTCCAAACGAAGGATTTCCTCCGTCTTCCTTGGCATATTATACTTATATCTCCATATTTCCTTCCAAAGGTCGTTGCCTCTCCTCATCCATCTCCACCATAATTTTGCTCCGAGCACCTTGTTTAATTTCTCAGGGTCTCTCAATCCCAGTCCCCCTTCCTCCTTTCTTTTTGAAAGGTTTTTCCAGGACACTAAAGCCCATTTCCTTTGTTGATTTGGGCCTCCCCAGAGGAATTTTCCAAAAATTTCTCTGATCTTTGAGTAGGCTTTTTGGGGTGCCGCCATAATTGATAGTGGATAGATGGGTATTGCTTGTAGTACTGATTTCAATAGCACTATCCTTCCAGCTATATTTAACGATCGGAATGCCCAATTAGCCATCTTGTTTTGAAGTCTTTCTATAATTCCTCGCCAATTCTTCCACCTTTTGGGATTAATGTCAATCATGTTTCCCAGGTATTTTGTTGGGAGTTCCCCCTGCTTGAATCCCAAAGTCCTGGTTAGGTGTCTTTTGATAGAATCTATTGTATTAAAGATAAACTTACATGATTTCTCCTTGTTGATTTCCATTCCTGAAGCTTCTGCAAATATATCTAGGATTTTTTTCAAGTTCCTCACCTCTTTTATAGATGCTTCCCCAAATAGCATAATGTCGTCTACAAACTGCTGATGGGTTATAGGCAAATTATTTCCCCATAATCGCAGCCCTTTGATTCTACTTTCTCCTAATTCCTTCTTTATGTACCTGCCCAGACCCTCTGTTGCCAATATAAATAAAAACGGGGATATGGGATCCCCTTGTCTTATTCCTCTATTTGCATTAAAGGTTGCTGAAGGGGTACCATTTACTAGTATAGAATAATTTGGAGTTTCTATAAGGTTGAATATCCAGTTTATCCATCTGTTGCTGAAACCAAAACTTTCCAATACCTTTTCCAAATATTTCCAGTTTAATCGATCATAAGCCTTTGAAAGATCAAGTTTGATCAACATTCCCTGCTGTTTTTTTGTCTTCAAGGAGTGTATAACTTCTTGCGTGACAACTAATCCATCCAGGATCTGCCTACCCTCTACAAATCCTGTTTGTTCAGGGGAGATTAAACTGGCCAGTAGGGGCTTTAGCCTTTTAGCAATCAGGGTTGAGATTATTTTGTAAATGACATTACATAGTGCAATAGGTCGAAAGCCTTGAGCCTCTTCTGATTTAGTACTTTTCGGAATCAAGGTAAAGAAAGTAGAATTAAGAGCTGGCCATACCTTTTGATTTATTCTAGATTCTTCTACGAGCTCTAGCACCTCTTTTCCCAGAAAGTACCATCCTTCTTGATAGAATTCTATTGTATATCCATCAGGCCCCGGTGTTGTACCTTTCTTCATGTTCATCACAATTTCCTCTACCTCTTCCAAGGTTGCTGCTCTCATCAAGGCTTTATTTTGATCCTCTGTTATGATTTTAGGAATTACCTTACAAATCTTTTCTATGGCTTCTGATCTATCAGTGTGGGGTTCCGTCAAAATTCCTTTATGATACTGTACCACTACCTTCTCAATTTCTTCTTGTTCCACAACCCTTTCCCCATCCTCATTTTTGATAGAATGAATTATGTTCCTCTGCCTGTGTTGTATCATGGCTTGATGGAAAAACTTGGTGTTTCTTTCTCCTTCCCTTAACCATCTAATTCTGGCTTTCTGTCTCCATAACACTTCTTCCTGCTTTCTTCTCTCCTCCAATTTACCGAGTATAACCCCTTCCTTTTTGTTGCTTTCCTCTGATCTACCTTTAGTAATAATTTTCTGTTGTAATTCTTCCATATCTCTTTCTAATTTCTGTTTCTCTTCCATTATGTTTCCAAATTCTTCTTTGTTCCACTGCTTTATCTTGCCCTTTAATTCTTTGAGTTTTAATTGGAAGGTATGCATCTTTCCTTTTCCTTGAGCCGTGCTTTGAGACCACCATTCCTCAACTTTCTCCATAAACTTCGGTTCTCTTAGCCAAAAGGCCTCAAATCTGAAAGGTCTTTTTCCTGAGTTTTTTTTAATGTCTATTTCCAGTCTGACCGGCCAGTGATTTGAACCTAGAGTTGGCATAATTTTCGCTTCTATAAAGACATCTCGGTTCATGATTGATTCTGAGACTAGGAAGCGGTCTAATCTGGAAGCTATCTGATTCTTCCCACCTCTTCGGTTATTCCAAGTATATACCCCATTAATAGTTAATATATCTACCAGTCTTTGTTCATTTATCATTTCATTAAACATTTCCATATACTGGTCAGGTTTCCTTATTCCTCCTTTTTTTCCTCCATCGTCCTGATCATGTTAAAATCTCCCCCTACTATCCATGGTAGATCTGGGCATATCCTTCTGGCTACTTGCACGTTTCTAAGAAACCTTTCTCTTTCCCCCGGTACATGAGGTCCATAGACTCCTGTAATTAGAACTCTTTCCTTTGTCCCTAGAATCCTACCTAATCCTGTGAGAATTCTGGGCATACTTAGCCAGTTTTCAAAAACTACTTCGTCAGAGTTCCATAATATTGCAAGGCCTCCCGCTGATCCAATTGCATCTTGTCCCATGACTTCATATTGTATTTTGTTATTTTTTATAATTTTTTCCATAAATAATTGAAAACATTGTTAACAAGTATTTCAAGTTCAAATTTCACTTTTTCCAAACTTCATGTTTGATTATGACATCTCTTGAACCAACAATTTAGAGGTTGTTTCCAATCATATTCTAATTTCATAAAATATTTCTTCATGAACCAACACAATTAGAATTATGAAATGCATCTCTATATTTGTTTTGGTATTCAAGGCATGTTGTAATGCACTAGATCAACAAATAGTTGGGATTTCTCCAATATTTGCAAAATTAATAAGTATGAAACACATATATGTTTCTATTCTAGTATTCAAGACATGTGTCTGATCAACACATTGGGGTTCTCCATTTTTTCTCTAAATTTGCAAATTCAAACTCCATTTATAACTTGGAGTATTTTGGAATGATAGTAAGGGCATATGAAAATCAACCTGTTTCCAATCATAAGGTTGTTGGTAATTAAAATTTTAATATCTTAACTTCTTGGTAATAATTGTAGAGAGAAGAAGTATGGGAAAAATCATTATGTCCTGTTGATGAGCCAAAATGTACCGCCAACGAGTAAGGGGCCTCTCTAGTGTGAAGTCCCAATTAGACCTCCCACCATTTGGGATAGGAGCCCCATCCGATATGTGGGACTGGTTGCCACCATGAATGTTTCCTTCTCTTGGTTATCAAATGAGAAGATGCCAGAGTGGGGAAGAATGAAGTGCTCAAGTGGCGAAACAAAATCAACCCAAGATTGACAAATTGTAGAAATAGGGGCAAACAAGTCACAACAACGATAAGAAGAGATAAACGATGAGAGGGATTAGTGAGCTAAAACCCCATCGGACATAATAACAGGAACATGTCGAAGGTCAATTTCAAAGTAGTTCACAATAGGTTCCCGACATAAATTCGGAAGAGAAACATAAATGCAACCACTACATATCAGTACATAATATCTCATGTATATGCAAGCACACATACAAATATGGTGAGGTACCAGGCAACTAATACAACCACCATGAATAAGCATGGGAATCAATGCAAAAGGTAAAAGAAAACATCTTATTAATATTGCTGCAACATCAAATACATATCATGCAATTGGTCAATACTCAATAGTGGAACATGGGTTGTTCATACTGTCGCTCGATGCCACAACCCTAAACCCACTGCAGATCCACTCTACTAGCTACCTAGAGCTGAGTGACCCTAGCTCTCAATCATACATCAACTATATATCTTTGCCTCAACTCAAGTGCTAAAAGTCAATTAGAATGAGGCCAAAGGGAACATTTATATAGATGAGGTGACTGCTCACCTACCATGACCCTTGGCCACCCTTATGACCTTTTGGCTACCTTCATGACTCTTGAGATTACCCACTTCTTCCTCAGGCCACAATGATTATTACATGCCCAGATCAGACCTAACATAGTGGCTGATATAATGGTGGGTGATATTTACATCATGGTGAAAGAGATAGAGAGTGGAAGGTTATTGGAAACCCTAGAATGCTTGGTGTCCAAATCTCACAATGATGCAGATGCTTGGTCCTGAAATTGATTTGTTTCCTTTCCACTATGCCTAACTTGCATTCATCTATCTTCGGGTGGTGTGCCTTCGAGTTTATTACATGTTTCTTAGAACCTGGAAAATAGTAGCTCACTTGCTGAAAGGAAACCCTAGTGCTGGATCTCGTTGCTAATGTTGTTGTGAAACCATGAAAACATGGATTGTTGGATTTCTTGTCATTATGCCCTACTTAAATCCAATCACCTGTGGTTTTTTTGTTCTATATTGAAACCCTTGGTCGTGTGGCTTCTGCAAAAACCCTGCTTCCCTTTTTCCAGGTCAAATTCCTTCTTTCTTCCGTGATCTGCAAGAAAACACATCATATTATCCACGTACACATCACACACAAGGTCACTTAACAGGTGTCAGATTTAATCAATAAACATAAGAAACAATTGTTATTGAAAATAATAGATTCCCATAACAACATTTAAGATAGAAATGAAAAGAACTCATAGCCCTGAAACATTTATGTAAAGATTCGTTTGTCGAGTCTTCTTCGACCCCTGGGAAACATTTCAACTGCCAGCCTTAAGGAACCATTCTCGTGCATGAGTATCATATCGTGTGGCTATCCCTATATGTTAGTCAATGTTGAATTTGACCTTTCGGGACTGCGCATTGGTATAGTGCATTCCTCCTACTCCCATTTCCTATTGACTAAACTACAAGGATTTGCTTTCTACTCACAAGTCGCAAAACATCCTGCGACTAGTTGCATGCAAGGACTGCCACTTAGGAGATCTTGTAGTGGTCTTATAATGGAGGCAATACTTGCGGCTAGGACATTGGGGCTTCACAATGCGATGGGAGATTATGAGTGGGAGCGTGACTTTTGGGAGGTCGCACAGTTGCAATTCTGGGTAGGTCACACACCTTGGGGGCTTTCTTGAGGAGTATAAATGTGATCCAACGATTAAGAGTTGGAATGCGACTCAATGGTGGTCACACAGTCACAACAAATCTGGTCACACTTCCGGCTGAGATCCTATGCTACGACCTAGTGACTAACAAACTCTCTTAAAATAAAGTGATTGATCCTAGAACTCGGTGATGGTGTCTTTCTACTTGCGGATCTTTCACTCAAACTGACGTAGATTGTATATATATTGGTGAGGAGCCAGCGAGGAGTGAAACAATGCTGGATTTAACAGTCTTTGTTAATTGATCAGAGGTTTGATTCTGTAGTTCATTGACCACTGGAGAATTTGAAAGGTTGCACTATAATGAAAAATTGCACCTTCAGCAACTCATGGACTACGACGTTGCGACTTTGGTCTGGGTGTGACTTCCCAGGGGTCGCACAGTCACACTGAGTAAGGGATCGCATTACCTGGCTACCGTTATGATGCAATTTTGTGACCTATGACCTTGAAAAAGAAGGCTGCGACTTGTGGGCTTTGACAAATGACACTGAGTCTAGCTCATCGATCAGCTTTTACGCAACGGATGGTGGTGTTTGCCTTTAAGTGGTCGCATTTCTTCATCCCATGAAATCCCAAACAACGCTGCTCCTTATACCTTTCGTGCATGTTTGTATATGCGTTGTTCATGAGATTCGAACACCTGAAGGATCGAGTTAACTGTGACTTCAATGTATCAACAAGACACGTCGTCCTGCCATGAGATCCAAATGCTGGGAGGGTTATGTTAACTGCGTCGAAACAGGTCGTTGAATCATAACAGGTTTAAAATGCGGTTAAAAGGTTCTCAACACCTTTTATTTTAACATCAATGATTTTTAGGGTCCTCTCTTATAGTTTGCATTAACAACCCATGTCGTCACTGCTCATATGGGTTATATGACCTTTTGGCTATGCTCAAGGCACTGCTCCGACTTGGCATCTAAACACCCCAGTTGGGCTCAAATCATTCCCTTTGTAGATGTCGTCTCCTTATTGGATAAGCCTTTGCCTTTGAAATGTGAGCCTTTATACCATCTTAATGTAGCACATTCAAAATAAATGCTTGGTACATGAGGACAACATCGATATGTTCCCTTACTTGTTTGGACTATGACCTCATCCCTACCTTTTGTGTGCGTTATTGGCACCTGGGAACTATGTGGAGAAATTTTGTGCATATGGGCATATGGGCCTCTGCTACGGTGCCTTGCTGCGTGTTTTGAAAATAGTTCCCCTTCCAAAGACCCTTTAATGTATTAAATGTGATTTCTGGTAGCGCATTTTGTTCCTTTTATTATGGCTTGGAACCTGTCTTCGTGGATGATTGAAGGCAACACTAGGTCAAGCAAATGAGCAGGTCGCAACCAAGACACTTTGGCTAGCGAAATAGTTGTTGGGACAAAGAATCAAAACTAAAATTTGCATTGAGACTTGTATCATGAAAAATGTGATTATCAAGGATTCGCTGGCACTTTAGGTGTAATTATAATGGCATGCATTCCATGGACACTGTCATCACATTAGATTTCCATAATTCTATGCCATATAGGCCAACCTCATGGGATTCATTCTTCGCCTCCTTGGAAACCTTCTTTTTCTAAAGCATGTGCATTATTGTATATGTGTAGGGTTATGTATGATATCATTGCCCCATAAACCCTGCACATTAGTAAATAACAAAAATAAGCCGATTACACTCAAATAAGAAAATAATTTTGTCTGTCAAATATTTAAACCTTAGATGTCCAATAATGCAAATGTGTATTCTTAATAGAAAATGTAAGCAATGTGGGTGTCCCTAAGACCTTCAGAATCATCATATTCAAAACATTTGTTGGGATCATGATTTTGCAGACCTGAATGACTTGGAACCAAAGCTTACAGGTGCTTAGTGAAAAGCATCTTCGAGGATGAGGCATTACAAGATCATTTAGGGTTTACCAAGTGTATGCGAAAATCACACCTACTTAAACCTTAATGTAATTTAGAGGAAACTTTGCTCATCAATCTCTTGATATCTCTCCCTATGCAATGTCAGTAGGGCTTATGGGGCTTGGGCGTCATGTGAGGACTCTAAATACTTATCAAATAAACTGCCCACAAAAACAAATTCATCAATGCGGTATGCATTACCTAAGTGGGGGCGTCAAAAAGGGTTTCATAGGAAGGGTTGCGGGGAGAGTAACCGGTTGAAGGTCTTATCGAAAAGCCTAGCAGCCTGGGGCAAGTAGTGGGTTACCCAAAATTTGGGGTACCACCTATTAGGTTCCTATACCAATAGGAGTCATAATTTTGAATGACTAAGGTTAAACCTGTAATATTTTACATACTTTTGGTTTCTACAAATGTTTTCCATATTAAAAAATTAAAAAATGTAAAGAGGGTATGTCCTAAAAGAATAATCAAAGGACAAAAGAGAATAAGAAAAGGTCAAAAAAATGAAGATATATGAACCCCAAAAAAACAAAAAGAGACCATGAAAGTGAGCAAGTCAAAATACCACTACTATTTACTTTTAGGCATAATAATGATTGTATGCAGCTTGTTACTCATGCCACAATCCATGATAGTCAAAATGTTTAAACTTGGCTATTTCATGTTTTGAAATTTATGTTTATAGTTAGAGAATAAAATCTGACCAAACAGTGTAATCTTGGCAGATCATTAGATAGGTAGAGTAAATAAAAGGAGCTCATCAGTTTAATCTGAGCCCTTGGATGATATAAGGTTAGAATTAGATAGTTTACTTTGTAAAGAAAACAAAAGGATTGATAAGGGTTTGCTAGCCTAAATGCACCCAAATAAAGTGAAGAAAAAATAGTAGGATAAGTAAATGGGTAAGTAGTAGAAAGGTTGCAGAAATATCATGTGATTACACAAAAGCACTTATGTCATTGTTTTAAATGCATCTTTCAAATATGCATAAGCAGTAAACAAAGCAAAGACAATGGTTCACAATATGGTTTATTTAACATCCCCTCATTCATTTCACCCATTTACTTCATTAATTTCCCATAAATAAGTTCTAGTACTTAAATCCTACAAGTCAAAACGGCTCAGAGCATTTCTCTAACTTTTGGAGGGACCGGACCCTCGGCTTGATGGCTTATGGACAACAAGTACTAGAACCCCCTTCATCAAAAATTCATCTCCCTTCATTTCCCCTCATTTCCCTAATAAAATCACACTTTCCTATGGTTGACATCATTTACCTAGGAAAAGTGGGAACCCCCATGTAAATCCCTTTTCACTCAAAAACCCACGAAAAACACTTTATCCTAAGTATTGAAGGTATGAAAAGCACACAAACGTGATATTCCACCTATTTACGTAGAAATAACCCACTCCGACCTTTATATTTCACATTAATTTCTAATATTATTATGTAAATTCCCTGAAATCCCATTATCCTGTATTAAATTAAATCCTTATATAAAGTACCCCAACCTTTGGTTTTAATAAAAACTAATAGAAATTCCCCATACCCCGATATAACCTTACATAGTTTACCTAATCTTGGTAAACTTAATGTTAATCCCGATATTAGCCTCACCCGACTCCCTAATCCCTCATTAAGCCTAACCCGATCATTTTAAACCTCCAATTTATCCCTAAACTAATCCCGAACCACAGTGATTAAGCCCATGGGCCCCCCATCAACTCCCATTCATTTCCCCCCGTGCAGCTCTTCTGCCTGACTACCGTTTGATCATCGCCCACGCTCATCCAATGGCACACAACCATATCGGCCGCGCCCGATGGCTGAACAATAACCACTCGATAAAGTGGTTTTCCCCGACCCCATGGATACTACGTGTCAAACGTTGTATCGCATCAGGTGACCCCTCTCGAATACCACCCGCACCACAAAATCGTTGTGATGGCCCTCCAAAACCGCTTCCCCCACTTAACTAAAAAAATGTCAACTGTTCATCCGAAAGTGAACCAGCCAAAATTAATCATTTTCTCCATAAAAGGTTGTGAAGCCCTCTTTTGCCCTTTTCCATGCATTCTCTTTGTAAAATTTGTGAACCATTTCAAACCCTGCGAACACCAAATTTACCACCAGACTTTCGAGTCCGCTCTAGAAGACGCCGCAGACAACCCAGCTAACTTTTTAGTCCATGCCAGGACTATGCCAACCACTGCAGCTATCGTGAACCAAAATTTTTAGAGGCAATTCGTCCAATTCCAAGTATTTCACCATGAATTACCCCTTACCCCTGTAAATTTCAAAACCTTTAGCCTGTGCAGTGTTTTGATTTAAAAATTGAGTAAGAATACTGCCAATTTTAAGAAACTGCTTGCCTAAACCCTCTGAAAAGTCTCAAAACCTCTAATAAAACCTCCCAGAGCATAATTCAAATCCACAAGAACTGAATTATGGTTTCTCCTATCTCCATGGACGTTAGACCCATTACCACTCTACACTTAGACCTGGACCACCTTCCCCTAGTTGACAGGGATTTCAAAATCAAAGACACAAATTCAATAGAGCTCCTGCTCAAAATTCATTGCTTAAGCAAAGATAGACACCTGAACCATACAGATGACATTGACCTTTGGGAGTCCAATTTACCCAGATACTAGTTCCCCCAAGTTCATATCTTTCCAGAAGTTGTTCATATGTGCTATGCATGCTACGTCCCCAGCCATAGAGCCATAATGTCTCATGACCAGAAGGTTCTATTCACTATCACAGCTGAGTCCATTAATGAAATGCTGCAATTCCAACCAGGGCCAAACCTAACCCCACTCTCAATTGGAGACCTGTTGGACCAGTATCCCAAGCTAAGCCCATCAAGATTGACCCATCTGTTCCAAACCTTCATTAGAGAGGAAAAACACATCCCTAAGGACTCCCCTCCATATGTATCAGCTATTTTCTCTAAATGGGGCCAATACATTGTAACCATGATTTCATGTGTTTTGGGTTACACTACAAGTGAGCACATAGATGAACTTATTCTTGCTTTCATGTCCATTTGTACCCCAGGGCAGCCTCCTGCAATCACATAGGACTTTGCCAAATTCATAGTTGATAGAATGCATGAGTAGTTCACAAGAATGGGCAAAGAGGGAGTATTTAAATACTCCTCTGTATTGTACCATCTATTTTTGTATTATCAGTCGGATCAGTTCCTTTTACTCTCCAGAATCTAGACACCGGGGGCCAACCCAAATTTGTCATTTTTTGGACCCCACTTTTCCATGAGTTTAGATCACCATATACCTACTCAGACTTCATAGATTCTTTTGTGTATCCAATCATGACTATGCTCACTGGAAATCCTCCACCCAGGATAAGTCCAGAGATAAAAAGAGTCCTCCAACTTTCCAAGCAAACCAAAGTGGGAGATTGGTACCTTTACCAAAACCACACATAAATAAGAATATATGGTTGCCTGCTTGCACCATATAAGTTGCCAAGATACCTCCCTATGAGGTTGTTTTCCTTAGAATATTACAGACAGATCATCAATGTAGATGAAGTCAACTTTGTCAATGCCAAGAAGAAGGCCTATTTCAAAATCAAAGACCAGTTAGGTCCCTTCATATGCAATTCTAGAGAGGCAGGGAAAGAGGTAGACTTGATCCTGCAAAGAATGAAATTCCAAAGGAGTTTTGTATGGAGATATGACCCTTTATAATTCATTACCAAGAAAAGGAAAAAGGTCAAGCTAGGACCTTTCATCCACCACCCCATACCAGAAATAGAGGCATATGCAAATCAGACAGACTGGGTGGAAAATACCTTAGTAGACAGAGACAACACAAGGGTAGATGTAGAAAATGATCTGATTGATTTGGAAAAGTAGCTTGATGAGAGCTCTTTTTTGCAGGTACCAGAAGAGCAAGAAAGAGCCATGAGCACCCCTCTAGTCATGCAAACTCCTCAGAATGAGGAGAAAAATCCAAAAGGAAACAAAGAGGGAGCTTCCACTTCAGGAATGGACACCTCTAATGTGTAGCAAGAAACAAGTCATAGCAAGAGGCAAAGGCTCAATTCTCTGAAAAGGAATATACAAAAGAATCAACATAGGTAACCAACATAGAGGTAGACAAAAGTAGGCCCACAACTCCATCTGAAGACATACAAGAGCCTTCCACATCACAGATTCAGATGTTGGAAAGGCAGCTTAGTGTGGAAGTGTCTTCCTTTAGTAGGCCTGCTGACAAAGACCAAGACATAAAGGACAGGTATAAAGAAATCAAAATGAGGAATGAGAAACTCAAAGCCTAAACATATGCTCAATACTTAAAGCTTACTCCCACAAATCAAACAAGGCTAATGTCAGCCTTTGACATCAAGGAGGGAAAGTTGCAGATGTCCTTTATCAAACCTACAGCACAGCAACACAAAACATCATCTGATTTCAAGAGGGTTGACTTTGAAGTATTGTCAAGGGATATTCATCCCATAGACCAGATAGAATTGCATAAACAGGCTGGAGAGATGTTATACTCCACCCTAACAGGCAAATCCATAGCCTCCCATTACCTACAAAACTCATTAAAGAACATCTCAGCACAGGTTCAGTTGGAGAAGGCCCCCTCACAGGCCAAGGATACGAGGATTAAGTCTTTGGAAGACTTGGTTATTGAGTTGGGACATGATCCTAAAGATATAAAAGCTACTAAGCAACTGATAAAGAAGAAGAACGATGATATTGTTGCACTGAAGAATCAATTAAAGATACCTCAGTTGCAACATCCTCAAACACTTGAAGTCATAGAGAGCCAAACCAAACATGAAGAGTTGATGGACTTGGTCCTAAAACTCAATGATCAACTAAGAGAGACAGAGAAAGAATTGGATAGCTTGATCCAATTAAAAAAAACTGACATTGCCACAACTTCTACATCTGTCATCCCTACAGTATCTACAACAGTCCCTTCTACACTGGCAGCTTCACTAGCACCTACAGCTCCACCTGCCACAACATTTCCAGTTACAATAGAGTCTACAATAGCATGTGCATCAAGAGAAAAAGTAGTATAATTAGTTAGATCCATGGAAGAGATGTCAATTCAGGCTACAGAAATGAACAGACTGAAGGAAAAGGTGGCAAGTTTAGAGACTGACTACAAACTTGCCCAAATTATGCAAAAGGAAGAGGCACAAAAGGCCAGTAGAATGAGTGAAAGAGTCAAAGCTATGGAGAAAGACTTGAAATTAGAGAAACCCCTTGGGCAAGCCAAGGAATTGTTATGGGCCAATGATACTCCATCAAGGATATTTGGCCATATATTCAAGTTATTTTTTAGCAAACAGAACTGATAAAGATAGCTACAGTAGCTATTCAGAAAGTCAAGGAGGAATTGGGTGACATGCCTGAGGATGCCAATAGACTCATCCACTTCCTTAACAACAAAAACAGATATGAGCTTCAGGAGCTAAATATAGAAGACAGGACTGAAACCATTTTGGAAATAAGGAAGGTCCTTTCCAAGAGAAACCTAATGCTGAACTTAGAAGAAAAGTGCCACAACATGTAGGTGGCCATTGATAGATTCATGGCCAAATTCCAAATTTTGAGGGAGAAAGGATTGCCCAGTCCATTGGTCATTAATGAAAAACTTATGACACAGCTGGACTATGATAATAGACTCAGGTAGTTGGCTAAAGAACAAGCTAGCACTTCATCTATAAAAGCACTACCAACAGGCAAAGTTTTGTATAACACCTTCGAGAACTTGTTTTTTCTCCAGCATGAGATTAAACACTTGTTCATCACTAAGCCCAATTTTTCCAAGTATACCGAAGCTGATGAGATATATAGGTGGATGATGAATTTCAAATTACCTAATGCAAAATGGTGGGAAACGATGACTGATTTACTGTGAGAAATTTACAGTAAAAAGTTACTGCACAGTAAAAATAGAGCAGCTAGGTAAACAGATGAAAACAGGACAGCATGGTTAAAGAGTATCAAGGTCAAAGAATATCCGGTGAAGGATAAAAGTTGAAGAAGATTCCAGCGTAAAAGACCATAATTGCAAGCCAACATAAAGGGCTACAAATCCAACCATAAAAGCCAATAGTACCACATAAAAAGGGACAACATGAAACAATTCAATAGCTGTCTCTATCTTCTTGCAAGAAGATATTTGTATTTCCTAGATTAAATCTCAAGTTAGTTTGAGATATTTTGTAATAATGTTTGTATAAATGCTTCACAATTCGAAGTATGTTGGGCGGATTCTTAGACATTTCTATAGACCTTTTTGATCAAAAGACTGTAAGATATTGTATCATTGTTTGGACCAGCAAGCTGGATTAGTAAATAAAGACAAGACATTTCACACAATTCATGTGTAGAGTGAAGTATAGACCAATATTTTCTCTTGTGTTGTTATCTTTCTTTAAAAGTTTTTCCACAATATTTAACGTATCTAAAATCTGAATGCTATAATATGGAATGATATCTCGGAATTTGCTTCATTGCACTTTGTTTTAACTATTATGCATTTTAATGTTTTCTGCTAATTATCTAAGTTAAGGAATTCTTGGTTGCTCCTTAGTTTAGGTAGTCTTCTTGTAATCTATAGGAGAGGATTCTTAATTGCCCTCTGCTCATGATTATCCTATTCCTCATTTTAATCCCAGTCTGAGAATTCTTAAGTGCTCTCTCACCCTGGTTAAGATCATTTCACCCATCCAGCCGAAAGACTTGCACTTTACTCTTCTAGCTTGCCCTTTGAACACTCCCTTTAGTGAGTTAATTCCAGTTCGGTTGCCCTTATTTGACTCCATAGCCCAATGGTCCAAAGACATCAGTCTATCCATCTGTTTTAAGGATTCCACCATCCAACCATTCAATACAAATCAAAACCCCTTGAACCTTCAGAACTAGCCTAAAATTCCACCAAACAAAGCTAAATCCATATAGAGAGAGCCCTCTCTAAGCCATAGGTTGGCTAGAGCCTATGCTTAAAATTTGGTTTGTGGTTACCTCGGTTTTTTCCTTCTTCTGATAACTTCTAGGGAAAAGTTCTGAGTGATAACATAGTGGCGACCATACTGGGGACTTCGAATCCTTAGTCTTAATAAAGCTTTAAGAAAATCCTAAATTTTTATTTTAAGCCTCTTAAAGTCATTTGTTAGAATTTTTCTTGAAAAATATCGTAGAAACAATTAAAAAGTTTGAAATTGTGGCTTCCAGGAAGACTCATTTTACTAGGGCTAATCCAGACCCAAATCCTGCCCCAGTATTTGATAATCCCAACCTGATTTCAAGAAAATCCAAAAAAGAAGAAAGTTCAGTTAGCCAGACACCTTTAGTTAAAGCTAATTCATGCCCTGATGAATGGTTATTTCTAGAAGAACTTCCATTTGATGAGTCATTTGATCTTTCATTATTTAGAAAAAAATCTGAAAGTGCACTCAGTGAAATTGTTCTAGATCTTGACTTTATTGCAAACCTTGAAGTTCAACAAGCCAACAAATCCATTGATGAGTACATTCTAAAATCTCCACAATCATCTGTTAATACTTCCATAGCCCCTGAGCTTTCTGAACAATCCTCCATTACTTTGAGTTCACCATTGTTCCCTTCAACTTCATCAATAATACTTTCTGAAGTCCATTCTTCACCACCATTTGTACCTACTCTTCCTCACCAACCTATCATATCCCATTCATCACCTACTAGTCCTGGTTCTTCATCCACTCTTCATCCACATCTTAACCCCTCCCAGCCTACAGCCATGGCAAATAGATATGCTCCTCTTGTTTTACCTGCCCAACTTGGTGCTATGCCAGTAGATTACCAAAGTAAAATAGTTCAATTTGATGGCATAGGACATTACACTGCACAACAACATGCAACAAGATAACAGATTACTTTTAGTTGCACGAAATTGATATAGATAATGTTCAGATGAGACTCTTTGCCCAAACTTTAATTGGTGATGTTAGGAAATGGTTTAGAGAATTGCATGTTAATAGTATTGATAGTTTAGAAGCATTTCACCAGCATTTTTTGAACAGATGGGAAAAGAAAAAGAATCCCCTACAAATCCTTTCAGAATATGAAAATATTAGAAGGGGACCTAATGAAACTATTCAAGATTACTGCACTAGATTTAACAGTATATATAACGCCATCCTAGTTAATCTTAGACCCCCACCTGACTTAGAATTAATAAAGTTCCCTGATGGTTTTGACACAGATATGGCATACCAACTTAGGGAAAGAAACCCCCCAACATTAGAAGAAATGCAAAGTGTAGATGTTAGTGTTGAAACTGATTTGTTAGCTAAAAGGGCTAGAGTTAGAAATGAAAAAGAGGAATTGCTAAAGATGAAGCTTCACCTTCTGACATCAAAATAGATAGTTTAGCCAAAAGTATGGAAAGAATAATGGATAGGATAGATAACATAGAGAGGAAACCCCAACGGGATAACCAATAAGCACCTCCAGTTAGAAACCCAAATTTAGAAAAAACCAAAATCAAAACATTGGGAAAAATGGACCGGATTAGAACATTAGGCCTCCTTTTCAAGAAAATTATGTAGAAACATCCCATCCTGAAGACACAAAACAAGACACACAAAAAAACTTAATGGGAATAAATGATGAGGACATTGTTTTTCTTACCCAAGATGAGCAAGAACTGCATATGCTGCAGCAATTACAAATCCAGTCTGGAGATTAATTTGATTACAAATAGGGATATGATTCTGCCATTTTTGAAGTACATAAATAGTATAATCTAATAAGAAGAAAGAATGCTGATGTCCCTGACCAAACCAATAAAATAGTGCAAAATCAACCTAAGAAAATAAAAGAAGCCCCTATTTCAAAGATCCACCAAATTATCCCTAGGCAGAACCCAAATCCTTTTGGCACCACCATTTTAGATATAATCTCTGATCAACCTTCCACTGATCAACCATCCACCTCATTTCCACCTAAGGAACCACTGGACAAAACTCAAAACACCAGGTCTAAAAATCCACATAAGGAGATCCCCAATAAAGGAAAGGAAGACAAGTCTACTCAGATTCCTGCTTCAAAAATCCAAAACCTTCAAACAAAAAAGTTTCTTCACCATTCAATCTGGGAGCAGAGATAGAAAAACTAAAGATTTTAGTTCCTTTAACAGAACTAATCAAGAATGAAACTTACAAATCACAGATAAACCAGACCTTAAACATTGCTAAAAATGAAGATTCTGTTAACTTGTTTGATGACCAACCAGAACTCATATTTGGCCCAGATGTGAATGGCAAACCATTAGAAGGAGGAGTTCCACCTTTTTACATCAGCCTTAGTATCCATGATAAAATTATACACAATGAAATGTTGGATTCTGGGGCCTCTCACAACTTAATGCCCAAATCAGTGATGGATAAATTAAACCTAGACATTACAAGGCCTTATAAAGATTTATTTTCATTTGACTCCAATTAAGTAAAGTGTCTAGGATTGATTAAAGATTTGTGTGTTACTTTAGTCCAATATCCTGCCAAAAGCATCCTTATGGATATTGTAGTTGCTGACATCCCACCAAAGTATGGCATGCTGTTATCCAGATCATGGGGAGCCAAACTTCAGGGATCCTTACAACTAGATATGTCATATGCAACAATCTCTATTTTTGGACAAGCTAAGAAACTATACCAAGAAACCTTAATGAAATACATGGTAAGTAGCCAATATTGGCCTCAAAACTTTCCCATCTACTCCATACAATCATACATTGATTCTTTTATCCTGTATAATGCTGATCAAAGACAAGAAGAAATTTCAGATAATATCAATACAAAACCAAAAGAAATTGCAGTTTTTGGACAAAATGAAACTAACCAAACTTCAGAATTTTTCAATGAACAAGATGGGAAAACTGTTGTAAGTGATGAAAAGTTTGTTGCACCAGATAATGAAAATTATGAGCATGAGATATTATGGCATCTTAAATTTGATGGGTCGGTCAATGAGTTTGGAGCAGGAGCAGGAGTGTGGATATACAATTTGGAAAATAATCACTCAGAAGGCCATGCATATAGATTGAATTTTAAATGTACTAATAATATGGCCGAGTATGAGGCATTAATTTTAGGTCTTAAGTTAGTTAGGAATCTAGGAGCTAAAAGAGTTTCTATCATGGGAGACTCTGAACTGATTATAAAATAGATTGATGCTGTATATATGACAATGGACCCTAGATTGAGTTGTTATAGAGGAACTATTGTAGAAATACTTAACACTTTCTTAGAAACCAAGCTTGCAGTAATCCCCAGAAAACACAATATGCAAGCCCATAGTTTAGCAATGTTTGCCAGCACTTGCAAATTACCCTTCCAACCTAACCATCAATACACTGGTGAATTTAGGCATAGACCGGAAATTCCAGATAATTTGAGGAATTGGAAAATATTTTCTAATAATAAACAGATAAATAAATTTTTAATTTCAGAAGAAGAGTTTGTAAATAACAATATAGATAATGATACATCCATAGATCCTGACTCTAAGAATGAGTTAGAAATAAATGAGATATAAGGTGATGAACTAGATAAATTTAACCCAACCAAATTTACTAAATCAGATATGGATAACTTAGAGAAAATTGAGATTTATGAAATAGTAAGTGAAGAAACCGAAGTAATTAATCTCAAGGATAACTTCTTACCAAAGGGATTAACCCCTCTGGAAGATTTATTTGATTCAAATGATGTTCCTAGGAAACCTAAAATGGAACCAGTAAGGTCTGATATAGAGGAATGTAATATAGGCACCAGTGAAAATCCTAAACTGATCAAACTTTCAAAATCATTACCTCCCACTGAAAAAGTAAAATACATTGAGTTTTTGAAAGAATTTCAGGATGTTTTTGCTTGGATTTATGAGGACCTCAAATCATATGACACCAACATCATCCAACACACAATCCCTATTAAAGAAAATCATCAGAAAAAACTTAGGAGGATCAATCCGATCTTATTACCTTCAATTGAAAAAGAAATTCAGAAGATGTATGATGCCAAAATAATTGCACCAATCAGGTTTTCTGATTGGGTCTCAAACTCGGTGCTAACTAGGAAGAAAACTGGTGATAGACTCTGTGTGGATCTCAGAAACCTCAACAAAGTGTCACTAAAAGACAATTACCCTCTCCCCAAAATGGATCACATTTTACAAAGGGTAGTTGGATCAACCAGAATCTCATTATTGGATGGGTTTTCTGGTTACAATCAAATTTTGGTTCATCCAGATGACCAACCCAAGACTGCCTTCACTACTCCTTGGGGCACATTCATGTATGTGAAAATTCCTTTTGGGCTAATGAATGCAGGAGCCACTTTCCAGAGGGCTATGGATATAGCCTTTGCAAAAGAAATTCATGATTTCCTTGTGATATACCTAGATGGCATCACTGTTTTTTCACAATCTGACAATCAAGATTTGGATCATCTAAGACAAGATTTTATTAAATGCAGGAAATTGGAATTTCCTTAAACCCCAAGAAGTCTTTGTTTGGGTTAGAAAAAGGAAATTTGTTAGGTCACATAATTTCAAAAGATGGTATAAGAATAGACCCTGCGAGAATGGAAGCCATCTTGAAAATACAACACCCAAGGAACATTAGAGAGTTACAAGCCTTTTTAGGAAAAATTAACTTTCTTAGGAGATTTATATCTAATCTAACAGAATTAATTAGATCACTTAACAATATGCTGAAACAATATTTGACCATAAAATGGACGGTTGAGGCTAAACAATCCTTTGAAGACATTAAACTGGCCTTAACTAAAACACATGTGTTAATCAGTCCAAAATTTGACAGAGATTTCATCTTATTTTCCTTTGCTTCTAAGCACACAATAGCTGTAGTTCTAAAGCAGAAAAATGACTAGGGCTATGAAAAACCTATTGCTTTCTTTAGCAAAGCCCTGAGAGATGCCCCCTTAAAATACAATAGAATGGAAAAATAGGCATTGGCTTTAGTCAAAGCCATTAAGGACTTTAGAGTATACATTTTATATTCTCATGTAGTAGCCTACATTCCAAATTCAGTGGTCAAAGACATACTAACTAAGGATGGTCCTGATGGCAAGAGGGGAAAGTGGATTGCTACTATTTTAGAGTATGATATAGAAATCAAACCTACCAAGTTAATCAAGGGCCAAGGTTTAGCCAAGCTCATGGTTGAATCGAGTTGTCAGGCCTTGGATATAAACTGTATTGCAGTAATAGATGATGGAGAGGAGATGGCGACTCCACTAATCAGCCAGGCCTTTATTGAATCACCATGGTATGCTGATATTATTTATGTTTTACAGAACTTACAAGCTCCTCCTAAATTATCTAGGACTAAAAGTAGGTTTTTAAAGATGAAATCCTTGAAATTTTGTATATTAGACAATGCTTTGTTTTGGAAAGACCATGAAGGTATTCTTCTTAATTTCTTATTAAAAGATGAATCTGACATATTTTTACAAGAGTTTCATGTAGGTGATTGTGGAGGACACTTTTACTAGAAGACCAGTACAGATAAAATCCTTAGAGCTAGTTTTTACTGGCCTCCCTTGTTTTCTGATGTTAAGAAATATGTGACCTCCTGTCATAAATGTCAAATTTTTGAGGGAAATAAAAAGCTTTTGCCTTTACCCCTTAGGCCAATCTCTGTCGAAATACCTTTTCAACAATGGGGTTTAGACTTCATTGGTGAAATTCACCCACCCTCCTCTGCCCAGCACAAATGGATCCTCACAGCCACAGACTATTTCACAAAATGGATAGAGGCCATACCTTCAAGGCAAGCCATAGATACTGTTATCATAACCTTCCTTGAAACCAATATTCTATCAAGATTTGGATGTCCAACTAAGCTCATTATTGATAATGCAACAACCTTTAAATCCAAAAGAATGATAGATTTCTGCAATAAGTATCATATCACCCTGGGTCATTCTACAGCCTATTACCCTCAAGGAAATGGACTGGCAGAATCCTCAAACAAAAGCCTGGTAAACATCATCAAGAAGTTACTAGAGGACAATAAGAAAACTTGGAATAAAAAGCTAGTCAATGCCTTATGGGCAGACAGATTGACTACTAAGAAATCAATTGGAACTTCTCCCTATCAGCTAGTTTATGGAATGGAAGTTGTCTTTCCATCCTCTTTGGGAGTACTAGTAATGAATATGCTTCAAGAATTGCAGGTTGAACCTAATAGTATCCAAAGAAGAATAAACCAAACTATTCACCTTCAACAAACTAGGGAAGAGGTCTATATCAGGTCTCAAGTTGTGCAAGAAAGGATTAAAAAGATTTTTGATAGGAGAACCAAGGCTGAATATTTCTACCTTGGTGACAAAGTACTCAAGTGGGATTCAAGAAGGGAAGACAAAGGTAAACATGGGAAATTTGATTTCCTATGTAAAGGCCCATATGTCATTTATGCTTTTAGAGGTAATAATGCTTTCTTCTTAAGACAAATGGATGGTATAGAAGCAGAAGGTAGACCAGTGAATGGTCAAATGCTAAAATATTACTTTGAACCTAGTTACTAATTGTCATTTCCCATTTGTACATATTCTATTTTCAAAAGTTCAGTTTGGATTGGATGGTAATTTTTGAAGTTGAAGCCCGAAGAGAGGGCCCTAAGCTTTGAAAGATCTAATGTCATAAGTATCAATAATGCAGAGGCATAGAGGAAAATTTTGCAAGGTAACATCAAAAACAATTCAAGGGCTACTGATCTACAAAGTTCTTGACATTTCACTAGAAAATGTCATCCCCAAGTGGAGCCATTGTCAGGTTCCTATACCAATAGGAGTCATAATTTTGAATGACTAAGTCTAAGCCTTGTAATATTGTACATACTTTTGCTTTCTGCAAATGTTTTCCATATTAAAAAATGTAAAGAGGGTATGTTCTAAAAGAATAATCAAATGACAAAAAAGAATAAGAAAAGGTCAAAAAAATGAAGATATATGAACCCCAAAAAAAAAAAGAGACCATGAAAGTGAGCAAGTCAAAATGCCACTATTATTTACTTGTATGCATAATAATGATTGTATGTAGCTTGTTACTCATGCCACAATCCATGATAGTCAAAATGTTTAAACTTGGCTATTTCATGTTTTGAATTTTATGTTTATGGTTAGAGAATAAAATCTGACCAAACAGTGTAATCTTGGCAGATCATTAGATAGTTAGAGTAAATAAAAGGAGCTCATCAGTTTAATTTGATTCCTTGGATGATATAAGATTAGAATTAGACAATTTACTTTGTAAAGAAAAGAAAAATATTGATAAGGGTTTGCTAGCCTAAATGCACCCAAATAAAGTGAAGAAAAAATGGTAGGGTAAGTAAATGGGTAAGTAGTAGAAAGGTTGCAAAAATATCATGTGATTACACAAAAGAACTTATGTCATTGTTTTAAATGCATCTTTTAAATATGCATAAGCAGCAAATAAAGCAAAGACAATGGTTCACATTATGGTTTATTTAACACCTCCTCATTCATTTCACCCCTTTACTTCACTAATTTCCCATAAATAAGTTCTAGTACTTAAATCCTACAAGTCAAAAAGGCTCAGAGCATTTCTCTGACTTTTGGAGGAACCGGACCCTCGGCTTGATGGCTTATGGAGAACAAGTACTACAACCCCCTTCATCAAAAATTCATCTCCCTTCATTTCCCCTCATTCCCTAATAAAATCACACTTTCCTATGGTTGACATCATTTACCTAGGAAAAGTGGGAACCCCCATGTAAATCCCTTTTCACTCAAAAACCCACGAAAAAAATTTTATCCTAAGTATTGAAGGTATGAAAAGCGCGCAAACGTGATACTCCTCCTATTTACTTAGAAAAAACCCACTCTACCCTTTATATTTCATATTAATTTCTAATATTATTATGTAAATTCCCCGAAATCCCATTATCCCGTATTAAATTAAATCCCTATATAAAGTACCCCAACCTTTGGTTTTAATAAAAAATAATAGAAATTCCCCATACCCTGATATAACCTTACTTAGTTTACCTTACTAGAAGATGAAGAAAGAGCCATGAGCATCCTTCCAATCATGCAGACTCCTCAGAATGAGGAGAAAAATCCAAAAAGAAACAGAGAGGGAGCTTCCACTTCAGGAATGGACACCTCTAATCTGCAGCAGGAAACAAGTCACAACAAGAGGCAAAGGCTCAATCCGGCCTCTAAACAGGAATATATAGAAGGATCATCACAGGTAACCAACACAAAGGTAGAAAGAAGTAGGCCCACAACTCCATCTGAAGACATACAAGAGCCTTCCACATCACAGACTCAGATGTTGGAAAGTCAGCTTAGTGTGGAAGTGTCTTCCTTCAGTAGGCCTACTGATAAAGACCAAGACATAAAGGATAGGTATAAAGAAATCAAAATGAGGACTAAGAAACTCAAATCCCAAACATATTCTCAATACCTAAAGCTCACTCCCACAAATCAAACAAGGTTGATGTCAACCTTTGACATCAAGGAGGGAAAGTTGCAGATGTTCTTTATCAAACCTACGATAGAGAAGCCCAAAACATCATCTGATTTCAAGAGGGTTGACTTTGAAGTATTGGAAAGGGATATTCATCCCATAGACCACATATAACTGCATAAATAGGCTGGAGAGATGATATACTCCACCCTTACAGGCAAAGCCATAGCTTCCCATCAGCTACAAAACTCATTAAACAACATTTCAGCACAGTTTCAGTTGGAGAAGGCCTCCTCACAGGCCAAGGATACGAGGATTAAGTCTTTGGAAGACTTGGTTATTGAGTTGGGACATGACCCCAAAGATATAAAAGCTATTGAGCAGCTAATAAAGAAGAAGAACGATGATATTGCTGCACTGAAGAATCAATTGAAGATGCCTCAGCTGCAACATCCTCAAACACTTGAAGTCATAGAGAGGCAAACCAAACATGAAGAGTTGATGGACTTGGTCCTAAAACTCAATGATCAACTAAGAGAGACAGAGAAAGGATTGGATAGCTTGATCCAATTAAAATAAACTGACATTGCCACAACTTCTACAAATGTCATCCCTACAATATCTACAACAGTCCCTTCTACACTGGTAGCTTCACTAGCACCTACAGCTCCACCTGCCACAGCGTTGCTAGTTACAACAGAGTATACAATAGCAGGTGCATCATGAGAAAAAGCAGTAGAATTAGTTAGAGCCATGGGAGAGATGTCAATTCAGGATAAATAAATGAACATAATAAAGGAAAAGGTGGCAAGTTTAGAGACTGACTACAAACTTGCCCAAATTATGCAAAAGGAAGAGGCACAAAAGGCCAGCAGAATGAGTGAAAGAGTCAGAGCTATGGAGAAAGTCTTGACATTAAAGAAACCCCTTGGGCAAGCCAAGGAACTGTTATGGGCCAATATCATTGACTCTGTCAAGGATATTTGGCCATCTATTCAATTTTTGTTTAGCAGATAGAACTGATAAAGATAGCTACAGTAGCTATTCAGAAAGTCAAGGAGGAATTGGGTGACATGCCTGAGGATGCCAATAGACTCCTCCACTTCCTTAACAACAAAAATAGATATGAGCTTCAGGATCTAAATATAGAATACATGACTGAAACCATTTTGGAAATAAGAAGGTCCTTTCCAAGAGAAACCTAATGCTGAACTTAGAAGAAAAGTGCCACAACATGCAGGTGGCCATTGATAGATTCATGGCAAAATTCCAAATTTTGAGGGAGAAAGGATTGCCCAGTCCATTGGTCATTAATGACAAACTTATGACACAACTGGACTATGATAATAGACTCAGGCAGTTGGCTAAAGAACAAGCTAGCACTTCATCTATAAAAGCATTGCCAACAGGCAAAGTTTTGTATAACACCTTCGAGAACTTGTTTTTTCTCCAGCGTGAGACTAAACACTTATTCATCACTAAGCCCAATTTTTCCAAGTATACCGAAGCTGATGAGATATATAGGTGGATGATGAATGTCAAATTACCTGATGTAAAATGGTGGGAAACAATGACTGAATTACTGTGAGAAATTTACAGTAAAAATTCACTACACAGTAAAAATAGAGCAGCCAAGTAAACAGATGAAAACAGAACAACATGGTTAAAGAGTATCAGGGTCAAAGAGTACTAGGTGACAGATACAAGTTGAAGAAGATTCAAATGTAAAATACCATAATTGCAAGCCAGCATAAAGGGCTACAAATCCAACCATAAAAGCTAGCAGTACCACATAAAAAGGGACAACATTAAACAATTCAATAAGTGCCTCTATCTTCTTGCAAGAAGATATTTGTATTTCCTAGATTAAATTTCAAGTTAGTTTGAGATATTTTGTAATAATGTTTGTATAAATACTTCACAATTCGAAGTATGTAGGGTGGATTCTTATACATTTCTATAGACTTTTTTGATCAAAAGACTGTAAGCTATTGTATCAGTGTTTGGACCAGCAAGCTGGATTAATGAATAAAGATAAGACATTTCATTGGATTCTTGTGTAGAGCGAAGTACAGACAAGTATTTTCTCTTGTGTTGTTATCTTTCTTTAAAAGTTTTTCCACAATCTTTAATGTATTTGAAATCTAAATGCTATAATATGGAATGATATCTCAGAATTTGCTTCATTGCACTATGTTTTAACTATTATGCATTTTAATGTTTTCTGCTAATTATCTAAGTTAAGGAATTCTTGATTGCTCCTTAGTTTAGGTAGTCTCCCTGTAATCTATAGAAAAGGATTCTTAATTGCCCTCTTCTCATGATTATCCTCTGTTCCTCATTTTAATCTTGGTCTAATAATTTTTAAGTGCTCTCTCACCTTGGTCAAGATAATTTCACCCATTCGGCCCAAAGACCTACACTTTACTCTGCTAGCTTGCCCTTTGAACACTCCCTTTAGTGAGTTAACTCCAGTTCTGTTGCCCTTCTTTAACTCCATAGCCCAATGGTCCAAAGACATCAGTCTATCCATCTGTTTTAAGGATTCCACCATCCAACCATTCAATACAAATCAAAACCCCTTGAACCTTCGGAACTAGCCTAAAATTCTAGCAAACAAAGCTAAATCCATATAGAGAGAGCCCTCTCTAAGCCATAGGTTGGCTAGAGCCTATGATTAAAAGTTGGTTTTTGGTTACCTCGGTCTTTTCCTTCTTCTGATAACTTCTAGGGAAAATTTCTGAGTGCTAACACTACCCAAATTTTTGGGTGGTGTTGTAGTAGCTACAATAATTGGTGAACCACTGGTAGAATTCATTATCTATGTCAACACCCTTGTAGCTGTCCAAGCACGCACAATGATGCAAGGGAATATGAACAGATGCTATGGGTACCTCTTGCGTTGCCTCGACCTTTATAGTTATGCCTTCCCTTCACGTCTCAACTAGATCTTGCCAGTCAGTAAACACCCAATTAAAGTTCACACGTGCTGGTAGTTGATGATGATGTGAAGAACGTGTTAGAGGGCTTATTGTATTCAGAATTTTAAAAGTAAGTTTTTGGTGTTGTTCCACTGCGAGCGGGCCTGGACATTACCCTGGTGGAGTCACTCCAAGAAATCAAAAATGTTTCTTCGCTGCTAGTGAGCCTGGTTAGTACCCCGGCGGAGTCGTTTCATTACCTCTCTGTGCAGGAAGCCTTGGTTAGTACCTCGGTGGAGTCGTTGCATTACCTCTCTGTGTAGGAAGCCTTTCTCGATCCTTTACCCTTTACTTGGTTTCATTTTTTTTTATGTGTGCATTTGCAATTATTTTTGGGTGTTCATTGTGCTAGGGCAGATAAGGGATCATGACTTATTTTACGAGCAAGATAGGTTGTTTCTTGTTTGACAGAAACTAAGAGATATTCTGATTTAGGTTTTCCCTTATGCCAAGCTTCCACATCTCATTTCTAGTTAGCAAGTGAACAATGAACACAAGTCATTGAAACAATCAAGACCATATTGAGCATGAGTTTCAAGTTATGGGTATAGGTCATTTAAACTGATTAGATTTCCCCATGAGAAATATGTTCTTATTTCCCTTGTTAATAAATTAGACTCGAAGGAGATATCTCCAGGATGAAACTTTGATGACTGGTTCCAAGAGAGGCTACTCATCAGTGTGACCATCACAACTTCACACCATCATTAGGGCTAGGGTTTCGGTCCTACGGTTAAGGTGACCAGGAAACTCTCCGAGGGCTTTCAGACAGGTGTGAAGAGGACAAAACAATGCACTTTGGAGTGAGAGAAAAAGGTGTGAGAAATATATTCATAGAACCAAAGGTTTGAAAACTTCAGGTTCATGAAGGCTCATGTAGTGACATGGAACATGGAGAAAATTTCCAGGCTAGGTCAAAGGTGTGTGTGTGCCAAGAGAGAAGGAAAGTGTATGATGCAATGCAACGAACAAAGCTAATGACGCAATGTAATGCTATGTGTCGAAGATATCAAACAATTGGAATTAAAGGACCAATGCAATGCATATGCAGAGATTTCATGAATGCCATGCAATAATAAACAAATGCAAGGACATGAGTGCAAAAATAACAAGTAGGGAACTAACTACCAACAATAGAGAAAATGAAGCATGAAAAATTTAAATCATAAAGCAAACTCTAATCAGCGAACTAATAAGCAAAACTAAAACCTAACTAGTCTAAAACCCTAAATCCTAATTTAACCAAAGCATAGGTCAGGTTATGTGAAATCAAACTTCCAATGCAGCCACCATTGCAATTCCCAACCTGCAAAAACAAAGATGACAACAATTAGAATTTGTGGAAAGAGTTGTGCAAAACATAACATGCTTACCTATAAAGCATGCACAACAAAAAGAACATCTCGTCCACCTATAGGGAAATGTATCAAAGAAGACCTTTCAATGCGAACTGTAACCCAATCTTGGTAAACTGAACCACAAGCATGAAATTTATAGTCATCCAGCCATAACATACATCTGCTTATGCTTAACCCTAAATCCAATGCAAGTAAGGAAAGATGTTGGTGGGTAGTAAAGGAATCTTCCAGATTAATCCAATCAACAACCATATCATGATGTAGAGGATGATCAACTTGATAACCCTGAAAATAGGGGCCTTTATCAGGTGTCACCGAGATCCCTGAGGATTCAAACATAGAAACCCTAATTTTAGAAACCCTAGTTTGAAAATGTTCATAGACTTCATCAAGGACGTGAGGACCTGATGTAACCATCAACGGAAGCTGAAGAGCCTCATCGTCCTGACAAATCTCTACACCTTCAAATGACACACCATCAAACGACAGTGGCTTTTTATGTGACTGCATATTGTTATCGTTGGTTGTGACTAGACAATTATTAGTGAGGACATTATGGATTGGATCCAATGTTTGAAAATTGATAAATCGACAGCTCGATAGATCATATTCCTTAGATTCCCAAAAATGCACTAAATCAACTGAAAGAGTTTCAGGTAGAGGGGAGGTCAGGAGATTTGCCCCTTCCCCTATAGGAGATTGTAAGACATCATTTAATTGTGTATGATGATAGATTGTATTGGCTAGGAGACAATAAAAATGATTCAAGACAATGGCCAGAGCACTCCCTTCAGTAAACAAATTAGCATATAGAGGTTGATGAACATCAGTTGAAAGGTGATGGAATGATTTTCTTAGAGATACACTACTTGAATCAGAGGGTTTACAATATGAGATCGCATCTGGTGAGATGATGCTATGAGGAGCATGATGTGCAAAAACCCTAATTTCAGAAACCCTAATTCGACTTGGTTCAGGGGTCTCATAAGGAACGTGAGAAACTGACATAACCATCAACGGAAGTTGAAGTGCCTCAACTTCCCGATGAGTCCCTAAACATTCAAAAGGTGGGTCAAAAAATTATGGTGGCTTCGTAGGATCAATAGACAGATACATAGGATAATGACCAAAGGCATGAGCGAAGACATTTACGGTAAAATGAGAATCGATGAAACCACCAGTTTGATCAAGTTGGGTATCTGGTACATAAGGCTCTTCTTGGCTTGGGGGTGAAAAGGGATTAATGAGGGAACCAGCTTGAGCTAGACAAGGTGCAAGGCCCTCTTATTCACTTGTTAAAGATTTCGAGTGGAAAAGATCAGGCGTAAGGGATTTAGACTCTGCATCCCTTGACTGTGAAACCTCACCCCCATGCACATGATTGCAATCAATGCGAGCAAGATAAATATATGAATGATTTGAAGGAACTTCCAGTGCAGTAGACCCATGGACTAATTCAGGGTAGAATGGATGCATAAGATCATATGAAGGAGCACCGATCGAGCTCGAACTCACATCCTGCCCATTTATGTTTGCCAAAGAGAAAGACGGATTTACAGGCCTAATGTGTTCCATGGATTTAATAAGATAGTCAATGTTACTTGAGACAAGACCAAATCCATCATGCACAGGTGAATGAGATCTTGGATATAGTGCAACGTATGTTGAATGGACTCAATGAAGAGATGCTATGTAATTTTTCAGATTCAAGATCCAAAGTATGTACAAGGGATTTAGAGGCGAGACCTTCAGATCCACTTCCCAACAAGCACTGTTCATCGTTTGAACCATCTATGACCATAATATTATTATGTAACAAGTCAAGAGGAGGATGATAAATCCCGCAAATAGTAATCTCTTCCTCAGGGGGGTTGAGGTTGTTCCAGATTCAGAGAGATAGTAAAAACAAAATTATGGGTAGAATCTGGACACTTTGTAATTTGCAAATTATGATGATACTCATGCGAAACAGGAATTGTTTCTAATTGAAAATTTTGTAAAAAAATGAGAACCAATCATTGAAAATTTATATTCAAATACACCCAGTCGACATCACTTTCAAGAAATTCAAAACAAAGATGCACATATCTAAAAGAAAAATCCTCTAAAGATTCCTCAGGTTTCATCCTAAGCTCATTTATCCTCTTTAACACATCTTGAAAATCGTACCTATCAAATGCTTGTTGGAGCTTACCGATGAGTTGCTCGAACGAATCAATGGACACTACCACAAATGTGTGGCACCATTGCTTGGCGCGACCTTCAAGGGTGAGGGAGAAAAACACACAAACGTACTCTTGATCATCAATCTCAAAAGATTCACAAAATTCGAGGAAATCAGAAATGTGCTTGGTTAAAGGTGTTCCTTCCTCACCATCAAACTTTAACTGAGACAAGTGATGGAGCTGCTCTTGGGTGATGGAAAATAAAAAAATATACAAACCAGATAAACACTCCAGGATCAAGATCTTGGTCGGAGCCATTAACACATATGAGACTAAACTGCAGGCTCCAAGGGTTCAGCTTGTCATATGGCCCTCCTTCTAGTGCCAATTTGTTGACGGGCCAAAATGTACCGCCAATGAGTAAGGGGTCTCCTCGATGTGAAGTCCCAATTAGACCTCACACCATTTGGGATAGGAGCCCCATCCAGTATGTGGGCCTGACTACCACCATGAATTTTTTCTTCTCTTGGTTATCAAATGAGAAGATGCCAGAGTGGGGCAAGAATGAAGTGCTCAAACGGTGAAACAAAATCAGCCCAAGATTCACAAATTGAAGAAAGAGGTGCAAACAAGTCACAACAACGATAAGAAGAGATAAACAATGAGAGGTATTAGTGAGCTAAAACCCCATAGGACATAATAACAGGAACATGCAAGAGGTCAATTGCAAAGTAGTTCACAATAGGTTATTGACATGTTAAGGGACAAGTAAACACAGATTTAGAAGCGAAACATAAATGCAACCACTATGTATCATTACATAATATCTCGTGTATACGCAAGCACACATATAAATATGGTGAGGTACCAGGCAGCTAATACAACCACCATGAGTAAGCATGGGAATCAGTGCAAAAGGTAAAAGAAAACATCTTATTAATATTGCTGAAATGTCAAATAGATATCATGCAAGTGGTCAATACCCAATAGTGGAACATGGGCTGTTCATACCGTCGCCCGATGCCACAACACTAAACCCACTACAGATCCACTCTACTAGATACCCAAAGCTGAGTGACCCTAGCTCTCAAGCATACATCAGCTATCTATCTCTACCTCAACTCAAGTGCTAAAAGTCAATTAGAATGAGGCCAAAGGGAACATTTATAGAGATGAGGTGATTGCTCACCTACCGTGACCCTTGGCCTCCATTATGACCTTTCGGCTACCTTCATGACTCTTGAGATTACCCACTTCTTCCTCAGGCCACAATGATTATTACATGCTTAGATCAAACCTAACATAGTGGCTGATATAATGGTGGGAGATATTTACATCATGGTGAAAGAGATAGAGAGAAAGATGTGGAAGGTTATTCAAAACCCTAGAATGCTTAGTGCCCAAATCTCACAATGATGCTAATGCTTGGTCCCGAAATCGATTTGTTTCCTTGCCACTATCCCTAACTTGCCTTCATCTATCTTCTGGTGGTGCACCTTCAAGTTTATTGCATGTTTCTTGGAACCTGGAAAAGAGCAGCTTGCTTGCTGAAAGGAAACCCTAGTGCTGGATCTCATTGTTGACATTGTTGTGAAACCATGAAAACATGGATTGTGGGATTTCCTGTCATTGTGCCTTGCTTAAATCCAATCACCTGTGGTTGTTGTGTTCTATATTGAAACCCTTGGTCATGTGGCTTCTGCAAAAACCCTGGTTCCCTTCTTCCAGGTCACATTCCTGCTTTCTTCCGTGATCTGCAAGAAAACACATCATATTATCCACGTACACATTGCAAACACAAGGTCACTTAACATGTGTCAAATCAATAAACATAAGAAACAACTATTATTGAAAATAATAGATTCCCATAACAACATTTAAGACAGAAATGAAAAGAACTTATAGCCCTAAAACATTTATGTAAAGATTCGTTTTTCGAGTCTTCTTCGACCCCTAGGAAACATTTCAACTTCCAGCCTTGAGGAACCATTCTCATGCATGAGTATCATATCATGTGGCTATCCATATATGTTAGCTAATGTTGAATTTGACATTTCGGGACTGCGCATTGGTATAGTGCATTCCTCTTACTCTTGTTTCCTTGTTGACTGAACCAGAAGGATTTTCTTTCTGCTCAAATGTAGCAAAACATCCTACGACCAGTTGCATGCAAGGACTGCCACTTAGGAGATCTCATAGTGGTCTTATAATGGAGGCAGCACCTGCAGCTGGGACATTAGGTCTTCACAATGTGATGGGCGACTATGAGTGAGAGCGTGACTTTTTGGAGGTCGCACAGTCACAATTCTGGGCAGGTCGCACACCTTGGGGGCTTTCTTGAGGAGTAAAAATGTGATCCAGCGACTAAGAGTTGGAATGTGACTTAGTGATGGTCACACAGTTGCAACAAATCTGGTCTCACTTCTGGCTGAGATCCTAAGCTGCGACCTAGAGACTAACAAACTCTCTTAAAATAATGCGATTGATTTTAGAACTCGGTGATGGTGTCTTTCTACTTGCAGATCTTCCACTCAAATTGACATAGATTGTATATATATTGGCGAGGATCCAATGAGGTGTGAAAGAATGCTAGATTTAGCAGTCTTCATTAATTGATCAGAGGTTTGATTCTATATTTCATCGACTACTGGTGAAGTCGCAAGGTCGCACTGTAATGACAAATCGCACCTTTGGCGGCTCATGGACTGTGATGTTGCGACTTTGGTCGGGGTGTGACTTCGCAGGGGTCACATTCCCTGGCTACTGTTAGGATCTGATTGTGCGACCTACGAGCATGAAAAAGAAGGTTGTGACTTATGGGTTTTAACAAATGACATCGATTCTGACACAGAAAAAGCCGCATCTACCCACATTATAAAAATAAAATTGCATGTCACACTATGTCTTAAGAATTTTAATATTCCTGCCCAGTAAAACCTTCATAAACCAAGGTTTAATGCTCCCTCAATAAAATCTATGCAGAAACGTTTTATTTAACTATCCAAAGTTTGGACCTTTATAAACCTTTGAGAAGAACCTTCATAATCTTTGGTTAATTATTATTACCCACGCATATTAACCACACTATGGATTTTAGAATTTGGTTAAAACTCAACTTAAAACATAATACCTTAACCCCGCTTATTTCTATTATAATTTCCGTATAATAGAAATATTTCATAACCCACACTTAAACCTTACCTTTCCTCCATTCCACAAACCTTTGCGCATATATTGATGCTCTCTTTAGCGCATTAAATCTTCACCGTTGATCTGTCTCACTCGACCCAACAGATATCGTGTCGTCCGCTCACCAACTAACCCAGACAGTCTTCACCGTCGATGTGACCCAACCAATCAAACGGCTATCGCGCAATCTCGTGCAGATACTTGCATGACCGATATCAGGTTAAGAGCGTGCGAGAAAAGTGGTTTTCCTTTTCCATCGTGTGTTATGTGTCAACCGCTCAGGTTAATCACGTGAAATTGTAGAATAGCATTTATCACTTTGAGACCGCATGAGATACTGCTTACCACCTACAAAGACCCCTCCATTATTCTGCACGTTTTCCACCCTTCTATTGACATGTGCCTTGCTGTGATCCATCCATCTATTAACTTAATCTCCTGCGATAAGATCTCTGCCGCTCATCTTCCATTAATCCTATTTGTTGATCTGACTGATCCAATGGTTCCTGTGCACCATTGCTTCATTATTTCTTCCTTTCATTGAACTTTTTTTTGTGTATTATTTAAACGCTACCACTCCTGAGCTTTGATTTGGTTATTCAATCAGACTCCAACATTGTCTGATCATCGCAATACTCCTCTTATCACTGTCCTCTCTCTCGGATTCTTTTTGAATTCGCTGCACACATGTTATGCAGAATTACTCTAATCCACATACAATTTATAATTCAATTACTCAATCCACACTTGCACAGTTTAGAATTAAAATCTATGTGTATATATAAACAAATAATTACATAATGAGTCTCTCTCTCTCTCCCTGGCCTAATTTTCTAATCAGTGGCCTTTTCCTTTCCTACCCATAGGCTTACAGTCAAACCCTATCTAATCTTTGAACTCTAATTCCCTAACTCGTTAACTCTCTAACTAACTAACTCTCTCTATGCCTTTTAGGCTTACATTTATACAAAAGGTTCTATAACCCATTTCGGTTCAGATCCTTAATCTTTTGAACTAAATCCTGAATATCCTCTAAGTCCACTTTTGACTCAACTAATCCCTAAGGATCCTCTCTAGTTCCACAAACCATGAAACCAATTCCTAATCTAAGATTTACAATTAATTCCCAAATCTCTCAATCTCTCAACTATCCTAATTCTCTCATGTTCTCCAACATTCAAGAACATTTACAAATATGCCTCACAATACTTAATTAAATCCTATTCTTAATATCTCTCATAAAATTACTTAAAAACATTAAAATTACATTAATTTAATACTTAGGAAACCAACTTCCTTGAAAACACAAGACCCCCTAAGTCAACTAAAATACAATGAAATTTCTGAGCTGGATGCTCCTGCATCAGACTCCCAAGGTTAAAATAATCATGATCTCTAGATCATGTGTTCTCATATGTTGATAGAAAACCTCCAGGGTCCCAAACTTTAGTTTGTAGTTGTCTGAATGCTCTGTTCCTTTGTTGTTGTTGTATGTTTTTTGTCTTCTGTTTCATCTTCCTCTCCTTGTCAATCAGGTTCAAATTCTGACTGATCACTCTTCCTATTGCTGTCAATCTCCTCCATCTGGAATGCTTCATCATTAATTTCCATAACTCTTCAATCTCTATCTCCAGCACATCCTTGGGTTGGTACATACTCTGCCATTTTTTGTTGTACTCTGTCCACTCATCTTCAAACTGTTGTTCATTATCCTCTCTTTGAAGTTGTTAGATTCTTACTACCGCCATTTCATCCTTACCCTCTTGTGACTTTCCAAACAACCGTTGTTCAATATCTATAAATTTAATTTCAAAAAATAAATGGTCCTCCAATTCCCCTTGTACTTGATTCCTCTCAAATATTGGGAGGGTTATGTTAACTACATATAAACAGGTCATTGAATCATAACATGTTTAAAATGCGGTTAAAAGGTTCTCAATGCCTTTTATTTTAATGATTTTTTAGGGTCCTCTCTTATATTTTGCATTAACAACCCATTTCATCGCAACTCATATGGGCTATATGACCTTTTGGATATGCTCAAGGCACTGCTCCGACTTGGCATCTAAACACCCTGGTTGGGCTCAAATCATTTCCTTTGTGGATGTCGTCTCCTTATTGGATAAGCCTTTGCCTTTGAAATGTGAGCCTTTATACCGTCTTAATGCAATGAATTCAAACTCAATTCCTATTTTGTGAGGATAACATCGATATGTTCCCTTACCTGCTTGGACTACGACCTCATCCCTACCTTTTGTGTGCGTTATTGGCACCTAGGAACTATGTGGATAAATTTTGCAAATATGGGCTTATGGGCCTTTGCTACGGTGCCTTGCTGCATGTTTTGACAATAGTTCCCTTTCAAAGACCCTTTAATGTATTAAATGTGCTCTTTGGCAGTGCATTTCATTCCTTTTATTATGGCTTGGAACCTGTCTTCATTGATGATTGAAGGAAACACTAGGTCAAGAAAATGAGCAGGTCGCAACCAGGACACTTTGGCTAGCGAAGTAGTTGTTGGGACAAAGAATCAAAACCTAAATTTACGTTGAGACTTGTATCATGAAAAATGTGATTATCAAGGATTCGTGTGTAATGATAATGGCATGTGTTCCATGAACACTGTCATCGCATTGGCTTTCCAAAATTGTATGCCGTATATGCCAACCTCATGGGCTTCATTATTCGCCTCCTTGGAAACCTTCTTTTTCCAAAGCATGCGTGTTGTTGTATATGTGTGGGGTTATGTATGATATCATTGCTCCATAAACCCTACACATTTGTAAATAACAAAAATAAGCCGCCTACACTTAAATAAGGCAATGATTTTGTCAGTCAAATATTTAAACATTAGATGTCCAATAATGCAAATGTGTATTCTTAATAGAAAATGTAAGCACTGTGGGTGTCCCTAAGACCTTTGGAATCATCATATTCAAAACATTTGTTGGGATCACAATTTTGCAGACCTGAATGACTTGGAACCAAAGCTTACAGGTGCTTAGTGAAAAGCATCTTCGAGGATGAGGCATTACAAGATCATTTAGGGTTTACCAAGTGTGTGGGAAAATCACACCTACCTAAACCTTAATGTAATTTAGAGGAAACCCTGCTCATCAATCTCATGATATCTCTCCCTATGCAATGTCAGTAGGGCTTATGGGGCTTGGGGGTCATGTGAGGACTCTAAATACTTATCAAATAAACTGCCCACAAAAACAAATTCATCAATGCGGTATGCATTACCTAAGTGGGGGTGTCAAAAAGGGTTTCATAGGAAGGGTTGCGGGGAGAGTAACCGGTTGAAGGTCTTATCGAAAAGCCTAGCAGCCTAGGGCAAGTAGTGGGTTACCCAAAATTTGAGGTACCACCTATTAGGTTCCTATACCAATAGGAGTCATAATTTTGCATGACTAAGGTTAAACCTGTAATATTGTACATACTTTTTCTTTCTACAAATGTTTTCCATATTAAAAAATGTAAAGAGGGTATGTCCTAAAAGAATAATCAAAGGACAAAAAAGAATAAGAAAAGGTCAAAAAAAGAAGATATATGAACCCCAAAAAAACAAAAAGAGACCATGAAAGTGAGCAAGTCAAAATGCCACTACTATTTACTTTTATGCATAATAATGATTGTGTGCAGCTTGTTACTCATGCCACAATCCATGATAGTCAAAATGTTTAAACTTGGCTATTTCATGTTTTGAATTTTATGTTTATAGTTAGAGAATAAAATCTGACCAAACAGTGTAATCTTGGCAGATCATTAGATAGGTAGAGTAAATAAAAGGAGCTCATCAGTTTAATCTGAGCCCTTGGATGATATAAGGTTAGAATTAGATAGTTTACTTTGTAAAGAAAACAAAAGGATTGATAAGGGATTGATTCAGGTCATGATTTTGCAGACCTGAATGACTTGGAACCAAATCTTACATGTGCTTAGTGAAAAACATCTGCGAGGATGAGGCATTACAAGATCATTTACGGTTTACCAAGTGTGTGGGAAGATCACACCTACCTAAACCTTAATGTAATTTAGAGGAAACTATGCTCGTCAATCTCATGATATCTCTCCCTATGCAATGTCAGTAGGGCTTATGAGGCTTGGGGGGTGTTAGCGCTTGAAATTTCACCTCAGGCTGAGAAAGGTAAACTCCAAGGCAACATCAAACCACTTAGCCTCGTAGCTAGCCCTACGGGGCAGGAGAGGGCTCTCTCCGGTCTATCTCAGTAAAGATCTTCAATAGGCGAGATGACCAATAGGAAAACACTGATTTTAGGCTAGTAAACTGATCAAGAGGTTTAATTTGGGATTTTTAAAGTTTTGGTGGAAAATTGGGGAATGGCAATTTCGGGTGCGGGGATTGGACACAGTTTTCGCAGGGAGTTCTTTGGGGCGAGGTAGGAAACAGTATTGATGCCTTTGATAGAGATGGATGGATGAGAATCACTGGTGAGGAGTTAAGGAGAGCAAGCAATAACCTTGAATTCCCCTTAAACAGTTGAAAACATTGATATTAAGAAAACTTAAAAGCAAAGCATGACAGTCATGAATTCTACTTTAACACTTCATTTGCCAAAAATTGCAGAGACACAGTGAATAATACAATAAGAGCTTCTCCCTCAAGAGTTCAACCATGAAAATGAGCAAGAAAGTACATAATATAGATCATCTAAAATCTTTCCCTGCCTCTAGGGGTCGAGCTCACTATCCTAGGAGCTGTTTCAACCAATTCTAAACTAAGCACTGAAAACTAGGCAGTCAAAACAACTTGCCTCTATAAACTAGGAAACCAATTCATTCATTTAATTTTCACCTATCTCATGAATGAATCTTCCAGAAGAGATACATAAGTGTAAAAGTGTCATAAATTTACATCATTTACAACAAGTAGAATAAAAATCAACTCCAAAAAGTCAAACACAGTCAAAACTACGTTTTGCTAAGCTGTAGGTTGAAATCCTGAGCAATTTGCCTGACGGGTCGCGCGCCAAATCCTGACGGGTCACGCGCCTTTGAGAGCACTTTTGGGGCACTTTCAGGTGTCCAAATGAGGCAAGAGTAGGCTTGTTGGAAAGGTCTGTGAGTCTACTTTCCAACCCAACTGGAATTTCTGAATTTGGTTGTCATTTACCCCTCCAAAATTGCAATCTCCCAAGACTGCTTTCTGTGTGTCAAAAATGTGGCAGAAAGTCATTTTTTGCTTGTTTTTTGACTTTCTGGAGGCCCAAAACTTCATAAAATCTCTTGGCAATGGGTGAGCATGTGTAACTTTTCATGACAATTCCAGAAATGCTGAGTTTTCCCGGAACGGAGTAGCCAAATGAAAGGGTCGCGCGGGGGGTGAGACCCGTCAAGCGGAAAAACCTGTTTTTTGCCTTAAAAACCAAAAATCACCCAAAATGCTCAAAATTTCTTGGAGTTTGTGCTGGGGCTGAGCTATTTAGTGCCATGCTCCTTCAAGGAAGCTTCGTCCAAGATATGGAGGGGATCGGGTCTTTTTCTCCGTTGTTGTGCTTTGGCCAACCACCTTTGGAGCACTTTCATCTTCGCCTTGCACACGTGCATCCGTGCCCAATAATGGTTCTTCATGTTCCGGAGCAGGCTCAACTTCTGGTGTTGACTCACGGTCATCACTTTGCTCATAGTCGGTTTTGGTTTCTGACATGGTTTCAGGGGCAAAGTGGTTGAAATGTACTGCTGCTTCTGCTTTGAAATCTGTTGTTTTAACTGTTTTGAAACGCTGTTTCAAGGGGACAAGGAGCACAAGGGAAATGTTAGGGAAGGGATGTTTTACAGGGAAATTGGGAATAATAATGAAACAGGGATTTAGGGGAAAATCATTTCAAAATCATTGCATATACATCATTATACAAATTTATTTACATGGATATTATGAGAGGTAGGGTTTGGGTTTGATTTTTATTTCTTAGGGAAAAGGGGTAGAGTTTAGGTTTCTTTCACAAATTTGGAAGGGAAATTTACATGGAATGGCAAGGAATAAGAAATGGGAAATGGGGAGAAAATGATAACAAGGGGATACCTTAAAACAGCATATAAACCCTAGCCATTTTTACAATTTTAAACCAAAGCAGAGTGGAGCTTTTCATTTGCAAATGAAGGCCTTTGAGAATGCAATCATGATTTCCTTTAACCATGGCAAGCAAGAATTGTTTAAGATTGAGGGCCTACCTTACGAAGTTTGGCGATTTGTGGCTCCTTGGTGAATTTGCAGGCGGTTTTACAAAGAGGGCACTGACGGGTCGCGCGCCTCACCCAACGGGTCGCGCGCCTCTGACGGGTCACGCCCGTTATAATTTTGCACTGGCGGAGGGCGCTCAACGGGTCGCGCGCCTGGTTCAACGGGTCGCGCGCCTGTCCAGCTCACAAATTTCGCCCAATCTCTCTTACAATCACTTGCTCTATGACTTAGATGTAGAATGAGGCTCGATGGAGGGAGATTGGGGCTTTTATAGCCTTGTTTGAATTAATTTCATATCATAACCCACTTTATAATGTTTTTCCATGACACTTTATAAACTTGACTTTTTTGGTTTCCTTTTGTCCTGAAATTGATTGATTTGATGCTTTTATTTGATAATTTTTGCAGGGATAGCATCCGAGGGATCTTGACAAGGGAGCCAGGGTTACATGCTGTCCTTTGAATCATTTTGAATTTTTACAATTTTTACAAAATTTTGAGAAATGACCTTGGCTTTAAAAACAGGGTTTTTAAATCCAAGGTGAAAATTAACTGTACAAGATAGAATCTTTCGAAGAAATACTTTGAAAATCATCCCTCTGGCTTGCTGGGCACTTATTGACCTTCAGAGACATAACCTTGAAGACAAATTTGACCTCAACCCTAGACCTAAAAATTTTGACCTAAAGACAAAGACAAGTAACCTTGAACAGTTTAATGACTTGAAACAACTTGATCCAGCAGTGCCAAGAGGGGAATAAAGACACCAGCTCCTCCATCAGGGTTATGGCATGCCTAATGGAATGCAATAAGATGACACTGATGAGACACCTACTTATGCAAATGCAAAGAGCTTTGATCGCTGATGGAGGGCTACTAGACCGACTCTAACAGGGGGCACGTGAGGACTCTAGCGCCTTATCAGAGAAACTGCCCACAAAAACAAATTCATCGATGTGGTATGCATTTCCTAAGTGGGGCCGTCAAAAAAGGTTTCATAGGAAGGGTTGCGGGGAGAGTAACCGGTTGAAGGTCTTATCGAAAACCCTAGCAGCCTAGGGCAAGAAGTGGGGTACCACCCAAATTTTTGGGTGGTGTTGTAGTGGCTACAACATCTCCATATTCATGTTTGGGATCTGTTTTTATTCTCAGGAGACAGTTCCTCGCTATGGGGAACCTGTGCCCGAGACTGTTGGTACCATTTCATTGCCATCCTTTTCTTCTAGAAATCCATCATTTGTCTATCTTTTTCTCCCATAAACCCCTCATAGTCCATTGAAATTGATTAATCAAAGCCTTATAGTTGTTAATTTACATTAAATTTAATTTGTGAATTTTTATGTTAAAAATTAGGAATTTTCAACAAAAAATTACAGGATGTCATGACTTCCTATAAATGGTTTATTATGTGACACGTGGCATGGCAGGAAAATAAAAAAAAAGGATAGGAACGTGATCTGGAATGTACATACATGGTGAAAGATCTATTCAACAGCGAATCTAAAGCTCCTGGATACATGGTCAATGCTGGTCAAACCCATCCTTTTTGGTCACAAAGGCAGCAAAAAGCCAAAGTTTCCCAAACTGATTTCGTTTTGCTTTGGAAATGAATTAAGATTAGAAAAGACAAAAATCACTCTTTTGTAAAAGTAGAAACATCTGCATAATGTATTTACATTCGATTTAGAGGGAAAGTTAGTGAACATAGGATAGGAGACAAGCAGATAAAAGACTACGTATTGTATTGTCTAGAACGATTATTATTCTTGTGTATTGTTTCTAGAACATTGCTCTTACATGTGATTTCGACTTTCAGAACTTAATTACAGTCATCGTTTTACCCTTACAGTGCTTATGCGTTAACATTCTCATCGCTTGAAGTTTCTTAAGTGAGCCATTGAAGCGTGAACGGGCCCTACGTGGAGATTGGTATACTTTTATTTTCATTTTCATAGCGTTTTCGAATCTGAATAGTGTGAATAGCGTTTAATGTTATTTTCTTTCCTGTGGGTTTATTGATTTGATTAGAATTTCTTGCAAATAATATTCATGGTGATAGCTTGAGAATTCGATTTCTAGATCATTGAACAATATCTTGTAAAAGATTTGATCGATCATTAGATTCCGAAGTATCTATGTGGACTCCGTTTTCATGCATTTAAAATTTCAGTGTGCTTAAAAGAGCTTTTGATTTTCATGAATACTTAGTGTGTTAGCTGGAAAGAGCTTTTGTGGATAATATCCTTGTAAGAGGGTTGAAAACTCAGTCTAGCAACACGTTGTTTCTTTAAAACAGTTAGATAAATTAGATGATCTGAGTGTTAAGGTGTGAGAGGAAACATATTTCATTCTCCTGTAAAGAAGTGTTGTAGCCTGTCACAGTAGACACTTAGTTAGGTAGATGAGATCCTTTTAGGTCTATAGACTTTAGACATGTGGCTCTAAGTTTACCTACCTTGGTTGATATTAAATCTAGTATAATCTAGCACCCTAGATTGGCCACTACATTTTGGCGCCGTTGTCAGGGAGGCACAGCTAGAGGATTTCTAAAAACAAAATAAAAACAAAATAAAATAAATAAAAACAAGCAAAAACATAGATTTAATTTTAATTCATCATTTTAGAAGTCATGTTTACTTATGTCTAGATCTAGAGATGATAAAGGTAGATTCATAAAAACCCCCCATCCAAAAACTAATTCACCACTAGGAGCAGACCCTTTAGGAAAAGTTGAACACACAACACCAGCTGGGAAAGTTACCATACAAACATTAGAGGATAAACAGAAATCAAGGCAAAGACTCACACTCATCGAGAGGCAAATTCTGTTAGCACACGAATCATAGAAGAAACATTTCCCTGAATCCTCTATAAAAAGAGAAAGTAGCATAGTAACTCAACATTCTTTCCTTGAACTTCTCTTTGAAACAAGTGACACTGAACAAGAAATTAAATCAACAGAGGAACCTATCAAAATGGCTGAGGAAGGAGATGGATCAGCAAGAGGAACACCAAATCAAGGTCGAAGAGAGGAGGAAGAGTCAACCTTTAAATTTCCTATTCAAGAACGAGAAGAGGATGACGAAATGAAAATGAAAAACATACCTCCATTTGTGCTACCAATCTTTTATGGCATGGCTTCAGAAGACCCAGATTCATTCTTGTTTGAGTTTGACATAGTATGTCGAACATATGGTTACACAGATGATGCCCATAGGCTTAGACTCTTCCCAGCAACATTAAAAGCATCAGCATTAAGATGGTTCATGGGGCTTGGTGAACATGCAATAACTGATTGGGATGGCATGAGAAGAATATTCCTAAAGAAATACCAACCTTATTGTAGATCAAAAGATTCCAAAGATGATATCTTTAGGATGAACCAACAAGAGGATGAAAATTTAGAGGAGTACTTAGAGCGGTTTGTTTACAATTTACAAAAATCAAAACACAGAACCATGCCTCTTGATCTGATTCGAACAATATTTTTGAAGGGCATTCGAGAGGAATACTTAGATGATCTTAATTTGATGGGCAAAGGTGATATTTCCACTTTACCTTTTGAAGAAATTGTTGAGTTATGTGAAAAGTATTCTAGGAGCAAAGCCAAAATTGGAAAAAGAACCATATCATCCAAAGCCACAAAATCTGCTTCAGCAAGTGTCACAAGAGCTGAAATAGGAAATTTGTTAGAGGAATTCAAAACAGATCTATTGAGTACCTTAGGAACTCAAATTGACACTCTCAAAGCTAAGAAAAGACAAGAAGAGGAAGATCAAATGATGGCTGTCTTTTGTCCAAAATGCCGGAAGAAACATGCCTTAAAAGACTACCCATTAGAAAACATTCAAGTTTGTGCCTTTTGTACTGAAAATCATGATATATTTCATTGCTCTAAAGTCAAGATTTTGCAGAATTGTAATGTGGCAACTAACATAGATATGGAAAATGTGTATTTCATGGGCGCAAAGAGACCATGGTAGCCAAAACCTCCACCTCAAGGTATGTTCCCAAACCAGAATTTGCAATTTCTTGCACATGATCAGATGTATGCTCATAATTCGTGGAATGTACCCATGCCATGGTAGCACCAAAATTACCCACAACAACAATGGAGACCATCTCAGCAATACTCTCAACAATATCAACCATACCAACCATATTCGCAGCCATATCAACAATATCATCAGCCATATTCTCCATATTCTCAACCATATCAGCAATATCCTTAGCAGCAAGTTGTTTACCCACATCAACCCCAACCCACTCAACAAGCATTACCTGCTCCTACACCAATAAATCCACCACAATTACAACTTCCATCTAACCAACAACCTCCTAGACCTACTCAAATCCCTGCTCAACCTGTACCAAATCCAAATAACAGAGCAGAGAGACCAGCTTATAATGTAGATGAGGGACCATCATATCCCACATTACCCTTGCAAAATATCAATTTGAGGCCTAGTAAGATACTTCACAAAGAATCTCCAATAGCTGATAAACAAGAAGAAAATGAAGAAAATGAAAATGAAACTCCAATTCAAAGGAAACAAAATGATGACATCAAAAATAAACAAATGCAACCGTTGCATCCACCACCTTTTCCAGACAGATTGGTCCAAACAAAACTTCCCATGTCTATACCATAGTTTGATGTTTTAGATGAGCTAAAGAATGTCTATATAAAAATTCCACTACTACAAGCCATAAAAGACATTCCCATATATACTAAAGCCATCAAAGAACTGTGCCTTAAAAAGCCTACTAGGAAAAGAGTTGATCCACAAACTATTCATGTTATTGGACATTTAGCTGTCCTTATGACAAACACCATTTCAATGGAAAAGTATGTTGATCCTAGTATTCCCAGAGTCACTACAATCATTAACAACATACATAATCCAAACACCTTAATTGACCTTGGGGCCGCAATAAATGTGATGACTCTTGAAACAATGAAAACACTCCAGCTCACAAACTTGCAGCACACATTAATTGTTCTAAAACTCGCTGATAGGTCTAAAGTGATTCCTGAAGGGATTTTGGAGGACATAATTGTTTCACTGGACTCTTGGGAGTATCCAGTGGACTTTTTAGTTCTTCAGCCAAAATCCAATTAGGAGGACACCCTATCATCCTTGGTAGACCATGGTTAGCAACTGTTGATGCATTCATAGGATGTCGATCGGGTAATATGATCATTTCACGAGGAACTGAAAGAAAACAACTCACTCTTTACCCATCAGCACAATCCCCAGCAGTAGCACACAGTTTATGGCTTGACGATAAATACAATGACAAGGAAGAAGTTCAATCTGTTTTCAGCATCAACCAAATCTATGATTTTCAAGAACATAATAATGATGATTTGGTAGAATTGTTCCTTTCTCAACCTGATATTTTTGAAGAATTAAGAAATGAACAATACCATGCTGCAGATGAACTTTTGGCACAGAATTTTCAGGAAACATGCACCATTCAATCTTTGCAAACAACATTTCAGAACATTTTTCCCATTCAATCTATCACAAACACATAGAGCAAGACCATAGAGATTAGTCCAGGAAAAACTTTGAATATTAGCACTCACCTAGACTACACCGATATGCACGGAATTCACCCTGAAACATGTACTCACCATATTTATACGGATAGTAATATCAAACCAGTGAGGCAACCGCAGAGACGAATGAATCCCATGCTTCAGGATATTGTTAGAGATGAATTACAAAAACTATTGAAAGTAAACTTTATTTATCCTATCTCTGACAGTCAGTGGGTATCCCCATTGGTAGTAGTGCCCAAGAAAAATGGCAAGTGGAGGATTTGTGTTGATTACAGACAATTGAACAAAGCAACCCTCAAAGATTATTTCCCACTACCATTTATTGACCAAGTGCTAGACACATTAGCTGGGAAATCATCATTCTCTTTTCTTGATGGTTTCAGTGGCTACAACCAGATCGGGATAGCCTTAGAGGACCAAGACAAAACCACTTTTACTTGTCCTTGGGGCACTTATGCTTATAATGTTTTACCATTTGGACTTTGCAATGCTCCAGCTACATTTCAGAGAGCTGTATTAGCTATTTTTGCTGATTTAGTTCATGATTGTGTTGAAGTTTACATGGATGATTTTTCAGTGTATGGTAATTCATTTGAGCATGCATTAGAGAATCTTGAAAAAGTTTTGAAGAGATGTATTGAAGCTAATCTGTCCCTGAGCAATGAAAAGTGTTTTATGATGTTAAATGAAGGGATAGTATTAGGCCACTATATTTCTTCTCAAGGCATTAAAGTTAATCCATCAAAAATCCAGATCATTGTCAATTTGCCAATTCTGAAGACTCAAAAAGAGGTAAGAAGTTTCCTTGGGTATGCAAGCTATTACAGAAGATTTATTGAACATTTTAGTAAAATAGCTTCACCTCTGTTTAAACTTCTAGCAAAAGATACACCTTTCAACTGGAATGAGAATTGTCAGCAAGCATTTGAAACACTCAAAGAAAAGTTATCAACCACACCAGTCTTAAAAGGACCTAACTAGAACCTACCATTTCACATCTTTACAGATGCATATGATACTGCAGTAGGTGCCTCATTAGGCCAAAAAGAAGAGTCTTTTCATTATGCCATCTATTTCATTAGTAAAAATCTAACACCTGCAGAATTAAACTACACAGTCACTGAAAAAGAAATGCTTGCAATCATACATGCTGTGAATAAATTCCGACATTATATAACTGGTTATGACATTTTTGTACATACTGACCATTCTGCCATTAAGTATTTAATGAATGAACCAGTAACTAATGGCAGAGTTGCCATATGGCTGTTATTATTACAGAAATTTAATATCACAGTGTTAGATAGACCAGGTAAGGAGAATCAGGTGGCAGATTTTCTTTCTAGACTGCAAAATCCAGGTGAGTTTGTTCCAGTTGAAGATTCTTTTCCAGATGAAAATTTATTTGCAATTTCAATAGTGAATCCTTGGTATGCTGACTTGGCCAACTATTTGTCCACAGGAAGAACACCTCCATATTTTACTCCAAAGGAAAAGAAGAGGCTAATCAAACAAAGTGCTCGATACTCATGGGTTAATGGAGATTTATTTTACGCTGGTTATGATATGGTTATTAGACGATTTGTAAGAAATGATGAAATAATTGATATTTTAAAATCTTGCCATGATGAACCGTGTGGTGGGCATTTTGCAGCTAAAAGAACAGCATTCAAGATTCTTAGTCTTGGATACTACTGGCCATCTATTTTTAAGGATTCCAAGAAGTATGTGAAGAGTTGTGATAGCTGTCAAAGAATGGGTAGGCCAACAGCTACAGATGAAATGCCACTTCAGCCTCAAGTACACTTAGAGCCATTTGAAAAATGGGCTCTTGACTTCATAGGACCCATCAATCCAACTTCCAAAGGTAAAAAGTACATCCTAGTATGTACTGATTACGTAACAAAATGGGCTGAAGCCAAAGCACTAGTCCGAGCAACTGAACAAACATTCGTAAACTTCCTTTTTGAAGAAATTTTTGTAAGGTATGGAGTACCAAGAGAGATAGTGACAGATCAAGGTACTCAGTTTACTTCAAAGCTAGTTAAAGACATCATAGAAAAATATCAAATCAAGCACAGAAAAAGTACACTGTACCATCCACAGGCCAATGGCCAGGTGGAATCCACAAATAAAACATTGGAAGGAATTATCACTAAGACCGTAGCAATGAACAAAAAGAATTGGGAAGAGAAGCTCAAAGATGCACTCTGGGCTTATAGAATCATGTGAAAGAACACTATAGGATTTACACCATATCAGTTGGTGTATGGAAAAGAGGTAATGCTTCCTATTGAATTTCAAATACACACTTATAAGATGGCTACAAATTTAGGAATTGATCTCAATGAAGCCCAACAAGAGAGGATTCAGCAATTGAACCAGCTAGATGAAATGAGGCAGCAAGCAGAGGAGACAACACTCCTAAAGCAGAAACAAAGGAAGCAGTGGCATGATGCACACATCAAGAAGAAACAATTCAAACAAGGAGACTGGGCTTTACTCTTTGACTCTAAATTTAGAGATCATAAAGCCAAATTTGCCACACATTGGATGGGCCCATATGAAATAGTTCAAGTTTTTGAAAATGGATCAGTCAAGCTTATTACCATTGATGGAGAAGGCCACCCCTTTCTTGTCAATGGCCATCGGTTGAAACTTTACCATAAGCCCATCAGCAAGGAGGATTTTCTTCAAACTTTATCTCAGCAAAGGGAGGTTGAGATATTGCAGCCTTCAACTGTGATATCTCTACCTTAGTTCATTTCATTTCAATTTTAAAAAAAATTAATATATATATATAAAAAAAAAATTAAAAAATATGTATATATATATATATATATATATATATATATATATATATATATATATATATATATATATATTTAATAATGGTTTAGATGTGAAAGCCAGACTCTGGCACACTCTAACCCAGAATTCTTACTTGAAAACCAATTCTTTGGCTGGTAAGAATTCCTTGTTCTATTTGTTTACTGTTTGGTTCAGCACTTCAATAATGACTTGAGGACAAGTCAAAGCTTTAGTGGGGGAGAAGCATCGGCATTTTTGTTTTCCTTATCTCATCCCCTCATTGTAAATTTTCAAAGAGTTTGTTTCAGCACTTCAGTATTTCAATAAAGAAGTTTTTTTTGTCTTTGTTCTAATCAGAGGGACCTGTTCAAGCAATATGCAGTGGGACCTGTTCAGAAGACTATGTTACCAGCACTAATATTAGAGGGACCTGTTCAACAAACATTAAAGGGACCTGTTAAAGACTGCTACATCAGGCTACTTCAACAAAGTTTCAACAGAGTTTCAAAGGTTTCTTATCATCAAGGCTACATCAACACCAAAGATCAAGGAAGCTGCACACACATAGTTCTTCAGATTTCAAAGAAGTTGCACACACAACATTCTTCAGATCTCAGAGGGACCTGTTATATCCAATTTTATCTCAGAAGGGACCTGTTATGGACAGTGAATATTAGTCATATCTAGACAATAAAGATCAGTCCTACCTATGCATGCCAACTCAACTCTTGGTCAACCAACAAAGTGTAATGTATTGTTGTAATTTTTATTTTTAACATTTAAAATTCTTGAATTATTTTAGTGTTAAATATGATGATTATTATTGCTTATGATCAATTTCAAAAACACCCCTATAACCATCACCCTTGTAGCATTCCTAACTACTATAATTTCCCAACACACTCTAGCCTATCGCCATATTCCTCCTACGATTTTTTAAATCTTCTCCTACACCATCCTTCAAACCTTGTCATAATTTGCATGAAAAATTGCATGAAAATTGCATGAAATTTGCATGAAATTTCAGTGGGGTGCTAGGAGGAGAATTTCTTCGATATATTATATACGTTGCACGGGTATACAACCATTGCCAACTTCTTTGCACTCAATCATGTTTTTGATCGACCGTAATACTATAGAGATTTTGATAGATTCTGGTCATATAGAATAGATATATCTTCTGAGATATACCTTATTTTTTGATAAGGTATAGATATACCGATATACGATACTTCATCACCATTTCGACAAATGAAATTGATCGATACGAATTGATTATATGATATGATGTCAGTAGCTGATAAAATAGTTGTTTCAGCGTCTACAATAGCTATAACAAAGATCGATAAGATGCCCCTGGCCGGCTATATTTTAAGATAATCTGAATATGCTACTGAATTTGAATCGACCGTATGCAGTATTGGCGACACATAAGTGCTCTAACCATGTTTCGACTCGTAATACCAATAGATAATGAAGAAAGCACCTCGAACTCGAATAAGTGTATGCTCGAGCATAATAGATCAACCCCTTATACCTTTATCTTCTCAGATACAAAAGTTATATTTAGTTTTTTATTTTCCATTATCTAATGATCTTCTATTATAAGATCAGGAATAGAATTATACTTCTCATCATACTTATTAGACGAAAAAGATATCCAGGTGGATTCATTATGTGCGCGAGAATTTCCAATATTCTGACTCATGATCGCATTCAGTAAAAAAAAAGTGACCTTCTGGTAACATATCACAAAAATGCAATCTATCGGCTATGCATATTAGATCTACATCTAGACCAACGTTTGCTTTAATCTACCCCACTATTTTATAGAATACACATATTTCATGGAATGCATTCTGGAACAAACAATAGAATAAATAAGTCTGTTGGGTTGGGACGAAAGAAAGAAACTATTACCCCTTGTCCAGAAATTATGTGGACAGCGACCCAAAAGAAGCTGCTTTCTGCCCCGTTACAAATAGATCTCTACTTGGCAATAGATCTGTCCGAAATGATTTTATATCATTGTGAGATGAGTGGGCTCATCTCATAACGAACTTATATGTGAAATATTTGATACGTTCCACGGATCGATTGACGCCTACCAATTCTGTTCGCTTGACCTAAACTTTCAAACGAATTAACTGAAAGACAACAATCAAATTTATATTTGATTCATCAAATGTTCACTATCTCCATCGGTAGATGAGCCTTTAAATTTGTATCTTTGTCCCATAACCGTCGGAAGTTTATCGATCAACATTCAAAAAAACTGGCTATTTCTCCCGGTCGGCTATCATCGTACATGAGAGAGGCTGAACGTGCGATCCCTTGGGCATGGTCGCTGAATCCGTTTTGGATTTTGGATTCCCGATTCATGTGTTGTTAGCGCGAGGGATTACCGTGGCGTTGGATTCTTGGTTGAAAAGAAATAATTGTTTGGCCCAGCTCACAAATTACCATTCACGTTGGCATACCATTCAAGAACGGATTGATCGCGCGCATACTTCTTATTCATTGTCCTGATCATCTAATTATGAATTAGTTTATGATTCAAGATCTCCTGTGGCATCTACGGTCAACAGACCAGACAGACACTCTGCCCCGATCATCTATGTCCGAATAAAGCACGCCCCCAATCATTGATTGGGAGATTCTACACCAGTTGAGCGAGGCTGGAATCCTCAAGTTGCTTCTTCGCCCCAACTCTTTCTTTCTTGCTTGTAGGGATAATCCCATCATACCAAACTGGTAGCTTCCTTTTCTTTTTGGCCAGATGGATAAGCGGGTGGGGAAGGATGCCCATTTCTTTAAATAGAGGCAGGTGATCAGGTCATAGGGATGGTCGATTCCGATGCTGGGTCACCACAACTTAGATCGCTATCTCGCGCCAGTAGCAAGAAGAGAAAGGAGGAATGTTATTTCATCTACTACATCTAACATGTCGCATTAGCCAAGTGGTCATATTCACTGAGGCTAATATGTTAAGAAGAGACAAGAGTCAGAGGTTTAATAAGACTTACTAAGACAACCAATAAGAATAAGGCTGGAAGGATAGTGACTCTACTACCCCCAAAGGCTAGATCGAGTTAGTTGGCGTAATTACGTATATAATATATATTTGCCATATCGATTGTGACACCAAGTTGGCGCCATACACGAAAGAGAAGACCCCCTACGCGAGATAGGAGAAGGCGATGGCGGCCTTTTAGTTCTTCAAGTTGATGAATCATCTTCTTAATCGGCCAAGTACTCATTGAATCGGCCATCAAACCTTATCATCGATCCATCATCTTCTTAATTGGCCAAGTACCAACAAGTAATGGACAAGTGGTGAATCATTGGAGAGCCAAGTGTTAAACGATTTCATTCATTTTTTTTGAATCGGCCAAGTTATAAAACGATCGTTTGACCCAATTTGACTCATGCAACAACTATCCGTTATCATCACTCCATCACTCCTTATATGTCTACGGCGTTCTCATGATTGTACCTATGCAAACTAGTACAGCTCCTCTGTCTTTGTGATATGAATGCGCTCTGCATTATCATTATAGTAAATTGGGTAAGGTTGGTTGTTAAGTTTCATTTCATTCTCAGTTTGTAAAAAGGGAGTTACCATACTAGTAATTCAAACTCTGTGATTTCAAAGAAGGCCGAGAACAGCAGGCGCTACAAAGGGAGAGCATAGTAATTGGGCTCACCATGAGTTTCTACCTCCGCCATAATCCGAGGACATTAATCCAGTTGCTGCCTAAGTCATTGAAGAAGGAGACCCCGAGAACAGAGGGCGCTACCAGGTTGGTTAAGTGGAGCGCAAAACAAAGTTAACAAATCAAGAGACCCTTATTGAATTATTAAGCATAAACAAAAAGGGTTAGAACAGGAGTTTCTTTGTCAAAATGACCAATAGAGCAGAGCCTATGACATTTGATAGTTCCCAATATCATGATGACTGTATTACAATTTTAAGGGAAAAACAATGGCTATCCTTCCTAGAGAAGTTTAATGGGAACAATGAAGAAGTAACCAAGCAGTTTGCATTTACATTTAATGGAGAGAAAGCATTGATAGGCAACTTCTCTTTTAGGATTTCAGAGGATACCATAGCACAAACCTTGGGAATTAGTCCAGAAGGAGAAAAATATTTCAAAACAAAACAATTTAAGGAAAAATCATGGACTCAATTCATGTCTAGGTCAAGGGTTTTCTCTGTCAACTGGAAAAAGGGTGTCCCTAGAAGCTGGCTGATGCACCCATGGGATGAAATGGTGTACATTATTCAGAAATTTGTTACGTGTGAAGGTCGTTACAGCATAGTCTATCTATATCACATAAAACTCTTGTTGCACTTAAAAGGGAAATGCACCATTAGTCTACCCTATTTCCTCTTACAGAGTTTGACTAAAATGGCAAAGACCATTCAGAAACGAAAGGGTAATGAAGATAAAAGCTTGTATCATTTTGGGTTGATTAAAATTCTAATTGAATTTGAAGTGCAGAGGAGGGGAAAAACATGGAAGGAATTTTTGGTTGCTAATCAAATCAAAGATGGAGAAGATGAACAGGAACAACAAGAGCGCTCAGAATTTATGCTTGATATTGATGAGGAAATCACTATGCGCAAGTCAAGCAATGTTCCTCCACACAGCAGTAGTGTAAGGACAAGAAAGATGAAGCAAGAAGTTGCCCAGAAAATTGAGCAAGACAAAATTTTCACTACATATACAAGAAGATCAAGGAGAATACAAAAGACCCAAATATAAAAAGATCAACCAGAGTCAAATGCACATGCACCGATGGACATTGAGAGCAGTGCTCATTCACAGCTAGGACCGAAAGCCGAAATGGAAGTCGAGAGTAACAATGGACAAGGGAAAGAGCCAGCACCTGCAAACAAGAAACAAAGGAGGTTAGAAAAACAAATTGAAACGCTAAAAGAAGAATTGATGGAGGCCAACATGCTAGAGAAGGTCATCAAGGAGAATGAAATGTTGAGAGCTCAGAGCAAGAAGACTCAGCAAAAAAATGAGAAGCTGAAGGAGCAAATCAAAGAACTCAAGGCTGAACAAACCGACATTTGCAAGTGGGCAGCCAAATGGTATACTCAAATGAAAGCTCTCAAAGAGAAATACAAGAATTTGAAACATGAGCTCCACGTTTACAAGAATGCCCAAGCTCAGAAGAATATAGATGCATTGTTACAAGCGGTAGAGGCACAGGCAAGAACAGAGTATAAAGGGAGCACATCAGGATTAGCATGAGGACATGCTAAATCATTGAGCTTGGGGGAGATGTTGGTACCATTTAATTTCCATCCTTTTCTTCTAGAAATCCATCATTTGTCTATCTTTTTCTCCCATAAACCCCTCATAGTCCATTGAAATTGATTAATCAAAGCATTATAGTTGTTAATTTACATTAAATTTAATTTGTGAATTTTTATGTTAAAAATTAGGAATTTTCAACAAAAAATTACAGGATGTCATGACTTCCTGTAAATGGTTTATTATGTGACACGTGGCATGGCAGGAAAATCAAAACAAAGGATAGGAACGTGATCTGGAATGTACATACATGGTGAAAGATCTATTCAACAGCGAATCTAAAGCTCCTGGATACATGGTCAATGCTGGTCAAACCCAGCCTTTTTGGTCACAAAGGCAGCAAAAAGCCAAAGTTTCCCAAACTGATTTCGTTTTGCTTTGGAAATGAATTAAGATTAGAAAAGACAAAAATCACTCTTTTGTAAAAGTAGAAACATCTGCATAATGTATTTACATTCGATTTAGAGGGAAAGTTAGTGAACATAGGATAGGAGACAAGCAGATAAAAGACTACGTATTGTATTGTCTAGAATGATTATTATTCTTGTGTATTGTTTCTAGAACATTGCTCTTACATGTGATTTTGACTTTCAGAACTTAATTACAGTCATCATTTTACCCTTACAGTTCTTATGCGTTAACATTCTCATCGCTTGAAGTTTCTTAAGTGAGCCATTGAAGCGTGAACGGGCCCTACGTGGAGATTGGTATACTTTTATTTTCATTTCCATAGCGTTTTCGAATCTGAATAGTGTGAATAGCATTTAATGTTATTTTCTTGCCTGTGAGTTTATTGATTTGATTAGAAGTTCTTGCAAATAATATTCATGGTGATAGCTTGAGAATTCAATTTCTAGATCATTGAACAATATCTTGTAAAAGATTTGATTGATCATTAGATTTCGAAGTATCTCTGTGGACTCTGTTTTCATGCATTTAAAATTTCAGTGTGCTTAAAAGAGCTTTGATTTCCATGAATGCTTAGTATGTTAGCTGGAAAGATCTTTTGTGGATAATATCCTTGTAAGAGGGTTGAAAACTCAGTCTAGCAATATGTTGTTTCTTTAGAACAGTTAGATAAATTAGATGATCTGAGTGTTAAGGTGTGAGAGGAAACATATTTCAATATCCTGTAAAGGAGTGTTGTAGCCTGTCACAGTAGACACTTAGTTAGGTAGATGAGATCCTTTTAGGTCTATAGACTTTAGACACGTGCCTCTAAATTTACCTACCTTGGTTGATATTAAATCTAGTCTATTCTAGCACCCTAGATTGGCCACTACAGAGACATCTTCATATTAATTAAAAACAATTTGAAACCAATGGAAGGAAGGACAGGCCATGAGGGCTTGCAAGCAAAACTTCTAGTTCTGAAACCCTAACTTTCCAAAGTAGAACGGCCAGAGAGGCTATGAGGGTTGCAAGGCAAAGGTGTAAAGAAGAAAATGGAAGAGACAAAGTTTTGGCATTGGCAATTAAGAATCTCTGCTTTAACTCTATAGAAAGAATAATGTAAGACTGAGAAAATATAAATGAAGTTCCTGGATGTGGAGTGCTTCATTAAGGGTTTCAAGATTAATTTCAATTGGTACAATTAAGTAAATTCATCAAAAAATAAACCAAAGCACCAGTTGCATCTTACACTGTCCAAGAGAGGAAAATATATAAATTTGAATGCTAAAACTCAAGAGAAAAATAATCATTGCAACTTCCTAATGCTAGAATCAAACTACAATTTCATCTTCAGATTTAAGAGAGAATGTTATGTTTACATTGACAATCATGAATGTTTGTGCCCCTCTGAACCTTTACAATGTCTTGATTTTCAACTTTTATTCCCCTCCCCGCCTAATTGACTAAGTGTCTTAATCGATTCGAAGCACTAATTTTGTGAACATTTATCAAAATTCCCTCGCTTTTAAAAAGATTTTACAAACAAAACAAAAACATATAAAATATTATATATATAATATATATAATATTTATTTTCTTCCATAACAAAACAACACCTCATCCTCTTTAGATATTAACAATATATAAAATCAGATTTTGGACTATAAATCTTGTATATGAGAAATGGAATAGAAAGTATGTGTGGGGGCCTCCCAGATATAATGGCATCCATGTCAAAGGTAAATAGGCAGTGCATGCTGGTGGTTAACTGCATCAACAATGGAAAACTCTAAGTGAGTCCCGACCTTGTCGCCATCCATACGTCTCTTAACCGAAGTAGTAAAATGCTTACGGGGCACTTGGGCAGTTTCCAGAAAATCAAGGTAGTGCTTCCGTAATGATTAATAACCATGGATGTTTAGATAGGTGGTTTGAGAAAACTGCCTTGCGGGAGCACACATTTGTGTAAACCCCGTGCAATTTGTGCCACCGGGGTCCCGTTGGATCTGGACACAAGAGTTTGGACCATAGATCGTTCTTGACTAAACTGTTGCATCAAACTCCACCTTGCTTCCCTAGGATGGATGAGTTCAATCTTGATGCGTTTCCCAGCAATATCACTCTGGTTTGAGCAACGAAGTGCTACCTCAACTGCCTTATGGGTAAAAATGTATTAAACCTTCAATCGAACCAACGCTTTGTTAAAAGTGGTCTCATGGAAACCATGAGGAGAATCGCGGAGGAGGTGCTAGCTGTATCCATTTTTTTGCAAGGTCGTTCCGCTATTTACCTGAGCACGCCACATCAACAGAGGTTATCTGAAGAAAACAACCAATCTTAGGCTGCCCCCCTTCTGTTAAACTTCAGACATGCCTCTATTAAACTTCAGTTGTTGATTCCACACTTGTGTTTGGTTCATCTTGAACTGCGAGAGGAAACAGGCCACATCATTCTTTAGTGAATTTTTTTCCTATCAACTGATTCTCTACAACATCTAGGCAACATTTGAAGGTCGACAACTGCATTTGAATCTCAATGGTTGAATTGTGCATTACTTTGCCTTCACCACAACACCTGAAATGGGATTCCTATTCAGAAGTTCATAAGAAACAACGATTTTGACAAGTGCATTTTGCATGCTTTGCAAGTGTGGTAATGCATCTAAGCGTGCTCATATGGCTTTTTGTCATTAGGATGATATAGCACTTTGCATTGACACTTTGATTGACCACCAAGTGATGCACTTAATAATTAGCACTCACTCCAACGCTCTTCAACTTGGGTGGGTACAACATTCTTCATAGTGCTTTTGCATACAAGTCTAGTTCCTTTTTCTCTCCCATACTTGTCATCTTAATGAGGGCTTCTCCATTGGAAAAAATTTTAAGCCAATCCCACTAACCTCTTCCAGGAGACTAGAGGCTAAGATAGCCTCTGCTATTGTCTTTCTCTGATTCTAGAGATTTAAGCAACTTCTCAAGTGCCTTGAATGAAACCAATATGACTTTTATGTAGAGTTAGATAAGCATATTTTCAGTCTTTCGAGAAACCTTTCAGAATGTTCACACTTGTTGGATGAATCAAGCATTGAAAACTGCACATCAAAACCTATTCTTGAGCCTTCCATGTATGCATTGGATGTATTGGCAATATTGGATTAAAATAAAAAACAGATGGGCCTACTGACACAAGTCTGTTCTTGTGCGATAAATAAAGCTTCTTTTGCACCCCACAGAAGTATCTAAACATTTAGAACTAAAATATATCAACATATTTTGGATAGTGCTGACATGAATCCCTAAAGGACATGTATCTCCAATCTTAAGTAAGTTCTCTAAAATCTTCAAATATACACTTTTGACCATGGGGCAGGAACATAGTGCAACACTACCCAGCCATAAGAAACTTTGAAGCATGAAAAGTAATGCACATAAAATTTGATGTTTCTCAGCCACATCAAGTATAATAATGTAGTTTGCACTTAGAATAAAATCCCTCTACAAAAGTATTCCATGAATGGCATTAAATGAAACAAAATTTCTACATGATTGGTTTATGTTGTCAAACCTTACAAGACCCCTTGAGGGCAAATTCACTACCTTATTGTTCATGGTCCAAATCCAAGAGGCAAAAATAGGCTACAATATGATCTATTGATTTTTTTGCGTGACCAATGAGTGAAGTTCAAACAATTGTATGTAGGGCCAAAGGCTATCAAGCAAGTACCTAATTGTCTTTCTTACAGGGTCTAATTTATTATCCACTGACAAGTATTTACTTAGAAGCACAATTTTCTTATTTCCAAAGGGTTGGAGCTTTTAGATCGAATATTTTGAGCTTTGATTTAGCGTGTTCCAAGCCTTTTGTGCCACAATATTGTATGCATTTTATTTCTTACTAAGGAACTAATTTGTGACAACTGTGTGTTAGAATGTTTTATATTGCAGGGTGTCAAACTCGAATAGTGTTAATATCTGTTGAGAAGTGAAAGGAATGAATCCTGAAATAAGAAACAATTTTTTTACTGCTTCCTCTAAACCTACATGATTTATAATGTCTGAAACCTAGAGTCAAAATATTAAGTATTGCTAGAGTTACTTCTAGAATAGGTCATGTGATAATGATAGAATTCTCATAGTTGTTAAAAAGGTATGTAATAATTTGTAGTATTGAGTACACACAAAGGGGGATTGGTCTTACAAGAAATGAACTATAATCATTGCCAAATAAATTAATGATTGATATAGAAACATATGTTTAGGATTACTTTTGAGACTAGTTTAATGTCTAGAGTTGTCTATTTATTTAACAATAAGAACAATGCCTTTATATGCTACTTGAAGGATTTGATATCAGGGACTGTTATTTCTGATGATTGTTTGTTGCAGTAGTGACTAAAGATGTTAGGGGTTGTCTATGATTGTTTGCAACTATAGTTGAAGTTATTGTTTAGCTACTTGTTTGGGGGAAAGTCAGAATTGATTTCTAGTGTTTATATTCAGATCTTGTTAAAGCACTTGGTGTCTAGGATGGAACTATAACTCATATTTGATGTTGTTAATATATATTACTGCTATTGATGAAGATTTGGAGTCCAAAATTAGTGTTTGAGTTAATGTGTGCTACCATCTCTTTTTTGTGATTGAGCTCATATACAAGGGTGGACAATTTGTTTCCAAAGTTTTGCTAGTGAATATGTATCTAAAGGGATGAAGAGAATATTGAATAACAGAGTTGTGATTGGATATTGTTACTTAGTATGGTCACAAAGTCTATTCTAATCAAAGCTAGGATTTATATGAAAAAGTATGTATATGGATTTTAGAATTGGTTTATTATTGTTGCATAGAGAGTGTATTGCAGGATCATCAAAGGTTTTTACCAGAGCTATTGGTACTTGATTATTGAGGTTATTTTTAGAGCTTGACTAATGATATGATCAAGGAACCACTCAGGATTAATATTTCCATGGTATGAATGTTGTTGATATTATGACATGGTTGCATGAGAGTTGGAACACTGATGTTGTAGGATATGTTAAAGGTTTCAAGGCTTATGTTGCAGGGATGCTGCATGCCAATAACATGAGTATGCATATACTGTTAAGAGTGTTGATATGATGTTTATTGGTATCTTGCATGAGCACGTGTTGCGATGTTGAATTAGAGGTTTTGTTGCAATCAATGTTAATATTCTTATGAATCTTTTGTCGTTGATGTATGATGACTACGAATGATTGAAGTGTTGAGCTATTCATGGCAAGGACTAGAATTGGTTTAACCGTTGAATTTGTGACAAGACTGATTTTTATTTGAGATTGATGTTATATTGATGTGTTTGTTGATGAAAGAATAATGGTTTCTAATGACATAAAAGTGAGAGTGTATTTTCAAAAGGGTTTGTATTGATTTTTTAAGTTTGTGCTAATGGGAGTGGATCCAATTTGAAAACGGATCTAAGGGAGGTCCATGGTGTTTTGGGGATCGGTGCCTCCAGCTAGTTCGTGCCAACGAACTAATTTAAGGGACTGGTTGCTTCCTATTGGTGGGTGGTGTTGTCCTCTAAGATAATTCTAGGTTAAGTAATTGTGCCAAAGCATATAAAATGTTTTGTTGTTTTAAAAGTTTTTTGGATGACCAATGTTATGAGTAGATTAAGGCAGGTGCTTAAACCTTATTGATATTAAATATTTAGAAAGGGCTGATTCCTTACCTCTAAACAGTAATTTGATTTAAAAGTGTGTGGAAGGCAGAGATGTAAGAGGATATGATTTCCCAAATATTCAAACCAAATTTTTAGTTAATCATAAGAAAGAATGCAAAGTAAAAATTGTTTACAACCCAACAAAATATATTTAACCTTATGAAGATCATTGACACTTTATAAATGTAGAGGAGATTATAAAGATAAACAATCTAATAAACCAATCTCTAAAATAGATTATAACTTTAGAAGGGATTTAAGATAGACTGATATTCGGTTTTCTCTTACCCATTTTTCTTCATAAAAACTTAAATACATGTAGAACAACAAAATGAAGTGAAAACATAAGAAAAACTCACAAAGTGACAAGCTGTTTGAAGAAAATCCATAATCCTTCCATTAATATGAAGAAATTTCAGTTTGATACAATTCTTCCTTACAAAACTCATCCAAGGGCTCAACCCTTAATACATCAAATGACTACTTATTTATACAAAAATATTTGGATTCTAGAAACATCTAACTAATTTGCAAAAATAGTACAAAAATGTAGGAATTCTTAAACTGTTGAGGTTGCTAGCACTATCTTCGAGGAAATTGTTTGATGACTTAGCCCCAAAATGTGTTACACCGGTGTTGTTACTCCACCACTGTTGTTACTCCTGAAAAATTTTCTAAGTGACGGATGATGTTACTCCACTATTGTTGTTACTTTGTCGGTGATGTTACTCTGCTAGTGCTGTTACTCCTGAAAATTTTTCTAAGTGTCGGATATTGTTACTCCACCATTGCTATTACTCCATCGGTGCTATTAATCTGCCACTACTGTTACTCCTGAAAAATTTTCTAAGTGTCGAGTGTTGTTACTCCGTCGCTGTTGTTACTGCGCCAGTAGTGTTACTCCGCCGCTGCTGTTACTCCACCGCTGTCGTTACTCCGTCTGTTACTCTGTCATTACTCCGCTACTAGGTAAGTCACTAGGTACATCTCCATCAACTTTTATGGATTCAATTAAAATATTCCATCGATGAGACATATACGTGATGTGGACGGCTACATTTAAGTTGGGAGGGTCCCGTCATAAGTAAATGACGACATATTTAAAACCACAATAATGACATATCACGTATCATTATTAAATATTTTGTGAGCAGTACACCCATGAATTCCATGGTCTCATAATAATTATTTCAATGCATCGAAATTTGAATTACATACATTCGATAACCAATCAATATTTTCAATTCATACGAATTAATTACCGCAACCATTCCATCACACTTACCATGATTCCCCATAATTCTTTGCATTTTTCAAAAAAATTACCGGCCGCTTTCACCACTTTTTATCCCATGTCCCACCATGTCGCTACCCATCACTGTAATTTGGTTGCTACTACTCTCTCCCTAGCAGCTGACTGCGTCCAAGTGCTGTTACTCTTTCTACAGTAATGGGTGGGTTGGTTATGTGTCACACGTTAGAGGATAACACCTTGGTCCGTAACAATAGAGAAATGTCATAGGTTTTTGTTAATGCAAGTTGGGATGTCTATTTTAACAGGTTGCAGGGATTTGATGAGGGGATTACGGTGGAATTGACACTCAATTTGAACGAGAATCGCTCTTGGTTTAGAGGGATAGAAATCCCTATTACAGAGGAGATTATTGCAGAAGTAAGTGGATTGCCTCAATAGGGACAAAGCTGGTTTTCATGAAGAACTTCCCTCCCGAAGTTCCCAAAAGTATTTTTGCAGGCTAGCGAGAGCGTCATTCAAAAAGGCTAGGGGTATGACTAGAACTCTTTACTGCATCCGTGGGGCAATGTCGCAGGTTTCGTTATGAAATAAATCACTTGCGAAGGAAGGTTCACCACTGTGTTCAAATACCATTTCAGGGTGTTAGCTCATATTCAATTTCCATAGTCAGAAGTCTTCTCGTTGAACATGCCTTTCGTTTTGCTAAAGAGCCTCCAATTGATGGCATAGTTTGCCTAGCATTCGCGACAGGTTGTAGTAGTTATCACTAATCACGGGCTGGTTCGATTATTGGTCATGCACGCATTGACCCGATTTCAAATTCCTTCGACGGTGTTTCGGGAATCAACAGAAGAAGAAGTAGCAGCTGCTATCGCTGCTAGTGAAGAGGAGCTGGAGAGAATCAAGGAAGAACCAGCAGAGGATGAATACATAGAACAAGAAGGAATTGAAGAGATGGAAATGGAGGAGGAGGAACCAGAGCAAGAAAGGGAGCTTGAAGTGGAAGAAACAGTCGGTGCTATAGCCGAGGCTATTACACAAGAACCAACCTTGACTGTGGAGCTGATGGAAGAAGAGAAACTAGAGCAATAAAGAGAGCTTGAAGTGGAAGAAACATTTGGTGCTACAGCCGAGGCTATTACACAAGAACCAGCCTCGATTGTGGAGCCGATCGAAGAAGAGGAACTAGAGCAGGAAAGGCTCGAGATAGAAGAGACAGTCAGTGCTACAGCTGAGGTTGTTACACAAGAACCAGCCTCGACTATGGAGCCAATGGAGCAAAGAATTATGGACATGATGGATGGGATTGACACAATGATACAAGAATCCACTTTAATTAATGAAGTGCAAGAGTAAACAATGCCAGCGCCATCTTCTCAAGAGGTGTTTGATACGAGCGGTGGTGCCACATAGGAACCACCACCAACCAATCCAATCCCAGAAAATGTGGAAATGATGAGTCCTGAGGTTGACACTGCCCCACAAAAACCAGTGTCAACCGGGGGACAAGAGCTAACATAGGAGGGAGCCTTGGGCTAGAGCAGAATTGTTGCAGGTGAAGGAAAGGAACTCGAGGTCACAGATAGAGCTGGTATAGACCAAGGAGAGGACATCTTCCAGTCTCCTTTTTGTGCCACCATACCAAGATGAGCGAGAGTGTCTTGTTCTCCCTGATGCTCAAAAAAGGAGGTTGTTTTCCCTCCCATTTTAAAGTTTGATGGTTTGGTAAAACGTTCGACTATTGTTAGTTTGTTAGCTGCTAATTCTCAGCAAGACCATTCTAAAGAATAGAGAGAGGAGGAACACCTTTAAGAGGAAAGGGAACAATGGATGGATGAAGGAGGTGCGGTTCAGGCAACATATGCCCTGGAGCCCAAAAGGGAGGAAGAAGCGAATGCTTCTAAAACAGGGGAACCAAGTAAGGGAAGCCCGTAGAAGTGTCGGCGGATTTTCCCTCGAGTAATCCACTAGTTGTTGAACCAGTTGTAGGGCCGGTTGAGTTAATTGTTAAAAAGGAAGCAATTTCTCCCGAAGAAGGGGAACTAAGTAAGGAGAACCCGAGAGATGGGCCAGTGGATACTCTTCCGAGTAATCCACCACCTGTTGAACTAGCTTCAAGGCTGTTTGTGTTGGTTGTCAAAGAAGAAGCAATTTCTCCCGCGAGAGGGGAATTGAGTAAGGAGAACCCGATAGAGGGACTAGTGGATACTCCTTTGAGTAATCCACCACCTGTTGAACCAAGTGTGGGGCCAGATGACATAATTGTTAAGCAGGAGTGGATAGAACTGTGCAAACATAGGAGGCCACCCCTTACAATGAAATATCAACTACAATTCAGAGACACGATGCAGTTGAAAATAGAGGTTCCAAGGCTGAGAAGATACGTGCATTAACTTAAGAAGCATGTAAGAAAGTATAAACGGCGGGCTAAGAAGCCTAAAGCTATGATGGTCGAAGCAACAACATAGGTAGATGACGTGCCTACAACCTCTACTACTACTCAAACAGATCCTATCGAGCACTTGTTCGATGGTCATGAATTCTCTTTAACAGCCAAGATTCAAACTTGGAAATTCACCACGACCCGCTATCAGAATTAGGTGAAAAGGTTCCAAGAACAATCATCCAAGGCTATATTCGAGTATATAGAGCGAGTGAACATATTACGGTTGAGGTATGCAAAGCAGCAGCTCAAAGTAGAATGGCTGGAAAGGCAAGTGCTGGAATTGAAAACCGACAAAGAACAAATGTTCAGCTTGGCACAACAGGTAATGCCATGTAGCCCTCTTGCTTCTAGTTATGCCTTGCTCCTGCATGAGCAATTTCTTTTCTTTTGTTTGGAAAATATTAAGAAGGAGGTTAGTCATGAGATCGAGGACTCTGTACAGTTCCACCGTATACTGAGAATCCATGATTTGGTAACCCAATATTTAATGTGTAAGCTTTATCTGCATGGATACTTCCTGCGTAATGACAAAGAGTTTAACCCAGTCCCATATGTGGGGAACATTCATTTAAGGGCTCTCACCTCCTATACTATCAACCATATAAATTAGCAGAAGGCTTCTAATACGTTTGAGTCAAATAAAAACATGAAGTCTCATATGATGAGAGGGGAGCTTGAATGGTTCGTGACTATGTACAATAAGCACAACACCTTTTTAGAGATTGAGGGAAATAGAGAACGAATGTTGAGGACACAAAAGTGGTGTATTGACCTTTGTGTCAAACAAATAGTCATGTTTCAAGACGAGGCCCTTGATAGTTGTCAGAAGAGGTGGATGATGTCACCTACAACTATTCGGAACAGGGAACCTTTTGGAGCGCCAAATTTTACACGAGATATGTAGCATACACCTTTTGGAGCATTAAGTCATGTGCCGAGATATGTAGCATACATTCAAACATGCGGGATCCAGTGGATGGGACTCCGGTTCAGGTTCCCCATCATTTGGTTGCCAAAAGAGCATTACACCCTAGCTTACAATGTACCAGGCGATTGGTGGAACGATGTTCTTCTCACAGAAGGGTACAAACCCCTAGGAACAGACATGACAGATCAGTATGATCTCGCCCAGCTCCACGCTAACTACAGTCGTTCTAACCCAGACCAACCGAAGCGGCGAGCTGCATGAGGGCATGTAGAATGCTAGTTGGGGGGAGATGTTGGGCACCAAATCTGCCTATCTTTTCCATATATTTTCATCTATCCTTTCATCCTTTTTTCACCAAATGATATGCATTTATTGTGATAAATATATGAGGTAACCCTTATTTCTAAGTCTCCTGGAATATTTAATTGATAAAGTAAGGTCACGGGGATTTTTCCTATGCGAACTACTAAACCTTGTTATTTCTGTAGATTCCAGTGAACAGGTATCGCCTTCAGAGCTTGCAGCAGCAATCTCGTGTTCACAACAGTTGTTCGGCAATGCTACAACAACATAACCAATTTGCAGCTGCTTTCAAAGCATATTTTGGATCTTTACTGTTCTCGCTCTCTCGGCAATTAGTTATTGTTCTAACAGTTGTATATTTTTGGGTAGTAATTGCCAGATGTTGGGGAATATGTCATTCCCATGTATTTGTATAAAGGGGGTTTTATTCTTGTGTGAGGGGTTAGCCACGCAAAGACAAATATTGTAACATTTTCTCTTATATTAAATACAAGAAACTTTTTGTTCTCTCCTTAGTTGTGAGTTAACATGGCCCTGATCAGAGAGTTGGGCCAGCTTTTCTGATCAGGTGCTGCGTATTTGCGTTATGTGTGTTGTTTGTATTATGGTGTGTTAATTCCTTATTGTTGTTACAGATCTTTATCAATTGCTGTGAATGTCTTTTAAGTTCTGCAATTTTATTTCTCATTACTATTACAACAATGCTTTGATTCTTAGTCACAAATCCTTGGTTAAATCAAGATTGTAACCTTTCCCCTACATATACCTTGCGCATTACCTTGAAAATTGTACACACCTGGATTGACAAATGAATGTGGAAAAGGGTGTAATAGTTTATTCTCACTCGAACACCAACACTAGATTCTTTAGTTTTCACTGGAGCTTATCATTTTCTTGTCTCTGAAGAGACAGTTCCTGCATAACTTTTTTCAAATCATCTGGTACTGATTTTGAATCCCATGTTGTCCCTGAAACTTTATTTGGTATGGTTGTTACTAGAGCTATAGTCAATTGTGCAACCTATTCTTTTTCCTTAAGTAGCTTCTCTATTTGTTCCTCCATTTCCTTTATCTGTACATTTTTCTCAATGATCAATTTCAGCATGTCTTCTTTATGATGCTCACTTTCTTCTATCTCTTTTGTTTTTGGATCCTCTATACAAGGTAACTTTAGTTGTTTCCTGAGTGCTTCTAGCTCTGCATTCTTTCTCTTCAGGATCTTCTCCACTGCGTTGACATCACTGGGATCATAACCCAGATTGATCACCAAATCTTCCAACGTTTTGATTTTAGTGTCGTTTGCTAATGAAGAAATTTTGCCCAATTTTAATTGTGTCTGGACATTGGTGAGAGATGTCCTTAACTTTGAAAGTGCCATAGCAGTATTTGTCATGGTGGAGAAAATTATTTCTCCAAACTGTCTATGCATATCCCTTTGATCAATGGGATGTATTTGTTTTGCATCAAACAAGAAGATAGTCTTCTTATAGTCTGAAGGGGTTTTTGGAAATGGTACTTGAGCTTGTAAGAATGTCATTTGCATCCTTCCTTTCTCACTATCAAATGTTGCTAACAACATTGCTGGGAGTTAGAAGTCTGCTTCCAAAACTGAGCATAGGTGCTAGCTTTCAGTGTTTCATTTTTATGCTTGATTTCCAAAAACTTACTGAAGATGTTGGGATCATCATGTTCACCCAAATCTATTGACTGTGATTTTTATAAAGGATTTTTTGAGGCCGAGGAGGATGGGGTATCAAGGAAGAGCTCCTCTGACCCTGTGGGAACCTGTGAACCAATCATAACAATAGTATCGTGTTCTTCCTCATTCTGAATGGTGACATCTTTGAGATGTGTCCTCTGCTTTTTCTATTGAATGATGAATTCTTGGGCACTTATTTCTATACATGCTGAAGATGAAGGTTATTCCCTTTGCCTTTTTACCTGTTTATCTTGAGGTAATGGAGTGTGGAGGGTGGTTGTAGTAGAATCTTCTCTTCTGCCTCTTGTAGTGTATTTTTCTCCCACTAGTCTTGATTCATGAACTTCTCGATCTGTGTTCTGGGGGTGTAGTTTTGAGTTCCACCCTTAAATTAGAAATTATGTCGAATGAGTCATATGACCAGGTGAAACTGGGCTAAAAATTGAACTTCTTAAGAATTGAGTTTGCCTCATTACCTGTTGTTTTGGTATTACATATGGGTGGTCCCACTTGGGTCTTGATCTTAAATTGTGATTTTCTTTTACCTGAGACAAAATGGATTTCATCCATATTGATCATCTACCTTATATATTCTAGAGATAAAATCCTCATTGGAACATATTTAGGCAGCTTGTAGGGATCCAACTCACATCCATATATCCTTATCTCTTTATAATTATGGTATAGATACCAATCTCCAGTTTTTGTCTGCTCACTCTGGTGAAAAACCATTTTAATCTCTGAACTGATCCTTGGGTCACTGTGACTGCCAAGAAGCTCTGCAACTGTATGAACAAAATTGTCTATGACGTCTGCAAATTTAAAATCTTTTGATTTTTTCGTGACTAATGATGTTCACTGTATCACTGATTGGTTGATGCCTTTATCATCTTGTTTATATAAAGTTATTGGAAACTTATCTTCTTGTTGAAAAAGAAACATATCGACTAATACAGATGCATATTTAAACATTCCTTTTGTAGTAATATTCATCATTTGTTCATGCATATTATCAACCAGAAATTGACAAAAATTAAACATGAATGCTGGCTTATGTTCTTTAGAGAAAATAGATAGAAAGCCTAGAACATGATCATCTACCCACTGGTTTGATTGATAGCCTAAAAGGAAAGAAACTAAGGCAATGATCTGTTTGGCTTTCTCTGGGAACATAGTAGCTGAATAAGGGGGATTTTTCTTGGGAAGCTGAGAATCTTCTGGAAGGAAAATCTCGAAATCTAAGCTCTGTAAGGAAAGGTGATCTTATGATACAAATCCATAAGGACAACTGCAGAAAAATGGCTTAGGGAGTCATTTTCAGGAATTAACAACATTTGGTTTATGGTTTCAGGTGCAATTGAGATCAGAATGTCTCCATTCTGGGCCACAATGGTTCTTTGCAGTGGATTGTATCTGGCTTGACACCACATGACAAGATCAGGGAAATAGTGTGTCTGTGGGAACATGAACATGGGTAACAGGGATTCCCAAAGGTTAATTTCATCCTGCTGGTGTAGGTAGTTTTGCTTCAACCAATGTTGTAATTCGAACAGGTAGAATTCACACTCGGTATCCGAAATCTTGTAATACTGGTATGCTAATGGAATATGGTCGAGGTCCAGGGTAGCAAAGATTTTAGGGTTATCCTCATTGTTTGATTTTCTACTAGAGGATTTTCCCTTTCCCTTTGGTGCCATGTCTAAGGAGTTTGAGAAGGAAAAAGATAACAAAGATTCGGCGTGAATAGGTACCTAGATGAGTGATGAATATATGTCAATGGTAGTGGACTCTAAATTTACTAGGATTAACAGGTGCTGACAATAGTAGGGGTTACGAGACCAGAAATCAATACCTGCAATAAAATAATACTAGCGCAACTAGGAGAGTCGCGCAGAATGAGATGAGGTGACCTTTATAATACTTGTTCAATTACCATTGCGGTTAGAACTGTTATAGAAAGAGATTTAGATTAATTAATGGGCAACAAGAAATTTGCAATGGATAAATGTATAACGGGTAGATGGTGACAGAAATAGGTGGTGAGAAAATGGAGGAATGAAAAATGGCACGGAGTAATTAGCAATAGGTAAATACGGGAGGTGACGTGGTGACCGTTGGCGAGAGTGGAGAAGAGATACGCAGATTTTAGGGGTGGGGGGGGGGAGGAGTGGTGGTATGTGATTTTCAGCGAGGGGTGTACGAAGTCGTGAGGAAGGTCCACATTGCATGGGGCTTGGGAAAAGCAATATCGCTTTTTGGAACCCCCCCTTGCCATTAACGAGAAATCGGATTAGGGGGTGCGAAGTTGTTTCCCAGGTGTTGATCTGGGCAGGGAAAATCATGGTCATTGAAAGGTGCCTTGTCGTCTCCTGAACTTATAATAAAACCCAATGCTTAATGCTTATTACAAATTTATAATCATATTTAAATGACATGATTAGTTCATTATTTAACCAAGATTAATCTATCCAAAGCATGATTAATATATCCTAAGGTCTTATTTGATCTAGCAGACCCTCTTTTTATTTCCTAAGGTTACTTCTAACCCTATTCTAGTGCATATAATGCAATTGACCAAGTTTAAATGCTTTGGTCACTTTTTATCTAATCTATCCTATTTACTAATTTCAACCAAGATTAAATAGTTTGGTTGAATTATTTCTTAATCTAAAAACATAAATTTAAATTTCTTTGATCATGATTATACTATATGATTCAAACAAGAATTATTTCTAGTGTCATTTGAGCTTGCTCACTTGTACACTTGTTTTTATTTATTTATTTATTTTATTTCATTTTATTTTTTATTTTTTATTTTTCATTGTTTCAATCTATTTTTTGTTTTTTGTTTTTAATACCCTCTTTTATAAATATCTAACTTATCAAAACCATTTATGTTACAACATCGGCTCCAATTGGGGACAGCTTCCTCCTGCAAAATTCAGAGAACTTGCAGATCCATGTTCCTTCTCCTTGAGCTAATGGGGTCTCTGTTGAAAAAAATCACACATTGCTTAAAATAAAAACAATCTGGTGATGCACACATGATGAATGAATGAAGGAATCTCAATATTGGATATAATGCTTCAAATATTTCCCATTGACAGGCAATGAGGAATATTGTCCTTCTAAGTTCTGCAAGATAAAATTATTGTTGCCTTTAACTTCTGCAATGATAAAAGGTCCAAACCAGAGATTATTAAACTTTCCATGCTTTTCTTTATCTTCCCTTCTTGCATCCCATATTAATATTAAATCTCCTTCTTTAAAATGTCTTCCTCTAGCCTTTCTATCAAACAAACTTTTGATTTTGTTTTGATATTTCCTAATCTTATAATGAACTTCATCTATGTTTTCATTAAGTTCTATAATTTGATTGATTCTCCTAGAAAATTCATCAGGTTCTTCATTTGCTTCTTGTAAAAATCTCATGATAGGAAAAGCTAGATGTGTAGGAAATATGGCTTCTTTACCATAAACAAGTTGAAATGGAGATTTACCTATTGACCTCTTTGGAGATATTATGTTTTCCCAAACTGCATATATGAGATGGCTATCCCAACTCCTTTTGTGGTCTTCCAACGTTTTCTTAATGACTTTAACCAAACTCTTGTTTGAAGACTCTGCCAGTCCATTTCCCTGTGGATAGTAGGGGGTAGAATGATGCAACAAAATTTGGTATTTCTGACAAAATTCAATCATTTTGACACAGCTGAATTTTGTTGCATTATCTATAACTATCTGTTGAGGGAATCCATACCTAGATAGTATACTTTCTTCAATAAATTTAATAACTATAGTGTCAGTTGCATTCCTAACTGGAATTGCCTCTACCCATTTAGTAAAGTAATATGTGGCAGTTAATATCCATTTATGTTGGCTGCTTGATGCTGGATGAATTTCTCCAATGAAATCCAATCCCCACTGTAGGAAAGGTGCTTGAACTAGTACTGGAACTAGAGGAAGTGTTGCTAATATTTGCTTTCCAACAAACATTTGACATTGAGTACAGCTTCTAACCTTTGCTCCTACTTGTGCAAACAATGTTGGCCAATAAAATCCTGCTCTCAAAATTTTATATGTTGTAGCTCTCCAAGCATAGTGTCCTCCACAAATACTTGCATGAAATTGATCAATAATTCCTTCTGTCTCACTTTCTGTCAAGCAAAGAAAAAGGATATTGAGTGGATCTTTCCAATACAGATTTGCATTGATGATACAATATTTTATGGCCTTCAACTTTAGTGTCTTGCATTGATTCTTTGTAAATTCAGATGGACACTCAAAATCTCTAAGAAAATGTACAATATCAGTGTACCATTCAAATAACAATAATTTCTCATCAATATGAATGGGAGTTAATTGAATTAAATATGAAGGTTCTTGTGGATTCTTCTTTGCTGAAATTTGAGAAGGTTCTTGTGGATTCTTCTTTGCTGAAGTTTGAGAAGGTTCTTGTGGATTCTTCTCTGCTGAAGTTTGAGAAGGTTCTTGTGGATTCTTCTCTACTGAAATTTCCAAAACATAATTTATCCCCAAAACTTTACAATTTGACTCAGCTAAGAGTTTAGCCAAACCCTGACCTTTCACCAACTTTGTAGTTTTGATAATGAGATCAAATTCTAATATCTTAGTAATCCATCTTCCTCTTCTTCCATCAGTATCAAGTTGAGTTAATACAATTTTAACAACACTATTGGGAACATAGGCAATAATGGAAGAATGAAGGACATAGACTCTAAAAGATTTTAAGGCTTGAACTAAGGAATAGGCCTGTTTTTCAATAATATCATATTTGAGTTCAGCATCTCTCATAACTTTACTGAAAAAGGCAATAGGCTGGTCATCTCCATTCTCATTCTTTTGTAAAATAAGAACAACTAAGGTGGTTTCAGAGGCAAAGGAAAAAATGCTAAATGGTTCATAATAGTTTGGACTAGCCAATAATGGGGCTTCAGAAATAACTTTTTTAATCTAGTCAAAAGCAAATCTTGCTGGAATTTTCCACTTGACTTCATGATATTTCCTCAACATATCAGTGGTATCCTTAAATATTTTAGCATAGTTAGGTATAAATCTCCTTAAAAAGTTGATTTTTCTAAGAAAAGCTTGAATTTCCTTTTTATTCCTTGGTAATGAAAGTGCTTGGATATCTAAAACTCTTATGGGATCAATGACCACTCCTTCCTTAGAAATAATATGGCCAAGTAATTTTCCTTTTTTTATTGCAAACAGGGACTTTTTGGGATTGAGTGATATCCCAAACTTCCTACATCTGTCAAAAACTTTCCTCAAGTGTTTTAAATATTTTTTATCAGAATTAGAAAATACAGTCAGATCGTCAAGATAAATGACAAAAAAAAAAAATTGTCTTACCCACAAATGCTAAATCCATAGCTCTTTGAAAGGTATCTCCAACGTTAGTTAATCCGAAAGGCATCCTTGCATACATAAATATACCCCAAGGAGTTGTCAATGATGTGTTTTCTCTATCTTCTGGGCTCACCATGATCTGATTGTATCCAGAAAAACCATCTAACATAGAAATTCTATTAGCACCTAAAACTTTTTGAAGCAATTGGTCCATCTTGGGTAATGGATAATTATCTTTCAAAGATGATTTATTTAAGTTCCTGAAATCTACACACAGTCTAATTTCACCATTTTTCTTTCTTACTGGAACTAAATTTTCTACCCAATTAGAATACCTCAATGGAACTATGATCTTGGCATCGAGTAGTTTTTTAAGTTCTTTCTCAATGGTAGGAAGAAGGATTGGATTAATTCTCCTTAACTTTTGCTTAAAAGGTTTAGCTTCTAGTTTTAAAGGGATTTTATGTTAAATGAGTGTTGTATCATATGTCTTAAACTCATTATAGGACCAAGAAAAAACATCTTTATAAGCGTCGAGGGTTTTGAAAATGTGGAAATTCCGCTCCAAAAAATTCAAAACTTGTCTCAAATGTTAAGCTAATTCCTTTTAAATGTCATTTTCAGGATTTTTACCATTCAAAAATGGAATGGAGGGAGAGAAAACATGAGAACCAAGATTCAGCGGCTTTAGATGATCCAACCACTTTGCACACCTTGAGAAATTGTGGCCTTTACAAATATTGGATTATTCCGGGGATGAAAGTTGAGGTAGAGCTCATGACATGGTTGGTGAGAACCTGGGATGTCCAGGATCAATGTTTCGTGATCAGGGATCATCGTGTCACCATTGATGCTAATGATATATACTTTTTGACTAGGCTCTCCCATAGAGGGGTTGATATTTCTTTATATGGGCAAAGACCGGGTGGAGATACTATTGTTAGATACCTACGACAATACTGTGGGAATGCACAACTCAAGGATGACATGATTGATATTCAGACTATTTAGAACTTGTCCTTGAGGACCATAAATTTCACTGTAAGAAAACTGTGTGGAAATGAAACTCTTCACTTGGCCACAAAGGCCCGGATGCAGACTGTCGTGGAATGTTGGGAGTCCACAGTCTTTAACTGGTGTGAGGCAATGGTTTTCAATATGAAAGGACAAGTGATAAGAGCTAAGAATGGTAGACTAAAGAATTTTAGTTATGGTGCAATTCTGATTTCTTTCGCTCTAGAGAGGATTCCACTCCTCAGACCACAACAGATTTTGGTGGATGAGGGAGGGCCTCGAGATCCACGAATGCTAAGGTGGGTTTCACTTATGGTTCATCATGGAGGTAATGGTTCAGTGGTGAGATATGCTCCTGATTTTTTTGTATGGCTGAGTCAATAGATCATCTCGATTGAGTATTTCCCATATGCAGGGATGGACAACAAGGGTGACCCAGATATCCCACATCCAATAGGGACACGGTGGGGTGACCTGGGCAAAAATTTATCATTTTGATGTTTCTTTTTAAGTTTATAATTTTTATGTGTTTTTTTCCTTTCAAGGTTAATTATTTGAAATTCATATGCAAATGTGGGCCCAGTTCGACCAGCAGGGCTACGACGTTTTTACAGGCGGGGAGACCAACCTATAGAAGTTGCAGCACCAAACCTAGAGCTAGCAGAGGCACTGACCGAGCTGGAACACAACCTAGAGAGGTTGACTATAGATATCCCATAGATTGGGACTGATGATTTGCCTCTCCGGTACTAGAGGTATGTGGTTGGCATTCCAGGACCACTCAAGTGATTGTTACATTGGTTTTCGCATGCTATAGTCTACTATCATAATCAACATCATGATTAGATAGTTAGTCTTTTAGGGCTACATTCGATTTTTGTATCGGCATATTCGGATAATAAAGGCCATGGGACCTCATGTCCTTGGATGACATATTTTTGTATAACACACTCTCTACAAACTTTATCTAATGGAGACTACTACTTTTGATTTCAGTTTATCTTGTTCAATATATGGATGGATATTGTTTTTACTTACAAATGTTGCAAATGTCTATTTAACACATGATTGGCTAATGCATCGGTTATTGTGTTTAAATTTCTTGGAATGTGTTGATATTCAATGTAATCAAACTGCCTTTCCAAAAGATGAGCTCGTAAAAACATTCTTAACATTGATGAACTTCTTACTATGTAGACATTGTTTAAATGTAATACTATGAGTTGCGAATATAACCTGTTGTTGTTCTTTATTTTTTAGGTTGAGGGAGTAAACACATACGACAACATCAAAACCACTTTGGAAGCTGGGATCTAGCCCTACCAGCATCAAAGAGGGATCTCTCTATTTAATTTAGCTTTGTTTTAGTGTAAGTTTTAGGCTAGTTATGATTGTACTTGTTGGTTTTGTTTGAAAGGTTTGGTTGATTTGAATGTTATAATTCCATTGGGCTATGGAGTCTATAAACTAAACTAGAGTTTTGCATCAATTTTTAGAGGAATTCTCACAGGGCGAGCTAGGTTGCACTAATTGGATCTTTTCATAAACTAAATGAATTGTGGAATAGCAGAAGTGTAAGGTTTCAGTAGAAACCAAGGAGCAATTAAGAATTCCTTGGCTTGACTTTAGTGGAAAACATTAAAATTAACAACAACTAAAATAGGGTGCTCTAAATAACGAATCATATTTATCACAGTTTCTATTGATTAATTCAGAAATTTAGAATAACAAAGAAAAGAGAAACAATGTTTAAACAATTAGATAGGAGAGACACATCACCATTTAGTACACCACATGAATCCTGTGAAAGGTCCCTATATTATTGATGCTTCAGTGCTTGAAAATTACAATATGCAGCAGAAATTACATTCGAAAATCAACCCTTAATACTTAAAACAACGAAGTATTTATAATGAAAATTTACAAAATTGCTTTACAAAATCGTTGCAAACTAACAATGTATTATTAGCCTAATTACAAACTATATCATCCAATCCTGGTAAAAGAAAAGGCCACGTAGGCTGCTGAAGAGAACGGTGGCCCTGTTTTGATGGTTTCGATTGTTGAGTCATCCCGAAACAGTGTTGCGATGCTAAAATGACCATTGTGTTGGCTGTTGCACTGGCAAAGTCCAGCTTTTGATAACGCTGGGTAAGGGCTTCTAGGAATAAAGGGAAAAAATTTCCACAGTGGGGGCCAACATCATTTGGTCAATGGACTAGGCTGTGATGGTGAAAATAATGTCACCTATAGGGGCAATAATGGCTCTCTAGGAAGGAACATAGCATGCTTGACACACTCTGGTAAATTATGGGGCTTGGAATGTCAAGGGGAAGATATAATGGGGGAGGTTGGACTCCCAAAGCCCTATTTAATCAGTCTTGTCTGTGTGCTTATCCTCTAACCAACAATATAGCTCCAAAAAATCACAATCACACTGAGTGTCATTTATCCTATAATCTCTATCCTCTAATGGTATATGATCTAAATCTACAGAAGGGGGAATTAAAGGATTAATGGTCTTATCCTGGGTTTTAGTTTTAGGAGGCATGACTGTAAATAATCTGTGAATCGGATGAATTTGCAGAGGAGGCTTACCGAGGTCAGCAAAATAACAGACTGTTAGGTGAAAATGGAAAGAAAAGTCAGTTTTTGTCGCAGTTTGGCTGTGAAAATGCTCTGATGGAGATCGTTGTGGGAAATTATGAATAGCAAAAAGAATCAAGAGTGAAAGTTTGAAAATGACAAGCTCAGATTGATTTAAACATTAAGACAAAGTCCCGTTAGAAATGGCGCAGGACCATTAGACTGAACGGTTACCTAGGAAAAACGAAATAAATAAAGAATGGGTATTTAGTCGGGAACACATTCAATTGACCCAACTGTCATGCCATGTGAAGGGAGGTGAGTGGTGGAAAAAGAGTGGTGGGGCGCGGTGGGAATATGGAAAGGTGGTTTCTGGAGGGGGTAGCGGACAATTAGTGGTATCAGATGGGGGGGTGCGGAATCGCCAGATTGCACCACGTAAGGGATGGGACCCGGTGGAAGAAACCACTTTCCGAACCCCTCCCCCCCGGTGGTAAAGGCAGAATGTGAAGGGGGGCTGAAAAAGAACAAGGTTCATGGATGAAGTGGGGGATCAGATCCCGAGGTGCTCGAAGCTGCTAAACTTTAGTCAGGAGTGACAAAGAATATTTGTCCTTATGCGCTTTTAACATTAGCTTTTCGAACTTATGATAAATATGGATGATGAAAAATATGAAATAGTTTACCCATAGTGCACACATTTCCTTTTTAAACTTAAGATAAGGGATATATAATGAAACATTTTGAAATACATTATCCATAGCATGTACCTTTGCCTCTTTTGCCATATCATCAAACTTAGGATAAAATTTACATGGGAAAATATTTACCAAATCACCTAATCTACCTACCCTTAGCTAGACTAGCATTTTATTTTTGTCTCTAGGGTGCACTTAGACTAGCAAACCCATTTTATTTTCTTTTATGCATAATGAAAAAACTATCTAACCTATCCCTTATTTCTCCTATTGACCCAGATTAAATAGTTGGATCAATGTCATTTTCTACCTAACTAATGATTTACCCATATTAAACTGTTGGATAAACCTTTATTCTCTATCTAATTTACAGAAATTTAAAGGAGTTTAATCATGATTAAATTGTATGATTAAACTAAAACTAGTGATTGTGGAATTTTGAACAAGCTTCACACAACTGTTATTTTACAGAAATGAAGCCAAAAACTATCTATGAGTAGTGGCATTTAGACTTGTAACAATTTCAATATTATTCTTTATTTATTTATTTTTCTTTCTTTTGGTGGGGTTCAATCTTTTCTTCTTTTTCAATATTCTTGTTTTTCTCTTTATTTTTTCTTCTTTATACCCTCTTTTCATTTTTTAATCCTATTTTTTTTATTTGTAAATCATTGGTAGATTGACAAGTATTTACAAAATAGGATTCCTGAGATGCAACACTCAATTACCTTGAGATCCTATAAATTATAGGACCCTAACAGTGGCTCTAGCTGGGGATGGCACTCTCCTTGTGAGGTGCCAAGAACATTTGATCAGTAACCTTGATTTTTTTATTTCAGCAACATCCACCTCTGAATTCTTTGTTGAAGTATTTATGGTAACTCATCAATAGAAGCTCAGGGCCTTCTTTGCAGGCTTAAACTTCTGTTAACAGGTCACCCAATCCAAACAATAAGGAGGATGATATTTACAATGATAAATGATAATAAAACCTCTATTGCTTAGAGAAATAGTGTTTGAGAATCCTGCCATTGACAGGTCCATCAGGTAATTTTGTCCCATCAAAATTTCTAATAAAAAATGCATTATTCCCTCTAAAAGCATAAATGACATAAGGTCCCATCCATAAATTGTCAAATTTTCCATGCTTCCCTTTATCCTCTCTTCTTGAATCTCACTTTAAGACTTTATCACCAATGGTGAAATCATTTTCTTTTGTCATTATGTCAAAAACTTTCTTAATATTCTCGTGAATGACTTGAGCCTTATTATAAAGTTCCTCCCTGGATTGCTGCAACTGGATTGTCTGATCAATCCTCCTTTGAATGTCATTCGACTCAATTTGTAATTCTTTAATTAACTTCATGACAGGAACTCCCAAAGAGGATGGAAAAACAGCCTCCATTACATAAACCAATTGGTATGGTGACATGCCAATTGATTTCTTTGTGGTGAGCCTATCAGCCCAAAGTGCATTTATGAGTTTGTTGTGCCATGATTTTTTATTGTCTACCAACAGCTTCTTGATGATATTTACCAAACTTTTATTCGAAGATTCAACCAACCCATTACCTTGTGGGTAATAAGTAGTTGAATGCCCCAAATTGATATGGTATTTATTGCAGAAATCTATCATTTTCTTAGACCTAAAGGCTGCAGCATTGTCTATAATAAGCTTGTTTGGGCAGCCAAATCTGGACAAGATATTGGTTTCTAAGAATTTGATGATCACAACATCTGTGGCTAGTCTAGAAGGAGTGGCCTCAATCCATTTGGTGAAGTAGTCAGTAGCGGTAAGGATCCATTTATGTTGGGTAGAGGATGGAGGATGAATTTCTCCAATGAAATCCAATCCCCACTGTTGGAAAGGGATTTCAATAGATATGGGCTTCAAAGGTAAAGGAAAAAGTTTTCTTTTTCCCTCAAAGATTTGACACTTGTGGCAAGAAGTTACCTTCTTATGAACATCTAGAAAAAGTGTAGGCCAGTAAAAACCAGCTCTAAGGATCTTATTGGTAGTGGTTTTCCAATATAGATGGCCACCACAGTCACCTTCATGGAATTTTTGCATTGTTCTTTCTGCATCATCACTCAATAGAAATTTTGGTATAAGACCACCAACATCTTTCTGATACAATACATTTTCTATGATGCAAAATTTAACTGCCTTTAGTTTAAGAAATCTAGCCTTTGTTTTTGTTAGACCAAGAGGAGGATTTAAATTAAATAAAACATAAATAAGGTCTACATACCAGGGTGAGGTCATAAAAGCCTCATCAATTTGTGAAGTCGCATGTTCCTCTTGATCATCCAATTCAACTACAAAGTTGATATCTAAAGCATTAAAATTAGATTCAATCATCAATTTGGCTAATCCCTATCCTTTGATGAGCTTGGTTGGCTTGATTTCCATGTCATATTCCAGAATGATGGAAATCCATTTGCCTCTTTTTCCATCTGGTCCATTCTGTGTCAAAATGTCTTTAACTACAATATTTGGTACATAAGCAATTATATGATAATGAAGGATATATACTCTGAAATATTTAATTGATGTTATCAGTGCAAAAGCCTATTTTTCCATTATGTTGTACTTAAGTGTGGCATCCCTTAAAGCCTTGTTAAATAAAGCAATGGGTTGTTCATATCCATCACCGTTTTTCTACAAAAGGACAGTTGCGATAGTATGTTCAGAAGCAAACGAAAAAATTATAAGATCTTTAGTAAAATTTGGACTAATAAGGATTGGTGCCTTTGTTAAGGCTTTTTTAACTTGGTCAAATGATGGCCTAGCTTCGATGTTCCTCTTGATTTCATAATCTCATTTTAGAATGTTTGTGATATTTCTAAGAATTTCTGCAAGGTTGGGGATAAATCTCCTCAGGAAGTTTATTCTCCCAATGAATGATTGAAGTTATTTAATATTTCTTGGATGATTTATTTTCAGAATAGCTTCAATCCTTTTAGGATCATTTCTAATACCTTCCTTAGATATAATGTGACCAAGAAGTTTTCCTTCTTCAAGGCCAAACATTGTTTTCTTAGGATTTAATGAGATCCCAAACCTTCTACATTTTTCAAATACTCTTCTTAGGTGTCTCAAATGTTCTTAATCAGTTTTAGAATATATAGTTATGTCATCTAGATAGATTACAATAAATCTACCAATTTCATCAACAAAAGCAATATCCATTGCTCTCTGAAATGTGGTTCCAGCATTCATTAATCCAAAAGGAATCTTCACATACATGAACGTACCCCATGGAGTGGTAAAGGTTGTTTTGTCCTAATCCTCTTGATGAAATAAGACCTGATTATAACCTGAGAATCCATCTAATAAGGAAATCCTAGAAGATCCAACTATCTTTTGCAGAATATGATCCATTTTAGGTAAGGGATAGTTGTCTTTTAGGGAAACTTTGTTTAGGTTTCTAAAATATATACACAATCTGATTTCAACTATTTTCTTCCTAGTTGGCACAATGTTGGAAACCCATTTAGAGTACCTAAAAGGAACTATGATTTTAGAATCATACATTCTTTTGATTTCTTTCTCAATTAAAGGCATCAAAACCGGATTTATTCTCCCAAGTTTTTGTTTAAAGGGATTCTGATCTTCTTTAATTGGAATTTTGCATTGCATAATTTCCGTGTCATATGTTTTAAGATCTTCATAGCTCTAGGAAAAACACTAAATTCCTTGAATAAAGAAATATATTTTTGTTTTTTAGCTGCTGGGATTTATTTAGACAATTTTATGATTTTGGGGTCTATTTCAGTACCTAAATTACAATCTTCAACTTTTGTTCCTCAGGGCTCAATCTTAGGATTTTTAGCCACATCATTGAAATCAAATAAATCTTCTAGTGGAGCTAGACCTCTAGGCAAGATATTATCTTTAAGATGGAGTGGTTCAAACTCTTATTTTTTTGGGTCTATTTCAAGTAATTCTAATTTATTTACAATTTTATCTACGAGTGTATTTACATATAAATTATCTAATTGCCTTTCTGGATCAAAATGTTCAACAATTTGACTATCTACTTCAGATTCCAAATCAATACTATCATCTTGAAATTCATCTTTGGATTGTAGAAAACTTTCAATTTGTTTATCATTTCCAAACACCTACCAGTATCTCATGTTATTAGGTACAGATGGTCTGTGTTTTTCCTCCAGTACATATTCTTGATTAGGATAAGGAATTTTACAAGAGCTGGCTCAAAAAGCGAGATTGTTTGAAATGATGTTTTGTTTTCCAAGAATTGCAGAAAGATCATATTCAAGAAAAATCGCTAGGAAGTCAAGCACAACGTTTCTATATGTTCTCGTCCTAGGGTGTTTGGCTGAATATCCTCCTTTAATTTTTTTAATAATTAATTAAGAATCCCCTTGAATGGAGATCCTTTTTGCACCTAACTTTTTTAACAATTGTAGTCCTAAAATAAGTGCTTCATACTTTGCTATGTTATTAGTACATTGACAATTAAGCCTGTATGAGTGACCCTCAACATGATTATTTCCTATGTTCACTACCCAAATTCCTACTCCATAGCAATCTTTGTAGTAGAAGCCATCAAAACTCATGTTCCAAAGAGGTTCAGGGGGGAGTATTCAGTTTTGTTATTTGTGACTGAGTTGGGTCTGTTTTAGAAATTTCAGTTTCAGCATTGATTACTTGATTGTTGATATCCCCATCATTGTAAAGAATAAACGAATGCAAATCTGAATGAATAGAATAAAGTGGATAGTTTTGAGGTCTGTCTTGATTACTCAATATGAAGTTCATTAAGGTCTCCCTATGCAATCTTCTTTGTTGCCCAAAAACTGTTATGGTAGCAAAGGTCATATCCATTTGTAGGGTACCTTGTAATTTTTCTCCCCATGAGTGTGACAATAGCATGCCATACTTAGGGGGAATATCTACAACCACTATGTCCATTACTATACTTTTAGCAGGGATTTGGGCTAAAGTAACACATATGTCTTTGATAAGACCTAGGCATCTAACTTTGCTAGAATCAAAGGAGTACAAGTCTTTCTAGGGTCCAGTAATGTCAAGTCCTAATTTTTCCATCACAGCTTTAGGCATTAAATTATGGGATGCACCTGAATCTAACATAACATTATTGAGAATCTTGTCATGAATATTCAGGCTAACATAGAATGGATGAACTCCTCCTTCCTGTGGTTTACCCTCAACTTCCGGTCCAAATAAGAGTTCAGGTTGGTCATCATTCAGATTTACAAAGTCAATGTTTTCCCCGATGTTTAATGCTTTCATTACTTGGGGTCTGTACATATTTTTTCTCTTTAACTCTGTGAGAGGAAAAGGGATTTTCAATTTTTCCAGTTCATTCCCAGTTTTTAACGATGTTTGAATCTTAATTGAGTTGGGAGTTTCAGATTGTTCTGTGATTTGTTTTGTCATAGGCTCTTTTCGTTGACTGGTGGTTGGGTCCTCTATTTGAGTAGTTTTAGAAGCACTGTCAACAACCTTTTTTACAGGGATTTCTACCTTTTTCTTACCAGAATCATCCACAATTTTCTTGACTATCTGTGGTTTTCCTAGGTTCATTTTCAGATGACTTTTTAGCAGGATTATCTGAGATTTTGGCATTGAGAGTGTGTGGATTCTTTTTTCTCCTAAGGTGTATTGCTTGTGGACTTCTATTATAGCATTTTAAAACCCTTGTTAATATTCATCTGACTCTTCGAAATCCAATTCAGTTTGGGCTAGGAGAAAAAATTCCTGCTCCTCTTCCATGAGGAAAATTTCTTCATCATCACTTATTCTCATCAAATTTATTTGATTATCCTCCAAATCTTCCACAATATTCCCCTCATCATCTGTGTAATTTTCCTGAAAAGGAGGTTGAACCTACTGGTCTAGTCCATTTTGTTCTCTTTGTTTAATTTGGGGAACATTTCTTCTCAAGTTTTGGTTTCTAGTTTGAGGGGCATTAGTTTGAGGGGCATTTCGGTTCTCTCTTACTTGATTTTGGCCAACAATGTTTACTCTTTGCATCATCTGATTCACTACTCTCGCTAAGTTATCAATTTTATGATCAAAAACAAAAGTAGAAGGTTCTTTTTTTATGGTAACTCTGCGTTCAGATTTCAGTTTGGCCTTCTTGGCTAGGATGTTAGCTTCAACTTTAATAGCATTTTCTTGCATTTCTTCCAAAGTTGTTGGGTCTCTCTCTCTAAGTTGATATTCCATATCTACATCGAAACCATCTGGAAAATCAATTAGAGCTAGGCCAGGGGAGGGCTTGATGTCTTGTGGAATGGCGTTGTAAACAATATTGAACCGTTCACAATATTCTTCCACACTTTCATTGGGTTTTCTTTTCAACCTTTTATATTCATTTAGGAGTTGAAGTGGATTTTTCTTGATCTCCCATCTAGCTAAAAAGGTTTGATGGAAAGCATCAAGGTTGGCTATACTTCCTACAGGTAAACCCCTAAACCATTTCTTGACATCACCTCCTAAAATTTGGGCAAACAATCTCATTTTAACATCAACTTCATCTACTTCTTGGAGGTCAAACACATCATTCATCCTATCCACATGTTGTTGAGCAGTATAAGCACCAGTGTTATCAAAGGTCACAATTTTAGATTGGTAATCTCCAGGCATAGCATTTAGCTGGCTTGGTAACACCAAAGGTGCATACCTACCTGCCATAACTATTCTAGAAGATTGACTTGAAGATGGACCTAATGGAGGTGTAGTTTTGATAACTATAGGGATAGTAGGAATAATAGTTTGAGAGATCACAGGTGAGGAAGTTGAAACTATGGAATGAGTAGGACTGGGAGGCTGTAGATGAACAGAATGGGAAGACTGACTAGATAAAGAGGCTGTTGCAACTGTCAAAGCATAAAATTCAATAGATTGTTGAATAAAAGCTTCTTCAATAGCTTGATCCAACACTAAAACTAGACCTTGTAATTTATCAAATTGTTGTAAGGATTCTAGATCAGGATCTACTTCAAGGCATTGGGTTTGGGGTATGTATGGTTGCAGTATGGCTTTATCAACAACAGTTTGATCTACAAAAGCCTCGGACTTTGATCTAAACAAACTATGTTGGAAAGGAAAATCAAACTCTATATCTTGTATAGTTTCAAATTTCTCTGCGGGTGAATTAGACCTTGAAAAAGGAATATCTTCAGGGAGAGAATTAAATCTAGACAATGGGCTATTACTACCCTGACTCTCTGTAAAACTCTTCTTTCTCACCAGCTTCTCAGGGTTATCTACGAATTCAACAAGGTTGGGGTCAGGGTGAGATCTAGTGAAAACTCTTTTGGGAGTTAGGTCTATTAAAAAATCATCACACAAGTAAAAATAAAAATCAATGACACTAAATGTGTACAAAATAAAAACCTCAGATCATGTATTTCATAATGATATAACAATTGCTTAATGAAATACTGATTAAAAGCCAAGGAATAATAATGCTTCAGAGTAAGAAGTATTCTTCCCCAGTATGGTCGCCACTATGTTGTCGTTCTGTATTTTTGAGGTTGAGGGAGTAAACACATCAAAACCACTTTGGAAGCTGGAATCTAGCCCTACCAGCTTCAGAGAGGGATCTCTCTATTTAATTTAGCTTTGTTTTAGTGTAAGTTTTAGGCTAGTTATGATTGTACTTGTTTGTTTTGTTTGAAAGGTTTGGTTGATTTGAATGTTATAATTCCATTAGGCTATGGAGTCTATAAACTAAACTGGAGTTTTTCATCAATTTTGAGAGTTCTCACAGGGCGAGGTAGGTTGCACTAACTGGATCTTTTCAGAAATTAAATGAATTGTGGAATAGCAAAATTGTAAGGTTTCAGAAGAAAACAAAGAGCAATTAAGAATTCCTTGGCTTGACTTCAGTGGAAAACATTAAAATTAACAACAACCAAAATAGGTCACTCTAAATAATGAATCCTATTTATCACAGTTTCTGTTGATTAATTCAAAAATTTAGAATAACAAAGAAAAGAGAAACAATTTTTAAACAATTAGATAGGAGAGACACATCACCATTTAGTACACCACATGAATCCTGTGAAAGGTCCCTGTATTATTGATGCTCCAGTGCTTGAAAATTACAATATGCAGCAGAAATTACATTCAGAAATCAACCCTTAATACTTCAAACAGTGAATTATTTATAATGAAAATTTACAAAAATGCTTTACAAAATCGCGGTCAAACCGATAGTGTATTATTAGTCTAATTACAAACTATATCATCTAATCCTGGAAAAACAATAGGCCACTGAAGAAAAAGTTGGCCCTGTTTTTTATGGTTTCGATTGCTGAGTCATCCAAAACAGTGTTGCAATGCTGAACTGACCGTTGTGATGGCTACTACACTGACAAAGTCTAGCTTTTGATAAAGTTGGGTAAGGGCTTCTAGGGAGAAAGGGGTAGAATTTTCCTTAGTGGGGGCCAGCATTATTTGGTCAATGGACTGGGCTGTGATGGTGAAAAGTATGTCACCAGTAGGGGCAATAATGGCTCTCTAGGCAGGAACATATCATGCTTGACACCTTCTAGTTTATTCTGGGGCTTGGAATGTCAAGGGGAAGATATAATGGGGGAATTTAGAATCCCAGAGCCCTATTTCATCAGTCTTGTCTGTGTACTTATCCTCTAACCAGCAATACAGTTCCAGAAAATCACAGTCACAATGAGTGTCATTTATCCTATAATCTCTATCCGCTAATGGTATATGATCTAAATCTACAAAAGGTGGAATTAAAGGATTAATGGTCTTATCCTGGGTTTTATTTGTAGGAGGCATGGCTATAAATAATTTGTGAATCGGATGAATTTGCAGAGGAGGCTTACCGAGGTCAACAAAATTACGAACTGTCAGGTGAAAATGGAAAGAAAAGTTAGTTTTTGTCATAGTCTGGTTGCGAAAATGCTTTGATGGAGATCGTTGTGGGAAATTATGAATAGCATAAAGAATCAGGAGTGAAAGGTTGAGACTGGCAGGCTCAGATTTATTTAAACACTGTGACAAAGTCTCATTTGAAATGGCACGAGACCGTTCGGCTGAACATTACCTGAGACAAATGAAATAAATAAAGAATGCATATTTGGTCGAGAACGCATTTAATTGGCCCAACAGTCATGCCATGTGGCAGGCAGTGAGTGGTGGAAAAAGAGTGGTTGGGCGCGGCGAAAGAATAAGGGAAAGGCAGTTTCTGAAGGGGGTAGCGGGTGATTAGTGGTATTGGATGTGGGGGGGGGTCAGAAATCACCAGATCGTGCAACGCAAGGGATGGGGTCCGGTGGAAGAAACCACTTTCCAGACACCCCCCCCCCCTCGCCGGGCGGTAAAGGTAGAATACGAAGGGGGGGGGACGAAAAGGACAAGGTCCATGGATGAAGTGGGGGATCAGATCCTGAGGCGCTCGAAGGTGCTGAACTTTAGTCATAAGAGACAAAGAATATCTGTCCTTATGCTCTTTTAACATTAGCTTTTCGAACTTAGGATAAGGATGGATGATGAAAATTATGAAATAGTTTACCCATAGCATGCACATTTCCCTTTTAAAATTAGGGTAAGGGATATATAATGAAACATTTTGAAATACATTATCCATAGCATGCACATTTGCCTATTTTTCCATATCCTTAAACTTAGGATAAAATTTACATATGCAAATATTTACCAAATCACCTAATCTACCTACCCTTAGCTAGACTAGCATTTTACTTTTGTCTCTAGGGCGAATCATTAGTTAGGTAGAAAATGGCATTGACCCAAATTAAATTTTTGGATAAACCTTTATTCTCTATCTAATTTACAGAAATTTAAAGGATTTTAATCATGATTAAACTAAAACTAGTGATTGCGGCATTTTGAACAAGCTGCACACAATTGTTATTTCACAAAAATGAAGCAAAAAACTATCTATGAGTAGTGGCATTTAGACTTGCAACACTTTCAATACTATTATTTTTTTCTTTTTCTTTTTCTTTCTTTTGGTGGGGTTCAATCTTTTCTTCTTTTGCAACATTCTGGCTTTTCTCTTTATTTTTTCTTCTTTATACCCTCATTTCATTTTTTAATTCTATTTTTTTCTTTATTTGGAAATCATTAGCAGATTGACAAGTATTTACAAAATAGGATTCCTGAGATACAACACTCAATTACCTTGAGATTATATAAATTATAGGACCCTAACATAACCTAATAATCAAACATTGAATTCCAAATGAGATGGCGTCAGATAATAGTTCAATGGTTGCACTATATTTTTCTATGTTGTTCGTTGTTTGACCAAGGCATATCCGATGAATATAAACTAACTCATCACTGGGTGAATAAATGACCCAGGCTGTAGAAGACAAGTTTCGAGTACCACGACTAGTACCATCAGGAAAGCCAATGTAAGTTTGAGGGAACTTCGACATTTGCAAATCAAGTGTAAAACAAGATAAGCAAGAGAGGTAGTAGCGAACTGCAAAAATTGCTAAAACTACCACACACACTTATAAAATTATAATACAAGTAATGTACAAATCTCCACGAAATATTTTATGCATAATATCTCTTCAGGTAAAGGCCATTTATGGGCTTTCCCAAAGAGACACCATCATAATCGACCAGTTGTTAGGCTCCTTTAGCTAATACATGTTTTACAATGTAAGGGCCATGCCATATAGGCTTGAATTTACCTACACCTAATTTGTCATGTTCTTGATCGTAGACCAATACTAGGTCACCTTCGGCATAAGAACGAGGATTTACGTTTTGATCAAATTGAGCTTTGACTCGTTTTTTATGAGCCTCACTAGCTAGTGCGGCTTCAATGCAAGTTTCATCTAGATGTGCTAAGTTCAAAAGACGCTCTTCCTCTACAGAGGTATCTGGTAATAACTCAATGGGTTGTTTCAAAGATGGAATTTCACATTCAATCGGTAAAATTGCCTCCAAACCATAGATAAGTTGGAATTGAGTGAAACCCTTAGATGTTTTTGCAGTAGTACGATATGCCCACAAGGCTGAAAAAAGAAAGGTATGCTAGTTTTCTTTATGAATTCCAACTAATCATTTAGTCATGTTTGTTAAAACTTTGTTAACAACTTCTACTTGACAATTTTCTTGTGGATAATAAGGGGTAGAGCTATCATGGCATAGGCCAAGCTATGCAGATAGTTCAGTCATCATAAAATTGCAAAAATGGCTACCATGGTCCGTAACAATGGCCTATGGGACACCGAACGGAGCAATCACATGATTGAAATTGAAAATTGTTGCATTTTCGTCATTGTCCTTGTATGTAGGCATCAAATTGACCCATTTTGTAAAGTAATCAACTGCAAGGATAATATACCCATGCCCCCCAGTGGATGCGACAATGATTGGTTTGAGATAAATCAGGCCTAAAAGTTTTGATTTGAAGATATGTGATGATATCTCCATACCAAGGATCGGACGTACTGATCAAATAGAGAGATTCATCTATCAGAGAATCTTCTACCACTATTTATGTGTTAGTATAGGAAAAGTCACATAATAATTCAGCAAAAACTAATGATTTCTTTGATTTAGATCTTTCGAATTCCAAATCAAATTCCTGTAAAATGATTATCCATTTGGAGTGTTTGTCCCATATTAATTGTTTGGTAAGAATATACATCATAGGGTTGAAATCTGAAATGACTGTCGTTTTTCGCAAAAGTTTATAGTGATGAAAACACTAAACAACTTGAACATCTGCCAATGATAATTTCCCCACATGTGCGTAATTGATCTCAGTTTTAGTGAGATTTAGACTTAGGTAACATATCACATGTTCATTGCTAGATTCATCTTCCTGTACTAATACCATGCCAATGATGGCATTTGACGCAGCTAGATATATAAAGTAATCCTGATGATAATTAGGCAGATGCAATAATGGTGCATGGGTCAATGTGTATTTCAATGCATCAAAATATTTTTCAGCAAGCTCATCCCAAATGAAAGGAATTCCCTTTTTCAAAAGTCAGGTAAAACCTTTGGTCAGCTTAGCATAATTCAGTATGAATCTACATAAAAAGTTTGTTTTCCCCTGCAAACTTTGGAGTTGACAAAGAGTAGAAGGAGCAGGCAAGTTATAATTTCCTCTACCTTAAGAGGATTGACATGAATGCCTTCTCTTGAGACAACAAATCCTAGAAGTAGACCAGATTGTATGCAAAAAACTCATTTACAGATTCAAACGAATATTATAGTGCCTACATCTAATGAAAATTGCTTTCAAATGTGATGGATGATCCTGTCGTTTCCGTGAGTGAGCTGGTAGGTCATCTAGGTAGGGTTGGACAATATGTTTGATATCGTGAAATGCGTAAGACATCGCTCTTTGAAAATTTGTGCCAACATTCTTCAAGCAAAATGGGAGTTTACGATAAGAAAAATTTCCCCATGGGAAGATGAATACAGTCTTATGTTGATCAGTAGGGAGTATGTTTATTTGGTTGTATCCGAAAAATCCATCCATGAAAGAGAAAATCTTGTTTTTGTCACGATCATCAACAATTTGATCGATGTACGAGGTTGGGTAATTGTATTTTGGACAAGCCTTGTTAATGTCCCCGTAATCGATGCATACTCAAATGGTTCCTTGTTTCTTATTAACTAGTACAATATTTAATGCCCAGTCAGTCAAAGGAATGGGTAAATATATCTTGCTTTTAATAGTTTTTCAACTTTAGCTTTTATAGCAGCCACTTTTCACGGATGGACTGGACATAAGCTTTGTATAATAGTTTTGGCATCTGGATAAGTCTTAATTTCATGCACTACAATACTAGGATCGATTCCTGGAATTTCTTCGTAAGACCATGCAAAAATGTCATGGAATTCCTGGAATAGGGCTTTATATGTTTGAATTTCTTCAAAAGAACAAGAAGCTCCGATATGAATATTCTCAATAATTCCTGGCTTCATTGATATGTTTATTGCCACAATTTCCGATATATTTTCTCAATTCTTTTCAGATTCAGAATGAAGAATAGACATCGGGCATTCAGGAGTATTCACAATCTCAAGTGAAAACATAGACGAAAAATTATTCTCGACTTTGTTAAGGCAGGGTAAGAAAGATGAGCAATGATGGTAATCATCCCAAGGCATTTCATCCAAATTCATTACTTCCACAATTCCTTCGTCAGTTATAAAATATTTATCAAAAGGATCAGGTATTAATATTGGTCCTAAATGTGACAAATGAGAATAATCATCGATGATCGTATTCACTCTATCATTTTCAGATGGTGATGGGTTGGAAAAGGATTAAATTGCCTCATAAGCCAATTTAAAAGGACTAAGAGGCATATGATTGCCATGCAAGGCTAATTATGACTCTAAAGGCACTTTCCAAATATTCGAAGAAACAAAAGTGCTTGATGTAATCATATTAACCTGGGAAACGTTACGAGGAATATTTGGTGAAGGGAATGCAAAAGTTCCCATAAGATATGATTCTTTAAGAAGACCAACACCAACATCCTCATATGCAGTAATCTATTTTCCAACAAAGGGAATGTTACCAGTAGAGTTAGGGTTTGAAGTGTAATAAGATAGTTGGTCTACTTTCATAATTTTTCCTTTATGAGGAAACATAATCATTCGAAAAAACGATGAGACCACGACATACATGGTGTAAGTCCAACTTCGGCCTAGTAACAAGTTATAATCAAGTTGAGCATCAACGACCTCAACTTCAATTGCAACTGTTTTACCTTCTAATTCTATAGGCAGGTCATTCAAAATTCCATAAGGTCGAAAACCTCTTCCATCAAAGGCTTTCAAAGTTGTTGACGGGCCTCTAAATTAGACATAAATTAAGGCCCATGCCTCTAAATTAAAACATAAATTAAGGCTTATGACCATCATTCAGCACATTAAACCTCTCTTTTTGCATTAGATAATTTATTTTTAACTTTAATATATTCATTAGGAAGGTCTATGAATAATTGAATATTTGTGTTTAATATTATTTATTTTTTGTGAAATATTATGAGAATATTGGGCAGATTATGAAGAGTTGGAGGAGGAGATAATTTAGAGACTTGTTCCCTACTACTAGAGGATCAATAATAAATAATAAGTCAACAAGATATTATGGAATTATGGCACAAATTGTGGAACTCCAATGATTGAGAAAATCTAGGAATGTGTTCCACTAATCAAGGGAGCAGATCCACTAATCAAGGGATTTTGGTGGGGAAAGCTTCCTCCATCCATGGGGAATGATTCTTAATCATTTTGTATAAGTACCAAGTCGAATTTTCCTCTAGGGAATGATTGAGAAAATCTAGGAATGTGTTCCCTACCATTTAATGCAAATTCCTAGTATTGGGGACTAGATCCACTAATCAAGGGATTTTGGTGGGGAAAGCTTCCTCCATTCATGGGGAATGATTCCTAATCATTTTGTATAAGTACCAAGTCGAATTTTCCTCTAGAGGGATATTTTCATTAGTGTTATTATGGAGAGAACTTGTATTTTTGTAGCTCCATTATATTTTCTTGCAGGGATGTAATTCTATTGATGAAAATAATGAAGATTGGTGTTATGTTCAGCTTCTAAATCTTGTTCTCCTCGATAGGTCTCTGAGTTTCCTTTGGCTTGGCCATCCCAGGAACCTCGGAGCCCTTTTGCATCATTTTCTTTCCTTCTTTTCGTTGCTTATTCACATGCATCTCTAGTTTTTATTTCTTTCTATTTCTACATTTAGTATTAATGATTTCTTGTTGTAGGATTGAGTTAAATGGTTGATATAAGTTATTTTGCAGGATCACAAGCATTATTTCATCCTTGGAAAATCTTTGGAAGTTCATAATATTCATTGAATTTCTTGGATTAGTCTTCTTATTCCCAAATCTAGATTGTTGGACCTCCTTTTTAGCAAATAACAGTAAATTTATGCTATTTTTTTTAGCATGCTAACAAGCTTCAATCGACTTGATTCGACTTGCATTAGATCACAAAAATATTCTAGTTCATAACAAAAATTACTCCATTGCATTTGCACTTGATTTGGTTAAGAATTTCTTAGATTTACTAGCTCACTAGTTCTCAAATTCTAGATTTTCGACTAGTAATGTTTTTTATTTATTTTTTGCATGGGTTAACATAAGTCTTTTTGAGTGATTCCATTTGGAATAGGGACTTAAGACATCCTAGTTAATAACAAAATTTGGCCCATCCAATTTGGATTAGATTTGCTTGGTCATTAAACCCTCACCAATTTCGTCATTTCACAAGGAAACTTCTCCAAGATTTTTGAGCGAATCCATCCATATCCCGACTTTTGTTTTGAGTTCTGAGTGATCCTAGGAATTTTCTCACTCCATTCCAACCATCTACCACCTTTCCTAAGCCTTCCATCACCTACAACACCTCACATTTTTCTCTCAATTGTATTATGTAGGTTCACTGTAATTCTTACATGATCATCTTGTAGGTTTTCCTGAAATGCCCTGTTTTGAGGCCGAATTGATGGAAAACCTCTACAAAGTCACCAAAAGCCTCCCAAGGGTCTCCCACACCATCCAACCATCTCCTAACCCTTCCATCCAACCTCCAACATCCTTAATTCACCTGCCACATCACCAAAGGAAATTAGTTTGCATACTTGATTTTTGCATGAAAAGACAAAAGGACAAAAGCAGATTTATTTTAGTCCCTTTATTTGCACATTAGTGATGTTTGATGCTTCTTACTTCCATGTTTAGATAGTAGCATTTGGTTCATGATAATTTCGCATTATTGCAAACAATAGCTTCTTGGCAATTAATTAGGAAATGGTGTGATTTAGGATTGAATTTTTGTCTCTTTCCTTGTACTCTCTTTCTTCCAATAGGTTAAGGTTCCATTTCGAACATTTCATTTTCTGGAATTAGCTTAGGATTTGACTTCAATACATGCACTTCATTACATCATGACAGCAAAGGAAGGACACATTGCATACCACACATATAGTGTCGACACTTCTTAAGTTTGTACAAACCCCAGGTTGATAATTAAAGTCGGTAGCCTTGGGAGTTGTAACATTCTTGTTACAACACTGAGGCTCATCACTTTTTGGCACCGTTGCTGGGGAGGTGTCAAAGTATGCATTGTTTTCTTCCTTAGTTGATTCATTTCTTTTAAAAATTTTCAAAAATAAAAAAATAATCGCATTAGGCATATTTCATTTCAAAAGTAGAAAATTGCATTGCATTATAGTTTCGTTCAATCATAAAAACAAAAAAAAGTTCCAACACCAACCCATCCCCCCATTTGATCACATGGTGCAGTAAGAGCCATATCACCATTCACTTTTGCAGGTAGAAGAAGAATATATCAAAGAATGTAGAAAAAATGGATGGAGATGATGAAAATAAGGAAGATCCTCTCGGATTTCCCATTCAAGATACTAATGGCAGTGTGCACATGAAGAACATCCCTCCATTTTTCTTCCAAAATTTCATGCTCGAAGGTCATAGGATCCGAAAACCTTTCTCTTTGAATTTGAAATTGTTTGTAGATCTTATGGTTACTTATTAAGAACTCAAAAAATGAGATTGTTTCTGACAACATTGAAGGATAAAGCTCTTAAATGGTTCATGAGTTTAGAGATTAATTCAATAAGATCATGGAATGATATGCAAAAGATGTTTCTAGACAAATATAAAGATCGTGATCTTAAAGGGGGATAATATAGGGTACAAAGGGAGGTGCCCAAGGGAATAATGTAATAATGGGATGGGCCATAGTAATAAATAAGGTGGTTAACCCGTATTATGTAAGGGACCACAAGTAGTTAGTAATAATGTAATGGGCTCATGGTATTAGATAGATGATATTGAGGGAACCATGGTAATGACCCATGGTATTGTATATATGAGGCCTATATAGAGGCTAAAGACTCCACATTGAGAGGTGTCAAGGATTATTGTATGAACAGTCATATGGCTTGTGGAGTGCTCTCCTTCCTTAAGGAGTGAATGTATGGTGTTGACCTACCTTAATGGTTTGATCAATAAAGAAGCATTTGTATCTATTCAGATCTTGTTATTTCTGAGTTTATTTTCATTGTCTTATATTTTCATATCAGATCTATAACAAGTGGTATCAAAGCACTTTCTTGGGCAAAGTGGAGAATATTTTTTTTTGTTATTTTTGTAAAAAAAAATTGGGGCGACGAGTTTGCATATCAGATCTGTACATTTTGGTCAGTCAAAGCATACATTTCAAGCCTCCACATCATTTTGTATGTCATCTTAATGTGCACATGGATCCATTGGAAGTATTCTTATAGTTGAAAGTGATTTTGTTTTTCAAATAGGGTAGGGTAGAAGAGAATTAAAAAAAAAAATCCTTGCTCCATGCATGCATATACTCTCCAACATCTGCAAGCAACAAGAACAAATTGGTACCAAAAGGAAAATTGGTCAAGCCTAGTCAAAAGAAGTCAAATTTTGACTTTCTCCTACTTCTCTCAAATGCTCCAGTAAGGCCAAGGCCATGTCAATCCATCACCCTTATCTATTTTCACTATCCACCCATCATTCTCAAGCTTATACCACTCATTTTCCTTATTGTCCTAAAAACCTACAAGATGCTCTGTTTTACTACAGGATACAAAAATACATAGAGAATAAATTTGTTTTTGCCATAACTTGAAAACCATGCATCCATTTATCAAGTTGTTTCAGGGGGAAATGCATATGATGATGATAACATGCTCAAGCAATTTCAGCAAATTCTAGTGCACAGTTTCCAAGAAATTAGCTTCCATCACCATCAGCCATTTTTGCATTTTCTCAATATCCGTGCATCCATTTAAAAGGTTGTTTCATGGGGAGATACATATGGATGATGGTAACATGCCCAAGAAAATTCAGCAAATTCCAGTGCACGGTTTCTAAGAAATCAGCTTCCATAACCTTTAGCCATTTTTAGTTTTTCTCGAGATTCATGAATCCATTGACCATAATGTTTCTTTGGGGAGGTGCATAATGATGATGGAAACATGTTCAAAAATTTTCATCTCAATCCAATCTACCATTTGGGAGATATGGACAAAACAAGTCGTTGTCATGTAAACCTATATGATACAGAACAACACCTACAGGATTGGTAGTGAGCAGTTTTAAAGGAGATCCAGAGGTCAAAGAAGCTCCTCCAGAGCTTAGCAACAGCATTAGGATCATTAGCATCACCATCCAACACCTTCACATCAACATCAACTCAGCAGCAACATGCGTGTCTCTCTAACAACCATCAGGTAGGTACAGGTATGCAATATTCTTGACCTCTTATCTTGAGCATATTATAGTTAGAAATTTGTTGTCAATGCATGAAAGATCGGGTTTTATAAGCTAAGGATGGGTCAGCAATCTCAACCGCCTTCAACTAGTTGATTGCAGCTCACTCCTTCACTCATGCAATGTTGAAAAGTCAAATTATGAAGGGTGATGATTTCAAGGAATGAGGACAACAGTTAAAAGAATAAATTTTTGCAAAGGCCAAGGTCACCACAACACTCCAAGCCTTCCATCCACTTCATATTCACTATCTATTGATCTTTCATCCATCCCATTTCATTCTTGAAAAAAAACAAAGAGAGCATCCTCTCCATTTTCATGAAATTTCCATTTGCAGGTCAGCAAGAAGGACGGTCAAATAGCAAAGGAGGATCACAAAGAGACCCCTATCACTCACATTTTTATTTTACCACTCATTACCATTCATTCCTCCACCATTTCTGTCATTTTTTCCACTCCTTTACTTTAGTTTACAAAGGGACTGTTTTTTCTACAGGATGATCCTCTAGGAATTACAGTGAGCCAAAAATCCTACAGGAGGTGTCCAAATGGCGGAACAAGGTAGCAGAAGGTTGATAAGGGTGTGGAAGACCTTTCCAAACTAAAAAAATATTCAAGAACTCATCTTCAATAAGGGCAAGGAAGCAAGAAAATGGTCTCAAGAAACAATGATTTTTCTTTGAACAAATATCATTTTGGGCTTATCCTTGCAGAGCTTATAGCTAAGATTCTTAATCCACAAGAGAGAGGCCACTAGGGCCATGGATGAGGCACAATGAGGTCACTAAGTTGCTCAGAGGATGAGCAACATTTTCAACAGGGGGTATGATGGGCCCCTAAATTAGACATAAATTAAGGCCCATGCTTCTAAATTGAAACATAAATTAAGGCCTATGACCATCCTTCAGCACATTAAACCTCTCCTTTTGCATTAGATAATTTATTTTTAACTTTGATATATTCATTAGGAAGGTTTATGAAAAATTGAATATTTGTGCCTAATATTATTTATTTTTGTGGAATATTATGAGAATATTGGGCAGATTATGAAGAGTTGGAGGAGGAGATAATTTAGGGACTTGTTCCCTACTACTAGAGGATCAATAATAAATAATAAGTCAACAAGATATTATGGAATTATGGCACAAATTGTGGAACTCCAATGATTGAGAAAATCTAGGAATGTGTTCCACTAATCAAGGGAGCGGATCCACTAATCAAGGGATTTCGGTGGGGAAAGCTTTCTCCATTCATGGGGAATGATTCTTAATCATTCTTTATAAGTACCAAGTCGAATTTTCCTCTAGGGAATGATTAAGAAAATCTAGGAATGTGTTCCCTGCCATTTAATGCAAATTCCTAGTATTGAGGACTAGATCAACTAATCAAGGGATTTTGGTGGGGAAAGCTTCCTCCATTCATGGGGAATGATTCCTGATCATTTTGTATAAGTACCAAGTCGAATTTTCCTCTAGAGGGAGATTTTCATTAGTGTTACTGTGGAAAGAGCTTGTATTTTTGCAGCTCCATTGTATTTTCTTGCAGGGATGTAATTCTATTGATGAAAATAATGAAAATTGGTGTCATTTTCAACTTCTAAATCTTGTTCTCCTCCATAGATCTCTGAGTTTCCTTGGAATTGGCCATCCCATGAACCTCAGAGCCCTTTTGTATCATTTTCTTTCATTTTTTTCATTACTTATTCACATGCATCTCTAGTTTTTATTTCTTTCTATTTCTACATTTAGTATTAATGATTTCTTGTTGTAGGATTGAGTTAGAGGGTTGATGTAAGTTCTTTTGCAGGATCACAAGAATTATTTCATCCTTGGAAAAGCTTTGGAAGTTCATAATAATCATTTAGTTGCTTGGATTAGTCTTCTTATTCCCAAATCTAGATTGTTGGACCTCTTTTTTAGCAAAGAACTATAAATTTCTGCTATTTTTTTTAGCATGTTAACGAGCTTCAATCGACTTGATTCCAATTTAATTAGATCACAAAAACATTCTGGTTCATAAAAAAAATTACCCCATTGCATTTTCACTTGATTTGGTTAGGCATTTCTTAGATTTACTAGCTCACTAGTTCTCAAATTTCTAGATTTTCGACTAGTAATGTTTTTTATTTTTTTTTGCATGGGTCAACATAGGTATTTTTGAGTGATTCCACTTGGAATAGGGACCTAAGGCATCCTGGTTAATAACAAAAGTTTTCCCATCCAATTTGGATTTGATTTTCTTGGTCATTAAACCCTCACCAATTTCATCATTTCACAGGGAAACTTCTCCAAGCTTTTTGAACGAATCCATCTGTCTCCCGACTTTGGTTTTTAGTTCTGAGTGATCCTAGGAATTTTCTCACTCCATTCCACCCATATAACACCTTCCCTAATCCTTCCATCACCTACAACACCTCACATTTTTCTCTCGGTTGTATCCTGTAGGTTCACTGTAATTCCTACAGGATCATCCTATAGGTTTCTAGTACATCCTGAAGGTTTTCTTGAAATGGCCCATTTTGGGACCAAATTGATGGAAAACCTCTATGAAGTCACCAAAATCCTCCCAAGGGTCTCCCACACCATCCAACCATCTCCTAACCCTTCTATCCAACCTCCAACATACTTAATTCACCTGCCCCATCACCAAAGGAAATTAGTTTGCATACTTGATTTTTGCATGAAAAGACAAAAAGACAAAAACATATTTATTTCAGTCCCTTTACTTGCACATTAGTGATGTTTGATGCTTCTTAATTCCATGCTTAGATAGTAGCATTTGGTTCATGATAGTTTAGCATTATTGCAAACAATAGTTTCTTGGCAGTTAATTAGGAAATGTTGTGATTTAGGATTGAATTTTCGTCTCTTTCCTTGTACTCTCTTTCTTGCAATAGGTTAAGGTTCCATTTTGAACATTTCATTTTCTGGAATTAGTTTAGGATTTGACTTCAATGCATGCACTCCATTACATCATGACAACAAAGGAAGGACACGTTGCATGCCACACATATAGTGTTGACACCTCTTAATTTTGTACGAACCCCGAGTTGATAATTAAAGTCGGTAGCCTTGGGAGTTGCAACATTCTTGCTGCAATCCTGAGTCTCATTAGTTGTGGGAGATTGATTGATAGCTGAAGAACCTAAAGCTCTCCAACAAGTGATAAACATAATACATGTAGACGCTCCTTCGTCAATTACCATTTGAAAAACTCGTTTTGTCTTGACAAAAACTAGTATCTGGAAGGCTAGTTGATGTGGGAGTCTCGGTACATGATTTTCGAGATAAAAATTATTAGATTAGATTCTTGGGGATTAACTTCTCCTATGGCTGATAGATGTAATTTCCTTCATGCTCGACAAGTCTATAGCACTTCGAGATTCGACATCGCTAAAGGTGACATGGCTATATCTTCAACAATATTGTAATTCTGAGCATCTCTAGCATGAGGATTAAAAGCTAACTTTTGAAGAACGCCCTTAGGAGGTAGCCGAATTACCATACCAGGACTAAGTTTTTCAATTTATAAAGGTTCAGAAAGAGGAGGAGTTGATGTGAAGAATGATCAGGTGAACCACAATCATTTCCATATACACTAGGACTTTTAGATCCATAGTCTTTGGACCTCGTAGCTACCATAACTTGTGAATCAATCATCATGATGTTCGTCGATGTGGAAGAGGAATATGAGTTATGGGAAACCATCTTACTGTCTTGAGAAATAAATGGATCCTTGAAAATAGCGGGAGTATGTGAACCCTTAACGAATTTAGAAACTTCAGCATGATGAGGGCATTCCTTGGTGTAATGATCATCATCACATATTAAACAAGGATAATGAGGTTTCTTCTTTTCGTCAGATGGTTCATTCTTGTTTGATTTCTCCTTGGGAGCAGTGCCTTGTTTGGATTTTCCTTTTCCTTTCTTTTTACCTTCGGATTTCTTATTTTTTCCAGTAGATGAATCTATGACATTTATTTCAGAAGTAATTTCAGGAGAAGCGTCTTCTTTGGGTGAATCTGGTAAGGCCAAAATCTGATTCTTCTTAGAATTTTTCTTTTGTCTTAGAATTTTTCTTTATAGTTTTATATTTTTGGCTAACATAACCAATCACACCATCAGTGGTGTGTGATCCTATAAGAGATGGGTTGGTTTGACCTAGATGAGGAAAATCTGAAATCTTTTCATACAAAGTGCCAGACTGAGTACAAACAAGATCTAAGTACTAGGAATGAGTGATAACTTGATCTTTAGTTACAACGCCAACTTTTGCAACATCTTCAGTAATTACCGACAAAATTTATTTTAGAAACCATTCGGCTAAGATCTAATCTAGGATGTAAACCTTAACTAAACGACGTATTCATCTCCATTCATGAATATGATCTAAAATATGGGTATATGTTGATTGTTTTAGAGAAGTTAAAAGTGTAGTACCATTTTCATATCAGATGGGTAGTTGAAAATGCGTTAAAAAGCTGTGCCTATGGCATTGAAAGTATTGAAAGAAGCCCACGATAATTCAACATGCCACTTGGTTGTCGAACCAGTTAAGGTTTGTTGAAAAAGTCGTAATCTAATGGAATCATTGACTAATGAGTTCGAGGCGCACCAAATATGATAAGTCATGACGTGATTATATGGGTCCTCTCGTGATTTACCTTCAAATTTTTGAATGTCACTAGGTAGCTTCATAGGGATTTCTGGTCAAAACGTTAGATAGAAAATGGTATCATTTGTTAATCGAGATAGATCTGGTAAATCCAAAGTTGCAATAAATGGTAGTTGATGGTTAGAGTCCTATTACAGGTATTGATAACCCTGAGGGACAAGTCCTGTTCCTAGAGGAGGATACCCCATATATCCTGGAAAAGTCTGAGTAGTTGGAATTTGCATACCTCTCGGATATCCAGGATGAGCCATACCAAATTGCGGTTGAATTGGTACTTGAAAAGTATGACCGAGGTATGGTTGATTCTGGAAAGGAGGACCCTAACCCATTTGACCTTGGATAAACTGTCCCTGAAAGGGTTGACTCTGTAAAGGTTGTCCTTGGAAGAATTGACTTTGAAAAGGTTGGCCTTGTAAAGGTTGGCCCTGAAAAAATTGACTTTGGGGTTGACCTTGAAAAAACTTCCCTTGAAACGGTGTTTTCACATATGGTATACTAGGTTGTACCACAAGTATTTGGGGTATAGACTGAACCGTAGGAATAATTTGATAAACAGGTACCTGAGGAATAGTCTGAGTAGTTGGTTGCACCATTACTTGAGAAGTAATTGGAACAATTACTTGTGATACTCCTAGGATGGGAGTTGATGGTGAACTCAGAACTAGATTTTGAATAGACGTTTGCACAACAGACTGAACTAGATTTTGTGGAGTACTTGGGACAGGTTGCTGGAGCGGTTGTTGAATAGGTGTTGATGGATTACCCTGGACAGTTTGTTGGACTTGAATAGGAATACCTTGAACAAGTTGTCCAATAGGTTTTCCAACAGGTTGAACAAGTTGATAAATTGGCACTTGAGGAGAAACTAGTTGTTGATTATATGAAGGATTCTAGATTGTGTTCATCCCAGGATATAGAGTACCAACAATGGGTTGAGATATGACAGGTTGACCTAAACTAGCTTGAGGTATTTGACCATAACTTGGATAATTTCTGGTATGAGGTTGCCCTCCAACTGTAGGGTAAGATACGACTAAAGGTTGTCCTCCAAGAGGAGAAAATATGGTTTCCCCCCAAGTGGGTAATAACCACCTATTGGGTTAACTTGAGGATTACCTACATTGCCAGAAATCATATTTATATATTGATCAGATGTCAAGCCTTGGACAGTAGAATCGGTTAAACCAGTTGACATAGTTGAAGGTTGATTTGAAGGAGAAGCTCCTGAATAAGTTCCTATAAGAGATTGATATCCAGGAGGGACTAATGGGCCACCATATAAAAGTGATTCTAGAGAAGTAAAAAACATAGAAGTATCTGATGACATTTCCCCAGAAGTTATTCTAGACATATCAAAGCCTAGTATAATAGAATAAGGAGTAGTGTATCGTGGAATGCCTTGACCTAAAAATTTCAAGGGCGTAAAATACCAAGGGTTAGGTCGAAAAGCAGAAAAAAGAAGTTCTGGAGTATCTGCTTGATCACCGGTAGAAACTAGTGTATGTGGTGATTCTTCCTCTTCGTTAGAGGTAAGTTCTTCAATACTAATAAGACCAGGAGGTAGACTATCAATAATAAGAAGTTTTACTCGTGGTGAATGTGGAGGAGTACAGGCTAAAGAAGCTGAAGGTGACTCAAGTTCAGAAACATTAGACTCAGGTTCTTCTATATCTGGTTCGATTAATTGTGAATTTGAATTCTCTCTAATATCTGATTCTATTTGAATAAGTTCAATAATTTTTGGATTGGTTACTTTTGAGTATGATTCTAGTGTTTGAGGTTGATCAAATTCAGGTTTTGTTACTTCAGGTCCTAGAATAGTAGATGTTTCTAGTTGATTTACTTCAGTTCTTGTTACATCAAAAGTTTCAGGTTCATCTGTAGTCTCAGATCCTTTTGACTTTGATTTTTCAATTTTAATCTTTTCTAGCTAACTTGGTGTATATTTAGGGGGTTGGCATAACATTCTACATTATTGTCTCGGTAATTTAGCCATGATGATTTTTTTTTAAATTAAGAATTCACACAATATCAAAATCACACCTAAAGCCTCTAAAAAGTAAAAAACAAACAAGGTAACACACGCTAATAAATCTAAGAATTGAAACCATACAAATTGACTTGTCACAAAGATCAATAATTACTAGTTGGTGATGAAATCCAACGTCGTAGAGATCAAAGTGATTTTTTTATAGATATGATTGATTGGAACCGACTACATTAACAACCTGCTTAATGAAACGATCTAGGGCATGTAACTTCTCTTATGCCATCTCGAGCAAAAATTGCCCTCCAAAAAGTCCAAGTTGTAGAAATTTTGAATAATATGACACTTATTCACAGAGATTATCCTGATTATACACTATTGCGGAATGCATGCATAATACATAACCTCCTCTACGTTGATCATCAATTTTGCGGAATTAAAAACAATGAAACATCAATCGCATGCGTACATTAACACAGTATGTAACCCGGGGAAAGCATACAGCTGAAAACCCCACACTATCTGTATATTATAATGATTGAGAACATGTAACAATACATAGTACAATACTCCTCACAAGTACTCAATACTATCTCCACCTGTTACACACAAACTAGCTCAGATCTGAATCAATCACAGGTTCAAATCTCTTCTGCTGCTTGCCTGCCTCCACTGTGCAATCCTGCATGAGAATAATGATGAATGGCTGATCCAAACTCATATTTCCTTGGCTAAACCACACAATCCTCATTGGCAATACTCAATCCATGCATGTGCAAAATCTCATGCACAACTATAGTCACAACTGATAGCAATCTCAACCTCTAACACCTGTCTCCACTGAACTGTCCATGCACTGAGTTAACTGATGTATTCTTTAGTTGCTTTATGATTTAATAATTAGTGAATTAATTTAACAATTAATTCACATCACTCATCACTAGTGTATTTGCAGTTAAACTAAATACAACTAGTTCAACCAAGTCAAACTGAACACAACTCCATCAACTCCTCAATCAACTCCACCAAACTCAATCACTTGAGTTCTAACTGAAGTCCACCATGCAATAGCTCAACTGAATCATAAGAAAAGCGTATTTCCTTCTGACAGCTGCATGTGCCACATCTGTAGCTCAAACTGAAGTGCTCCAAGAGGATAAGATAATGTTTTTAGTCCAAATATTATTATGAGCTAATAATATTCGACTGTTCTATTTTTAGCCTGGCAGTCTAAAAATAGAAACCGCCCATATGTCTAAAAGTAGAAGTCCATCCATTTTTACCAACATGACCAATCATCCACAAATAGCATCCTGCAACTCATAGACCATGATCCATATGTCTAAAAATAGACATAGTCTAAAAATAGACTTTGCGCCAAAAATAACCTGCGGGCCCACTTAGTGAAGGCGACTTCTTTCCACTAAGATCCATCATCTTGTTGCATTCTCAACACAAATTGATTCTAGCCAAAGTTTGTTCCAGGTACAACGGACCTTCCCTCTGTTGTCACCTTAGGTAGAGCCCTAGGATTATGGTCACTAAGTTTACCAACTACTACAATTATACCTGGGGGGATAGTTGTAAATCAAACGTACATGCAAGGGCAGAGTAACAAAGCTCAATCCCCTTGAAAGTTCCTCAACATGGTTAATTGGAGGTTTAATTTCAAGTGACCCCAAGTACCTTTAAGCACCATTGTAATGTGTGCAAATCGCTCTATCATAGCCAATGAAGTGGGTACGGTCACTTCACCAGATTCGACATAATCGCGTGCTTAACTCATGTATAAGAAGAGCTTCCTAGAGAAAAACTAAAACAATTGGATTTCTCTCCCTAACACAAGATTATGTTGCTTGTCTGTAGATTTGGAAAGTTTACTCACTTCCGTATTCCAAAGCCCTACACTTAAGCTACTATAAGTGGTAAGAGCCCTAAAAAATATAAAATTCTAATTGATTTTAATTAAGACTGTGTTATTAAGCTGTTATTTACTCAATATGTAATGAGAGTGAAACTTGTGATATTATGACTCGACTCAAAATTCTAATGCAATCGAACATGAAATTTGTAATCTATCATTCAATAAGATCCTAATTAAGGGAAAGTAAGAGTTTCTTTGATTTTATTCAAATAAAATGCAAAACTCACAATTTCACCCAAATTCTTTTCATAAGACAACCAATTTCACTGATTCCAGATGCAGTAATAAACTAAGATTTCAAATTTTCCCAAGACATCAAAGAAACCCAAAATGTCTTTTATCATTTATCACTCAAAATTTTGAAACACACAGAAACCAATCAAGAGTTTGGAAAAATGTAATTTCCCTAATGAATGATTTAACTTAATGATGTTAGAATGTAGTAATGAAAGATTTAAAAAGAAAAAATGATTCCTTTTTATCATGTATAGCAATGAAAGTAATTCCTCACAAAACATAACAAATTCTGAGAAACTGTAATTTTCGATTAAACAAATAATTTTATCACAAATAAGAAATATTGATAACGATTTTGGTATATTTGACAGAAAAAGATAGGAATATAGTGATATTGAAGACAAGATATCTCTTTTTGATTAATCAACAAACAAGCCAGGCAAAACCCTAATCAATTTTTCAAAAGGAATTGATTCCCAAAAATACCTCACCAAAGCACTCAAACAAGTTTAGAAAAGGTATTGGACAGTCAAAACAAATATGATGACACTTTCAGAAACCAAAATTTAGACTCTGGTTGAGAGAAAACCTAATTTTTCAAAAAATTCTAGGAATTGCACAGGCGAGTAATATAATTTAGTGCGCATGCACCTGGTTGTTGAGGCAATAATTGCACATATTTGCACTCTGTGGGTGAACAAAAACTGCGCAGGTCTGGGAAGTCCAAGAAAAAATTAAAAAATAAAGCAATCAACCCAGAAGATCTAAAAGATCATAAATTTACCAAGACTCGGGTCCAACTAAACAAAAAAGATCGGAAAGAAAAACCAAGGAAAGAGAAGAGAACAATAACTTTCCCCAGTGGAGGCATCAACTTGTTACGGAGGATAAATCCTTCTTGCTAACAAGAGCAATCTCCCTAGATCCTAAAGGAAACTAGAAACAAACAGACAATTGAATAACTCTTTCCCCAAGCTTATTTTGTTCAAATTGTAAATACAAGAGTAAGAGAATAAGCCTCTTACCTATTTGCGAAATGCTTGATGAAGATCCCTTCTATGTCTCGTTGAAGCTTCCCGATGCTGAAAAAGACTTGCAATCACAAACATAAAAGTGATCAAAGGCATATGTAATCATAATAATTCAAACAAGCTTAATCTAATGATCAAGGAGATTAGAAATCGAGATTATCTTACTAAATATTAAAAGAATTATAAACCATTCATCATTTCAATAAGACAATACAATGGGGAAAAGGATTCATTTGTATTAATTCAAGGATAAAGAGGAGCCTTACAACCTTTGCCTTGATGTCATGAGGTTCCTCCCAAATGCCACTAAACCTCTCCTTAGCTAATAAGCCTTCCAATCTAAATCCAACACCATAAGTGTATCTTTTCTAAACCTCTCAATCCCTCTATCCTCTAGTCAATTTATAGGCCAACAGGAAGAAGTTTCAAATCCAAAAGAGAGGGATGAGATCCTCTAATTGGGGGATTAGGGTTCCTTGATGAAAGGGAATTAGCTCCATGGTCTGAGGGGTTTGGATCGAATAGATATGACCTAGAAGCTTTTAGTTGGGATATATTCAACCAACAATGCTTTTGGAATTCACTTTTTACTTTTACTTTTCTTTGATTTATCTGCACGGTCTATAGTGAAAGACAAAGCGCAGTTTTGCGTAGTTTTCAGGGATAGAAACTACAAATGCATGGAAACTTACTAGGAAAAGTGTGCAGGTCATAAAGCCATTTTACCCAAAATTCACATATTCTTCAAGGGTTTTTGATTGTTTGACTTCTAAGGGAGTGTAATGGAACATGTTTATGGATGGCGAGAGATCCATTTTAATGGTCAGGTGTCATGGTGAAAAAATGACGTGTAACAAGAAGATTTAGTGATTGTGCATGGTTCATATGGGATAATAGATCCACTTCATCAGTCAACTTCAATTCAATTCCCATGGTCATGTTTTAGTGAGTTTCTCTTTAGAGTAGAGGATATGTTGATGGAAGTCTTTGGAATGTTGATGACATTGATCTTCGTGTTTTGTTGGTGTTGCTGGAGAAACTCCTTATGTGTGTGGTGTGGATCTGGTTGATTCATATAAGCCATAATTTGCAAAGAAATGTTTTAGCCCAATGATTACAACCAGTGACAACAAATTTTTTTAAATTCAGTCTATGTAATACAAGGACCTATCGATCCAACTATCCATTCATTTGAACAATCAAATATTAGATCATTGTTCCCCAACAACCCAATGACTAGGAATATGAATGGATGACAATTTCTTTATCACTCAAAATATTCATGCAAGATTTGAACATCACCACTTGAGGAATTATAGGGAATAAAGTGCTTAATACATAGTTTGAGTATATGTTTTCTTCATTATAATATGAGTGTGACAGTTATGTTTTTTTATTAATATTGTAATGCAAGTGTGAGAACTATGTAGCCTTCTAGTAGCTCCTTGTCACATGGAGTAGTTCCTAGTCTCATTGATCAATTTAGAGAATCTCTGCAACTATCTTTATTGTTATGTTCATTTTCTAGTTTCTAAGAGTTTGTCTGCATATTTTTTGAATTTGTCTCTCTTATTTATTCATGAATAGCTATATAAGATTGGTTTTTTTTATTAATAAAAGATAGTTAGAGATTTTAATTTCAGACATTTGGTGTTGAACTTTTCTTGAGTCGTATTTTCCCTTAGCAAGATCTAAATAGAGGAACCCCACCCAAAGTTTCATCATGCCATTGATAGTAATGCCTTGGAGGGTAAAGTAATGTTCCAACTAGGTGACACATATTGATAATTCAAAACTTTCAAACTTGTTTAATTCCACCATAGGAAAAAAATGCCATATTTTATTATCCATTCATCTATTATTGTGAAAACCCAAAAAGTATTGTGGGTGGCTAAATAGTTTTGAGATGAAAGCTTCTCCTTGGTGTGGTTCAATGTGTATTGTAGTCTTATTATTTTCTTCTAGTATTCCCTAAGTTAACATACTCGACAAATTCACAATCAACATTTTTTCAAATTTGTCAAATTTCTCATTTATTTTCTTATCCAACTTCTCCTCCAACTTCTTCTTGATCTTCTCATCCAACCCATTTATGTCCTCCTAAACTTTATAAATCTAAAATTACATTAATTCCAACTTTCTTGTAGTAAACCAGGTGTTCATGTTGTCTAAGAATGCATGAGGTGGTTTATAGAGATTCATATTCTCCTTCGTGGGTGAGCTCACTAGAAAAAGTTAATAGGTCCTAAGGACAAGGAGTGTTAGGTGTTATAGCTATTTAATATATATGCGGGGTTCAACAATAATGCTTGGTCCAATATGTCATGGCACTAACTAAGGAGGATCAACCATGGCCTTTTCCATACTACTCAACTACCTAGGTATTAGAGAGTGGTCTCCCCAATGTTATTTTTAGTGTACTACAACAACAAGATCATTGATTCACTTATCTAAAAATGGTTTTACATATATCTAGGGGACTTCCTATTTATCCAATGGTGTGTGCAAAAGAGATTCTATCTATATGTATTGTCTGATGTGGTATTACTCAAAAGGGTACCTGTTAGAGCCTAGATTGACCTCAGGCTGAAGGGAGGCAATCCTAGGATAACAACAAACCACGCTTAACCTGGTAGCTAGCCTTACCAGGTCAGGAGAGGGCTCTCTCCTTGTCAATCTCAGTGAGGATGGTTGCAATTACGTCTTGAGATTACTGAAATGAATGCTGATTTTAGGCTAGGTATAGTAGCTCAAGGGTTTCTGGTTTGATTTTTAGGTTTTGGTTGTTGGATCAATTGGAGAAGGCAGATTGGGTCCGGGAAATCAACTCAGGGATACAGTCATGTTCTGTGGGGCGAGGTAGACAAGGGTTTATGTACTAGAAATGGATTGAGATGGTAGTTTAAGATAGCTGAGGAATTGAGGAGGGCATAAAGAAACTATGATTCCTCTTCAAACAGTTGAAAACATTGAAAACCAAATGCATTCCCAAGACAAAGCACAACAGTGTATTTTTCCTATTCACCTTGATTCATTTAGTTTTAGAAGAGAAAGATAGATTTGGATACATATAAAACATAAGAAAAACTCATTACAAAGAAGAAACAATACATAAACTCACTGTCACAAGAATCCCACAAAAATAGCTATGAAACCTAGTTTTATTCCTTGCCAAACTGTTGTATAGATATACAATAGAGTTTAGAGCTTCCACAAGAGTCCAACCTTTACAAATGACTAAAAAAGTACATAATATAGGCATCAAACCATTCATGCTAGCTATCAGGGGTCGAATCCATGAGAAGAGGGGTGGTTTCAACCATATCTAAACTAGGAACACAAAAGTAGGCAGTGGAATAGCTTGCCTCTAAAACTTAGGAAACCAATTCATTCATCATCAAAACCACTTGAAACTTGATGTATCTACCCTATGAGGTGTTTTTCATCCATATTTACATCAAATACATCATTTACCATGCATACATTTACCAAGGAATGAGGAAAAAGTCAATTTCCAAGAAAACTAGGAAAAATCTGGAAATTTAAGCAAAACTGGCAAAATCAGTTTAATGCGTAGCACCAAAAATTTAATGCATAGCGCCATTTCAAGGCCAGTTTTGGAGGCCTTCCCGGTGTCCAAATCAGGTGCAAGTTGGCTTGTTGGAAAGCCCTGCCTGTCTAGTTTCTGGAACAATTTGATTTTTCTAATTTGGAGCTCATTTTCCCCTCCAAAAGTTGATTCTCCCAAGACTGCTTCCTGTGTGGCAAAAAAGTGGCAGAGAGGGCACTTTTTGGGTGTTTTTTTCCCTTTTGGTGACCAAGACCTTGTCCAAATCTTCTCAATATTTCTGGGTTTACTTATTTTTCCATGCTGATTCCAAATGTGTAGGCCATTTTTCAAATAGAGGTCCCCATCAAAAGCGTAGCACCAGTGGCGCTACGCACCTATTGGAAAAACCTGTGTTGAAAAATTTAATGCGCAGCACCGCTTTCAGACCCCGTTTTGGAGGCCTTCCCGGTGTCCAAATTGGGTGTAGGATAGCTCGTTGGAAATATTATTGAGTCTACTTTCCAAAACATCTTGAATTTTTCAATTTTGAGTTCATTTGCCCTGTCAAAAGTCAAATCTCCCAAGACTGGTCAAAATGTGCAAAATGAGGCTTCCTAAATGCAGAGTGTTGTTGTAGTCAACTTTTGAAGGTCTTCCTCAACTCCAAATTGAGCTCATGATAGCTCATTGGAAATCTCTTTGTGTCTAGTTATCATTTCACTCATCAAGAAATTCATTTAGCCAACCAAGCTAGGATAAATCTTGATTTTCCTAAGGCCACTCCAGAGGTGCAGCGATTCTCCTGAGGCAACTATATTTTTGACATTTCTCTAAAACCATGACACCTGTGTAAAAAGTGAAGGAAAATTTTCTTCCTTGGCCTATTATGGACAAAAACCTCTCTCACTTTTTCCAAATTCATTTTGTCTTGCTTAGAAACAAAAACCCTAGGAGAGGGAAATGAGCCTTACCTAAGCACAATTGAAGCACAACAAGGTGTAAAATGACCCATTGGAACCTGAAATGATGATGAAAACTTTTTGAATGATGGTACACTCATCCGAATGGTGACATGGACCGACACTTGGAAAACTTTGAAAGGAGTGAAAACAAATCCTAGACCTAATACCTAGTGACCAAATTTTACTTGAAGACTCACTGAAATGACAAAATTTGACTTTGACACCCTAAAACCACTTTGTAAGAGCATGTTTGATCACTGGTGGAAGGTTGCAAACACTGACTCTAACAGTACCAATGGGCATTACAAGGATTTCCAACAATGTGATTCCACTTGTATTTTAAATTTGTATTCTTCCCATACCACAATTCTACCCACTAAACCATAAATAATTGTGTTATTTAAATATGTCGGAACACATCTCTAAAAAAAAATGCTTGCTAACCCAAGAAAAATCTCTTAAAATCACTAAAAAATAACTTCTACCAAGGTAGGGTTTGGGGCAAAATTTGTAAAATAGTCATAAATTATTCTATATTTTTCAAATTGGTTATTGCAAACCCAATTATGAAATGTCATAGCCTCACAAGATTTGTTGGCACTATTTTTACTAAATGTGTGCTCTCTATAAAAAGATGTCCAGTCTATGAAATTCATGGCCTTCCTAAAAAAAAACACTTCCCAGACTTCGTGTTGGATGGTTTTTTTTTTTTTGAAATCAGGTATTGCCTAGGGAAGAATGCCAACCTCCCTCTCAATCCAAATGCAATAGAGAGGTTTTTGGTACTGGGCAAGCCCTTAGTATAGTCTCACTTAAGAGCACAACAAAGTTACTATATTCCAGAGCATCAAGATGTCAACTTATGAAACTTGAACCTGGGTGGGGAGGATAACAACTATTCTGCCCAACTACCCAGGCTAAACTCAATTGACGCACACACATATATATCTTCCACTTTGTGCCCAATAAAGAGGTTTGATACCACTTATAATGTAATTCACATAAAATATAGTGCAAAATCTAAGAAGACAAGAGAAAAAAGAGTCGAACTTTAATAAAGATCTCTTTGATAATGAAATAGAGGGCTATGTTCATATTCCATTTCAAGGGGGAAATCTCCAAGAGCAATGCTCGAAATACAATAATAATTCTTGACCAAACATTATATAACCTTATGTTATATATATAGTGATTCATAGAGAATTTTATCTACCTATGGGCGTCTTATAATGATGGTTGACCAACTAATTTGGGCCTTCTTAGAAAAAAAAATATTTTTACAGTGAATAAATATAAACTAACTACTCAATAGACATTATTTAGGGAAGGTCGCCTCATATATTAATAAAGGAAGCAGGTTAGGCTAGAAACCTAATAACTTACAAGTTGTTTAGTTATATAGGTGGTTCTTACTGTGCCAAGTCCTCATGCTCTCAGATTTTTAAGTCAATTCATGCATTAAAGTGTTTATGCAAAGCACTTCATATGAGATACTATAGAAAGGGATGTCAACAATTCTTACAATTAAATCTATTTTACCATGTATTATCTAAACGATGAACCACACTGGTTGGTTCGAAACGCGTTGATAAAAAATTATCTCTATGTGATTTTCACCGAAGATTCTTCTCTAAATTGATATGGATCACAGAAGCCTAAATTCAATAATGTATTATCTATTCCAACTAAAATAAAAATTCTTGAATATTTTAAACATCTCCTCACTAATAACACCAAAAATGATAAGTCTACTATATATCCTATTAATTCCTAATAAGCCATCTCACCTACTATATGCTTAGTTATCAACACATATAGTTATCCACACATGACTTATAAACTTATAAGGTGCGATGCAAACTATATGCGATCTTCATATTTAAATAATTTAGCTGGACAATTTAATCATGTCACTAACACTTGTCTAGAAATCCAATTCTATATGAAAGTGAGAGACAAACTTAAACTTAATTGATTGTTGTCACTCATAGATTTTATAACATTAGACTTATACCAATTATCTAATAATTGAATGAAGAGGAAGCTTACTAAAACATTCACACGCCAAATTGTAAACAAAATTCATAAAATAATTATTTTTACAAACACTTAAGCAATTGGATTAAAAACATGAATGTACAATATAAAAACATAGATAGGAAGAAAAATAGTAACGAGAAACGACACCGGTTTCCTCCATAGTGGGACTTTGTTTCGTGGGATAAGGTACTGAAAATGATTTTTAGTTCTTAAACTAGTTCAATAATCAAGCAATTATGCACATAATACAATATATGTTTACATTTTGAAAGTGGAAAACTATATAAGAATATTTGTCTCTATGTTTCTTACCAGAATAATAATCCGCCTTCTCATTTCACTTCATATATCTAGAGATGGTTTTTCTTATTTATGTCAACGTATTTAAGAAAACTCATTCAATGGTAGTGAAAGTTGTATACACTTGAGGATTATTGATGCTTAAAGTGTCGTTGAAGTTTACCACTAGTTAATTTTAATTAAAACATAGTATTATATTAATCAATAATTATAATAATTTAACATAAATATATTATGTAAGACAAGTTTATTATACAATATTGTTGCTTATGTTTTTATGTAAAAAGATAGAGAACTTTTATGGGTGAATATAATCGTATAACTTAATTATATTAAGTGCATGATTTAAGTAACACAACTTTAATAGAAGGGGAATTAAATCGCTAATAATCTATTGGTACATAATAACATAGTTTTATGTAAAAAGAATTGGCAACAATTAAGTAATTAAACTATCAAAAAAAATTATGATTAATAAAATATATTAATGGAAAAATGTGAAAATTCATTCTTAATAAAAAAAAATTAAATTATGATTAATAAAATATATTAATGGAAAAATGTGAAAATTCAGTGTTAATAAAAAAAACATTATTATTATTATTATAGATTTGAGGCTTCTGCGATCTACATTTTGTATGGTGATATCTTCTGAAGCTATCGCGTTCATGTTTTCTTGGAATCGACGTTTCGAACCAACCACCATGGTTCATCATCAGGATCATCATTATTATTATTATTAGAAAAAATACAACAACTAATAGAAAACAAGCAAAGAATGATTATAGGTTAATAAATATTTATTGTTAAAAATATGTATGATAATGAATGGAAAGAAAAAATTAATTATGAAAACATCTAAATATTTAATTTTTTTAATATTAATTATGGAAAAATCTATATATTTGAATTTTTTTGGATAATTAATTTATGAAGATACTTAGTGATTCTAGTTTTTTTTAACAAATTTTAATTCTGGAAATTAGATTTTAAACCACATAAAATTAGTCATCCACCAATCAAAAATTAAATATTCAAAAATTAATTTTTAATTTCTAAAAAATAAATTTAATATTTAATTTTACCCCAATTTTAATAAATTTTAAAAATAGTTCTTAAAAATTTAGAAAGTAATTAAGAGCAAAAGCATTTAAAGCAATTGACACAAATTGATTGCAATATACTCTGCTTTTGACAGAAATAAAAATATTCAACTAAAGTTGTTATTGATAGTGATCTAAATAATTCTAAATATTTTTCGTTGTAACTGCATTGGAAGGCTTCTTCAGTACAGCGAATAACTGCTTGAACAACATAAAAACTTTCATTGACATTCCAAAGTTTGGTAACATACTAATGCTTGGTTATGTTGTAGCAGGCATCTGTTTTTACAAATGTTATCTATAAGTTAGCCAAAAAGATGTCATTTTAACCCAATATAGCACAAAATCATTAATTTATTAATAAAAAGGAATTAAGTATACTTGGATGATGTTGTGGATTTGGAGGAGTGACAAAGGAATAGCCACGTAGGAAAACAAAAGGAAAAAGCATGAGATAATCATGTCAAATCAGGGGCCATATAAATGGAGAAATGATTGTATTTAGGTACGTTGTAATTTTTTTTTTATATTTTATGTTGCAATTAATATTATTGTAAGGCTGAATTATTTTATTGCTGATTATTTTGTAATAAATTTGTGGTTTTTATTATTGGTAGTGGTTTAACATTTTTTTTTTTTTGTTTGTTTTGTAATATGGAATAATTGTTTTTTGTGGATTTTAATTTTGGTGGTTTTAACAGAGATTAATGTTTGTGAGTTTTAGTCTAACGACAATCGTGATTTCAATAAGTGGTATTAAAGTGACATGTTTTGAGTTCGAAACTCACCTCGCTTGCGCTGGGGGAGATTGTTGGACATTGGTTCAACACTCCCTCTGTGTTTCAAGACATGGACTAATTGCTTCTCATGGATCCTAACTCTGGCGATTGTAGCGGAGACTAATGCCCACGGGTTTTGGTCTAACGACAATCGTGATTCCAACACTTATTTTGTCTTAATCAAATGATATTTTGTTGTAAGGTGGTAGAGAGGAGAGGTTAAATGAGTTTTCATTTCGCAAATAGGATATTGGAATATGCATTCTAAATTCCATAATCATTCCCCCATTTTAAGTAATGGTTGTCAGGCCAAAACCTAGATGGGTCTCCTATTCCAAAGGATGTGAAGTCTAATTGGGACTTTACATCGAGGAGTACCCATCTCTATTGGAGGACAAATTTTCCACATCAACGCAAGAATTGGTCGTTCTATTTTTTCTTACGCAACAACTCAATGATAACTTGTTAATGGAAGTAGAGAGGATTGTCATGAAAGGATAATTTAAGTCTTCACTATTGTCATTATTCAATAATCGATGTAATTTATTTTTTAAATCCTTTAAAAAAAAAATTAAGTGTTATCTTTATCAAAGATAGGTGCTTTTGGTTTTTAGAATTCTTTTCAATTAAGGCTTTTGTGCCTGAGAAAGTTGAGTTAGAGTTAGCATAGTCTTTTTGCTCCATGGAAAGCCACAATAGTTCCAAAAGAGGGTATGGAGTGTCCCAAATTCCTCTTAATTGTTATATTTTTGGTCTTTGTCCTAAATAATGATTTTTCTATTTCTAATAATTGTTCATTTTCATTTCTTCATGGTTTGTTTCACCTTTTAAACTTCCTTACTTATTCAACTTGTGCAGTTTCAAATTATAAATATATTTCTTATCCTTTTATATGTCGTATTTATGGTCATTAGAATTAAAATATCTTTATGCCCTATTATTTTTCCTCACCACTTTGTTTTTATAAGAGAAGTTTCAATTTGTAATTTATCATGTAGTGTTTCCTTAACTAGTGATAGCATGTTCTCATGTTTCTTCTCTTTTAAATTAAAAATAATGAGACTCAAGGCATTTTTGTTATGCTCATGGTCCAATTCTATAAGCTGATTTATTTCTCCTTTGATGGGTTTTTGTTATGCTCATGGTCCAATTCTATAAGCTTGTTTATTTCTTCTTTGATGGGTTTGATATTTAATTTACCTTCCCAACTATTTATAGTGAAATTATTGTTGCTCAATAGGTGTGTCTATTTTGAAATATGGTTTCCATAATTATATTTAATCATCATTACATGGATGATATATATTTAAACTCCACAACATATTCTAGAATATTCATAGTAGTATACACAAATCAAAGGTTGAGATTTATCCCCAAAATAGTTATGCCTTTTTTCTCTTTTAATTTGTTGACACCTAATTCTTGTGATTGGGTAAATATATGTAAATAAATAAATGAGAAATATGAACAGTCATCGGGAGATGAACTGAACAGTCTATCCCTCATGTATATAATAGACCTACCTAATGGAATAAAATACACGAATAAGTTTTTGCTTAATGGAGTTACTGCCTGGCCTGACATGGTATCAGAGCCAGCTCCTTTTTTAGCTCTTGTGCCTTGTAACTCCCTTATCTGCTTCTCTGCTCTCCATATAATTCAGTGACTGAGTGCTTGAATGCCTGTCCAACACTACCTGTGTTCTGTCTGCCATACCTGCGCTCTCTATCCATAAACGTTTCATAAATTCGTTGCCCATATAATTGTTGGTGTCAGTTGTCTGACCTTTTTTGTCAAGCCTACACCATCTTTCAAGCCTACTACTGTTACGCTGCTCGCCTTGAATGCTACTGCCATTCTCCTAAACAAACCTTATCAGACAGCGTAGCGTAAAAAAAAGTGGTGATATCCTGTGTAAACATACTGCGTTTGGCTCCCATACGTTGCAACGTTCGGTGAAGAGGAACCTCGACTCATTCATTCTAAATATCCATTAGCCGTAAATAATTGAAATTTTTATGGACCAAGGCAGCAGTTCCATCTGTGTCAAGTGAAATTCGATTTCAAACTATGGTGATTTGCTATATTTTGGGTGAATTTTTTTCACAATCAGATGTGATGTTGTGTGTTTCGGGAGAAAAATCGAGTCTGTTGTAAGTTTTAGCCTAAATTACAAAAGCGGAGAGGTATTCTCCTCGAAAATCTGTCCAAATCAACACTCAAACTTCAGTTTGACATGCAGTTGAGTATATGTTTGAAGTTTTTGAATATGGTTAAAGCTTTCGTTGCAGCAAGTCTCGGAACTTAGACGGCGTGAGATCAGCAGGCTTCTTCAACAACTAGCTGGAGATCTTTAGCCGGGGAGTAGGGTTAATGTAAGGAATTACTTTCTGTTTTGTCATCAAACAAAACCAGTAGTTCTCATTTGCTTCGCCCATTCTCACCATCAACTCGTCCATCCACTACCTTCCTCGCTCACAATACGCATTTGTGTTGCCCCCATTTCATAGTTTTTGTCATTTTCACATAATTCTTTTGTGACATTCATTTGTAAATCATAGAATGGCCACCGAGATTGCCACCGATGTCGCAAAGGATGTAGCAAAAGATATCGCATACAGCATTGTGCTTTATGTAGATTTATGTATTTGACATATAAATAAACAGGGCGAGTATGAGTTTTTGTGTATGCGTTATTTCCTCTATTCATATGATCCGTTCCTTCGTGGGTTTTCATCTTATTCCATCAATAAGTTGGTTGTGCTCACTTTTCCAAATTCAATTATATTCTATCCAGATGAATGTAAATTGAAATTTGAGTTTACTGTCCAGTCACATCAGAAGTATATTTTTTTAAGAGTAAAAGTTTTGCAGCAAATTTTTTTTTTGCTACAGTATGCATTCAATCTTATCCATGGTGGGAATAGTTCTCACTGGAAAGGAGAACTATCCTGAATGGTCTCAGATGATAAAACACACCCTCATTTTCAATGAGTTGTGGAAAGGAGTGTGTGTCGGAGAAGGAGACAATGACCCAGTACAACCTACCTCAGACAAAGAGCTCGTCATTTGGGAAAATAAGAACAGCAAAGCTTATGCATTAACCACAGCATCTATAAATGAAGAGGTGAGTTGCCATATTTCGTCATATTCAACTACCTTCGAAGCCTTACAAAAGCTGAAAGAACTCTATGACTCACATTCTGCACTTGAAGTTGTTCAACTCATGATTAAACTCTTCACTCTTGAACTGCAAAATAATGATCCTCTTGCTCTTGCATCTGAAGTAAAGTCTATAATGCATGATATCAAATCCACTAAGGTTGAATTGGATATTCCTCTTATCATTTTTCTCAAGGCACTTTATCCTACTTACTCCAATTATCTTGAGTCATTGCAAGCAAATGGAAATCTCAAATATATAACCTTTGACTCTCTTGTGAAAAGGTTTGCTGAAAGAGAGAAAGATTTTGGAAAGAATACAGCCTGAATCGTCTGAAGAGACTGTGTGCCTTGCTCATAAAAAAAAGCATCGTGCTCAAGATTCTACAAGAGGAAGAGGTGGACGAAGAGGAAGAGGAAGATATTTCAGAGGCGGGGGGGTAGACATTCTCAAGGAGAAAAGGCAGATTTGCATTGCATTCGTTGCAAAAGAAATGGATCACATGATGCCTCTACATGCAAGCTACCATGGGACAGAATTGAGCAAAAAAGAAACCAACAAAAAGGTAAAACTGATGATACAGACAAAGGTAAAGCACCTGAATCCGCTCACTATGTTGTGGCACAATGTAACAATGGAGTAAAATGAAGATTTATTTAATGCTTCACTTGCTTCTTGGAAAAATGATTGGTTGCTTGATTCAGGAGCAACCTACCACATGACTCATAGAAAATATTTTTTTGAAGATTTCACTGACAATGTTGATGGAGTAGTATACTTTGCAGATCAATCAAAAATCAAGCCATCGGGGCTTGGCACAATCAGGCTTAAACTGCCTGGTCTTCCAGACTTTCTTCTGGATCATGTTCTATATCTCCCACAGCTCAAAAGAAACTTGTTGTCCTTGGTCCACATCCGCCAGCAAGGTCACTCCATTCATATGTTTGATGGCAAGCTTGAGGTAAGAAAAGCATCTGACCACTCACTTGTCATGAAGGGAATAGAAGAAGAAAGGCTTCTCAAACTGCAAGGAACTTTTTCTCATGCACAACATTTCTCATACAATTCTCATCATGAAAAAGGTACACTTCCATCAAGTTTATTATGGCATGCTAGATTTGGACATTTGAACTATGACAATCTCCGCTTGTTGAAGAAAAATAGTGTTGCTGGTTTGCCTATAATTCCTAGGAAACTTAAGCAATGTGATGCTTGTATTATAGGAAATCATAGCAAACAGTGTTTTCATGATTCACATTCAAAAGCACATAGGAAAATTGAACTCATTCATTCAGATTTATGTGGTCCAATGCCTGTTCCTTCTGGAAATGGAAATAAATATATCATCAAATTTATTGATGACTACACCAGAATGTGTTGGGTTTAGTTATTGAAGAACAAATCTGATTCTTTTCAAACATTCAAGAATTTTCATAAATGGATTGAAAATGATGCATAATCTCATATTGGGTCTATTCGCACTGATAATGGAAAAAAATACACATCAAATGAATTTGAAAACTATCTTCGCCAACATGGGATCAAACATCAAACAACTGTGCCTTATAATCCCCAACAGAATGGTGTAGCTGAAAGAATGAATAGGACAATCTTAAATATGGTACGATCCATGCTCTTTTTCAAGAATGTAAAGATAATGTTTTGGGTTGATTCTACTCTATGTGCTGCATATATAAAGAATAGATGTCCATCTAATGCTATAAGAAACAAGACTCCATATGAAATGTGGTATGGACATGTTCCTTTGGTAAGGCATCTTAGGATCTTTGGTTCCACCTGTTATGCCTTGATACCAAAGGTACATAGAAACAAACTTGGTGCTAGAAGTCGTAAGTGTATCTTCCTGGGATATTCAAACACCTCCAAAGCATACCACCTCTATGATGAAGTAAATAAGAAATGTGTTGTATCTAGAGATGTAATTTTCCTTGAATCATCCAAAACTGACAATGTTGTTGAGTGGCAACTTGATCACTTGGATAGATTCGCAAATGCAAAATCATTTCAAGAATTTGATAATCAGATTCCACATCTTGAAGGGGGGATTCCTATACTAGATCAACATGTGGAATCTTCTTCTGAAGAACACTCTCCACCGCATGAAACTCCAACAACGGATGATGCTTTAAGTAATGTAATTGATAGAATTGGGAGACTCAATCTTGATTCAGTCCCAACTCAATCAACGGAGTAGCGTGGATCATCTAAACAAGGTCCCCCAAAGTGGGTGACAAAGACACTTAAAAGTGTTCATCCTGATGAAATTGGAAAGACAGGAACCAGAAATTCAAACCGGCAAAATGGAGGTGATGTAGATGACTCTAATTCCCCTGTTGATATGGATGTTTCTTATGATTGTGAATTGAACTTGTCTACAGATTTTGAACCAACTTCCTTCAAAGAAGCTGCTTCTCATGATGAATGGAAATAAGCGATGCAAAAGGAGTATGATGTCCTCATAAAGAACGACACTTGGAAGCTGGTTGATCCTCCATTAGGAACCAAACCAATTGGTTGCAAGTGGGTCTACAAGAACAAGTATAACGCTGATGGCTCACTTGACAAGCACAAAGCTAGGCTTGTGGCAAAAGGTTTTGCACAGAAGGAAGGGGTCGATTATGAGGAGACTTTTGCCCCCATAGCAAAATGGGCTACTATCCAGACACTCTTTGCACTAGCAGCTCAGAACGATTGGAAAGTCCATCAAATGGATGTAAAAATTGTTCTTGAATGGAGATCTAAAAGAGAATGTTTTTATGTCCCAGCCTGAAGGATTTGTTGTGAAAGGAAATGAACATAAAGTATGCAAACTTGTGAAGTCCTTGTATGGCCTCAAATAAGCACCGCGAGGCTGGTATGAAAAACTGACTGAGCATCTTCTGAAACTCAATTTCAAATATTTTGATCTTGATGATGCAACTTTATTTGTCAAGAAAGTTGGCAAAACAGTTGTATATCTTGTGGTATATGTAGATGATCTTTTGATGACAGGGAACAATGAAAGCTACATTGCATCCATAAAGAAGGAATTGGGGAAAAGTTTTGAAATGACTGACTTGGGCTATGTTCATTACTATCTTGGCATTGAAGTAACCCAACATCCAAATTCCATATTTCTTTCTCAAAAGAAATACATTGGAGATCTGTTGAATAGGTTTGGCATGACAGAGTGCAATCCTCTTACTACTCCAATGGAACAAAACTTAAAGCTCACATCTATTGAAGGAAAGGAATTTGAGGATGCAACAAAGTATAGACAGCTTGTAGGAAGTCTCAACTACCTAAATACTACCAGACCAGACATTTCATTTGCTGTTCGAATCCTCTCCAGGTTTATGCAAAAGCCTTGTGAGGGACATTGGTCTGTTGCAAAAAGAGTTCTAAAGTACTTGAAGGGAACTCAAGACTTTGGAATCAAGTATACACAAGTGGACGACTTCAGCTTGATTGGATACTCTGAATCAGCCTTCGATGGAGACAAAGAAACTGGGGTATCTATTTCAGGATATGCTATGAGTCTTGGATCAGGAGTTGTCTCCTGGAGATCACACAAACAATCAGTTCCAACAGATTCCACAACAGAAGTAGAATACGTGGCAGCAGCTGAAGCAACAAAAGAAATTGTGTGGCTCAGGAAAATTCTTGAAGATTTGCAGGTAAAACAAGTACAATCAACTCCACTCATGATTGACAATACCTCTGCAATAAAGTTGGCCAAGAACCCAAAGTTCCATGATCGAACAAAGCACATCAATACTAAATATCATCTGATTCGACATCATGTTGAGGCCAAAACAATCCATCTCCGTCATTGTTCCACAAATGAGCAAATTGCAGACATCTTCACCAAAGTGCTTGGAAGAGAAAAGCTTGAACGATTCAGAATTATGCTTGGACTCACCAACATCCCTTCAAATTAAGGGGGGAAATGTTAACACCTAATCCTTGTGATTGGGTAAATATATGTAAATAAATAAATGAGAAATATGAACAGTCATCGGGAGATGAACTGAATAGTATCTTTCTCATGTATATAATAGACCTACCTGATGGAATAAAATACACGAATCAGTTTTTGCTTAATGGAGTTACTGCCTGGCCTGACATAATTAAACTGATTAATTAAAAAAAATCATATGAACAAGTGGCATATGAAGTGAGTTCTTGTGTTTTTGGACATGTGGTATTGATAAGTTGTGGTATTGGCTCATCCTATTGTAACAAATCCCATTTACAAATTGAGAATCTCCATGGTAAAGTAGAAGTAAATCTCCATTGTTAAGAATCTTGTTCCATGCTTTTTCAAGTGTATATATTTTAACTTATATATTAATACTTTTTATATTTATTATTAATAATAATACTTTAAAAGAAAGTTATAATTTAGTTAGTCTTTATAATTTTTTTTTTTTTAAAGCAAATTGAGATGTATGTGCGATAAGTGTTTTGATGGCTATTATGGATGGATGCATATCAACCTTTACAAGCCATTTAATTCATATCACTGAGCTAGTTTAGTTTTTCTTCTAACTCTTTAATTTTGTTCTTCACATTAAAATTTTCTACTTTGATTTTCTATTTCTTGTAATCTAACTCTATTTTTTGCAACTTAGTCCCCAACTCTAATATTTTATTGTCTATATATTTATGAATCTTATCTTCAACCCATTTAAATTTATTATCAAACATTACCTCTAACTATGTTTAAAGTTTATTGTATCTATTTTCTCTATGTTTATCAAATGATTTTATATATTCACGAAAGTTATGTAAAATTATATTGCTATGTCTCCCATACAGTTTTGGTCAATGTGGCAAATTATTCATAGTAAATCCACAAAGACTATCTAATGTTACTTTATTATGCTCCCTCAAGAAGTTTTAGTAAATGTTGCAAATTGTTGTTATTGAATCAAAAGAATAAAGAAAAAATACATTATAAACAAAAGGTGAAAATAAACTTGTGGATATTAAATCAAAATTATAAATTAAATTGTAATCCCAAAAATATGTCAATAAAAATAACCTAATAAAAAATCAAATCTATAAATTCAAACTACAAAGATATACTTTAATGCTTCATATTTAGATATGCCTTAATAATTCTACAGATATGTCATATAAAAATATAGTGGAAAATACCCTCATAAAAATGTCTTAATCAAAAGGATCTATATGCCCTACCTGGTAATGAAATATTCCGAAACATTAATTAAAAGATATTATTCCATAAACTTATTCATGGCATTATTGTGCTTAATATTGTTAAGTAATGTATCTCACCATAAACATAATTTCTATTATATTATTATTATCAATATTTTTATACATATTAATTTTCATTATATATTGTAATTACAATGATCAAAAACACTTCAAGATAAATTAAATTGTTTAGATAATCTTCGGCAAAATCACATAATAAATCGTTTGTCGAAGATTATCTAAACAATTTATGGATCACAGAAGTCTAAATTCCTTAATAAATTAAATTTATAAGGCAACCAAATCAACGCACTCTACAATTCTCGTCTCTTAATAATATAAGATATAACTTAACATAGTTTAATAATTTAATCACTTTAAAAAATATCATTTACTATGCAAATATGAGTATCAATAATATTTTTATTTTTATGATATTTAAATTTAAAAATAATATTTTAGATATCTATACTAATATAACAAATTTATTATTTATAATTACTTTTGGTGTGTTTTGAAATGACGTTTCATAATTTTAATTTAATTATCAATAATTATTAAATGATGGTTAGAGATTTAATTTTAAGGAATATCTTGAAATATTTTTAATATTATTTACAATTTAAAGATTAAAATTTATTTTAAAAGTAGTTGTGTACTTTTTACCTTTTTAATTATACTGATTAATTAAAAAAAGTTTATGAACAAGTTTCATATGAAATGAATTATGGTATGTTTGGCATGTGGTATTGATAAGTCTATTTACATATTAAAAATATCCATAGTAAAATAAAGAATATATATATGTTTAACTTATATATTTTTTTTTTTTAATTAATAATGTCAATAATAAATTTAAAATAAACTTACTAATAATAAATTTATATGATTTTTTTTCCATTTTAGCAATATGAAATATTTTAATACTTATTATAAAATATTTTGGTGCTTATTATAATTAAATATTTTGATACTTATATTATAATTAATTTCTATAAACATGTATTATTAACTACATTGGTATTATAAATAAATCATGTTATTTTTATTGCTTTAAATGGTACTCCACCACGACTATCCCAAATAACCTTGGAAGTGATGAAACTGTATAACAATATTCTTACAGCCCATTTCATTCCAGCCTGTATATAACATGACTTGGAAGTTATTATGCATACGTTCTCACCACAGGTTTTACCACAAATGCTTTTCTTTTCTGGTTCATTATTGCCGAGGCAACAGCTTACTTTCTCATATTCACTGTGCGACACATGCAGTTGTTGATGGACAGAAATCATGGTATGTTGTATTTCTGTGAACTGCCCTGCTAGAAAGAAAGTGAAGTATACAAGGGAACCAACCAAACGCAAGAGAAGGTTTATGAATTTCCATGAATATATATTTAGTTTTTTTTCCATCTAAAACATAATAGATATCATAAGGTTTACTGGGATGACAAAATCTGCATACTTGGAAGTGTTGGCATTGATCCAAACCGTCATGGAAATGCCCTGTGAATAATAAAAAAAAATCTCATGAATTGGCAGAGTTATAAATTGTATTGGGCATTGAACAGCCAGGCCTCTTGATCAAATTTACATGTACAAAAGCAAGGAAGTCCTCACTATTGAAATGGGAATTCTTGAATTCTGATTTTTGTGATAATGAAAAAAAGTGGTTGCCTCTCCCTTCGTACTCCAGGAGATATCCAAAATTCAAACCATCCAACGGTACAGGGCAATGCTTGCTTCTTCTCATGGCACAGTAAAAGCTATTGGGAAAAAAATAGTGATAACAGGCACCTTCCTATGACTTGGATTGGTCTTTTGTATAAGGATCATATTTGGAGTTCAAAAATGGTTTTCATCAACCAGTATATGTAAATCCTGGAGCCATGACAAGTTCCAAAAGGGAAATGCAGAGTTACTCAAAAGCACCAGAATGCATCAGTCATGTTCCCTTTCTCTCGCCTTCTCGCTGAAGGAATATTTGGAGATTTTGAATATAAAGTTCCACCATTCCATATTTGGAGTTCATCGATCAGTATTTGTGAACCATGGAGCCATGACAAGTTATTCAAAAGCACTAAAATGCATCATTCATGTTCCCTCCTTTCCTCGTCCTCGCTGCAGCAATATTTTATCTTATTTACAGTTTTTGTTTTGTTGCAGGATAAACCGAGGCAGCAGTTACTCGTTTTGGACTCCAAATTTCTGCATTCAAAGAAGAATCATCATTTAATAGTGATAAAAGGTCATTGGTTAGAAAATCATTATATTTTGGACTAGAAAATGAAGAGAGATTGTCATAGCTACCTATCACTATTTGATCCAAATGCACAGGTGGCTTGGCATCTAAGTCCTTTTCGGGTGTTTACAGTAGCCGACTTGACACAATTGCTACAATAGACCTTTTTACACGCCTGCATGGATCCAACATCAGAGTAATATTACTGTGTTGCTTAAAGCCAATTGGTTCACATGTAGCTTAACAATGATTCCCTGTCCATATTTGAAATTTGAAAATGAAATGCTAGTAAATAATATTATAAATGGTACAACTCACTTCCAAGTTTATGGTTCTACAAAGAAAACAAATATAGCTGGGAGCCAAAGGATGAGTTTTTGGATGAAAGAAAATTAAGGAGATATCATGGAATGTGTCTTAAACAGTTAAACTACGTAAACCTTCTGTAATAGAACATCATGATTATTGTGTCTATAAAAAAGTTGGTTGCTTGGTACTCAAATTAGGCCAAGCAAGCTTGACAGGAAATCACTAAGCACTCCTTACTACTTAGTCAACATCTATATGGGAAGGGACTGCCCAATGGCTTTTTACCATTCAACCCTTACCCACCTGCCCTGTGAGCAAGTTTGAAAGATCCTTTTAGGAAGGGTGATTTAAAGAGTGCCCCATATTACCAAGACAACGATAAGTTATATCATAAGTGGCTATAGAATGATCAGACAATTGCAGAGATCGAAAGCTGCAGTGAGAATATGGATACCTAATAAGCATGTTGTAAGTTTAAGCCCTAGCTCCACCAAGGCAAAGTAAAAGACACTTAGTTATATCAAGGGCACACAAATTAGTGGGGATTGACTGTTACCAACTTGAAGTCATCCATAGTCTTTGCTAAAACCTCTATAGGATGTATGTTCTAGTCCATAGCTCCCTGATCGCTTTCTTGAAAAGATATGAAACAAACGACCGATATTCTTGGAAGTTATACCCTTTAATCCAAGTTCACTCAAGTCATCAAATAAAAACATTAGTATCATTTTCTTATGTTATTGGAACAAATAACATGGGATGGTTTCCAGCTACTTCCATTAGGTTAAGACAAATGAGTCAATTGGACAAAGATAAACAAAGCTTGAAAATTATTTGATGGCAAGCATTCCTGCAAAAGCCTCTCGTATGTCGTACAGAACTGTATTTTCTTTTTAATAGTAGCTTTAGGCTGTAGAAGACAGGCAAAGAAATCAACTTGCCTAAGTGAGCTAGGTGCTGAGTCCATAACAGCCTTTCACATTATAATCAAATTTCCTTCAAATCAGAAACAGAGATAAAGTACAGAAGAGCAGATGATTCCCTCATTTGATGTCCTACAATGGTATACTGAATCCCCATTGCTACTCCCCTCCATTATTTTCCTAAAACTGAAATGCAGCTTTGATACAACCAACAAAACAAAACACATCTAACTGTGTACGTATACTACCTTGTATATAAGTTGGAGGGGTCAATTGCAAACACTCTTCCAGTTTGGGTAATGGGAGTGACGCCCGAGTTACAAAGTCCATTCCATGATGCTTCCAAATTCTAATGAAAATTTTCTAACAGTTACTAACTGGACTCTGGAATAATTCATGAAATAGGAGAATTTACAGTCAGCACGAGCATCAATGCATAGCATACCATCATATTTTATATAAGGAGTTTACTAACACTTCCTCACAGACACCCATACTACACCTGCCAGGAGTACTGCCATTTGTAACCTTGCCAAAAATTTACATGCAGATCAGTTTTTTATGAGAATATGCTTGCAAGGATTTGAGTGAGAGACACTTTCTGGAAATAGCATTCACAACGAACCAGAAAAAATTCCTTCTTTTAGTCATTGACAAAGAATAGGTAATTGAGGTTGCGATCAAATCCATGTATAGTACTAGTAGGAACAGACTCTAGAGTGTCTAAAGAAGGTCAATGACCAACCATATGAAGGAAGTAGAAACAGATTATTCACTTTCTTTGGCCTTTTTAGTTGAAGGTCCCTTCAAAGGAAAGAGCACAAGTTAGTTTAATAGGGAGAGGGAGTGGAATTAAACAGTAGCTCGAGTTAGCTTTTTCATTATACACATAACTAGTTAAGAAATCTTAAACTCAAGACACAGGTTCCAATTTTTAGTGAAGCTGTAAAGCGTCTGAGTAGCAGGATTATGGCCACTTGCAGAGAGTAATGATAACCCTAGAAGGCAATTATGATTTTGTGGAGCATCCTGTATGTGGTAGATTGATGATCTTGCCACAAAGTGTTCATATGTGCAGACATTGATCCTCTCTGCTAAGAGTGCCTTCACTTGCTAGCTATACAGGACCAGGCTTTTGCTAGAATTCAAGGAAACTTTCATCTTACTAAACCAGATGTGAAAAACCAGATGACAAAGAGTCTTTCCCAAATGGAAGGTCTATAGTGCAATAAAGTAGTAATGCCTATCTTCAAGTGGTATGGCACCCCTGTTGACAGATTTGCTGAAATGTATCATTCCTTGAGAACAAATCTGCTTTGCCCTTGAGCAAGACTTGACAATTTCTAATTTCATTTGCTATTCATGCAATCAACTTCCTAGGGATCAATTTCACATGCATAGTACTGACTACTCAATTTGACATCGTACCAAACAAGCAAGTTTTCCAATTGGTCTAGACACCAAACAAAACACTTAAACCATATGATGGCAATATCAATGAATCAGTGTCAGTATCGGTAGAGCCTGTCCTCTCTTTAGGGCACATAGATGCATACTAATGTGCTTCAATGAACCAATGTCAGTAGGGGTAGAACCTTCCCCCTCTTTAGGGCACATAGATGCATAAGAATAGGCTTTAATCTTTCATCCTTACATTTTTCAGCAACTTTGCTGGATCCTTTTGAGAGGGAGCGATTTGATGAGTATCCTAGGTCAGTGGGACTGCTACGAGTGGAATTGTGAAGTGTGATAATAAAAAATTCTCTAGTAACCAAACCAGCACTCCCAAGCTATAGTGAAAATGAAGATGCTTAGTAAGCATGGAGTTTTGTTTAGAGTCCTGAGCTTTTCCAGCTCAAAATAAAAAGTAAACATGGCAAATGTTGGCAGAAATTTAAATGTGTATAAGGGAAATCCTATTAAGCCTACAAACCATTTACTTAATCAAACTGGAATAGCATAAGTCACAGAATGACAAACAAAAGTAAGATCTATAGAGATTCCGCACCTGGCATTGCGTTTTGAAGAAAACAGTGTATGCTGAACACATAACGCACTGGTTAGAACTATTTGATTTTGGCCCATTAGGACTGCCCATGAAAGGCAGATCAGGCTGTCCATCTGACCCCAAATAAGGTCTAGGAGAAACTTGAGAGGCTTTACTGGAAGGCGATATCTCAGGGGCCTTGAATGGCCTAATCCTCAATAGAGACAGTAGTCGAATAGGCGGGCGCTCTTTTCTCACTTCTTTCTTTGCAGAAATCCCACTGGACTGATTCTTCTTCTGCCGAACAATCCGCGAAGCACTTCGAGAATTTGATCTGACCAATAGACAGCGAGGAGCAAACTTATTCAACAAAGAGTTCTTTGGGTTATCGCCTTTCCTCCTGATGTGTCCTCCTGATGCACTCTGTTTTTCCAAGCTGTTGTTAGGCTCCTTGCTGGTGGGAGAGTCATCTGAGTACACCTGCTCCACAGCAGCATTGTGGTCCACTAGATGCTTGAAGGACAGCTCATGAGGAGACTCAGGCATGCCCTCATACAATTTCATAAGCTCCTGTCCCTCCCCTTCTATCTCTTGTAAGGACATTGGGTGGTGGTAAGATGAATTAGACGCATAGCTGGATGATCCAGGATGTGATAGATGGGAAGATACTGACCATGAATCAACATCAGACAGAGGGAAAGATCCTGACCCAGAATCACCATCAGTATGTGACAGCATTTGTGGCAAAGAAAAATTTATGTTAGCAGAACTAGTACACCCGTCAGAAGCCTGATTCTGATTCTGATTACTCCAAGGTGGGGATAAGGGAAATACGATCCCTGTATCCTTACTAGATTCAAATGATGTGTTCTCAAAAAAACTCAACATACCCACTAACTTAATGAATCTAAATCTGCCCGGATTGTTTAGGTTCAACAAATACAATCCAATAACAGGCCTAAGATTCCCTCAAATGCTGAAAAAGCCTCTGCACATTACCCACAAATATCATAATGCAGCTAATTTCCAATCTATGGAAAGCCTCTGCAAATTACCAGAACAGTTCTTTAGAATCAGAAAACAGCTAATCACAATCCAGCATTTGGACCCAGAAGCATATATGCCCACACACCCACTTAAGAATCCACATATGCCCAAAATTTATATGTTTCAATGAACATATAATCCAATAATAATAACAAGACTAGGATACCCTTAGCTACATGAAAACCCTCTGCACGTTACCAATAAAGCCAGTGAAAAGCAAGTACCAGCCAGCCTGTCAAAATGGAAAAACTCTCCACTTTACCAATAAAGGCTTTGAAAAAACAGTTAATACAGAGTATCTGCTAGAGTAGTACATAGGAAAAGAGGCAGATGGTGTTGGAAACAGGATCTTTGGAATAGGCTTTGAAAAAACAGTTAATACAGAGTATCTGCTAGAGTAGTACATAGGAAAAGAGGTCAGATGGTGTTGGAAACAGGATCTTTGGAATAGGAAACATGCAGGTATGGTATATTTCTTTGGCTTTTAGTTCAAAAGGGAAGGATAATAATAGAATCATAAGAAGATTAGTAGACCATCTAGATGCATTACGAAGATAATCATTAGTTTGACTGGATAAACCATCTAGATGTATTGGTAATATGATATTTAATTTTTATTAATAATTATAAATATTCACATTTTTAATTGGATGTATGGGGAATATGATATTTAATTTTTATTAATAATTATATATTTAATTTTTATTTTAAGTTATTATCCCAAAAATATTTATTATTATTATTATTATTTAAATATTTTCAAGGTTGTTATTTTTCTATTTTAAATTATTGTTAAGATTCTTAACTTTTTATTATTAGAGAATATTGTATATACAATAAATGAAATAATTTATTTTTCATAATATTTAAATTAATTTTATAAAATATGATATTTACTAAGTTTTTATTATTATTATTATTTAATTAATTTCAAGGTTGTTATTTTTTATTTTAAATTAATATTAAGATTCTTATTTTTTTATTATCAGAGAAGGTTGTATATACAATAAATAAAATAATTTATATTTTATAATATTTAAATTAATTTTATAAAATATGGTATTTACTAAGTTTTATTGTTGAGTTTTGATATTATCACATTAAATATAATGCACAAATATCACTGGTTACTCAATGTCATGTGTCTATAAACTTTAAAACATGAACTTATTTAATGCACAAATATCACTAGTTACTCAATGTCGTGTCTATAACATGTAAAACATTAACAATAAATTTATCAATGAACTATTTTAATTACCTACCAAATCAAGGAAACTCTTTTTTAAACTTAGAATGGATATAAACATTTATGTCTCTGTAACTCTTTCCAAATAAAGTTTCTTTATTTTAAATGAAATATTAGTTTATTTTATGATAAAAATTTAAATTCGTTTTAGATGTAGAAAAACGAATTCAAATTTGGAAAAAAAAATTATATAGCAATACTTTAAAGGTCATAAAACATCTTTTATAAATAAAAATATAATTCTGATTAAGATTATCAAATCCAATTATTTTAATTTCATTTCATTTAGTTAAACAATTTAAATTCATATTTATATCCATTATTTGAAATTTTACACTCATGCTACCATTTCTTCCAAAAACAACATCTATATAATTCTATGTTAATTAATTTAATATGATTCTTTGTTTAAATAATTAAATAATATTATATTAAAATACTATGTTAATTTAATTACGCCTTAACGCATTCCCTTTGAAATTATCTCCCCTGATGTGCCATGTGTAACTTTATGGCCATTGATTCTTGGTGTTAGACGATAGAAATAATATTGGTCGTTTGATCATAAGTTGAGCGGTTTCTTAAACGGTTATATCATAAGTTGAGTGGTTTCTTAAACGGTTAAATAGTTTGATGGTTTAGTAAACGGTGGTCACCCTCCTCCCTGAGTCACTACACCAGAGCCCATAGCGAACAGTTTCTTAAACAGTTAAATAGTTTGAGGGTTTAGTAAACGGTGGTCACCCTCCTCTCTGAGTCACTACACCAGAGCGCATAGTCTCCTCTCTGAGTCGCTGCACCAGAGCGCATAGTCACCATGGATCTTCACAGAATAAACACCAGCCCAAGCATGTAAGGGATGAAGACCAAATTGTTTCAGGCGTTTGTTCAACGACCTGCCTTCTTCCCCTATTTCTGCTGCTTCTGGATGGAAGGCATTTCTTATTGTAATCTGCATCGTTTTGGAACTTACAATTTCAACAGTTCCTCTTCAGTATCTACTGGAGGTATTTGCTGTGAAACCCTATTGTGATTCTAGCTATTATTTTGTCATTGGCTCTTAATAGGAATAATTCTTGGTTTCATAGACATTCATGAAAGAATGGAGGGATTCTGAAGCTGAACCCATGCCCTTCTTCAGTATTGTGATTAAGCAAATGATCATATCAATCCATGTTGACGCAGATGAAGTATCATAAGACCAACAAAAAATGAAGCTAGGGCTTTCCAAACTACTTGAAGAGATTTTCACTTCGCTCAAAGCAACTGAAAGAACTTAAACGGATTCAGGGAAGATTGCATGTTTTGGTGGTCGGTCGAATGTCTCTAGAATCGAAAATCATAAGAGGAACGCTTTGAAGAACCTGTAACAAGCCGAAGACCCTCTGTTTCCCCTGCAACAGATCAACGTACGAATTGATGAAAGTTGAATCTTGTGAAGGTTGAACGAGCTTCTTCCAAAAATCGCAAAAAAATCATAAGCACCTTGATCCTGACAAGGGTTTCAGGGAGTACTGGAACCCTCTGAAAGCATAAGTCATTCTGTTAAAAATAGAATTTAGTAAATGTCACAGAAGCTTAAGTTTTGGCAAAGAACTACAACTTTAAGGTTAGGGTCATTTTTTATGTCATGGAACTATAAGCAACGAATTTTGCAGCAGGATGCTAGTTTACCAGGCTTTTAGCCTGCGTTGTAGTAAATGTCGGTTTCCAGAAAATGAAAGGAAGGGGTGGCGGTTATTTATCATGTTTCTTATTGTTGACATGTTCTATTTTACGGATCACCTGGATAAATTTCTGTAGCGAAAAATAACTTGACGAGGCGTAATTTCGCATGATGTAAATGTTGTTGTAGCAAGTGGTTGAGGTAGAATGAGCATTCAAAGTGAGGTTTCAAGGTGCATTTAAAAGCTCATAAAGTTGTATTATGAGTCCGGGATCAGTTGAAATGGGAGACATTAAACGTTCAAAGATATCAAACGGATCAAGTCGAAGAGTAGATGGCATGGAAGCTCGTTTGTTAAATTTCTGTAAGGTAACGTTTTGTTTTGTAAATAATTTTTTGCTTTACCCCGAGAGGAAGCTTTGTGGGACTTGGACTCTGAAAGATGCTAACGCCATTTTTTGGTAAATTATGTTGGATATTTTTGTTGAAATGAGGCTTTCTATGACTTTGTTTAGGAAATTGTTATAATGCCATTTCTTTTTGTAAATAGAGCGGTCTATCCCTGGATGATGAGGCAACGAAATAAGCACTGCGTTTGTTCAGAGAAACCAAACATATTCTATTTGCGATTATTGCAGCCCCTGACAGTGGGAATGTATTGTCCTTGCTCCTCCTTAATACTTAAAGGTTGTTATATGCAATTTTTTCTCAAAAATTTTTCCTATCTAAAAAAACTAGTTCAGATTTAATGAAAAGTAATATGTTTTACTCTTTTCTACAAGGGCTTGTTAGTGTGGTATCTTTTCATGTTGACAAGATTAAGGGAAATCAATGGTTTTCATCTTTTTTTTCTCGAAGCTTTAAGCAATAGTTTGACAGGTATTAGGAGTGCTGTAAATTTTCAAACTTTTTATCACCTCAAAATATTCTGAAACGGAACCAAAGATGGATTAGGAAATGACCCAAAGCGAAACAGATATGGAAGATCACGAGCTTCAGGAAATTCAGCAGCTATTCTTATGGAAAACTCGGGATAAAGATTTAGTAAATGGAAAAATCAGTGAAAAGCAGGAACATAGAGGAGTTAAGGTAATGAAAATGATTCCAGGGTTAGCAACAAGAAATGCAGGAAAAAAGAGAGGTAGGAAAAAGCAGAAGGACCTCTTGATGGAGTGTGGAAAGTTAATGATAGACTCAGGTAAGATGAAAGACCTAACTAGTTATTCTTTTACAAATCTTTAAATATGAAACTCACATCATGGAATATTAAAGGTCTAGGTAGTAAAAGAAAACAAAGAATGCTCAGTGATAGAATGAAACTGGAAATGCCAGATGTTATCTTCATCCAAGAAACTAAATTTTCCATTCAGAAAATAAAACAACTCCACAGCAAATGGCTTAATAGATTTGTTTTCCTAGAGGTCAAAGGTGAAAATACAACTGGGGGCATTCTAACTCTGTGGAATCCAAAGAAAATCAGTACAACAGATGTAGAAGCATCTAGAAACTATTTATCAGTGGTCCTTCAACCAGTGGGGGAGCCAAAAACCTTCCTGGTCACAAATGTGTATGGTCCTCAAAGAATAGATGACAAACTTAAATTATTAGACTCCCTTATTGATCTCAGACATAGACAGGCTGGGATTCCTTGGATCATGGGAGGAGACTTTAATATGATAAAATCGCTCTCAGAAAAAAAGGGAGGTACCAGAGCGCTCAACAAAGATTCCTTTGCGTTTCAGACTTTCACAGAGGAGATGAAACTGGTGGATGCAGCCCTAAACAATGGATTTTTTACTTGGAACAACAAAAGAGGAGGTAAGGCACAGGTAGCCTCTAAGTTTGATAGGTTCATGATTTCAGAGGAGCTATTGCTTACTGATAAAGAAATAACAACAACGGTCCTTCCCTTTGGAGGCTCTGACCACTGGCCGATTCAAATGGAAATCAAAGGTTTAATCTCTCCCAGGAATAGGCCCTTCAGATTCGAGAACGTTTGGCTCTCTAACCCGGATTTCATCAGCAATATTGAAAAGTGGTGGTCAGAGGATTTGCAATTCCAGGGCACAAAAATGTACCTCCTTCATAAAAGACTTAAGCATGTCGAGTTAAAACTAAAAGAGTAGAACAAAAAGGAGTTTGGTAATATTTTTGAGAACAAAATATCATTGGAAATCAAATTACAAGAACTCAACCAGGCCCTAATCAAAGATGGCTTTGACAAAATCAAAAGTGATCAGGCTGATAAACATCACCAAGATTGGGATAATTTATGCAAACAAGAGGAAACATTCTAGAGGCAAAAGTCTAGAGTGTTATGGTTCAAGGAAGGAGAGTGAAATACAAAATTCTTTCACAGATCCACGATGGCCAATAGAGCACACAATAGAATCTCAACGATAAAGGATGAGAATGGACAGCTACAGAATACACATAAAAGTATTGAAGTTGTGCTTGTCCAGTATTTCTGAGATATCACCTGAGAAAATAATCCAGATAGAGAACATTCCATCAAAGAAATCACAAGGCATATTCCTAAGTTAGTGTCTAGAGAGGATAATTTTAATCTCAACAGGCCTGTTACTGGTGAAGAAGTTAGTGAGGTTCTTAAAGACATGAAAAACTGCAAAGCACCAGGTCCGGATGGTTTCAATGTGGATTTCTTTAAAGCTTGTTGGCACATTGTTAAACAGGACATTCTGGATGTGGTGGAGGACTCCAAATCCAATAAAACGATCCTGAAAGCCCTCAATACTTCCTTCATCTCCTTGATCCCCAAATAGGAATCAGCCCAAACTACAGACAGATACAGACCCATTGCTTTATGCAATGTGGTATACAAGATTATCTCTAAGTTAGTGGCAAACAGACTTAAACCTCTCCTTCCTTCTTTAGTTTCAAAAGAACAATCAAGGTATGTGGAGGCCAGACAAATCTTAAATAATATCATTCAAGCCCATGAGGTGGTCCATATGCTTAATAGCAAAAAACAGGCGGGGATGATAATGTAATTAGATATATCAAAAGCCTATGACAAGGTCAATTGGAGCTACATCAAAAATGTTCTCATGGCCTTTGGGTTCAACCATAACTGGATACGTTGGGTCATGGCTCTGGTGACCTCTTCCAGTTTTTCAATTTTTGTGAATGGATCCCCCTCAGAGATTTTCGTCCCTTCTAGAGGCCTCAGGCAGGGGGACCCGCTCTCTCCCTTTCTCTTCATTCTCATGATGGAGGGACTGGGTAGATCTATTAAGCATGCTAAAGAAGCGGGCAAAATCAAAGGTCTGCAATTATCGGAAAATTGTCAAGCTCTGACTCACCAACAATTTGTTGATGATACCATGTTGCAAGGGCTCCCCACAGTCAAAGAAGCTTCAGCCTATAATCTAATCCTGAAGGAATTTGTTCTGGCCACAGGTATGGAAGCCATTCTTTCCAAGTATATTTTTTTTTTCTTAAATACTAATATTGCTATTTAGAAAAACATTTTGAGAATTCTAGGCTTCCAACCCACAAAGTATCTGGGAATTCCTCTCACAGACAAACCAATGCACAAAAGTATCTGGGAACAGACGATTAATAAATTGCAAGACAAAGTAAAAAAATGGACTTTCCGAGTCATGAATCTGGCATGCAAGTTGGTTTTAACAAAGGCAGTTCTACAATCGATCTCGGTTTTCATGTTATCGGCCCTCCCAGCTCCCAAAGGCATTTTAGAGAAATTCAGAAACATTCAAAGAGATTTCCTCTGGGGTAAAGAAGAAAATAAGAAGAAATGGACCCTGGTCTCTTGGGAAAAAATCTGTAAACCCAAGTGACAAGGAGGGCTAGGCTTGGATGATCAAGAGATTCTCAATAAAACTCTAGGAGCCAAGCTTTGGTGGCGCTAGGTTCAAGAGCCACAAGCTCAGTGGGCAAGAATTTGGAAAGAAAAATATGCAAGCTCTTGGCACACTAAGGATCTAATAAGAATGTCTGGCAATGTGAAAGGGTCTCACATCTAGAATAGAGCCTGGGATAACAGAAGCCTTGTTCAAAATAACAGCTTCTGGGAAATCAGAGCTGGTGATCTAACACTCTTTTGGGAAGATAAGTGGCAGCAAGAACCAATTTTGCTAATAGAGGATTTTGTAAGTCTCAAGCAGGAAACAGACAATCAAGGGTTAAATAAAGTCAAGGATTTTTGGGATCATGCTCAGACCTCAGGAAAATGGAGAAGCTGGAGTAAACTTAACTATGGAGATGATAGCCCCATGAAAATTAAGGTAGAAGCTCTTGGAAGCTTACTTAAACAAAGAATGATTTTAGCTACTGAAGGGTAGGATGAATTGAGATGGGGCAATAACAATAAAGGTAACTTTGATCTTAAGGAAGCCAAAAGCATTCTTCTTGGGCTAGATTACAGGGCTCCAGACAAGACTTGGCAGTGCCTCTGGAAGCACCAAGGCTGGATGAAAATCAAGATTTTTATGTGGTTGGTTCATCATATAAAAATTTTAACTTGGGATATAAAAATTTTAACTTGGGACAACATACAGAAAAGGGGAGTCATGGGGCCCTCCAGATGTCAGTTTTGTGAAGAGAAGGAGGAAAATATGGAGCACATTCTCAACAGCTGCCCTTATACTACCTGGTTATGGGATTCCTTCTCTTCCATTTTCCAGCAGTCAGACAGGGACAGCAGTAGTATCACTAATACCATAAACAATTGGAGAGTTAACTTTTCAGAGAATGAGTTCATTAATCTGGCCTGGACTTTTACGCCAAGCTTCATAATCTGGAATATTTGGAAGGAAATAAATAAAAGGATTTTCAAAAGTGAAAAGTCCAACCTAGAGGGTTTTTTAATCTTATCCTGAAACAGCTTCGGGAGACTGTTAGTACCACAGTTAAAAATCTCCCCAATAAGCCTCCGTCAGTGTCTGAGCTGAAAATTCTCAGACATTTGGGAATGAAAGGGATTATTCCTCAAGGTCTAAGCAGAAAGGACACAGACACGGATATAGGGATGGAGTTCTGGCAACCTCCACCGAAAGGTTATTTGAAATACAACATTGATGGGGCTTCAAAAGGCAACCCGGTTTTGGAGGAGCTTTAAGAGATGAAGAGGGAAAAATCATTTTTATCTTCCATTATCATCTTGGTAGAGCCACTAATAGTGCAGTAGAATTAATGGCGCTAGAACAATGCCTGGAGTTTCTGATCCAACATCGTTGCTTTAATGTCATTGTTGAAGCGGACTCGGAGATTACTATTAACTCTGTGAAAAGAATTAATTGTGGTACTCGGCCGAAGAAAGTTTCTAATCACTGGAAACTACTCCTGGTTTACCAAAGAATCCAGGTTCACCTCCAAGAGCTGCGAACAGTGAGTTTCAACCATGTTCGACGTTCGGCCAATAAACTAGCAGACCTTCTTGCCAACCAAGGGGTGAACAATGCTGAAAGCGGGATAGCATACAAGTGGCGGGAAATTCCTCCAAACCGTTTAAAGGTTCTCTACGAGGAGCAAGCTACAGAGGACAAGGAAATATTTGGTTATCGGTCCCGGATAACAGGCATAAATTAATTTTTCTGGCAAGCTGTTTCTCATCCTTTTGAAATGCAATTGATAGAAATACAAGCAGGGGTTTGTCTCATACTCTACCGGAATCAGGTGAAGGGAAGTATCAGGGTCTCGGAGGAAATTTTAAGGGGTCAATTCTCAAAGAAGCACAGTCTCGGGGACAAGTACAGTGTACAGAACAGACGGAAAATGGAAAATAGTTTGCCGGCAACGGTTATTTCCCCTCTTCCCACCTTTATTTCCAAAAACCACGCTTGGGCCAGATGTCCAGTGATCGCAAGTCCCATAAGCGGTAAGTGGTTTTCATGTTATGGCAGCGATCCCATAGAACAGGTGACACGTGGGCAAGGGATGGTATTAAATACCGCTGTCGATCGCACACTATTTTTAGACAGGTTGGGGAGTGCGATATGATCCCTGGCCATTGGATCCAACAGCCAGGATCAACGGCTGAGAATGTTGATGCAGTTTGGTGGGTCCAACGGCTGAGCCTCATCATACCTTTTCGGGGTGTCTTCTCGCCTGTTTTGTGGGTCCGGTGGATGCGTATGGGGTGTGATTTTCTCACGGCGGAGTCAGTGTTGAGTAATATTGGCGGGCAACAAATTTCTCTTTATGGGAAGCGCCAGTCCTTTACCTTCTATAGTTACACGGGTGATGTGTTAAGTGAATTTGAATTCTTTTTGAATGGCACATTTGTTCTGTTCCGTGTCCGAGTATATTTTTTGAGTCTGCCGGTTTACGTAATGTATTTCTTTTGAGTGTTTCGAGGTTTGTTTGTAGGGTTCGGGGCTTGTACCTCTCACCCATTTTTAGTTACTGTAGGTTTTATCCTTGGTCTATAACTCACCGAGGATTGTTGTATTCTATGTATTTTTAATTGCTGTTTGATGAAATAAAAGGTCCGACTCTTGCTTTAGCAAAAAAAAGACAGTAAAGTAATTTTAAGGTTGGTAGAGATATAACTATAGTTCTTAATTTGTTGGTTCATGTGATACATTTTAAATGTTCTTGTTGCTTCATATTACTTCCACGTTCCACTCCATGGACAACCTCAACAATTTGAGGTTTTGTAAAATGCAAAAAACATTAATCATTTAAAAGAAGTGAAAGGGAAGTGCCTGTATGTGTTCAAAAAGGATTGGGACCTTATAAGATTGCTAACTATATCAAGTACGTGAGAGCTAAATTCTTCGTCAAGAACATGTTTAATGTTAAAATTATCATGCTGATTAGAATGTGTGGGCAATGATGGATGTCTGAAGCTACTAAGAAGTCTTGTGTTCAACATCAGAAACTATTTGCAGGTGGAGGATTGTTCAACAGAGCAGGCAAAGGACATTTTGAAGGTTACCATTTGGTGGCATGAGTAGACGCTGATTGCGATACTCAGTCTTCCCATCTTGAGTTGGAAGCCTCTTCTCCCATTAGGTCTTAATGTCAATCAACTTAATTGCTATTTTTTTTTGGTTTTAGATGAGGATTCTTTAACCATTTACATTTACAAGTCATACTGGGCTATGGTAGTTGCAAATAAAGTGTTTGAATGTTGCAAACATTGCCATTGGTATAAAATCAGCAAGGGTCCAGAAAACCAAAAAACCGTAAACATCGAGAAAATATTGGTAAAATTTGGCTGCATTTCGACAAACATTGGAAAAATTAAGATACCACAAAAATATTAGTAACAGTACTATGAGGCCAAAAAAATCACGATTTCACGATTTTTTTGTATTAAAATTAGGATGTTTGCAACACTGGTTTGAATCAAATAAATTTTGAAATAACATTCTTCATTTAATACACATTGAGTTTTTCCTTTGCATTCCTATTATTTCTAGGCTGGTATTTGTTCATGCTTGAATTTGATTGTTTTAAATGTTCTTTTGTGCTATGAGTTTTTACCCTTGAATGAGAATGTTTAGCAATGGTTATATTGATCACTTTTTTCAAATCTTCTCATCATGATGTCAGGCACTTTAAACGTGCATACTAGGACTTCTTTTTGTTAGAGAACGACCTTCAGGATAAGAGTTTGTCAGCGGTAGCAAATGGTTGTGGGCCTGTGTCAACCTATCTCCGATTTGGTTGGATGTTGTTCTTGGCACTTATAATCCATGTTTTTAGCCGATTTAAAGACATGGTTACTTGCACAAATGGATTGGTGTCAATTCTGGTCAGTTGCAGAATGATGAAGCATTTAGGTTTAGTTAATTTTTGTGAACATATGTTTGTTTTGCTAGTTAGACTTAGAGTCATCATCATAATGTGCTAATTGGGGCAAGATCTCTATTGCAGGCTATTCTGATTTTGCATGTTCCCATCCGTTACCGGAGGTTTTCTCTTGATGGCTCTACATGTTTTGGTAATCTCCTATTGGTTTGATCAAATTTTTATTTATTTATTTTTTGGATTGTTTGGCTGATCTCTGGCAATCCAATTACTAACATATGCTTTAATTCAGTTAGGAAATGCGACAAGGGAGTTGATCTTATATCTTCTCTAAGCAATATCTTTCATGCGTCAGAAGTTGACTTGCTAGAAACAATTAAAGTGGCCAATAACTTAATTGTTGAAATTTTGAATAAAACCCCACGTCCAGCGTCAGATTGCCAAGCAGAAGAGTTAAAGGATATTGACACAGGTTGTGATTTATTCCCTGCTTTATTTTTCATCATGTCATAGAATGCCTATTCAAAGATGAATGAAATATAATATGGGTTCAATCTTTCAGATGCCTTCTCCTATTTTGAGGGTCTCATGGAAGAGAGTTCACTTGTATCAAGCATTCAAATCCTAGAAAAATATTATGAAGATGCAATATATGATAGAGGGGAACTTGACGAGCGGATGTTTGTGAATGAAGAGGATAGTTTGTTTGGTTCAGGAAGCAACTCGGGAGGTTCTGTCACTGTGTCTGGAGTGAAGGTAAGACATATCCAACCTTTGTGTATACATTCTATAGTATATATCCAACCATGTGTACACATTCTATAGTAGTATTTCTTTCATAATTTAATCAACCCTGCATAATTATGCTATAGTAGAATGCTTAATCAACCCTGCATAATTATGTTATAGTAGAATGCTTACTCTTGGCCTTGTCAAAGCTAAATGGTTTAAGTTATTTTGTCTTTGTTTGCCCCTAAATTAATTTCATGTAGTTTTTTATATACACGAGACTATTATCATATTTTTCTATTCATTTTTGAAAAACTTGTGTCTTCTCTCCCATTTTGTTCATTGTAACTTCAGGAGTTGATTTTCTACTTTTGTTTTGCTTGCCTTGTCAAATACACCTAGGACGAAACAGAGGAAGTTTATATGTGGCTTTGAGTCTTAATTCAAGTCCGTGGTCATATTTTAGCCTTTATGTTTTCGTGTATCAAATTTTTGTGGTCATATTTTAGCCTTTATGTTTTCATGTATCATTTTTTTTGTTTTTTTGTCAAGTGTAAATATCTTGCTTTAGATTTACTTTTATTTGTATGTTATCTTGATATTTCCATATTTTGTTGCAATGCCATGTCTTTGCCACACCTCAAGATTGGCACATGGCTTTTTAAATAGTTTTGTTTTTAGCATGCTGTGAACATGGTCTGTACTCGTTCCCTTGCAGGGCAACTTTAAAATATGCATTTTAGATTCTTTAAATGGCATATATTTACTATTTAAGGAGTTTTGTAGTTTGTATGCATTCAACTGTCTGATAAGAATAATCACATATTGATTTCAAACTCCGCAGAGCAGCACCACATACTATTATATGATTTTTAAATGAAAAAATTAATTAATTGGTTTATTAAAAAAACTAAGTTATTCAATTAATCAAAGAAAAATTTAATATTTTTATCCACAATGAATGACTGTCTAATTTGTAAATTAGTTTTCTATCCCATTTGTCTCCTTCATGTGATCCAATAGATGTAAAAGAAGTTGCTTGGGCATCCTCCTTTTGGTTAAAAACTAAGTTATTCAATTAATCAAAGAAAAATTTAAATATTTTTATCCACAATGACTGCCTAATTTGTAAATTAGTTTTCTGTCCCATTTGTCTCCTTCATGTGATCCAATAGATGTAAAAGAAGTTGCTTGGGCATCCTCCTTTTGGTTAAGGGGCGAGATCGATGTAAGTTGGTTCAATTGTACAGTTCAAAGATTTAGAAAATTTCCTATGATAGACTGGATTCCCTCTTTTGTTAGTGCACGATTTTGTAAAGGAGAAAAGGCACAAAATGCAGCCCACTTTCTCAGTATCCACAGGCACTTTCTCGATATCCACAGGCATGGCCATCCACATGAATTTTCTATATACTCACAGAAAATGAGAATGGAAAAAAAACATGTTATGGGGAGAGTGGCAGAGACTTTATACATCAAAGAGTATTTTCAAATCATTTTGATAAAAACTTTTTTTTGTTTAGACCTATTTATTATAAGTGGATTGTCTTTTTGGCTATAGATCATCTTGTCCATACATGTAATTGACGGACAAATGGCGTGGATTATTTCCTTCAACATGTAATTAACAGACAAATGGTGTAGATTGCAAAGGCTATCCATACATTCAAATCCCCAGTGTGTGAAGGAAAATGGATAATGCCAAAGCTTGCCTACCTCAAATGAGCACATCGCCATATTACAACGTATATTGTTTGGAATCACCTTCATAATTGAACTGATATCACATTATCTTAAGGTATAGATATAAAGATTGTAAGTGAATCATTAAATTACCACATATCGTGTGTTTAATATTTAGGGTTGACCACACTTAAACCCAATAATAATTTTTTAAATAAAAATCAAAAGCAAGAAGAAAGCCACGAAATGATAATTATGGGAGAAATCAGTTAGTAGTTATTGAAGATACCATTTATGGTTTGATGAAAGACAAACTGTGGGTTCTGATCATGGCACTTTAGAGTTGAGTGCAGTTTCATTGCATTTTCAGGTCCCAATTGCGCCTATAAATTTTGTCTCTTGGCTCATTTTTGTGAAAATTTCATTGATGCAGAGAACTATGGGCAATCACCCTAACATAGCCCTATAATAGTACTATAGCGTTGTGTGAGGTTTTGAATATGGATGATGCGATCATAAACAATGTTGAAGCACTGGTTTCCATTTTAGTTATTTTGTTTGGGAGCATAGTTGTCAAAATCTTCAGAGACTTGATATGGAGGCCTTATGCATTCCAGAAGGTCTATACAGCCCAAGGGATAAGAGGTCGACCTTACTAGATACTCTCTGGGAGCGTGCCAGAATACACACAACTTCTAAAGGAGGCTCATGCACAGCCAATGCAGAATATTTCTCATGACATTGTTGCTAGGGTCACACCACATTACCATAAGTGGTGCCAGATGCATGGTTCTCTTTCATTCATTCTCTTTTACTTCAAGGTTTGTTTTACTTTCATATGTTGATCTTGTAGGCATCAAACTGCTAAAATGATGAATTTACAACATATGTTTTTTGCTGGTTGTTTGAATTTTTAAATGGTGTCAAGGTTGAAATCAATGTTTGATTGGTATTTCGTAATTGTTTCTGCTGAGGAGAGACATTTTTCTATTGGTATGGACTCCATTCAAGGGCTTTCCGACTGCATGAAGAACTTAATGTACATCACATGTTTTAGTAAAATATATATTTAGTTGTTCACATTGTATATTGTGGAAATGAAAAAGAAATATAAATATAAATTATTGAATTCATAATTGATATCATTTTAACTATTTTTATTTATATCATTATGTACACCATTTTGGCAAAATTCTCAATTAACATAATTGTTTGAAAAATGCAAGTTGTGCTAACCTAACTCTCACTTCATTGTCATCATCCTACCATTTATTGAAATGATGAAACATTCAATAAAATAGTCTATTAATTCTACAAATGGTGAATTTAATAATGAATCCATCTTGCAATTATAATCCATGATATAACTATATGATGCAAAAGTTAAATTTGGAAAAATTGCATAGAATTTTGACTTCCATCTTCTCTCTTTCCTATGCTCTTACCTTACGGCGTTCCCATTGCAACATCGGTGCAATTGCTAGTAATACTCTAATTAATTCTATGTCAATAAGTTTATTTAAAAAGTAGCCATATATATATTTTTAATAAATATAAAATTTTATGAAATTTTTTTAATTTATAAATTATATTTTTAATATAAAATCAAAATACTTCGTAACATGAACATGAGACGTGTCAAGCTAGTTATATGAATACATCTAATTAACAATAAGCAAATTATATTTTTAATATAAAATCAAAATACTTCCTAACGTGATCATGAGACGTATCAAGCTAGTTATATGAAAACATTTAATTAACGAGAAGCAACTAATTGAAGTTTTTATAATTTATTTGGTGTTATAATTCAATGTTGATGTTTTCTTTGAAGGTAAATATTTTTAAATTAGTTTTTAGTGTGACTTTTGGATTTTTGGAATTTTTTTGGTAGTTTTTTCCAATCTAATTTCTCCAAAATTGATAAGAATTTATTCAAATCACAAGCTTAATGGGTAGCCCTTTTCAAGGTGTTGTATCCATATATAAAGTAAAAAACAGTTTAAATAACACAAATTAAGATTTCACCTCAAATTTTTCAGGCACCAGAATATCCAAAAAGTCACACTAAAGACAACTCCAAAGTTTGTTTGAACTAAAAAAAGTCACACTAAAGACAACTCCAAAGTTTGTTTGAACTAAAAATATATTTTCAGTTGAAATTATCATATTTAATTAAATCAACTTTTAATTAATTAAATAATTTTGTGTTAATTAATTTACGGCTTCATATTTAAATAATTTATTATTAATTATTTAAAAAATAATACATTTAATTTAATAATATTTTAATTAATTGAACAATTTTATGTTATTTAATTTAATATATTTATTTAAAAAGAAACCATACATATCAAGATATATAAAATTTTATGATTTAGTTTTGGCCTAGTTTAATTTATACGCGAAATAGTTTTTTCCACTAGTAAGCAAAATTGTAATTTTTTGTTATTTAAAATAAAATTTTGAATGGATTCAACAACTTAAAAAACCCCTAGGGTTCTCAAATTCTAAAAGTTAAACAACTTAAACTGAAGTTTTGAAAAATATCTCCCGAACTGGAAAAGGTCATTTCATGTGTAAGTTAGAATACGCCCTTAGTTTTTACTAATAAGTTATATTTTTAATATAAAATCAAAATACTCCATAAATTTAAACATGTCTAGACAATTATATGAATATATTCAATTAAGTTTATGAGAGATTTTTCGGCGTAAATCACAAGATATTTCATTTGTCGACGCGTTTCAAACCAGCTAGTGTGGTTCATCGTCAGGACAAGTTGAATGAGCAGATCAGGGTTTTCATGTTAAATAGATAGAGCAGACACTCCATCGGCTAAATTCCTAGACCATGTAACGACTATATAGATAATGGCTAGATTTGGTACAAAAAGGCAATAAGCACTAGCCGCATCACACACAAAGTAATTAATGTAAGGTTCCATAACTTATCGAGTAGTATTTTAAGTGTGACTTTTTGGAAAGCTTTTCAGTTTATTTTCAGATCTAATTTGTCTAGAATTCAGGCAGAGATTCATTGAAATGACAAGTTTGACATGTGAACTCTTCACAATCGAAGTGCTCAAGGGGTTTTTAAGGCATTGAATCCATATATATAGAAAAAAAACCAGTTTAAACAACACAAATCAAGATTTAGCCACAAATTTTTTCGTCAGATTTTGGCCAAAAATTCCAAAAAGCCGCACTTAAAGACTACTCCATAACTTATTTCATGTTACAGGTCAATGTTTGATGCTTTCTTGCAAGAGGTATATTTCTAAATTCTTGTCAAATGTTTTTTCCTCAATCTTTCAAATACATTTGCTTAACTAACATGATTGAAATTGTTTTCATGTAGAAATGTGTGTAGCCATGTATCTAGATGTATTTTTATTTTTATTTATTTATTATTTTATTTTATTTTAACTGTAATCAGTTATTTTTATATTAAAAGAGGTTGGGCACCAGGCTCAGGTGATTTACATACAAACGGGTGAATTGAGATTGATTGGTTCTTTGGGTTGCAACTTGAGCATTTGTCTGTTGGATGTTTATTATCCTTTGGTAACAATAAAAAGGCATGTTAATGCTGATATTCGAAAAGAGTTTAGTCCTATATTTTGGAATTTTGGAATTCAGCATAGAAGTCTTGAATAACCATCCTCCATGAATCATTTCACTTATAATCAACAGGTCAATAAAGATCAGCCAAATATTCGACAACAATGGCTGGAAGAAGGGAAAGAGGCAGAATGCCAAAGTAGGCGAAGACGGATCTTGGGAGCTCCATCGAAGGAGAAACATAAAGATCATATCAAGATACTCAATACATTCTACGAGCATCGACAACCACCTTTTGGCATCCACGATATCAAGACCTTCCACTATTTTAAAAATCATTTTGAGGGAAGTTCAAACCTAAGAAGAAGCATTCTAGTTCTGATAATCATACCTCTAGCTCATATTGTTCTGATAATTCAATAGAAGCAGCGGAGAATTGATCATCATGATTAGGCGAGAGGGCATGTACTTCCAATGTTTAGTAATAGCTTTATTCTATTTATTAATCCTTGGCTTCATATTTATGATTGCATGGGCTATCTCCTACATGATGGGTCGCCTCTTTGTTGTGTGGAGAGAAGTTCCCTAGAAGGCTCCCTTTGATTAATCATATTATGGAAGCAAATATACATATATTATGCTCCATGGACTCCATTAAGGAAGTGGAGCTTTTTTAGTCTTCCTTTGGACTACTAATTCACCTTTGGGAAGAGAAGTTCTCATATTAGCAAGTTCATCAGTTTCTGAATTATTATTTCTTAATACATGGAAGTACTATTGTTGAGGAATGGGACAAAGCAATTTAAATACCTTCTTGATAATCTAAGCAATTTTTAGATTTATAGGGAGAGATTCATTTATAATCCTGGAGAGAATTATGAGTGAATCCCCAACCACTGTTATTTTTTGGATATTTAGGTTCAATGCTTGTTTAATTCCTTGGTAGAGGGCATAGGTATCTACTACATTATTAGTCATCTTGCCCAATCCTCGAGCGAATTTGATTTCCAATTTTTTCTCAAGGTGAATAATATCCCCACTCTGCCACCCTTGGGTTAACTTTCACTGCTCCATCAAAAAATAAGAAAAATTTCTTATGTTGGGGTATCCATTCCTTAAATTCATCTCTAATACTTCTTATTGAACTTTTGGTTGTCTGGAGAGAAAGATGGAATGTTGAAGGAATTGACCCAAACTAAATCTTGGGGAGCTAGATTTGTGTCATCATTTTTTATATCCTTGGCCTTGTAAATTTCTCCTATTAATCCACTCACCTTTCCCACAATTTTGGTGATATTTCTCTCTTCGTTGGAGAAGATTATTTTGTTCCTAGCCACCAAAATTTTCCAGAAGACAAATTTTATTTATGTTTCCCATATTCTTTTCATTTTCTTCTTCCCTATGAATGATCCCAAATATTGCTTTTCCCACTTTCAACTAGATCAGGAATATTATTGGGAGAGATGATTATGTTTATGAGAGAGAAGAAAACGAAGCTCAGAATTACCTCCAAAGAGAAGGGACACTCTAAGAAGACATGGTCAATAGTTTCCTGATTTTTGTTTGCATAGAACACAACATGAGGGACCTTGAATCCCTCACTTTGCTATATTTTCCACAATCAATATTTTTTATGAGCTAGGATCTAGTAGAAATAATTGACCCTGGGTAGATAATCAATATTCTATATATTCCTTCACAATCTTGATGATGGAAATGTGTGGTCGAATTTAAGAGAAACACATACCCACTTTTAACTAAGTAGGGAAACTGACCCCATACTCATGAGTCAACTTCGTCAACCAAAGCTGAAGCACAACTAGCAAGGATTGGTTCCAACTCTTTGCTTTCTCTTATCAACCTATCTAGTGTGCAACCCAAATTATAGGACTCCCAATGATCCAGGGAATTAGTAAAGTGCTCACAAATGAAAGTGTTCAAAAGTGCTCGAAACTGATGCCAAAACGTAGATCTCACCGACCTGAATCCAATGTAACTTGAATCATTCAAAAATGATATCGTATGCTCTAGATATCATGCTCTGGTCGTTTTCCCAAACAGGTAAATTTTTTGCAAGTTGAAGTGCAGGACTGCTCACTAGGCAATCCGTATGATGATTGGGCAGGTTGACTGTGTATTTTGGGCTAATGGTAGGCTCCCAAGTGGCCTCAGTAGATTGGTTCATGGTGTAATTTTTTGATTGGTTAATGGTTTGATTTGTTGGACCAATCATTGGATTCCATGTGGCCCAATCACACGCTGCCACGTGGCACCCTGGGAGTTCAAAATTTGGTAAGGGTTCGAACTGACCTCCATGGGGTTTGACTTCGTGACCTCAAAGCAGACAACACAGTGCCTAAGGGCTTATTCAAAATTTCGGTGGTTTTTCATTAGGGAATGGGGCTAGGGCTAAGCCCCTGGCCCCTGGTCACCTTGCACCTACAAGATTGCAGGTGGAGGGAACCAAGGGCTCAGGGCTTAACCCCGACTCAAGGTTTCATAAACATGGAATATAACCATAGTGCAGCAGGAATGGCGTTAACGAAAGGTGTACGAGATAAGGCCCAAGACGAGGTCCCATGGCCATTCACGTGACCTAACCCCAACGAAATAGAGGACTCACAGGAAAGGGGCTTAGGACAAGGCCCTAGCCTAGGTCTTATGGCATAGTTCGGAACCACAAGAGTGGGAGATAAGGTGCTAAGTGAAGTGGCATGAGTTTCGGGGGCCAACCCCAAGTTATGTGGGGTAATAGAATCGTGTCCTGGGAACGTGAGGCTTATACCGATGCGGGCGGACGATTAGCCCTAGCCCCTAGGTGCATGGCCCCATGTGCCCCTAATTTTTCGCCCATAGGGATCATTGGAATTTAATCGGATCCACAAATTACACTCGAAATGACGCGAATCTCGCCAGCGCCAAGTGAAAATGTCGCTTGGTGGTTCCGGAAAAGGCGGAATCCGTAGAACAGTTAGCAGGGGAGTCCAGTTTGTAGAGCAGTTAGCAGCGAAAATTCTCTAGAGCATAAATTTCTTAGGTTTGGGCCAAATTGAGCCCAAGAATAGCCTAGCTTGGGGTTTTTTACTGTTCTGGAGCCATTGGAGACTTTATTTTTACATTCTAAGCAATTTAAATCTATGAAATCACATATTTGAGCACTTAATGAAAAAGGTCCAACATTGGAAGCTGGACCAGGAGATGTAGCCTAGGAGGGGTGAACTCATTTATCATTTTTTTGTCTTGTGTTGATGTGTATGGTATCTTTGTCTTTGTTTTCATGCTACAAATTGAGTTTAAAAACCATTAATTTATGTGTGTTTGCAAATTTATCCATTTCCTAAAAGACGTAAAAATTTACTTGAAAATTTTCCATAAACCTTCAAGTTTTTAATACAGATCCGTTTGGTATTAGAGCTCAAGGTTATTTTGAAGGTTTTATCTTGTTTGCAAGTGTTTTCTGATGCTTACAAGGTTTAAGATGAAAAGAGGAGAGGGAGTGCTTGTAGATTCAAATCCTCAAGTGGGTTCAAGGAAGCCACACATATCTCAAGCTTCACTAGTCATGGCACATGAAGAAGGTCATCAAGGGATGTTTGAGGATGAGAGAACTTTCAGAAAATCTTTCTTTGAAATTTCTGAAATAGTGAAAGTTCTATTTGAAGAGAGAAACACAAGGTTACAAGGAGAGAGCTCAAACCCTCCAAAAGGTAATGGAGGAAATAGTGACAAACCTCCATCTCCACCTTTTTCTTCACCCTCATCTTCTTCTACTTCAACCCCTTCACATACTCCTCCAAGAACTCCAAAGGGACATGGTAAAACTCCTTTGTTAAAGCTTGATGTAAAATTTGAATTTCCTATCATGTACAATGGCGAAGTAGATGCTGAGAATTTGGATAATTGGATTCGTCAAATTGAAGTCTATTGTATGATTCAATAAATTGATGATTATTCCACTAAAATTCAGCATGCTTCTCTAAGGTTGGAAAGTGCAACACGCATTTGGTAGGAGGCCAAAACTCAAAAGGATCTCAAGAAAAGTGGTAAGATTATTTCCTCTTGGAATGATTTTGTAGCTGCATTAAGAAGACAATTTTATCCATTAGCATACATGTAGAAATCAATAATGGACTGGAAAAAATTTAGACAAGAAAAAGGTATGAGTGTTCAAAGTTATATCCAAGAGTTTAGAAGAAGAGCTCTCATTTTAGGTGTAGATTTATCCTCTCAAGACACTCTCCTTAAATACATAGGTGGTTTACATAGTTACTTAAGGCATACAATTCTTATGTTTAACCCTACAAAGATAGATGAAGTTTGTGTACAAGCAACTCATTTAGAAGCAAGATGGAAAAATGTTTATGAAGAGATTAGGGAGAAGCCATCTAAGTCTGGAGATAAAGGAAAGGGAAAGTTTAAAGGCAAAGGAAAAAATAATGCTTCAATCAGGAAAGAGGGAGAAAAACTTACATGTAAACATTGTTCAAAAGAAGGCCATGATGAAGACCATTGTTGGAAACTTCATCTTGATTTGAGACCCAAAAAGTTTAACAACAAGGAGAAAGAAAAGACTGTTGCAACAACTCAACAAGATCTAGGATTTGATTCTGAAGATGAGACCAAAATCACAACCATGGGATTCAAAGGTAAGGTTTCTATTGCAAGTACTAGTTCTTCAAGCAAGCCCATTGAAACTAAAAATGAAAAAGAAAGAATTGAGCTTTTCCATACCATGGTCATAACAAAACATAACAAAGTAGATACTATGTTTGATAGTGGATCCCGAGCCAACCTTGTTTCAGAGGCCATTGTCAAGAAATTAAATTTGGAAACCATTCCTCATCCTAAACCTTATCCTTTGGGTTGGGTATGTGACAATTCCAAATTGCAAGTGACAATAAAATGCATACTTAAATTCACCATCACTGCAAATTTTATTGATGAGGTAGAACTTGATGTAGTACCACTTGACATATGTGGGATTTTTTTGGGAATCCCATACTTATATGATAGGAAATCCATCTTTCATCACCATGAAAACAAGTATCATTTGTTTAAAGATGAGATTAAGTATATTGTTAGAGCACATCGCAAGAAGTTGAATTTTTTGCTTGTGAATGTTGGAAAAATGAAGAGGCTTGTAAATTCTAGTCATAATTTTGCATTGTTAATGATCAAACACAAAGATGTTGAGGAATCTAAAGCTTTCCAAGGATGTGATATAAAACTCAAACATGATTTAGTTGAGGTTGTTAACACATCTGATAAGATGTTTTAGGAGTATGACGTGTTGCCTCTTAAAAGTGGAAAACAACATGAATTTCAATTGCAACGGGATGCATCACTTTTGAAAATTGGTATGAAAAAGATGCCAGTGTTAGAGAATATAGGGATTAAGAAGCAGATGCAAGATCTACTTGACAAAGGGGTCATTAGGTCTAGTACATCTCTTTGAGGGTCTCCAAATTTTTTGGCTGTGAAGAAGGATCATGCATGGCAATGACGATCACAGTGTGTGGATTTTGGAGCTTTGAAAAAAATCATGTGAAGAATCGTTATCCTCTTCCTCACATTGATGTTTTATTAAAGAAATTGAAGGATGTTGTTTATTTCACTAAGTTGAACTTGCGAAGTGGTTACCATCAAATAATACAAGTTGAAGGTGATACATGGAAAACCACTTTCGAGACAAAGCTAGCTTCATTACAATGTTTGACAAGGGTCAAACATGTCTCTCAATGGGGAGGAAAGAAGCAGGAAGCCTTCAATGCATTGAAAGGTAAAATCAGTACAACATCAATTTTTGTTTCAGATCTTAATCAATCATTAAATATTCAATTAGTGAATCAGATGGTACAAGAACATTTGGTGAAGAGTCAAGAAAAGTACAAGGTTAGATATGATAAGCATCATGTTGACCACAATTTTCAGGTTGGAGATGAAGTAAGGCTTTGCATCAACAGAGAAAATCTTTATGGTGAAGAGAACTTGAAATATGAGCATCCTTTTATTGAAGATCAAGGACAAAATGTTCATATTCCTTTAATAGAATATTTCTCTCCTGAATATTTTGAAGAATTGCAACAAGATACTATCCTTGACAGAAAACAAGAACTTCAAGAAGAGGGAATGTGGAGTACCTTCATGTGGGGCTTAAAGGTAAAAATCCAAGCAAAGACAAATGGATTGAGATTAGAAGGGTGAGGTAACTGTACCCTCATCTATTTATTGACTGAAAATAGTCTTTTGGAGGTCCAAAATCTTCTAGTGGGGAGGAGTGATCCAGGGGATCAGTAAAGTGCTAAAAAATGAAAGTGTTCAAAAGTTCTCGAAACCAATGCTAAAATGTAGATCTCGCTGACCTGAATCCAATGCAACTTGAATCGTTCAAAACCGATATCTTATTATATAGATATCGTGTCCTGATCATTTTCCTAAATAGGTAAATTTTTTGCAAGTTGAAGTGTAGGACTGCTGACTGGACAGTTCGTACGATGACTGGGCAGGCTGACTAGGTAGGTTGACTATGTATTTCGAGCCAATGGCAGGCTTTCAAGTGGCCTCACTGGATTTGTTCGTGGTGTCAGTTTTTGATTGGTTGATGGTTCAATTTGTTGGACCAATGATTGGGTGCCATGTGGCCCAATCACAGGCTACTACATGTCACCCCGGGATTATTCAAAATTTATTAAGGGTTAGAACTGGCCTCCATGGGGTTCGACCTCATGACCTAGGAGCAGACAACATATCGCCCAACCATGGAAGTGAGGGCCTATTTAAACATTTTGTGATTTTGCATTAGGGAATAGGGTCAGGGATAAGCCCTTGGCCCCCGGCCACTTCCCACCCACGAGACTGTAGGCAGAGGGAGCCGAGGGTTTGGGGCTTAGCCTCAACCCAAGGTTTCAGAACCGTGGCATATAACCACAATGCAACGAGAGTTACGTTAACGAAAGGTGTACGAGATAAGGCCCAAGACGAGGTCTCATGGCCATTCATGGGACCAAACCCCAACATACAGAGTGCTTTCAAGAAGTGGACTTGGGACAAGGCCCTATCCCAGGTCTTATTGCCCAGTTCGGAACCACAGGTGCGGGAGATAAGGTGCTAAGTGACGTGGCACATGTTTCGGTGGCCAACCCCATGTTATGTGGGGTAATAGAACCTTGGATCGGGAATGTGGGGCCTATGCCGATGGGAGCAGGTGGTTAACCCTAGCCCCCAGGCACATGGCCCCATGTGGCCCTGATTTTCCGCCCATAAGGGTCATTAGGCATTTAATTTGGTTGACAAATTGCACCCGAAATGACACGAATCTTGCTGGCACCAAGAAAAAATGTCGCTTGGCTGTTTCAGAAAAGGAAAACTTCATAGAACAGTTAGTAGGGGAGTCCAGTTTGTAGAGCAGTTAGAATCAAAACTTCTATAAAGCATAAATTTCTCAGCTTTAGGACAAATTAGGCCCAACAAGAGCCTAGATTGGGGTTTTTGACTGTTCTGGAGCCATTGGAGACATTATTTTTACATTCTAAGTATTATAAATCCACGAAATCATATATTTGAGCACTTAATGAAAGAGGCCCAACATTGGAAGATGGACTAGGAGATGTAGCCCAAGAGGGGTGAACCCCTTTATCATTTTGTTGTCTTGTGTTGTTGTGTATGGTACATTTGTCTCTGTTTTTATGCTACAAACTGAGTTTAAAAACCATTAATTTCTTGTAGTTTTGCAAATTGACCCATTTCCTAAAAGACATAAAAATTTACTTTCAAATTTTTCGTAAACTTTCAAGTATATAATACATATCACCCAAGTTCCATTTGGTAACTAAGCTATTACATCCTTAGAGGGGTTTTGTTGTTAGAAGAGAGCCAATGTAGAAACATGTGAATAAAGGGAAATGATTCTAGGGGAGGGACCCCCATGAGGTTATCTTGTTAGAGACTTATTTTCTTTCCATTTCCCAAGATCCAAGTTAAGATGGATTGAATCAATGAGATAGTTGCTTCTAATACTTTATATATTTGAGAGTTGCACCCATTTGGAAGAGGATGCAGAATGCAAGAACATATTTCTCTAGAAAAATGTTTATTGTGAAGGATTTGTTTCCACCAGTCATGGTTTCTAGTTATTAATCACCAAACCAGTTTCACTCCCATGGAAATATTTGATAGAGTGGCATCTCTAATGCCTAATCCTCCCAAATTTGTTGGAAGATGAACTGTCTTCTAGTATTTATCTTGGCTCATTGCCAGAGAATGTTCCAAATTCCCTACATCATTTTCTAGTTGATGGACTTTGGTGCAAGGAGGATAGAGAATTGATAAAGTGGGAGCGCGAAGAGAACATATTTAATTAGGATTATCCTTCCTATTTGGATTTAACCATTGGGATCCCCATTTCTTAATTTTTGATCTAAGTGTTTCCATCATATTGTTTCATGAAGGGTTAGGATGAGGTTTTAAGCATTTTGGGACCCCCTTGTATTTTAAATTTGTCCATGAATCATTACTAGAAATGCTGAGGATGTGTAGAATCTTTCCTTGCAAGCCTCTACCTATATTCTAGCTATATAAACGAATTTTTTCTTCAGTATTTTTTCTACTTAAGATGACCATAAATTCATCCAAAATATCCTTGAATCTTTGAGCTATGATGCAAGAAGTTCCTTCTAATATAATGGTGTTGTCAACAAACTGAGAATGATTTATACTTCTGATACCAGCCATGTATCAGATTCTGGGAAGGTGGTTTAAGATCTGATATTGCTTGAGACATCTGCTTGGAGAACTAGCCATTAAAATGAAAAGGGAGGGAAAAAGAGGAAACCCTTGTTTGATTCCACGGTATTCTCGAAATAAACATGGATAGCTTCCATTGACCAAAGGGGCAATCCAAGGGGAGGAAATAAAAGCTTTTATCTGTTGTATAATGTAACTAGGTTTGGTCTTCATAATGACATGATATTTGTAAATGATGAAAGAAATACAATTATTTTTGTATGCCTTGCTACATGGGTTTCATGAGCAAGAGGTTTATTTGTTAGTGGCTCCCATTGAGAGCCTTAGGATTTATTATTAAGTCAAAGATTCAATGTCATATGAAGAATATCTTCTTGAGCATATGAAAAATGTATATAAGTCTATGTCTAAGTTTAATAGCCCTCCAAAAGACAAGCACGAAACTCCCCTTGAAGTTAGCCTGTAAAAAGAATTAAACAACTCAAGTTGGCTCTCAAAATAAAGACACATCTCTTTGTGAATACAAGTCGGCTTATATATGGTCGAACAAATATATATAAGAGGCTATGCTCATCGCAAAAAGGCAGAGAAGTAACTTCGCATCACTCTGGGATTTCCTTGATCAAGAAAAGGAGTGCATTCTCTGTTTCGGTGATCCACTACTTTGGAAGAATTTGGATGTCAAGCTACAAGACGAAAAGATTAGATAAGAGTCTCGGACTAAGGTACAACAATCAAGGAATTCAGATGTCGAGGAAAATGTTGATGACAAAGAAGATAATTCGGTTATCTTTCTATATGTTGGATGGGCAGTAACATATAAGAACGCAGTTTGGGATGAAATAGGGTAAATTAGATCTGTGGCACAGTAAGAAAACTTGAACTCCTCTATATTTTTGGAGGATGATTACTGTCATCATCTCAGATATCTTTTCGGATGGAAAATAGTGATAGGCTCAGACCTTTCGCACATTCATCAAGGTCTCTAGCTTCGGTATCATCACAGTAAGAAAATCGGAAGCCTCTCTAAGATCTCATAAAACCAATAGATATGAATATTCTGTGGTGCCACCTCTATTATAGTCTTGGTAATGAAAAAATGAAATATACCTCTATCTTGGTGCAGTAAGATAACATAACTATTCATTGCAACTGCAATTTGTAGTATCTATGTGGTGAAGGGTTCAGTTTCAAGGTGACAATAAAGATCTCGTTGTTATGGTAAAGATCTTGGTGATGGTGCAACAATAATGATCTCAGTAGTGATGGCCTCGGTATTGCAACAATGATGACTTCAGTAGCAGTGATGATGATATTAGCAATGACGAAGAAGAGGATTTGTGTCTTGGTCTTGGAGTGGCGAAATAGGTCAAGGGTCATGGTCTTGGTATTCGTCAATTGGAATATATATAAGGAGAATTTGTGTGAGTTTTCCTTTCAAAGAGTGGGAATTTTTGGCAGTGGCAGAAAGCCAACATCTTGTGTTTTTGTCTCTTTTGTTTTGGTAACTATTTGATGAAGTAATAAAAACACACTCTAATAATAATAAGAAAAAGTTAAAATCACCTCACAAATAATTATCATGAAAAGAAGAATGTTATTAACCAAATTGCCCTAGATTCTTCAACCTGGTATCAGAGCTAAGGTGTTGAAGTCAAAGTAAGGGCAACAAAGAGACATTCAAGGATCAAGTTTCAAGAAGGGTATCAAAGTAAGTCGAATATTATCAAAGAAAGAGATCAAGATCTACATTGAAGAATCAAACCCAGATTTTGATCAAACCCTAGGTCAAACCCTAGATCAAAGAAGCATTCTATAACAACAAGAGATTTTGTTTCCTTAACCATCATCAAAAGGCCACAAAGACCCTCATCAATTTGTCTACAAAGAAAGGTAGCTCGAAGGAACTTAAAAATGAAGATCAAATCATCTTGGAGAAAGTTGAAATCCTAGAAGCAATTATGATCTACACAACAAAAGAAGGCGAAGCATATTGAAGGTGAGAAGGCATTGTCATCCTTTTCAAGGTTATAGAATAAGCAAGGATCATATCCTTTCCCTAGAAGAATATCATCTAAGGAAGCAACAAATCACCCTCATCAAAAGGAGCAACCTTTTTTAGATTTCTATTAAAGAAAGGATTTTTCATTTGAAAGAAGATCATCCAAGAGGAAGCTCTAATACATCTTCTTCAACCATCATCAAAGTGATAAAGTAGAAGAGTTCATCTTCACTTGTCAAGTAAGTATCTTTTATTCTTTAATTTATTTGGTAAAATGACTTCATGTTGGCAAGGAGGTCTATAAATTGGATGGGTCATCAAAATTCCTTGCATGATGAAGGAGGATAGACTCTAGTCCTCTAAGAAATTGAAGTCTTTAAACATATCAAAAGGTCTCCTCTGATTCATGGAAAGGGATACTCATAAAAGATCCCCTCATGTAGTAATATTGGAGGGATGCATATGACAAACTCATTCTCTAAAGGTACGATAAAGAAGGTCGCATGAATTAGATTTGATCTACTCTAAAGTAAAGATATCAAAGGATGAGTGATATCTTCATAAGCTCTCATATACAAGATCTAGGAAAGAAGATAGTAATTATGCACTAACTAATAATCAAGGTAACATATATCCATGGGATAATAAAGTTACCTCATTCAACTTGTGATTCCTATGCAGGATAGAAGAAGACAAGTTGAGGGAAAAAGTGTTGAGGAATCAAACATTTGTTGGAAGTGTAGGAATTTACAGGGTAATTTCCTTAGATAGAACACAAAAGCACATCGCTCACAAATGGATCACAGATCAGTACACTAATATTATTGACATGGCTTAAACCCTCAAAGAGGGAAATAGTCCATGGCCTAAGCCAACATGACCACTTAAGGCAATTTATTAATGTAAAAGAAAGAAAATTTACATAAGCTTCTCTCATGAATGGTCACCTAACAAATGATCCTCCATGCTCTTTAAATAGCGATCATGGACTAATCGGGTCTTAATCCATAGATCAAGTGTACCGAGGAGAGAATGAACCATCGAATCACTTCATGTCTAGAACATATTGTGACCATAGGATTGTAAGTTACAAAAAATGCATACTAAACAAACACACTTTACCTAACTATACACTAGCTCAAGTTATACTTAATTATTTCCTATGTGTCAGAATATCCTAACATCCCCCCTTAAGAAAAACTTAGGATAGGATTGAAGGATGTACAAAGATGACATAATAGGAGAAGGAAGGAGGCATTAGAACCTATCCCCCCTTAGTGACAACTTCCTTAACTCCAACCATAAATCAAATTTTAGTAAACTTCTCCTCCGTGAGAGGCTTTGTAAAGATGTCTGCAACTTGATAATCGGTTGACCAATATTGCACTTCAAGAACATGGCCATGAATGAGATTTTTGATGAAGTTCATGTGTTAGTTCAATGTGTTTGCTGCGCTAATATTGGACTGGATCTTTGCATAGTTGAATGGCACTTTGATTATCACACCAAAGTGTAGTCGGATGTTGTTGCTAAAAACCAAACTTTGATAGGATCTGATAAAGCCACAGGGCTTCCTTACTGGCTTCAACAATGCCACGATACTCTGCTTGGCACTTTGTTTCTTGCAAGCCCATGTAATAAGTCCAGAGCCAAGAGTGAAGACATAACTTGCAGTAGACATCCTATCATTAGGGTCACAAATCCCAATCAGAATTAGTGAAACCGACCAATAGAGGAGATGTTTCTGCACTGTAATGAATCCCAAACTGTATTGTACCTAGAACATAATGAAGTATTCTTTTAGCTGCTTTCCAATGACTTTCATGTGGGTTTTGCGTAAACTGAGCAACAAGGCCAACAATAAAGGAAAGGTCAGGACGGGTATGGGTCAGATACAAAAGTTTTCTGGCAAGCTGATGATATAAGGTAGCGTCAACTTCAGGGGAAGTACAAGTGACTGAAAGTTTGGCTCCAGACTGAAAGGGAGAAGGGGCTGGCTTACAGTCTTCCATGTGAAAGCGGTGTATAATATCAGAAGAATACTTGGATTGGAAAGGGAAATACCTTCTTTGGATTACAAGACTTGAAGACCAAGAAAATAATGCAAGTGTCATAAGTTTGTCATTTCACACTAATTTTTAAGGCTGGACTTCACATGGTTTATAAGGTTGGGATCACTACCAGTAAGGATAAGATCACCAACATAAAGAATAAGAATGATAAGAGACTTACCCACTTTCTTGGTGCAGACAATATTGTTAGAATGACACTAGAAAATCCAATATCTAAAAGAAATCTTTCCATTTTGGCATACCAAGCCCAAGGGGCTTGCTTGAGACCATAAAGGGATTTCTTAAGTCGACATATAAGGTTGGAGTCTGTTTGTATAAAGATAGGAGGTTGTTCCATATATATTTCTTCATGCAAGTCCCCATGCAAGAAGGAAGACTTAACATCCATCTGATGAACTTCCCATTTGAAAGAGGAAACAAGGGAAAGAACAAGGTGGATAGAGTTCTTTTTGGCAACAGGGGCGAAGGTTTCTGTATAGTCAATGCCTTCAACTTGTTAAAAATCCTTAGAAACAAAATGAACTTTATGTTTATCAACTTTTCCATCTGGTCCAAACTTGGTTATGTAACCCATTTGCATCTAACAAGTTTTCATCCCTTTGGAAGATGAACAAGGTCCCATGTATCATTTTCCAATAGTGAACGATATTGTTCATTTAGAGTTGCGTCCCAATCTGGATGGCCTGAAGCTTCTACAAATGTATCAGGATCATACTTCGTTGAAGCTTGAGCCAGTAAATAAGAGGCTCTATTAAACTGAGAACATGTATGACGTTGATATGTAGGATCACCTGCAAGAGCACCCAATGCATCCCAAGTAGTGCGAACCCATTTTGCAAGCTAAGGAGATGAAGGAGGATCCTGAGAAGGTGGGGGAGGATTGTCATTCTCACTCTCATCATTTGAAGAAGGAATATTTTCAGAAGTAGAAGGGATAGAGAGAGGTGGCACAGCTGCCGAACTAGGCTCGTAGGTTGATATATTTTCAGCAAAATTTACATTTCTTCTAATGATAACATTTTTGGATTTAGGTTGAAGAAGTCTATATCCTTTGACATCTTCAAAATATCCAACAAAAATACATTTTTCACTCTTAGGTTCTGAGGCTTTATGTTTCTCATCTAGAATATGGGCCCATACTTCACTTCCAAAAACATGAAAGTGACTTACATCTAGTTTAATTGAGCTCCATGCTTCTTCTGGAGTGATATTCTTTAAAACCTTAGTAGGAGTGAGATTTACTATGTAATTTGCACAGTTAATTGCTTCTACCAAAAAACTAATACTAAGTCCTTTAGATTGAAGCATACAATTAGCCATTTCCTTTAATGTGTGATTCTTCCTTTCTTCCTTTCAGCTACACCATTTTGCTATGGAGTATATGGAACAATATGTTGCAATTGAATTCCATGTTCAGTGAAAAATTTGATGAATTTGTTGTTAACATATTCTCCGCCATTATCAGATTTTAGCTTAAGAATTTGATGTCCAGATTGTTTCTTAACAAAGGCCTTAAAGACCAAGAACATGTTAAAGACTTCACTCTTGATTTTTAAGAAATATACCCAAGTGCATCTGGAGAAATCATCAATGAAAGCTAAGAAATACTTGTAGTCATAGAATGAAACAACTGGAATTGGACCACATAAATCAATATACACAAGTTGTAAAGGGGATGAGGCGTGCCAAGATGCATGTTTTTCAAAACTATCCCAATTATGTTTTCTGAGTACACATCTAGAACAAACACCATCTCTAAAAGATACCATAGGAAGACCTGTCACCATATTTTCTTTACATGGATTTTGAAGGGAGTGATAGTTTAATTGACAAAGTCGCTCATGCGAAAGTTTTCTCACTTCATCATTATGATCAACAAATACCAAGGGAAAAGTTGAGGACCCAAATTTGTTAAACTTATACGACTTTATAGAATCATCAGCAATGCGAGTAGCTAAAATTTGTCTAGGATCTCTTAGGTCCATAATCACAACATCATGAGGTGAAAATTCAACAGTTTTACCTTCACTTGAATGAGTTATTTGATATACAGATAGAAGGTTGTAGGATAAGGTAGGAATACATAATACATCATTAAATTTACCATTATCTTGATGAATAGTTCCAGTACCTATAACACTAAGATATCTATCATCACCAACATATATATTTTTGGTGTTACAATCATTTAAAGAAGAAAACATGGCTTTGTTTTTTGATAAGAATCTCCAGAATCAATGAGCCACTCATGAGAATGAGAAGAAGGAGATAAATTTAGTGCATAACCAGACCAAGATGCTTGAAAACCACATGTAGAAAGTGTTATTCCTGAAGATGAAGTTGAAGTTGAAGAGTGCTCCAAATGGATGTTATGCTTCTTCATTGTTGCTTCCAAGGCTTCCATCTTCTTAAAGCATTTGGATTCTAAGTGGCCATCACGATTACAAAGTTGCAATGTCTATTAGTCGTCTTCCCTTTGTTTTTAGTTGCCTTATCATTTTGTTGAGTTGATTTTTCATTGTGACACTGAAATTGCTTAGGACCCTTGTTTGGTTTAGGACCATTCTTTTTAGGACGTTGCTTCTTAGGATTCTTTGAACTTGTTTAATGTTGGGCTACTAAGGCTTTCTTAGAAGAGTTTTCATTATTAAGAAGACCAAGATGTAAGAGTTTTTCTTGCTCTCTTATTAAAGAATCACAAAAGGCATCAAAATAGGGGGACTTGTAGTCTTTTCCTTGAGAAATAAAGGCTTCTCTAGTAGAATGGAAGGTGGAAACAAACACAAAGTAGGCTGGTCCTAACTTAGTAAGAATGTAATAGATAAGGCTACCATCTTCTTTCCTAACCTTAAGACCTTCCAAGAGAAGTCTAAGGGTCTTGAAATTGGACAAAAATTCTTCAATGGAAGAAAAATTATTGGGGTCCAATGCAAGAAACTCATTTTTGAGTTAATGGGCTCTAATTTCATTTTTAATTCCAAAAACTTTATTGAGACTTTTCATTGCTTCATCGGGGTATCAACTTCTGTGATATGGAATCTAAGGTCTAGAGAAATAGACATACCTATCAACCCATGTGCTTGATCTTGATTATTTTCCCATTTGGCTTGCTTATCTTCATCTTGAGGTTTGGACTCTTAGCCTGAGGTTATTCTATAAAGACCTTTACTTCTAAGTAAATCCACCATGCAGGATAGTCATTAGAAGTAGTTGATGTTGTCAAGAATAACTAGGCATAGAATTTCCATTTTAAAAGAAATTGAAGTTGTATATATTGAAACTAAGTGTTCCAATGGAAAGATCTCAGAAAATTAGGCCAATTAAAAAAATACAGCTCTGAAAATGGACTCCGGATGAAGAAATTATGGATTTTTGAAGAAAAGTTGTTAAAGATGCCAACGAACTACATGAATGTTGGAAAGTTGATGATAATGTTATATTTAAAAAAATCCCCCCCCCCTTTCCAAGCTTAATCTAATTAGCTCACTTTAAAAATAGATTACTTTATGTGACCCACTTTTATAAATAAACGAAAGTCACTTTTACAATGGTACTTTATGAACTGTCCACTAAATTGTAACTTAAATAAAAGATAAGGTGACTTTAGAACTATAAGTGACTCCGTTTTTATAATGTGTGAGAACACTTTTACATAAAATAACTTTAAAACATAAGTTACATGTGTTTTTTGAAAAAGTAACTCAACAAAAAGAAAGACTTGAACCCAATACCTCTATTCTCATAAAGTAACTTTAGACCAAGTGAATTAGTTTTAAAGGTTAGTAATTTTTGGAAAGGAGAAAGGGGTTTTTTTTTTTTTTAAGCTTTGGGGTGTGTGCTTACTTGAAAAACCTCTTTTTTTCATGCAAAAAAAAAAAAAAACCACACAAACCAAATGAGTATCCAAGTCTTATGACTTGAAGTTATATTTCATCGTAAACTATAAATTTTCCTCAATGTTTTTGATTTTCCGAGATCACACTAAGGCTCGGCAGAAAAGAACATATGCATGAGAAAAATTCTTTCTTTTTGTTTCTGGTTTTCCCAGATCGCACAAAATCGCGAGGAAAAGAGCATACACAGAAATGAAAGGTATAGATCTAGTAATAAAAAAATTGTACAGGACTATAAACTGAAATAAACAGAGAGATAAATAACTATAACTACAAATAAAGATTGCATACCTCCAGATATTAAAAATGACGTAGCTAGGGCTACTAGAAACCTTTTTGCATGAAACGAAAGGGGTTCCTCACTAGAATAGATGCTCCTAAGATAATAGAGAAGTCCTCTCGGCCCGAAAGCAGTAAAAAACAATAGTTCTAGGAAACGACAATTGAATGCAGTTGTACTAGCTTCAGATTTGGATCACTAACGGATGTAGCCCTTGAATAGTTTTGATACCATGTAGAAACTTACAGGGTAAGTTCTTTAGATAGAACACCAAAGGACACCGCTCACAAACAGATCACAGATCAATACACCAGTGTTCTTGACATGGTTAAAACCCTCAAAGAGGGAAACAGTCCACAACCTAAACCAACGCAGCCACATCAGGCAATTTATTAATGTAAAAGAAAGAAAATTTACATAAGCTTCTCTCATGAATGATCATCTAACAAATGACCCTCCATGCTCTTCAAATAAAGATGATGTACCAATCAGGTGTTAAGCTACAGATCAAGTGTCGGTAATACTGAGGAGAGAATGAACCGTCGGATCACTTCATGTCTAGAACATATCGTGATCGTCAGATTGTAAGTTACAAAAAGTACATACTAAAGAAACACACTTTACCTAACTATACATTAGACCAAGTTATACTTAATTATTTCCTATGTGTCGGAATATCCTAACAGGAAGGAAAGAAAGTTTGAAAATTTTTTATGCTCAGAAAGGGGAAGAAAAGCATAACTGAGATTCAATGCTATGGAAGTAAAATATTATGTACTATGCAGGAAATATTGTTTAAGAAGGACAACAACAAGAAAAATAGAGAAGAATTTCATTTCACCAAAGAAATGGAGGAAGTTGAAAGAAAGAAGAGCAAGGAAGTAGAAGTAAGAGCTCGTGACACCACCATAGGAAAATATGAAGAACTGCTGAAACAAAATATATGGTAGTCAACTTTGGAAGATATAGCTCTTGGTGACCTCATTGGATCAAAGGAAGAAGTCATCCAGTACAAGTCTCATCATACATCAGTTTAAAAGGGAAACATCTGTTGTATAAAGATTATGCAAGATAGAATTCTCATTGAAGGATTCACCAATCGAGAAAGAAAGCAAGTGTTTCATCAGAAACTCTAACTTGTGAAGTTCATGGGATGATGGTATGATGACATGAGAAATTAAGAAGATCAAAGGATTGAAGAAATTTTCAATCAAGGAAGTTGCTGGAAGAAGCCTAGATGACCTAAAAGTAAAATGAGGTATGTATTCTTGTATTTAATATTATAAAGTCATGTCCTATGGTGTCAGGTAACATGGATCACTACTTCTATCCTGAGAAGCATGATCAAAGTAAAATGATCTCCTCCTTTGAAAAGATACAGGAATGCATAATCCACACTAGATGAAATCAACATAATATGTCCTCATATGAAGTATGAGGTGGTTGACTACAATTAAGGAACTCTGTTTGGAAGCTCCTGGGAATGGAATGTGTAAGAGGAAGAGATCATGAGATATGAAACCATGATAAATTTGATCAACATCCAAAAGGCCAAGAATATTTGACTAGGGAATCTCCTGGGAAGCTATGAACACTCTAATGAGAGTCTGAAAAAAATGGAGACCCTTGACTTGTTGATCTAAAGATGATCTGAGGTTGTCATTAATGTCAACCCAAGAAGCACCAGGGGCTACCCTGATCTTGCAAGGGAATTTTGACTTGACAACTTACTCTATTTTGAGTCAAGGATCTTCTAGATAGATTCTACTCGTCGAGATGTTTCCGTTGATATATGGCATGCCAATTAATTCTTCACAGTTTGAGAGATATTCATGTTTGAAGTTAGTAACCCCAGTTAGTGGGCTAAAACCCTATGGGGTTGTGGCATGGCACTCATAATTGGTTTTTGTCATTGTATCGTCAATAATTATTATTTTTTTAAGCTCCTAAAATCCCTCCAAAATCTCTGTAGAAGCCCCTTTCAAATCTATAAAAATAAATCTCATATATCCTCCAAATGTAGTGATTGTGGAATTTTTGCTATAACTTCATTTATGCAAAGTATTAGATTCTAAAATTAAAACCAATTTGATTTGCAATCTTGGTGAACTCCGTGACCAAATTTTAGATCTTGGTTCTGTTAGGTAAACTTGACTCAGGATAGAGTCAATGTTTACCAGGTTAAACAGTGATGGTTTTGGGGCACATGGTATTGTGCACCCATAGTATTCTGCCCGTGGTATTATATGTAATGGAGCTTATAAAAGGCTGGAAGGACTTCATTGTAATGCAAGACCTGGAGGTGAGCGGTGAAGGTTCACTTGGTCGGATTGGCCAGGGTTTTGGCCAATGCTAATAAGATCTTATTAGATTGGGTTTTTCCTTGGATTTTGGGTTTTCCCAGATAAACATTTGTGTTTATGTGTTTATGGTTGTTGCTGGTTATTTTCTTATATATATTTCCTCTCGGTAATTATTTATGTTATGCAGTAAATTTCTTAACAACTGGTATTAGAGCCAGATATTGGTTTCAAAGGGATTCTTTGATGTCAGGGGTTTATAGTTCCTGATGAGATCAATGCAGCATTTTTTACAGATCTGGGTCTGAAAATAATGGTGGAAAAATCCTATGCAAAAGAACCTCGAGGAGAATGTGCGGAAGATAGTGTCTTAACTGCCAGGGATCGCAGTGCATTTGCGATATTTACCGGTTTGGAACATGCTGACGAATTGTTCAGGATTCATGCGGCTATTTAAAGAAGGAGTCTGGGTTAGACCTAGGTGATAGGGGGATGTCGAGTTAACAATACCCCGGGTAAGAACTCTGAGGGGGGTACGAGCTAGAGCAAGTGGGATTGTCTCACTTAGCAGGTTTGGCTGGAGTTAGTCAAGGAACCCCAAGTTAAGTTTAAGGGGGGAATTGTTAGGTAAACTTGACTTAGGATAGAGTCAACATTGACCAGGTTAAACAATGATGGTTTTGGGGCACACGGTATTGTGCACCCATAGTATTCTGCCCATGGTATTATATGTAATGGAGCTTATAAAAGGCTGGAAGGACTTCATTGTAATGCAAGACCTGGAGGTTAGCAGTGAAGGCTCACTTGGTCGGATTGGCCAGGGTTTTGGCCAATGCTAATAAGATCTTATTAGGTTGGGTTTTTCCCTGGATTTGGGGTTTTCCCGGATAAACATTTGTGTTTATGTGTTTATGGTTGTTGCTAGCTATTTTTATATTTATTCCTCTCAGTAATTATTTATGTTATGCAGTAAATTTCTTAATAGGTTTGCTATATTTTTTGAGATATTATCTATGGAAGTTAGGGTTTTTGCAGGTTGCCGAATTTCATCTCAAAGAAATGACCTTGGGAAAAGCATCATAACTCTCTCTCAGAGAAGATGATTGGAATTCTGTAAAAAGTGGAGGATAGTGCACAGATTTTAGTTTTCTGTGAATCAATTTCAGATTTGAAGGAGGAAACAGTGACACGTGGTACGTCATACAAGTTCACTCTACTGAACTAGTCCATAATTAGGTCATTGTGAGAGATTGGGCATAACTTTTCCTTGAAGAGTCCAAATCAAGTCAGACCGGTGGCATTGGAAAGAAGACTCAGAGGGCTTCTACATGACCAAAGATCACATGTTGGGGATCTAAAATCGCAGAGATACATCAGATCAAATATCGTGCTCCTAGAAGGCAAGAAAAACTAGATCAAGTGTTATCAAGGGGTGCAAAGGACCAGACTTTCTAGGGCTGCAAAGAGCAAGGTGCAATAGAGGTAAGCTACAGGTAAGTATCTTCTTTATATGCATTTTCATCTCTTAATTGCATTAGTTTATTTGTATTCTAATTTGTTTCTTTTGTTTAGCACTGACATATGTTCTGCAGGATGAGGTAAGCTTTGCTATTATCATGTCATGGGTATTTCTTTGAAGACATTTTGCGGGTATTATATATTCAACAAGAGAAGACTCAATGCATAATCTAATGTTCTGAAGAGCAAGAAAGGGTAGCATGAAAAGAGCAACAATCAAGGTGTAGAAAAACAATAAGAAGTTCACCACATGAAGTCTTCAAGTGGGAATCACTGAATACAATCATTGTAAAAGTATCATTGTACAGAGTCATTGTAAAAGTTGTACAAGTGTCTATCTGCCAAGAGTTGAAGAGGTAGTGTGGGGAGGTCTAGGATCATATTTAGGTGGTTGTGCCATAGTTGGGGTTATGGTCTAACGTGTCTTCTTCTTCTACATCATTCTATATCATTGTAAAGTGGACCATTTTCCCTGGTACAGGAGTCCATTCTTCTTTTATTCTTCTATAGGGTGGTAGGGTGGTGCTAGGTTGGTGCATGAAGTCACCAATAGGTTCAAGCCTGTGAAAACTTCAGGGTGGTAGGGTGGTGCTAGGGTGAGTTGTAGCTCATTGGGTGTTGGGGCATCCGTTCAGTTGACTACTAAAAAATCTTGGGTGTTGGAGCGTCCATTTAGTGGAAGCTGGAGAAGAATTCTTTTATAGATTCTAGGAAGTTGGAGCTTTCTTTTCAATTGGAGTTGAAGATTAAAGAATTATTAGAAAAGAGTTCGGTGGTTTTTGATCCGGAGGGGTTTTTCCACCTAAAATTTTTGTGCCTCTCGTGTCCTTTTGTTCATTGTTGTTACTGCATAAAAATTAAAATTAATGATAATTGAAGATTAACTAATGCTCTGAAAAGATTTAAAAGTGCTAATTGTTAAGGAATACTGATTCACCCCCCCCCAAGTATTTTCCAACAATTGGTATCAGAGCTTGGTTCCTTCAGTAACATCTTAACCACTGGAAGTCAGTTTTTAGAGCATAAATATGGGAAAGTCAAAGAAGTGGGTTACAAGGATTTCAAAGAAGGTACAGGTACAACAAAATCTCAAGAAAGTGAGTATTGTGTACCAACCCCTGATTTTGATGCAGATAATTACTGGATATGGGAATCTAGGATTTAAGTATCTTTGCAGGCACATGGAGTATGGGAATCAATTGTTTCTGGAGACACATCTACCGACAAAGCTAAAAGGTACAATTCAAAGGCCATGAATGTAATTTTGAATGTTTTTCCAAATTCTGTGAAAACAAAAGTTGGTCAATGTTCAATAGCTAAAGCTCTTTGGGAAAAGCTTCATAATCTCTATTCAACAAAGAAATCAGGTCAAGATGTTATAATAGAATAATTTTCTAAGGAGGTAACCAAGCTTATAAAAGAGCTCAAGGCTGAGAAGATCTATTCCAATACTCTAGAAGAACAAGTTCAAGGTCTCAAAATTGAAGTTGAAGAACACAAATGTATTGAAGAGTCACTTCAAAAGAAGTTGGAAGAAATCAATAATGCGGTGACACCAGACCTCAAAAGAGAAGTCCAACAAAAGCAACAAGAACTCGACACAACAATTGCAAAGATTAGCAGGATCACACAACAGATGCAGGAAGCAAAAATTGAAAGGAAGGAATCTGACCAAAGATACATATCCGTCATTGAACAAAATAAAAAGGAATTAGAAACATCTTCAATAGAAATAAGCAAGATCAAGATTGAAAAAGAGAAGCAGAAGGAACATATACAAGTTCTCAACAGAGAAGTATAGAAGACCACTCTTCTCAAGCTACATGTTGAAGAGGCAGAAAAAAGAAGGAAGATCTTGAAAAGATGGTTTCAAGAAGATCTTTCTCAAAATCAAGAAGAACTTGATGCAACTCGTGATGAGATAAAAAAACTCAATGGATCATAAAAATAATACTTACAAGATAAGACAGATGAAGAAGCGAAAATGAAGGAAATTAAAGATGGTAAAGCTCCAGTTGATGAAGATACAAGATCCATAGCTTCACAAGATGATTCTAAGAAGGAAGTTGATCAAATTGAAAAGCCAAAGAAGAATGTTGCAACTCCAAAGAACAAGACCAAAGCAATCAAGAACAAAGGACCACAACTACAACACTGCCTCCAAATAAGAATAAAAAATATTCTAGGTATGTGTTGGCATTATGACATAGGTTTGGCGCTATGACATAGGTGTTGTCCTTGATGGCAACTCACTCAAATGATAGATCACACTTCAGGTTCTCAGAATGAAGGAAAAAGAGATATACGCAGGTTCCTCTTAAGCAAGTCGTGTATACACGTGGGATCGCCGATCAAAAGGCACGTATACATATGCACGCACTTTCATGCAAGTAAAAGTGCATACATGTGGGAAATTTTTTTTTTTGGTCCATGGTATTTAGTCCTTGGTATTTGGACCTATGGTTTTGGACCATGGCATCTCACCCGAAGTGTTGAACCCAGGTATTAGTTCCATGGTATTGATTCTCTATGGTTTTGGACCATGGTATTAAGTAAGGCCTAAGACTATAAAAGGGGAAGGAGATCATTAGGCAAAGGCATTCACTCAAGCATTGAATATCTTATGAAGAGCAAGATCTAGAATACTGGTCATTGGGTTATGGTGCATAGCTGGATCTGAACCAAGGAGGAACCTAAGTGCTAGAAGAAGGATAAGTTCTATTGATGAGTCAAGATCTTAAGGCTTGAATAGTAGTATCTTTGTGTGATTTTGATCTGTTATATTTGGCGCATGACTTGATCTATAAATCTGATAATCTGGGTATAACTGATGTCTAAATAATGAAAAGGGTAAATTATCTTTTATAGATCTGTACGTAGGTTCGGCACAGTAGAGGCACGTATACACGTTGGATCAGTAATTCAAAACAACGTATACACTAATTTGCCGTAATACAGAAGCGTATGCATGTAGGTTTCACATATTAAAGTAGCATACGTCTCACAAAATATGTTTTAGCTACTTCTATTTATTAGTGTTTGGTTACTGCTACTATTTTTCTGGGTACAACATTTAGAGAAGTGACTGGTTGATTCAGTTTTGTTTGGTGCAAAGGAGATTGGTTGATGCAGATACATTTGATGTCTGATTGATGTTATTGATGGATCTAGTATGAAAATTTATGAAACGTGGTCCCTGGAAGAAAAGAGAAGGTTGTAGCCTTCTATAGGTTAGCACCTACGTACTAGTACATCATCTAGTACAATAGCTAAGGGGGTTGTAGCTCCCTTCCAGGAGAAGCTGGAGAACGAGAGAAGGTTGTAGCCTTCTGTAGGTGGAAGCCTGCATACTGGTATAATACTGAACTAGTACATAAATATTGTAAAAAGAAGTTTCTTATTAAAAGAAGATAGAGACAAATTGCAGCAGGTGGTTTTCACCCACATTGGGTTTCCACATTATATCTTGTGTTCATGTGTGTGATGATCTGTTCTATTTTACTGCACCTGTTTACTGTTCTTAAGGTTAATGAAGTTCTGATACACTAATTAAAGATCAACATTTAATGAATCATAAGTTTACTGATATACGCAGGTTGCTTTAGACACAGTTGCGTATATACGTAGTTTCCCATAACTGAAGTAGCATATACAAATATGATTGTGAAATGAAAATTAATTGATTTGGTAATACTGATTCACCCCCCTCTCAATATTATTTCCAACAATTGGAATCAGAGTAGGTCCTTCAAAAGAAGCTTGATTGCTTGAAGGAAGATCTATCATCATGAGCAACTACGAAAAAGAGGCATCTATCAGGCCACCAATCTTTGATGGGAGCAACTTCGTCTATTGGAAGGTAAGAATCACAACCTATCTTCAATCTCTTGGTACAGAAGTTTGGGATATCGTGGAAGCAGGATACACATTTCCATCAGCAACTCCTATAGATACGACTGGTAAGAAGCAGTATGAAACAAATGCAAAGGTTGTAAATACTCTATTAGGGAGTTTATCTCAATCAGAATTCATCAAGGTTATGTAGCTCAAAACTACAAAAGAAATATGGGACAAGATTGTTTTGAGCTACGAAGGAGACGATCAGGTAAAACGTGCAAAACTACAATCTCTCAGAATTCAATATGAAAATCTCAGAAAGCACAATGATGAAAGTGTGGCTAATTATTTATTACGTATAGATGAGATTGTTAATCATATGAAAAACTTGGGTGAAGAGATAAAAGAAGTTACTTTGGTTGAAAAGGTTCTAAGATCTTTGTCTTCTAAGTTTGAATCAAAAGTTTCTGCCATAGAAGAAAAGCAGAATCTATAGAGCATTACCATGTCACAGCTGCACGGAATCCTAACTGCTTTCGAAATGAGAAAAGGGGGACCATTATACAGGAGAGAAGCCACATTCAAAGCTTTAGGAAAAGGAGATTACAATGAGTCAGGACATATGTTAGAACGAGAGGAAGAATCAAACTTTGTTAAGAACCTTCAACGGGGTTCTGGAAGATTCAGAGGTAAGCTACCTTTCAAATGCTTTTCTTGTGGAAGAGTCGGTCACTATGCAGCCAAGTGTCCTCATAAAGATAAGCTTGACAAAGGTAAGGAACCAATTAGATGGAAAAAAACACAGAATGTAAGTAAGAAGAACTATTATACTCATGAAGACAGTGATGGATTTTCAATTAGTGATGAAGATGAACAATGTAATGATTATAAACTTTTGATGGCTTTTGAAGATGATGATTTCCTGGATGCTATAGATGAAGATGATCTCTATGAAGAAATTTCTAATCTTCAAATCTGTTTAGAAGAAAAGAGTATGATCATAGATACTCTGACATTCCAACTTGATGAAAAGGAAAAACACAATGAAAAGTTAGAATGTGAAATTATGGGACTTAGAAAAGATATTGAGAAAACAAAAGCTCTTAATCTTAGATTTGCTAAAGGATCTAAAACTTTAGATGAGATTATCAAACTGCAGCGTTCTCCTCTAATTAAGACAGGTCTTGGATATTCTGAAAAAGCATCTCAAGCACAGAAGCCATCCACCTCCAAAAGTTATCTTGATGCAACAAGGAGAAGTGAACAAGTTGACAATTGACAACAAAGGCATAAAGCAAATCACCAGGTAAATCAGGGTCAATCTACTTCAAGGATGAATAGAAGTTACAACCAACTGCAGGTAAATAATTCTCAATTTGCCTCAAGAATGAATGTCTATGGAAACTACAATCACCTGGACGATAGGTTTGATAATCACAGGAATTTCTTCAATGGACAATGTTTTTCTTGTCATAACTTTGGACACAAAGCAGCTCAATGTGTTGCCTACAAGATCATCATGACTATGGAAGCACAAAATCAAAGGAGTGTGACTGGGATCATGAAAAAGACCTACAATAACTTTTCTTCTCTTGAAAATGAAATAGAATGTTCTATTTGTAACAACTTCAGTCATGAAGATTCTGAATGCAGGAGTAGGTTTCAGCAAACAACTCAGAAGGAGCAAGCTTCATTGAGTCCAAAAACATGGAGAAAGAAATAACCGCAACCAGAAAGATGTGGTATAGCCTTATATGCAAAAGGACAAGAAAATCAGTGGTACATCAACAGTGGATGCTTGAAAATATGATAGGTGATAAAGAAAAACTTCAGCCATATAGTGCCTTAAAAAAGGAAAGGAAGGTCTCATTTGGAAATGACACCCCTGCACTCATAAAAGGTAAAGGTTCTATTCTTTTGAAAGAAAAGGTCAAAGCTGGAAATGTTATGCATGTTGATGGCTTAAAGCATAATCTATTGAGTGTCAGTCAAATGTGTGATCAAGGAAATGAGGTGATATTTCGATCAAATGGATGTATTGTTCGTGAGCTTGATACAGGAGAAATAGTGATCAAAGGCATAAGAACTACAAATAATTTATACATACTCAAGGGAGGACAACAACAATGCTATCTAAGCAAGAATGATGAACACTGGCTATGGCACAGAAGATTGGGGCATCTAAGCTCCTCTCAGATAAGGAAAGCATGCAAATATCAAGAGGTTCGTGATCTCCTTGACATCTGAATTCCAGACAATACAATATGCAAATCATGTTAGTTTGGTAAGCAAACCAGAACTAATTTCCCTGAGAAGGAAGGATCAGCTAGTAAGCCACTTGAACTTGTCCATACTGATTTATGTGGTCCATCAAGGAAAAAGTCACCTCGTGGAGAAGAATACTTTATATTGTTCATTGAAGACTTTTACAGGATGTGCTGGATAGGACTTCTGAAGCATAAAGATGAAGCTTTCGAAAAGTTCAAAGCATTCAAAGCCTTGGTTGAAAACAAATCAGATCACAAAATCAAATGCCTCAGATCTGATCGAGGAGGGGAATGTACCTCAGATGAATTTTTCGATTTTTGTGAAGAACATGGAATAAGAAGGGAATTCTCTACTGCAAGGACTCCTCAGCAAAATGGAGTAGTAGAAAGGATGAACAGAACAGTTCAGCAAATGTCTCATGCTATGCTTGATGAGTATGGAACTCCTGCAACCTTCTGGGGTGAAGCTGCATTTGCTTTCGTTACTATTCTCAACAAGACAAACATCTGGGTGAACAACACTCAAACTCCTCATGAACTTTGGTATGGTAAGACTCCTACGGTAAAGTACTTCAAAATTTTTGGAAGCAAATGTTACATCAAAAGGACTTATGAAAACCTTGGCAAGTTTGAACCGCGAGCAGAAGAAGGCATTCTCCTTGGTTACTCTTCCCGAAGCAAAGGATATAAGTGTTACAATAAAAGACTTGGAAAAATTGTTGAAAGTATTGATGTAGTGGTTGATGATGTAGGAAAAAATCCAAGGCAGATAAAATCCGAAGATTTCGAAGATAATGAGGACTATCCTTCAACATTAAATCATATTAATGATGAAGAAGAAACCTATGAGGCATTAGAAGAACAGATAAGGGTAGAAGAAAAGACTCCATCCAGGTACATCTAGAAGAATCATCCAGAAACTCAAATTTTGGGGTAGAAAGAGGCAGGTGTACAAACAAAAAGAACTATTTCAGAAGCTTCAAGCTATCCAGCATTGCTCTCCTCCATTGAACCATGAAATTTAAGTGAAGCATGCAAAGATGAATGCTGGGTCAAGGCCATGAATGAAGAACTTGAGCAGATTGAAAAGAATAACACTTGGGAGTTGGTTCCTAGACCAAATGATAAGAATGTCATAGGGACAAAATGGATATTCAAAAACAAGTTGAATGAAAATGGAGATGTTATTAGAAACAAGGCCAGACTTGTTTGTAAATGGTATGCTCAACAAGAAAGCATAGACTTTGAAGAAACTTTTGCACCAGTTGCTAGACTTGATGCCATAAGAATGTTCCTTGCTCTTTCTAGCTTTCAGAAGTTCAAAGTATATCAAATGGATGTGAAATATGATTTTCTAAATGGAGACTTAGAAGAAGAAGTGTACATTGAGAAACCAGATGGATTCATCCTTGGGAATGATCCAACACTTGTATGCAGACTCAAAAAGGCTCTCTATGGCCTTAAACAGGCTCCAAGGGCTTGGTATTTTCGTTTGGACAAATACTTCCATCAACAAGGTTTTTCAAAAGGGTCAACAGATAGCAATCTATATATAAAAATTGACAATGATAAATTGCTAATGCTTGTTGTGTATGTTGATGATATCATCTTTGGTAGCAATGAAGAAACCATGACTCAAAACTTTGCTTTGGTGATGCAGAAAGAATTTGAAATGTCCTTACTTTTTGAGCTCACATATTTTCTTGGTTTACAAGTCCAACAAAACAAAGACGGTATCTTTCTATCACAATCCAAGTACCTCAAGCAGATCTTGAAGAAATATGGGATGGAGGATTCGAAACCAGTATGTACCCCTATGGTAACAGGATGCAGCCTCAGCGCAAATAATGAATCAACAACAGTGCATCAACCAACCTATAGATCCATGATTGGAAGTTTTCTCTATCTGATAGGTACCCAACTAGACATCATGTATGCAATAGGAATAGTTGGAAGATTCCAAGCGAATCCAAAGGAAGCACACCTTCAGGAAGTTAAGAGGATTTTCAAATATCTTCAAGGAACACAAAACTATGGTTTATGGTATCCTAGAGACACAAATCTCACACTTCATGCATATACAGATGCAGATTGGGCAAGAAGCGTGGATGACAGAAAAAGCATTAGTGGTGGTGCATACTTTATGGGCTCAAGATTAGTACCTTGGTTTATCAAGAAAAAATTTTCAATTGCATTATCTACAGCTGAAGTAGAATATGTGGCTGTTGCATCTTGCTGCACACAACTCCTATGGATGACGCAAACTTTGCAGGACATTCAAATCACTTGTACTCCACCCATCTCCATTCTATGTGATAATACAAGTGCAATAAGTATTTCAAAGAATCGAGTCATGCATTCGAAGACCAAGCACATACCTATCAAATATCATTTTCTCTGGGAACAAGTGCTTGAACAAAAGGTCAAATTGGAGTATGTCCCCTCCAAGGAACAAGTTGCTGATATATTCACCAAACCACTGCCCAAGGAAACATTTGAATACCTCAGACAGAAGATGGGAGTAGTTGATGCATCATCTTGCTATTGAAATTATCTGTTTCAGAGAATAGTGGTTGTACACGAGTTTCATGAAACGTATCTGCATACATACGCTGGTTTTTGTGGGCACAATCACATATATGTTGGTTTGAAGAAAAATAGTGGGGCCAGACTCAGGATGAAAAGAGTATGATATGGGTATGACAGAGACCATCTAGCACATGTTTAGGGGGAGCATATACTTATAATAATGCATTGTTGGCATTATTTTAGAAGATCTTGGTTCAATTTCATAGTTGTTTTTTTTGTTTAGGGGGAACAGATGCAGAGGGAGATCATGGTTGCTGGTCTGAATGATGATTGACAGATGCTACTGATGTTATTTACTGATGACTATCATAGTCTTGTCTTAGATATTTAGTCTCTATGTCATGTATTTCTTTTATTATCAAGGTCATGTAACGACCTATGTTGGTTTCCCCACTATGCTTTGGATGGATGATGTAATGTTCTTGGTTTATCATGTGTAAACTTTTGGTATATCCCCACTTGGTTGGGAGATGGATGTATGTATAGAATATTTGGGGATAGGAAGGTCATTTATGATGCATAGAGTCATGTTATTTCTTGTAGAACATCTTTTTGCAGACCTTGCCTACAGTCAGGGGGAGCATGGACAACACAACAGAGCAGAGATTTCAGCATGTACTCAGGGGGAGCATAACCCTTTTCCCTTGATGACAAAGGGGGAGAATGACTTTGAGTGACTTGGGGTTGCCATCAAGTCCAAAGGGGGAGATTGTTGGCATTATGACATAGGTTTGGCGCTATGACACAGGTGTTGTCCTTGATGGCAACTCACTCAAATGACAGATCACAGTTCAGGCTCTTAGAATGAAGGAAAAAGAGATATACACAGGTTCCTCTTAACCAAGTCGCGTATACACACATGATCATCGATCAAAAGGTGCGTATACGTATGCACACACTTTCATGCAAGTAAAAGCACGTACATGTGGGAAAACTTATTTTTTGGTGCATGGTATTTAGTCCTTGGTATTTGAACCTATGGTTTTGGACGTATCTCATCCGAAGTGTTGAACCTAGGTATTGGGTCCATGGTATTGATTCTCTATTGTTTTGGACCATGGTATTGAGTAAGGCCTAAGACTATAAAAGGGAAAGGAGATCATTAGGCAAAGGCATTCACTCAAGCATTGAATATCTTATGAAGAGCAAGATCTAGAATACTGGTCATTGGGTTATGGTGCATAGCTGGATTTGAACCAAGGAGGAACCTGAGCGCTAGAAGTAGGATAAGTTCTATTGATGAGTCAAGATCTTAAGGCTTGAATAGTAGTATCTTTGTGTGATTTTGATCTGTTATATTTGGTGCATGACTTGATCTATATATCTGATAATCTGGGTATAACTGATGCCTGAATAAGTGAAAAGGGTAAATTATCTTTTATAGATCTATACACAGGTTCGACACAGTAGAGGCACATATACACGCTGGTTCAGTAATTCAAAACAGTGTATACGTTGATTTGCCTTAATACAGAAGCGTATGCATGCAGGATTCACATATTGAAGTAGCGTACATCTCACAAAATATGTTTTAGCTACTTCTGTTTATTAGTGTCTGGTTACTGCTACTGTTTTTCTGGGTACAACATTCAGAGAAGTGACTGGTTGATTCAGTTTTGTTTGGTGCAAAGGAGATTGGTTGATGCAGATACATTTGATGTTTGATTGATGTTATTGATGGATCCAGTCTGAAAATTTATGAAACGTGGTCCCTGGAAGAAAAGAGAAGGTTGTAGCCTTCTGTAGGTCAGCACCTACATACTAGTACATCAACTAGTACAAGAGCTAAGGGGGTTGTAGCTCCCTTCCAGGAGAAGCTGGAGAATGGGAGAAGTTTGTAGCCTTCTGTAGGTGGAAGCCTGCATACTGGTATAAGACTGCACCAGTACATAAATATTGTAAAAATAAGTTTCTTATTGTTAGTGTCAGTCTTTGCAGCCTTCCTCAAGTGATCAAATATGCTCTTACAAAGTGGTCTCAGAGTGTCAGGGCAAATTTTGTCATTTCAGTAAGTCTTCAAGCAAAATTTGGTCACTAGGCATTAGATCTAGGGTTTGCTTTTATTCCTGTCAAAGTTATCCAAATGTTGGTCCATGTCACCATTCAGCTGAGTGTACCATCATTCAGAGGGTTTTCATTATCATTTCAAGCTCCACTGGGTCATTTTACACCTTGTTCATGCTTAAGTTGCGCCTAGGTAAGGTCATTTCCCTCTCCTAGGGTTTTGAAGGCAATTTCTCTTGGACGGTCAAATCATCGGCAAAACTTGTATCCTGATGTTCATACACCTTCCCCTATCCTTAAAGTACCTTATCAAACACTTCCCATCACTGAGATCCCCCAAATTCCTCATTTTTGCACAAACCCTAGTTTCTTGCTACAACTTGGCAATTTTCTAGGTTGGACCTGTGTTTTGCCTTTTTGGACCTCTTCCCCTCACTCAATATTTGAAATTCCACTTTCCCTTGCTTCTTAACATCTCTCCCTAATTCCAATAATTTTCCCAAGAATTTAGAAGCCGCTTATCCCCTTCATTTCGCTTCATTTCGACAAATCTCTTGTTCCACACATGGGGATAGGTTTTACTCCAATGATGTTTCTGAGCAATAAAAGATGAATTTGAGAAAACGGAGAGAGGTTTTTGTCCAAAATAGGCCAAGGAAGAAAAACCTCCTTCAATTTTTACACAAGTGTCATGGTTTTGGATAAATTTCAAAAAGACAATTGCCTCGGGAGAATTGATGCACCTCTGAAGTGACCTTGGGAAAATCAAGTTTGCTCCTAGCTAGGTTGGCCAAATGACTTTTTTGATGAATCAAATGATAACTAGACACAAATATGTTTCCAATGAGCTATCATGATCTCAATTTGGAGTTGATAAAGGCATTCAAAAGTTGATTGTAACAGCACTCTGCCTTGAGGCAGCCTCATTTGGCACATTTTGACCAGTCTTGGGAGATTTGATTTTTGACAGGGCAAATGAACTCCAAATTGAAAAATTCTGGTTGGGTTGGAAAGTAGACTCAAAGGTATTTCCAAAGAGCTATCCTAAACCCAATTTGGACACCAGGAAGGCTCCAAAAGGCTCCTGCAAAAATGCGCGGCGCACTGGGAGAAATTTTCTAGTGTAAATTTACACTGGCGCGGTGCACATGGGAGGCGCGACGCACAGGGCTAAAAGGCTTGAAATTCATTGAAATATTCCTCCAAATTTCAAATGCTTCATTACACAAGTAGGTAAATCCTCCATTTTGGTGTTTCATCCAAGTTTGTGCTAGGGTAGGGTGGTTAATAGATGCTAATGATTGAAACAAAAATTCAACCCCTCTCATTTTGAATTCCTCACATGTAAACTGCTGCGTAGGGTTTCAAAACTTGTTCGCCACCAAAGTTACTCTTTTCCATTATTTCTCTTATCCTTAATTCCTTTTGTTCCCCATCCCCTAAAGTTACTAAACCCTATCCTAAATTCCCTTTCCCAAAACTTTCAAAGGCGAAACCCTAAACCTTATCCCACACATAAGACCCCTCAAATCCTCCTATATTTCCCAAACAAATCTTTCCCCAATAGTCCCTAATCCCTCACTATTCTTCCCTCCCCTTACTGTCCCTCATGTCATTATTTTCTCTTGCCGACAAAGATCAAGCACATCATCAAAGGCATTACAAGACAGTGTGACATATCAACACCTATTTGTCCAAGACAGTTTGTCCACCAGCAGACATGACATCTGATCCGTCATATGATCATAAAGAAGAGACACACATTGATTCGCCAACAGAGGTACATGCAACCAAGAGACCTCATAGAGGTGGAAAAACATTCGTGAAGACCAGCAGGCTGCCCAACGAAACCTCAATGAGAGGACACCCATTTAGCAGGAGATAGAGGTTGATCGAGAGATTTGGCTCAAGAGGATCAACATCCACTTAGAGAAGCTGTTGGCGAAAGTGACAAGGACAAAGCATATTGAGGCATATGGTTTATCATTACATGGCACACAATATGAGTTCCAAGGCTTGGATAAGGAATTTGAAGGCGAAATTGAGGAAGGCAATCAAGAAGCAAAAGAGGCAAAGGGAGCTCTATTGACTTCAGATATTGGTTGAAGCCTCTTTGGCCCAGCATAACACTTGATAAGGAAGATCCAGCCCAAATTTCAAGAAATTTGGGGCAATTTTGGTCACATGGAAAATTTTTGGTCACAACATAGGTTTTTGGGAGCTCCAAATCACAAATGGCTTGCATTTTTGGATTCAGCATGAAAAATCATGCCTGCTGGTGCATGGACAAGAAATTTGGGCATGATTTGAGTCCCCAGGAGGTCAAAAACACTCAAAAAATGACCTCTCTGCCCCTATTTTGACACACAGGAATCAGTCTTGGGAAAATGAAGTTTTGGAGGGCCAAATGAGCACCAAATTCAGAAATTCCAGTTGAGTTGGAAAGTAGATAGGCCAGGCTTTCCAACAAGCACACTTGGGCACAATTTGGACTCTGGCAGGTACCTCAAAATCGCCTCCAAAGTGGCGTGACACATATAGATTTGGGCGTGGCGCATATAGACCCAAAGGCCAAAATCACTTCCGCTCCGTGACATTTCGATTCACGACTTTCTCCAAGTGGGCCCGCTCATTTACACTACAATTTTTTCGGCACCTAAGGCAAAGTTTAAAGAATATTTTCACTAAACGTTGGCTTCTATCCAAGTGGCAAAGGAAGGCGAGCAGTCACCCAAGACATTTGTCATTTTTGTAACACTGCACCTGTAACTAATGGTTGGCTTTCCATTTCCAGTTTGTAATCATTTGGAAAACTCCCCAACTCTAGGTCGTTCTATTTCCCAATGGCATAGTCTATTTATTGTATGCAAACCATTTGCAAAGGGTTGGTTGGCATTTCTGGGAACTGTGGGAGAGAAACTCAGTCACTCACTGTACATTTTGACAGAGAATTAATGAAAGATTGCAGCTCTGGTTCATGAGATTCCTGTGGCGTGAGTTTAGCAAATGTGTCTTCTTTATGTTTCATATGTATTTCGTTATGTTTCATATTTTCATTCACATTCATTTCTAGTGAAAGATTTCTAAGTAAAAAAGGTAGAATTCAGTGCACTGCTCTGCCTTGCGATAGTTTTCATGTTCTATGTTTTCTTCTGTTGAAAAGGATTCATGTACTTATGCCCTTTTCACACTCTCAAACAATCTCTTCACCTCACATTTTTTCAACTCTACTTGCTAGACTTTTCGCCTGTCTTGCCTCACGAAATAACCTGCGTCTTTGAGTTAAATTCTCTGCTCATGCTATTCCTTGGCCCCACACAACCCAGAAAACTTAGTTATTCTTCAAACATCTCCATCATATTTATTTACCTAGCCTAAAATCAGTATTCATTTTTGAGTCATCTCAGACCCTATTGTTTATTTTCCTGAGTGTGACCCGGAGAGAGCCCTCTCCTGTTCTAGTAGGGCTAGCTACAAGACTGAGCGTGGTTTGTGGTTACCCTGAGTTTTGCCTTCTTTCAGCCTAAGGCAAATTTAGGTGCTAACACTTATTAAAAGAAGATAGAGGCGAATTGCAGCAGGTGGTTTTCACCCACATTGGGTTTCGACCTTATATCTTGTGTTCATGTGTGTGATGATCTATTCTATTTTACTGGACCTGTTTACTGTTCTTAAGGTTAATGAAGTTCTGATACACTGATTAAAGATCAACATTTAATGAATCATAAATTTACTGATATACGCTGGTTGCTTTAGACACAGTTGCGTATATATGAAGTTTCCCATAACTGAAGTAGCGTATACAAATCTGATTGTGAAATGAAAATTAATTGATTTGATAATACTGATTCACCCGCCCTCTCAGTATTATTTCCAACAGTATGTTTGTTTATTTAATGGTTATTACATTTTATGTGCTAACTATGGACATATGGCTAGGGATTGTGAAGTTTTTGATAGGTACAATCATTATCTACAAAACCCTAGAAGAAAGTTTGCAGGATCACAAGACAGGTTCCATGATGATTTTGTTAGAAGAGAATATGTGCTAGATGGGCAAAATATTGAATGTTTCAAATGCCATAACTATGGCCATAGCGCTCGTGGTTGCAGATATCAGATGGAATTGCCTATGGACAACATTGAATGCTTCAAGTGTCATAACTATGGGCACATGGCTCAAGATTGTAGGAATAAGAAGGTTTGGGAAAGGAAATAGGTACAAGAAGACAAAGTAGATAACCATGTTTCAATAGTTATGCTTTCAAGATTTGTAAAAGAAAAAGGTCATGAGGAATTAGCAGTTGCTTCAGATAATGACTCAAGTCAAGATGGCTCGTTAGGTGACTCACTATTTTGAACAATCTGGCTTGCCAAATCCTTAATTTTTGTACAAGAGGAGTCTATGAAGCAGTATATGGCACAATTCTACGATTGACAAGAAGGTAGTTTGAACAAGATGGTTGTTTCATTATAGGTTTATGGGGAGCAAACTAGTTGAAGGATTACAGATTACCAGGAACAAGACAAGACTAGTTTGCAAAGGATATGCACAAGTCGAAGGAATTGATTTCGACGAAACATTTTTACCTGTTGCCAGAATGGAAGCCATCTGGATGTTTCTCACCTATGCATGTTCAAGAAAAATAAAATTCTACCAAATGGATGTTAAGTTAACATTTCTGAATGGAGAATTGGAAGAAGAAGTTTACATCGAACAACCTGAAGGTTTTCTACTATCAGAAAAAGAAGACTATGTTTGCAGGTTAAAGAAGTCTTTGTATGGTCTCAAGCAAGCTACCAGAGCATGGTATGCTCGTCTTGATAGATATCTACATCAACAAGGGTTCAAGAAAGGTACTGTTGATAGCAATCTTTACGTATAAATAGATAAATATAATTTAACAATCATTGAGGTATATGAGGATGATATAATCTTTGGTATCAATGAAGATCGACTAAGTAAGAACTTTGCTACAAAAATGCAAAGTGAGTTCGAGATTTATTTACTTGTTGAGTTGACATACTTCTTAGGGCTTCAAATATCTCAGCAAGAGAAAGGAATATTTATATGTCAAGCCAAGTACATCAAGGAAATGCTCAAGAAATTCAAAATGGAAGATTGCAAACCCGTCCTTACTTCGATGGTAACAGGTTGCAAATTGAGCATAGACGACGCATCTAAGGATGTGGATTAGAGGTTGTACATATCTATGATTGGTAGTCTTCTATATGTAACAGTCTCCCAGCCAGATGTTATGCAAGCAATTGGACAAATAGTAAGATTCCAAGTAACACCAAAAGAATCACATTTTATTGTCGTCAAAAGAATTCTTTAATATCTAAAGGGCACAATAGAATATGGCTTGTGGTATCCCAAGGGAAACAATCTCATTATTCAAGCCTTTTCAAATGCAGATTGGGCAGGAAGCATTGATGATCGTAAGAGTACTAGTGGAGCAACATTCTATCTAGGTGGTTGTCTCGTATTATGGTTGAGCAAAAAGCAAACCTCAATATCGTTATCCACATCAGAAGTAGAATATATCACGGTAGCAGCTTGTTGTACTCAAGTTCTCTAGATGAAGAAAACTTTTGAAGAACGCCAGGTCAAGTTTGATGAGCCTATTCCCATATTTTGCGATAACACTAGCACCATCAGTATCTCCAAGAATCCTATGATGCATTCCAAAACGAAGCACGTTCGATTAAATATCATTTCGTTAGGGAGAAGGTCGCCAAAAACAATATCAAGCTTGAATATGTTGGTACAAAAGAAAAAATTGCAGATAGCTTCACTAAACCTTTATCTCATGAAGCATTTGAATATCTTCACCAGAAGCTTGGGATTCTCCCAAGTTCTCGTTAGATTTTCCTTATTCAGAAAATAAAGGGGGGGTGGAAGTGTGTACAGGTCTGCAAGATGGTTGTGTGTCTGGGGGAGTTACCCTTTGCCATTGATGTTAAAGGGGGAGAGAAGGCAGTAGGAAGAGGTGCCCTGATTGCAGGGCAAGTACTTGTGTTGCCATTAATGCCAAAAGGGGGAGATTGTTGATCTAAATATGATATGAGGTTGTCATTGATGTCAACCCAACCAACACTAGGGGATACCCTGATATTGACAAGGAATTTTGACTTGAAAACTTACCCTATTTTGAGTCAAGGATCTTCTAGAGAGATTCTACTCATCGAGATGATTCCGTTGTTATATGGCACGCCAAGTAATTCTTCATGGTTTGAGAGATATTCATGTTTGAAGTTAGTAACCCTAGTTAGTGGGCTAAAACCCTATGAGGTTGTGGCATGGCACTCATAATTGGTTTGGGTCATTGTATAATCAATAATTAATAATTTTTTAAGCTCCTAAAATCCCTCCAACATTCTCTAATGAAGCCCCTCTCAATTCTATAAAAAGAAATCTCATATATCCTCCAAATGTAGTGATTTTGGAACTTTCACTATAACTTCATTTTTGCAAAGTATTAGATACTAAAATTAAAACCCATTTGACTTGCAATCCTAATGAACGTCATGACTGACTTTCGGATCTTGTTTTGCGATATTTTCAAAGATATGATTTGTGGAAGTTAGGGTTTTTGCAGGCTACCAAATTTCATCTCAAAGAAGCGACCTTGGGAAAATCGTCATAACTCTCTCTCAGACAAGAGGAATGGAATTATGTAAAAATTGGTGGATAGTGCACGGACTATAGTTTTCTGTGCATCAATTTCAAGCCTAAGGAGGAAACAGTGACACGTGGTACGTCATACAAGTCCACTCTACTGAACTAGTCCATAATTAGGTCATTGTGAGAGATTGTGCATAACTTTGCCTTGAAGAGTCCAAATTGGGTCAGAACAGTGGCATTGGAAAGAAGACTCAGAGGGATGCTACAGGACAAAATATCACATGTTGGGGATATGAAATCACAAAGATACATCAAATCAAATATTGTGCTCCTAGAAGGCAAGAAAAACTAGATCAAGTGTTGTCAAGGGGCGCAAAGGACCAGACTTTCTAGGGCTGCAAAGAGCAAGGTGTAGCAAAATGATGCAACAGAGGTAAGATATAGGTAAGTATCTTCTATATATGCATGTTTGTATCTTAATTGCATTAGTTTATTTGTATTCTAATTTGTTGTTTTTGTTTAGCACTGACATATGTTTTGCAGGATGAGGTAAGTTTTGCTATTATCATGTCATGGGTATTTCTTTGAAGACTTTTTGCAGGTATTATATATTCATCAAGAAAAGAATCAATGCATAATCTAATTTTCTAAAGAGTGAGAAAGGGTAGCATGACAAGAGAAGCAATCAAGGTGCAGAATAGCAGCAAGAAGTTCACCACATGAAGTCTTCAAGTGGGAAGCACTGCGTACAATCATTGTAAAAGTATCATTGTACAGAGTCATTGTAAAAGCATCATTGTAAAAGTTGTACAAGTGTCTATCTGCCAAGAATTGAAGAGGCAATTTCAAGAGGTCTAGGATCATCATTAGGTGGTTGTGTCATAGTTGGGGTTATGGTCTAGTGTGTCTTCTTCTTCTACATCATTCTATATCATTGTAAAGTGGACCATTTTCCCTGGTACGGGTGTCCACTCTTCTTTTATTCTTCTATAGGGTGGTAGGGTGGTGTTAGGCTGGTGCATGAGTCACCAACAGGTTCAAGATTGTGAAAACTTCAGGGTGGTAGGGTGGTGGTAGGGTGAGTTGTAGCTCATTGGGTGTTGGGGCATCCGTTCAGTTGACTACTGAAAAATCTCGGGCGTTGGAGAATCCATCTAGTGGGAGCTGGAGAAGAATGCTTTTCTAGGTTCTAGGAAGTTGGAGCTTTCTTATCAATTGGAGTTGAAGATTAAAGAATTATTAGAAAAGCACTCAGTGGTTTTTGACCCGGAGGGGGTTTTCCACCTAAAATTTTTGTGCCTCCTGTGTTCTTTTATTCAATGTTGTTATTGCATAAACAAAATGATAATTGAATATTAACTAATGCTTTGAATATATTTAAAAGTGCTAACTGTTAAGGAATACTGATTCACCCCCCCCCCCCCCCCCCCTCCTCTCAGTATTTTCCAACATGACCATGGATATCTTTGGGCGATGTGTCAACATGTATGCAGGATGTTGATACCTATAGGAATATGTCATGATAAAGAGCCATCTTGTAAGGTACTATTTGATTTAATTTTATGTTTTGATTTCTTGAATAATATATGGATGAGTTCATGCAGGGTTACTAGAACAGGAGTTGTAAGTGCAAGTACAACTAACATTCATGTGGTGGATGAAAATTCTTGAAAGAAGCATGATGAGAAAGAAGTATTCGTATGAAGAAGGATCTAGATATGTACCAAGAAAGACACTTTCCATCAATAAAGGAATGACATGACGAACCAAGGAGGAAAGTGATTGATGGCTAATGCCCTACAAGAAAGAAGCTTGACTTAATTTCAACATATCAAGAAAATAAATTGATCAAGTAGTTGAAGAACTCACGAAGGAGAAGTTGTTGATGAAAAGGAGAATCCCTAGTTAAGAGGGAGCTCTAATAAGTCCCTAATTCAGAGGGAGCTTGGGAAATTTCTTGGTCAGAAGGAGCTTGGGTACATTCCTTTAGAGGAATGGGCATATCTTCCCTAGTTGAGAAGGAGAGATAGACACAATATTCTTGTCTTCACTTGGGAAGAATGAATGAAGGATTGGGTAATCATCTGGCATCTGATACATTTTGAGGATGTGTAGGGCATCCAAGGGAAGAGTAACCAAGAGGATTGATATTCTTTGAGGGCTGGGAACCCAAGATAAGAATAGTTCTAGAAGGTCATACTCTATGAACACCTGGGTGGGTATGTACCTTGAGAGATAATTATGAAGGTGTCTATAGTCATTGGTATCGCTAACATTGTGCTCTGATATGATGAGAGATAGAGCTATCAGTCAAGGCCTTGTTGTGGAAGCAATGTTGGTTACTATGATGCTATACATATGGGTTACCAATCTAACTCTTCTTATGAGAAATTCTTCAGATTGAGAATGACCAAGTACCATTATGAATACCTCCCTAGTTAAGAGGGAGTGTTGTCTAAAGTAACTAGGTTTGGTCTTCATAATGACATGATCTTTGTAAATGATGAAAGAAATAAAATTATTTTTGTATGCCTTTCTACATGGGTTTCATGAGCAAGTGGTTTATTTGTTAGTGGATCCCATTGAGAGCCTTAGGATTTATTATTAAATCAAAGAGTCAATGTCATATGAAGAAGCTTGTCTTGAGCATATGAAAAATGTATATAAGTCTATGTCTAAGTCTAATAGCCCTCCAAAAGACAGGCATGAAACTCCTCTTGAATTCAGCTTGCAAAAAGAATTAAACAACTCAAGGTAGCTCTCAAAATAAAGACACATCTCTTTATGAATACAAGTCGTCTTATATATGGACGAACAACTATATATAAGAGGCTATGCTCATCACAAAAAGGTAGAGAAGTAACTTCACATCACTCTAAGATTTCAGTGATCAAGCAAAGGATCAAATTCTCCATTTCTGTGATCCATTACTATGGAAGAATTCAAATGTCATGCTACAACATAGAAAGATCAAATATGAGGCTTGGACTAAGGTACAACAGCCAAGGAATTCAGATGTTGAGGAAAATGACCATGACAAAGAAGATAATTTGGTTATCTTTCTATATGTTGAATAGGCAGTAACATATAAGAAAGTAGTTTGGGATGACATAGGGTAAATCAGATCTATGGGACAGTAAGAAATCTTGAACTCCTTTGTGATTTTCGAAGGATGATCACTCTCATCATCTAAAATGTCTTTTCGGATGGAAAACAATGATAGGCTAATACCTTTGGCATAGTCATCAAGATCTCTAGCTTCGATATCATTATAGTAAGAAACTTGGAAGCCTCTCTCAGGTCTCGTAAAACCAATAGATATGAAGAATATGTAGTTCCACTTATATTACAGTCTCAGCAATGGAACACTGAAATATTCCTCTGTCTTGGTGCAGTAAGATAATATAACAATTTGTTGCAAGTAAAATTTGTAGTATCTCTGTGGTGAAGAGTTCACTGTCAAAGTAGCAATAAAGATCTCATTGTTATGGTAAAAATCTTGGTGATGGTGCAACAGTAATGATCTCAGTAGTGATGGCCGCGGTATTGCAGCAGTGATGACTTCAGTAGTAGCGATGATGATCTCAGCAATGACAAAGAAGAGGATTGGTGTCTTGGTCTTGGAGTGGCCAAATAGGTCAAGGGTCATGGTCTTGATATTCGTCAATTGGAATATCTATAAGAAGAATTTGTGTGGGTTTTACTCTCAAAGAATGAGAGGTTTTGGCCCTGGCAAAAAGATAACATCTTTTGTTTTGGTAACTATTTGATGAAGTAAGAAAAACACACTCTAATAATAATAAGAAAAATTTAAAAGCACCTCACAAATAGTCATCATGAAAGGAAAAATCTTATTAACCAAATTTCCCTATATTCTTCAGCATGATCGACTTTAAGAGATCATTAGAGTGTTGGGCAACAAATCTACCTATCTTTTCCATACATTTTCACCTATCCTTTCATCCTTTTTGCACCAATAATATGCATTAATTGTGATAAAATTACAAGGTAAACCTCCCTTCTAATGTCTCTTGGAATATTTAATTGATGAAGTAAGGTCACGGGGTTTTGCTTATGCGAACTACTAAACTTTTCTATCCACAGATTTCGGTGAGCATGTATCACATTCGTAGTTCGCAGTAGCAATCCCGCATTTACATCAGCTGTTCGGCAACACTGCGACAACATAACCAACTCTCAGCTGTTCCCAGACTTATTTTGGATCTTTATTGTTCTCTCTTTCTCGACAATTAGTTTTCGTTCTAATAGTTGTATATTTTTGGGCATTAGTTGCCATATTTGGGGAAATATGTCTTTTCCATGTATTTGTATAAAAGGGGTTTTAGTCCTGTGCAAAGGGGTTAGCTGTGCAGAAACAAACATTGTAATAGTTCTTCATATATTAATTGAATGCGAGCAAGTTTGTTGTTCTTCTCTTAGCTGTGAGTTAATGCAACCCTGATCAGAGAGCTGGGCCCGCTCTCCTGATCAGGTGCTGCATATTTTCTTTATGTGTGTTGTTTCTTCTATTGTGTGTAATTTTGTTATTGTTGTTACAACTCTTTAATTAATTGTTGTGGATGCCCTTTTAAGTTCTGTAATTTATTTCTAATTATTGTTATAGCGATGCTTTGATTCTTTGGCTGTGAATCCTTGGTTTATGTTAGATTATAACCTTGCCCCTGCATATACCTTGCGCGTTACCTTGAAAAATGTACACATCCAAATTGACAAATTAATGTGGAAAAGAGTGGAATAGTTTATTCACACTCAAACATCAACATTTTGGCGCCATTGCCGGGGAAGGCTAATAAGGTGCAAGACATGGTCTGCATTAACCAAAGGAACAATCTCTCGTCTTAGGGAGGGAAGTGTTACCCTGCTTTAAGTCCTGAGCTTAGTATTTTGATTTCTGTTTCTTTTTATTGTTTTTGGGCTGAGTCATTTTGTTTTGGTTGATTTTTCTAAATTTTCTTGAGTTGTTAAAACCCAATCTCTCGTCCTGGGGAGGGAATGGTCCTTTGACACCCTACTCCAGGTCCCGAGCATTAGATTTCCTTTCATGTGTTTTATTTTCTTGTCTGGTCTCTCGTCCTGGGGAGGGAATGGTCTTTTGACACCCTGCTCCAGGTCTTGAGCCTTAGATTTCCTTTCAGTCTTTTTCTTTTCTTGTCTACTAAAACCTAACCTCTCGTCTTGGGTAGGGAATGGTCCTTTGACATCCTGCTCCAGGTCCTGAGCATAGTGATTTAATTTAGATGTTTCCCTCTTACCAATTTTCATGAACAAAGATTCAAATAAAAGGGGTAGAGGAAAGGCCCCTAAGAAAGGAGGACATGATTTGGGAAGGAGCACTTACATCCAACAAATCATTGTAAAAGTTGAATCAGAGGAATATTCTCGTGCTGATCTGAGGGCAAGGACTCGAACGAAATCAGAGTGACAATCTATTGAACAGCCAGTGCTATCTATAGTACACCCTATTGATTTAACACAGAAAACCCTTCCAGTAGCCAAAGAAGTATGCAATAGTGTACCTGATCAAGGAGTATCACTGTTGGTAACAGAGGAAGAAGAAGTTGCAAGCATAAGATATGAGGAACCAGCCCATTCCAGTAGGGAAGAAGAAGTTGCAAGAAAGGGGTCTGAGGAATTAAGCCATTGTGGTAGGGAGGAAGGAGGTGAAAGGGTATTCATATCACCATGGGATAGGGGGAGTTCTATTAAGGCAACTCAAACTTCTATGATAAGACCCCCTCCATCATTCCCTACAGAACCTGCTGAAATTCCCAGTGACCATTGGAGAATATTTATGGCACCCCCAACCTCTACAATTGACTTCCTAATTGGGGATCTTGGGGCTAGCACACCAACGAAGCCCATTCCTTTGACAACTTTACCTAGCTTTCATGGGATGACTTCTAAAGACCCCGAGACGTTCCTTTTTGAGTTTGATATTGTGTGTCGGGGATATGACTACATAACCAATGAACAAAAACTAAAGATCTTCCCTGCTACATTAAAAGGGAAAACCCTACAATGGTTTAAGGGTCTAGGAGGAAAGACTATGTCCACATGGGATGGCATGAAAACTACTTTTCTAGAGAAGTATCAGGATTACTACAAATCTCGGGATATTAAGGAAGAAATTTTTAAGTTCATGCAGAAAGAAGAGGAGAATATGGAGGATTGTGTGGAACATTTTAAGTACACATTATAGAGGTCAGGTCATTCTAAGCTAGATAAGGAAATTTTGAAAATTATCCTTCTCTGGGCTTTTCGAGAAGAATCTCTGGAACTGTTAAACATAGTAGGAAAGGGAGATATATCAAAAGAGGCCTGCGATACCATTTGTGAGTTGTGCATCCAGTGCTCAAGGGGAGCTGCAAGGAATAAACAAGGAATTCAGTCAACAAAAGTATCTAGCAGAGGTGTCATGAAAGCGGAAATTGGAAACCTGCTGGATAACTTAAGGATTGATATCTTGAGTACACTGTCTACACAAAAGGACACACTACAAGTAAAACAGAAACATATGGAATTGGAAAAGACTATGGCTATATTTTTCTCAAAGTGCAGAAAGAAACATTCACTTAGAGAATTTCCATTGAGCTCTATGGAAGAATGTGCAATTTGCGCGCTAAGTCATGCAACAAGTTCATGCCCCTCCTTGCTAGGATTGAAGATGGTCTTTCAAGGGACAGACGAAGAGGTGGATCAACTATACTTCATGGGATCCAAAAGCCATGGAAACCTCAGCCACCAACCATAAATCAAGGTATGTTTCAGGATCCATCTCAGTATTTTAACAATTTTAATATGGGTCCTTAGTCCATGCCTTATTCACCTATGTGGCCTCAATATCAGTTTCCACCCTGGCAACAGTGGGCTCCTCAAACTAATTCGAATCCTTCATGGGCCCTGAACTGACATGGACCCTCTCCTCCTAGACAATTTCCTCAATCAATACCACAATAGCAACTTTAGTTGCCCTCTAACATGCCTTCTATTGATCCGCCTGTTCGCCCTCAACTTCCTATCCGACCCAATCCAAGTCCTAACAATAAAGGGGCTCAACAAGCTGACACCCTCAACTTACCTTCTTACAATATCTCTACCGCATAACTTTATGAGATGAACTTGAGATCCAGGTGGGTAGTAGATGCTCAACCCTCACCTATTATTATTAAACAAGTGGGCAGTGAGGTTAAAGAACCAAAAATAATTGAAAAGAAATCAAAGCAAGATAGTAACAATCAAACACCTCATCAACTGCTAATTACTCAAGAACAACAAGTTGACCCGCCCTCTCCTGAAAGGTTGGCCTTGAGTAAACAGATCCCTCAAGATGAGTTTGACTTGTTAGGGGAGTTTCAAAATCTGTTTGTTAAGATTCCCCTGTTAGAAGCTATGAGAGATGTACCTATATATGCAAAAAATCTTAGGGAACATTGTGCTAAAAAGCCTAAAAGGAAATCAAGGGACCCACTCACTATTCATGTGATGGGAAAGTTATCATATTTTATGCTGGGAAAGGCTATGCCTGTGAAATATGGGGATTTAGGGAACCTGATTCTAACTATACAAATTAATGGAGTGGAAATTCCGAATGTACTGGTAGATTTGGGTGCTGCTATAAATGTCACCACTGTTGAGGCCATGCATACATTGGGTCTTCGAAACCTCAAACATACACCTACTGTGTTAGAATTAGCAAATAGATCTATAATCAAACCAGTAGGAAAGTTAGAGGACATTACAATCTTAGTTGATTCATGGCATTATGCTATGGATTTCCTAGTGCTGCAAACATAGTCCCTCGCTGGTGGCCACCCCTTGATTCTGGGAAGACCATGGTTGGAAACCGCAGATGCTTATATTGAGTGTCGTTCTGGAAATATGGTTATCTCAAATGGGTAGGTTACTAAAAACCTTGTGTTATACCCTCCCGCAGAACTTATCCTATCAGTGAAACCAGCTTATTGTAAGAAACCTCTATGAAAGGAAGAATCTGAGTCTGAAGATGAAGAATTAAGACCAATTCTTACTATTGGGCAGGCCCTTCGGCTGAAAACAGAAACTGAGGTTAACACAATTACTACCTTCATTAGCGAACCCTATTCTGTTTCAGATTCAAACCAGCAAATTCTAGAATTTGTCTTGAGTTGTGAAACACGGGAGAGTATTGAAACAGTAGATGGATTTGAAGAACTGCCTACAACTGTGTCCCATGACAGCATTTATGTAAAGATAGAGCCAGAAAAGACCCTGAATATTAACCCAAATCTGTAAGAATCCCAGACAAAACATCTTCTAGATGTTCTCTGAAATCACAAAGAAGCCTTCGCCTAGGACTATACATACATGAAGGGGATTCCTGCCAATCTATGTACCCATCATATATACATCAAAGATGATTTTCGTCCTGTGAGACAACCTTAGAGGAGAATGAACCCCACTTTGAAAAACATTGTCAAGGAAGAACTTCAAAAGCTGCTGGATGTAGGATTTATTTACCCCATCTCGAATAACCAATGGGTTTCCTTGTTGGTGATTGTTCCCAAGAAAAGCAGTAAATGGCAGATATGTGTAGATTATAGAGAATTAAACAAGGCAACACAGAAAGACCATTTCCCGTTACCGTTCATTGACCAAGTCTTGGATACTTTGGCTGGGAATAAGTTCTTCTCCTTCATGGACAGGTTTAGTGGGTACAACCAGATCCAGATAGCTCCTGAGGATCAGGATAAAACTACTTTCACGTGCCCTTGGGGAACTTTTACATACCGAGTCCTTCCATTTGGTCTCTGTAATGCGCCTGCAACATTCCAAAGGGAAATTTTAGGGATTTTCTCTAATATGGTAGATGACAATGTTGAAATATATATGGACAATTTTACTCCATATGGGAACTCATTTGAAGAAGGGCTGGAAAATCTGGAAAAAGTTCTTGAAATATGTAAATAGACGCATGTCTCTTTGAGTACAGTGAAGTGCCACATGATGATGGAGGAAGGAATAGTTCTGGGACATTTTCTTTCAGCTGCTAGAATTCAGATGGATCCAACTAAGGTAGAGGTAATATTGCACTTTCCAATACCCAAAACACCCACACAGGTACATAGCTTTATCAGTTGCGTTGGTTATTATAGGCGCTTTATAGAAAATTTTGCTAAGATAGCACATCCACTTTTTCAATTGCTGACAAAAGATGCAGATTTTGTGTGGACAAATGACTGTGATGTAGCCTTTGTGAAGATCAAGGAACTTGTTTGTAGAGCTCCGATCCTTCGAGGGCCAAACTGGACATTACCATTTCATATCCATGCTGATGCCTCTCAAACAGCAGTTGGGGCAGTTTTGGGACAACAAGTAGACAAGGTGCCATATGCAATTTACTATGTTAGTAAGAACTTGGCTCCTGTTGAGTTAAACTACACAGTGACTGAAAAAGAATTCCTTGTTGTCATCTACGCCATCAACAAGTTTCAACATTATATTACCGAGTATCCTACCTTTGTACACACTGATAACGCAACAATAAGGTATCTGATGAATAAAACCATTACTCCTTGGCGTATTACAAGATGGCTGTTGTTACTTCAAGAATTTGACATCACCATAGTAGATAAACCAGGAAAGGATATCGTGTTTGCTGATTTTCTGTCTAGACTAGATAGTAATGCTAAAAGTACACCCATGGAAGATAGTTTTCCAGATGAACATATTTTTGCAATTTCTACTAACACTCCATGGTATGCAGATATTGCTAACTATCTTGCTACAAGGAAGGTACCTCGTCACTTGTCATACAAAGAACAACGGAGAATTATTCATCATAGTACCCGATATTCATGGATGGTAGGATACCTTTTTCACACAGGGGTTGATCAACAGATTCGGTATTGCATATTTGAAGATGACATTTATGAGATATTGGAGGCTGCCCATGATGGCCCTTGTGGAGGGAATTTTGTAGATAAAATAACATGTTACAAGTTGTTGCAAATGGGATATTATTGGCCTTCTATTTTTCGGGATGCTTGAGATTATGTCCAACGATGCGACAATTGTCAACGCATGGGGTAGCCTAAAAAGTCTGAAGAAATGCCATTTCAGCCCCAAGTAGTCCTCGAGCCTTTTGAGAAGTGGGAAATTGACTTTGTTGGACCTTTAAACTTGCCTTCTCATCAAAAGGTTCACATTCTGGTTTGCACTAATTATGTGACTAAGTGGGTGGAAGCCAGCGGTGTTGCGAAAGCAACAGAAAAGGTGGTTTCAAATTTTATTTTTGAAGAGATTTTTGCTCGGTATGGTACTCTAAGGGAGATTGTTTCAGATGGAGGGGCGCAGTTCACATCCCACATGATAGCAAAGCTTATGCAGAAATATGGAGTCAAACACAGGGTGATGTCTCCATACCACCCCCAGGAAAATGGACAGGTAGAAAGTATAAACAAGGTATTGGAAAATATCTTGACAAAGAATGTAGCAAGCCATCATCAGGATTGGTCTCAGAAACTTCCTGAAGCTCTTTAGGCATACAGGACAACGTGGAGGAACATAACCGAGTTTTCACCATTTGAGTTAGTCTATGGGAAATCCCCCTTGTTTTTGATAGAATTTGAGATCAGCACTTTCAGAACAGTTATGGAAGTAGGATTGGACTTATCAGAGGCCTAGAAACACCAGCTGGAACAACTAAATGAGTTAGATGAAATCCGTTCAATGGTTGTCTAGAAAACTACTACTATCCAACAGTAGAGAATGAAATGGCACGATAAATTTATCAAGAATAAGGTGTTTCATAAAGGAGATTGGGCACTACTCTATGACTCCCGTTTTAAATATTTTAAAGGGAAGCTTTGCACTCACTAGATGGGACCCTATGAAGTGGATGCTATGTTTGACAATGGAATAGTCAGATTGGTTACAATAGATGATACTTGTGCTTCCTTCTTAGTGAACGAACACAATCTGAAATTATACCATTGTCCAACTTTGAGGGATTCCTTCATCAAACATCTCTCTGATAAATTTGGTTTGATGGTTGTTGGTGCAGAGAATGCTTCCTCTACATTCTTCTCTTATATATATATATATATAACAGTAGTGACGGAGTAACAACATTCGACACTTGGAAATTTTTCCAAGAGTAACAGTAGTGGCAGAGTAACAACACCCAAGGAGTAACAACAACAACAAAGTAACAACAACGACTATTACTTGAAAAATTTATTAGCTCCACATCATTGTATTTTGATAGTATTTCTTGCAAAAAGACAAACAAGTAAGTAGTAACAACATATTATTATTATATATATATATATATGTATTATATATATATATATATATATATATATATATATCTATAATACATATATATATATATATATAATACATATATATCTATATATATCTATATACACACACACACAAATATACATACATACATACATACATACATACATACATACATACATACATACATACATACATATATATCTATATATATATATATATATATAAAATATGTTGTTACTACTTACTTGTTTGTCTTTTTGCAGGAAATACTATCGAAATACAATGATTTGGAGCTGACAAAATTTTCAAGTAATAGTCGCTGCTGTTACTCCGCCACTGTTATTACTCCTGGAAAATTTTCTAAGTGTCGGATGTTGTTACTCCTTGGGTGTTGTTACTCTGCCGCTATTGTTACTCTTGGAAAAATTTCTAAGTGTCAGATGTTGTTGCTCCACCACTGTTGTTACTCCGTCACTGCCGTTACTCCTCCGATTACTCTGCCATTACTCCACCACCAGGTAGGTCACCAGGTACGTCTCCGTTGACTTTTGTGGATTCAATTAAAATATTCCATCAACGAGACATTTATGTGCCATGGATGGTTACATTTAATATGGGGGGGTGCCGTCATAAGTGAACGACGACGTATTTAAAAACCACATTAATGACATATCACATATCATTATTAAACCTTGTGCAAACAGTACACTCATAAATCTCGTCATTTCATATAATCATTTCGATGCATTGGAATTTGAATTACGTACATTCGATAACCAATTAGTCTTTTCCAATTCATATGAATTAATTACCATAATGATTCACCATAATCCTTTGTGTTTTTCGAAAAATCACCGGCCACTTTCACTACCTTTTACCTTGCATTCCACCATGTTGTTACCATTACTGTTGAATTGGTTGCTGTTACTCTCTCCCTAATAGTCGACTACATCGAAGTGTTGTTATTGTTTCTACAATAATGGGTGGGTTGGCTGTGCGTCATAAGCCGGAGGATACCACCTTGGTTCGTAACAATAGAGAGGTGTGGCATATTTTGTCAATGTAGGCTGGGACGTCTACTTTAACAGATTGTAGGGATTCGACGAGGGGATTACAATGGAATTCACATCAATTTGAATGAGAATTGCTCTCGGGTCAAAGGGATAGAAATCCCTGTCACGGAGGAAGTTATTGTGGAAGTCAGTGGATTTTCTTAGTAAGGACAGAGCTAGTTTTCACGAAGAGCTCCCCTCCCAGAGTTCCCAAAATTATTTTTGCACGCTGGCGAGAGCGACGTTAAAAAAGGCTGGGGGTATGACTATAATTATTTGTTGCATTCGTAGGGTGATGTAGAATATTTTGTTATGAAATACATAACTTGCGAAGGACAGTTCACCACTATGTTCAAGTATCATTTCAGGGTGTTAGCTTGTCTTCGATTTCCACAAGCGGAAGTCTTTTCTCTAAACATGCCCTTGTTTTTGTTGAAAAGCCTCTAATTGATGGCACAGTCTACTCAACATTCGCGACAGATCTTAGCAGTCATCACTAATCATGGGCTGGTTCAATTACTGGTCATGCATGCATTGACCCGATTTCAAATTCCTTGGGCGATATTTTAGGAATCAACAGAAGAGGAAGTAGTAGCTGTTATAGCTACTAGAGAAGAAGATTTGAAGAGAATGGAGGAGGAACCAATACAGGAAGAATATATAGACCAAGAAGAGCTTGAAGAGATGGAAATGGAAGAGGAAGAATTGGATCAAGAAAAGGAGCTTGAAGTGGAAGAAACAACCAATGCTGTTACACAAGAACCAACCTCAACTGTGGAACCAATGGAAGAAGAAGAACTGGAGCAAGAAAAGGAGCTTGAAATGGAAGAGACAGTCAGTGTTATAGCCGAGGCTGTTACACAAGAACTAGCCTCGACTGTGGCACCAATGGAGGAGGAAATCATGGATACAATGGATGGGATTGATATGGTAATACAAGAATCCACTTTCATTAATGGAGTGTAAGTGGAAACAATGCCAGCATCACCTGTTCAGGGAGCGTTGGATATGGGTGGTGGTGCCACACAAGAACCACCACCAACCCATTTGGTCCCAGAGAATTTGGAAATAATGATCCCTGAGGTTGACATTTCCCCAGAAGAACCAGTGTCAATCGCGAGACAAGAGTTAACATAAGAAGGGACCTCGGGCCAGAGCAGAATTGTGGTTGATGAAGGGAAGGAACTCGAGGTAGTAGACGGGGCCTGTATAGACCAGGAAGAGAACATATTCAGTTCTCCTTTTTGTGCCACCATACCAAGAGAAGCAAGAGTGTCTCCTTCTCCTCAATGCTTGAGAAAGGAGGTTGTTGTCCCTTCCATTTTGAATTTTGATGGTTCAGTAAAGGGTTCATCTACTGCTAGTTTGTTGGCTGCTAATTCTTAGTAAGGCCATTCCGAAGAACAGATTGAGGAAGAAAACCTTGCAGGAGAACAAGAACAACAAATGGATGAAGAAGGTGTTGTTCAAGCAACAGATGTCCCGGAGTCCAGAAGGGAGGAAGAAAACCTTGCAGGAGAACAAGAACAATGAATGGATGAAGAAGGTGTTGTTCAGGCAATAGATGTCCCGGAGTCCAGAAGGGAGGAAGAAGTGAATGCTTCTAAGAAAGGGGAACCAGGTAAGGAAAGCCCAGTAGATGGACCGGTGGATACTCCTCCAAGTAATCCACCACCTGCTGGACTAGCTGCAGGGCTAGATGAATTGATTTTTAAGCAGGAATGGATAGAACTGTGCGAGCAAAGGAGGCCACCCCTTAAAAAGAGATATTAGCTACAGTTCAGAGACATGATGTGGTTGAAAACAAATGTTCGAAGGCTAAGAAGATAGGTGCATCGACTTAAGCAGCAGGTAAGAAAGTATAAATGGCGAGCTAAGAAGCCTAAGGTTACGGTGGCCGAAGAAACAACACAGATAGATGATGTGCCTACAACCTCTGCTACCACCCAAACAGATTCTATCGAACACTTGTTCGATGACCGTGAATTCTCTTTAATAGCCGAGATTCAAACTTGGAAATCCGTCATGGCCCATTACGAGAATGAGGTGAAAAGGGTCCAAGAACAATCATCCCAGGCTATCTTTGAGCATACAGAATGAGTGGACATATTATGACTGAGGTATGCAAAGCAGCAGTTCAAAGTAGAAAGGTTGGAAGGACAATTGCTGGAATTGAAAACAGACAAAGAACATATGTTTAACTTGCCACAATAGGTAATGGCATGTCACCCTCCTGCTTCTAGTTATGCCTTGTTCCTTCATGAGAAATTTATTTTCTTATGTTTGGAAAGTATTAAGAAGGAGGTTAGTCATGAGATCGAGGATTCTATACAGTTCCTCCGTATACTGACAATCCATGACTTGATAAACCAACATCTAATGTGTGAGATTTATCTGCATGGATACTTCCAGGGCATGGACAAAGAGTTTAACCCAGTCCCATATGTAGGGGACATTCATTTAAGGGCTCTTACTTCCTATTCTATCAACCAGATAAATTGGCAGGAGGCTTCTAATACGTTTGAATTGAATCAAAGTAGGAAGTCTCTTATGATAAGAGGGGAGCACAAATAGTCCGTGTCAATGTATAATAAACGCGCCATCTTTTTAGAAATTGAGGGAAATAAAGAATGGATTCTGAGGACACAAAAGTGGTGTATTGACCTCTGTGTCAAACAAATAGTCATGTTTCAAGATGAGGTCCTTGATAGTTGTCAGGAGAGGTGGACGATGTCACCTACAGCTGTCCGGAATAGGGAACCTTTTGGAGTGCCAAATTTTGCACGAGCACTAAGTCGGGTGCCGAGATATGTGGCATGCATTCAAACATGTGGGGTCTGGTGGATGGCGCTCTGGTTCAGGCTCCCCATAATTTGGTTACCAGCAGAGAACTACACCCCACATAAAATGTACCAAATTATTGGCAGAAGGGTGTTCTTCTCAGAAAGGGATACAAGCCCCCAGAAATAGACATGATAGATGAGTATGATCTCGTCTAGCTCCAGTCTGACTATAGCCGCTCTAACCCAGACCTATGGAAGCGGCAAGCTCCATGAGGGCATGCAAAAGACTAGTTGGGGGAAGATGTTGGGCACCAAATTTGCCTATATTTTTCTTACATTTTCACCTATCCTTTCATCCTTTTTGCACCAATAATATGCATTAATTATGACAAACTTACAAGGTAAACCTCCCTTCTATCGTCTCTTTGAATATTTAATTAATGAAGTAACGTCACGGGGTTTTGCCTATGTGAACTACTAAACTTTGCTATTTCCTTAGATTTCGGTGAACATGTATCGCATTCATAGCTCGCAGCAGCAATCCCGCATTTACAACCACTGTTACGAAACGCTGCAACATCATAACCAACTCTCAGATGGACCCATGCTTATTTCGAATCTTCATTTTTCTCTCTTTCTCGACAATTAGTTGTCGTTCTAATAGTTGTATATTTTTTAGCATTAATTGCCAGATTTGGGGAAATATGTCTTTTCCATGTATTTGTATAAAAGGGGTTTTATTCTTGTGTAAAGGGGTTAGTTGTGCAGAGACAAACATTGTAACAGTTCTTCATATATTAATTGAATGCGAGCAAGTTTGTTGTTCTTCTCTTAGCTGTGAGTTAGTGCAACCCTGATCAAAGAGCTAGGCCCACTCTCCTGATCAGGTGCTGCGTATTTTCTTTATGTGTGTTGTTCCTTCTGTTGTGTGTAATTTTCTTAATGTTGTTACAACTCTTTAATTAATTGTTGTGGATGCCTTTTTAAGTTCTGCAATTTATTTCTAATTACTGTTATGGCGATGCTTTGATTCTTTAGCTGTGAATCCTTGTTTTATGTTAGATTGTAACCTTGTCCCTGCATATACCTTGCACATTACCTTGAAAAATGTATGCATTTGGATTGATAAATTAATGTGGAAAAGAGTGGAATAGTTTATTCACCCTCAAACACCAACACAGAGAATCCCATCTTCCTAAGAACTGTGAAAAGGAAAAAATGTTTGACTCGATCAAAGGCATTTGATAAATCTAGTTCAATCACCATTCCTTTGTCCCCTCTGGATTTGTTGGAATGTATTTCTTGGACTAAGATAATATTTTCCATAATTTGTCTATTCTTGATAAATCTTCCCGGATTTTTTGAGATTACATGAGAAAGGAAAGGTTGCATTGTTTTTTCTATAACTTTAGTAATTATTTTATAAGAAAAGTTGCACAAATAAATTGGGTGAAACCTTTCAAATGAAGACGGATTTACCTCTTTAGGTACCAACACAAAGGAGGAGTTGAGGGAAACACCTATTCTTCCATACTTTTGCATGAAAGACACCATCCTACATAAGTCAAATTTGATCATGTCCCATATTTTTTTTGTAAAATGAGCGAGAGAACCCATCAGGTCATGGAGTTTTATCTAGTTCGAAGGACCATATAGCCTCCGTAATTTCTGATTCATCTATCGGTTTCATGAGTTGTGCAATGAATTTCAGAGAAGTAAATTGGGGTATGTGGTCCAAGAAGTTCCAAACAATTTGAGATTCCATCTATCCTTCCTCGTAAAATTTTTGAAAGAACATAAGGGCATCTTCTTTTATTCTATCATGATCCATAATATTATTTCCATTTACTTGAATTTGGTTGACCCTATTTATGTGATCCCTCATTTATTTTAGTTTGTGGAAAAATTTGGTATTCCTGTATCTTCCTTTCAACTAGAGACTTCTTGATTTAAGTCTCCAAGTCTCTTCTTCTACATTTAATTTATTATGTGTGTTTGTATAGATTTCTTTCTCTTTCAACAATATCTCTTTGGTCACTAGTAGATCTTCCATTTGCTTAAGAGTTTTAACAAGTTGAGATTGAAGAATTTGAACTTCCTTCGAATTGCATGTAGATCTCTCTCGATCCCATTTCCTTATTTCTTCTTTAAGACCTTTAGGTTTTTTTTTTCCCATATGTATATAGGGGAGCCTATGATCCATTTGGACTAGGTGTTTCTTACCATGACATTGAATCCAGACTCATTTTTCCATAAAGGGTTGCAACGAAAGGGAATGGTCCCCTTTTTTATACCCATTCAATGGGTAGCCTAACTAGGTGATATTTAGAGCCACCCCAAGCCAAATGGGAGGTTGATAATGAGAGGTGCTTGTCAAAAAAATCACTACCGATTGAGAATACATCTAACCTTCCTACAATGAACCTTGGTCTAAATCTATGGTGGTTCCACATATACCAAAATGATTTAGGTTTTACATCAATAAGATCTAACTAAGATATAAGTTCTTCCATCCTCTCCTAGAATTGATCTCTAAGTAGACTTTCTCCTTTCTTCTCTCACTATTGGATGATAATTTTAAAGTCTTGTCCTAATAGGATACTAGGATTCTAAAGCTAGTCTTTCTCCCCGAAAGGGATCCCCAACATTCCACCTTGTATTGATAATCATTGGGCATATATATATTGAATATATTGCATATTTTCCTGGAGGGGATGTGAATGGTCTTTGTATTGATCCAATGCAATGTTTTCTCTTCAAAGAACAAGTGAAATAACAATGTAGACCATATGGAGAAAAGGATTGTAGATGCACCCCTGGAGCCTAAGGCTATGGCACTGAAATTATTCCATATTTTGTGTCTTTTGAGAAGGGATTCTTCCTCACCTATTTTAGTCTCTTGGAGTAGCATTATGTGGGGATTTTATATCCTTAATATATTTCTAATGTGTTGTTCCCTTTTCTCATTTCCCATCCCCCTGTAGTTCCAGGAGATAATATTCATTATTGTTGCTTCTTTTAGCCCCTCCTTCATGGTAAGAGTTTGCTCGACCAATTTTCTTCTGATTTTTAAGTATTTTGAAGGGTGGGTTTTTTATTACCCCCTATGTACATGTTTCCTTTTGTAACACCATCCTCCCACACTTACCCAAGTTCACCGGTCCAATGGAGTAAATATGTGATGAAGAGTTTCTATGATATGAATCAGCATCCTAGGTAAAGTTAAGGAAGTGGAATCGTCTAACCAAAACTTTACCAACCTCCCTAAGGAGCTACATGACCCTCAGAATCTAAACAACCACTCCAAGTGCCCAGACCCTAAGCTAGACTACCTTTTCACTGACCTAAACTCCCAGTCGCTTTCATAATAAGGCCAACCAGTGACTGTAATCCTCCAGTCGCACGGATAACCATGTCTCCCAACAACTACAGTCTAAATTACCCAGTTCTGTGCATGCGATCCCGAGATTTGAGCCACTTCTCCAGGCTAGGATCCAAACCTCGACTCAAAACTTGATAAAACTTTCCAAAATGATGAAAGACATAAGGAAAAATCCATTAATGAAAAACTTAGAGAAGAACTTGACCTAACAAGGCCTAACCATGAAAGGAATTAAGTCAAACACATAGTGAACATGAGATCTATAGGTCATCATTACATATTTGAACATAGGGATTTCATACTTATGTGAGAATTGTTAAGAAGGTATGATTCCCTCTCAGAATAGTTGCATTATCATATATTAGGTAATACATTCATTAACCATTCATTTACTAATCAAAACATGATAAAATCCATAACTAAAGTTTGACATAAAACCTTTCTTAGAACCACCATATAACCAGAATAATAACAATGATAGAACAACCATCAACGCCACATAATAGAAAGTATCAATACTCATGAAATACAAGTGGAAAAGAGCTCTTATTAACATATGCAAAAGCCAACTAAGTCAGGGACTTCCACGTACCACCCGACCATATATTAGGTTGAACCAAATATTTCTTTCAACCAATCCCCCCCATGCCATATTCCAAGAATGAATGTGGGACTCACAACAAAACAACCAGGGCTTCCTCAAGCTTTATCACGATCCCTCTAAAACTGGTCAAGGGACTCCTACGCCCAAAACCCTCACTTATACAACCAAGATTTATAGAAATCCTACCAAAACTGGTCAAGGGACTCATAGCCCTGAAACCATCACCTATACAACCAGCCTTTACCGCAATCCTACCATTACTGATCAAGGGATTCCTAGGCTGAAACAAAAACATACACTACCAGGCTTTAGTGCAATCCCACCAAAACTGGTTAAGGGGTCACTAGGCCCTAAACAAGCTTAGATGCCTCTAGAATTCTTCATCAATACCTTAAGGAATTTTCTCATCTCCACTCTTAGGCTTTACCACAATCCCACCATTATCGGTCAAAGGATTCCTAGGCCCTTAGGAATTTTATTGAGACCACGTCACCCGGTTCCAAAACCATCTAGAAATCCAAAGCTCAAACAAATGAAATAACCCCATCACACCATGGCTATCTGGAAATGGCAAGGAAAATCTGAAACCACTATCACACATGGAAAATCTCATGTCAATGACAACAAGAGAACCAAATATACACATGCATATACCTTGCATGCCAAAACTAGCAAGGGAATCATACATGCAACTTGATGCCTTAAAAGTAATCATGTTGTACCCACTTGATCCAACTCTTCCTTGCTTGATATTTTCTTCCCTTTGATTTCTTGTCCTTCCTTTCTTTCCTTTATCTAACGCTAGAGTGCTCCAAGAATGCTCTAAGTGTGCAAGATGAGAGAATAGAGAGAGAGCTCCAAAATTGAACTGACAAAAGTTGTGAACTAATCCTCAAAAGCATTTTTATCAACGAGACATCTATTTTCTTCAATGTCCTCCTCACATGCAATCTGTGACCTTTCACCTTCCTTTTCTCATATTTTTCATTATTTTTATAAATGAAATGCCAATTAATGCCTTTTTGCATTTTCAATGCCTTTACCATTACCTTTTCCAATTTCCTTAGCCATAATAAACCAAATAAACACCCACTAGGATGCTTTTCCCAACATTCAGCTTGGCATAAGTGTCCCATGACCTTTGTATTTTTTTTTTTATTAACTTTATTACATGAACTTTTAATCCGGGGCTATTACAGACCCTTCCTCCTTAGGAGAACACTGTCCTTGGTGTTCTATGAAACCTAAACTTAGAAAGATGTTGAAAAAAAACATATTACCCATGGAGCTTTATAACTTAGCTCGATGCAATATTTCCAATGAACAACTTGCTGAAAAGAAAAACCAACATTAAAAACATAACAACATGGCAACCATACCGCTTATTGGAGCTTTGTAACACAACTCATTACGATATTTACAATAAAAACCATACATAAATATGTACATATAACAAAACTCATTTTCCTTCACCAAAAAATAATGAAGGGTACATAGCTCTCATTTGATTAGCCATCTCCCATGTAGCTTCATCGGGCCCAAAGTGCTTCCACTACACTTTAACTTGCTCGATTGCTCGATTTTGGAGCATGAGTTGTTTCCATTGAAAAATGCACTGAGGTCCCGACTATAATTCTCCTTATGGTTCCATCTGTAATACAAACTAATCAATGATTAACATATTTCACATATATTTTAAGCAATGAAACATGGAAAAAATCATGGACTTTCACTTCCGGAGGAAGTGCAAGTTTGTAGGCCACTGGTCCAATCCTCTCAAGGATCTCGAAAGGCATGCAATATCGAGGTGCCAACTTCACACATGACCCAATCCTCAAGGAGCTCTTCTTGGGGTTGATGCATAAGTACACATGTTACCCAACTTGAAACTCCTTAAATGCCCTATGAAGATATGCATAACTCTTTTTTCTTCCTTGTGTTGCCTTTATATTCTTCTTGATAACCTACATTTTTCGTTCCATCTCTTCCAACATGTCTAGTCCTATCAACACCCTATTCACTGGATCACTACAACTGATAGGAATATTACAACTTCGCTCGTACAGTGCCTCAAACGTATTCATCCTCAGTGACTCCTAATACCTAATGTTGTGTTATCACCTAGAATTGCAGTCACATGTATATAAGTTTTGTCCAAAGTTTCATTGTCAAAAATGAGTGTCAAATGGTTGTTATCCTATGTTTACCACTTAGGGGTTATGTTTTTCAATGATATTAATGAGAATCATTTTCAAAACCGTTAGTCTTCCTTCATCGTGATTGAATAAGACATCTCTTATCTCGTATATGTCATGTGTCCTTTTCGCATTTTCGCAGCGCAGTTTGATTGGTTGATTTTGCAGCGCAATGATGTTTTAGCCTTTTCGTAGCGTCAGCCATTTCGCAGCGCATGTCGCTAAATTATAACTGTCTGCGCTACGAAATCGCGGATTCGGGGATTTTCGCAGCGCAGATTCGTAAAATGTCATGTCCAGGGATGAGTCATTGTGTCCGTTCGGTTGTTGTCAGTTGGTGTACCCTCCAAGCACTTACGAGCCATCATTCCACCAATAGGTTCATAGTCATGCACATTAAGTTCATTTAAACGGTTTTGTCATATATGGTTGTGTCATGATGTTTGTTAATATTGCATGGAGTGGCCAGCTTATATGATAAGACATTTGAATTGAAAATGAACCCGAGTTTCTTCTTCAAGAGAGCCTGATTGCAAGCGAGCCTGCGTTCTAAAATTTGAATTTTCTTTTCGAGTTGAGGCTGGTGGTGTCTTGCTGTGCGAAAGATTTCAAAGCATAATGGAAAAGAAGGAGCATCGGTCTGGAAGGTGTCAAAGGGCAGAACCTGAAGGATTGGACCTTGCATTGAAGGATGAAGGTGTTAAAAGGGCCTTCAAGGACGCTGGTTGCTAGAGTTTCTATGAAAAGCTGAAGGGAGGACACACTCAGGTAACAAAAGAGTTTGCCTTGAATTTTACAGGCTTAAATTCCAAGGTATCTATGTTAGAATTCCCAGTATCTCCAGAGGCTATTGCTAGTGTGACTGAGATTCCCAGAGGGGGGCAGGAGTGGTTTAAAAATTTCAAATTTGATATGAGCCCCTGTAAAGAATTCTTGAAGGAAGCCTATGCGAATGAAGATTTAACCAAGGCTGTGCCTAGAAGTTATGTTAAAGAACACTATGCTATGCTTCTTACCTATATTCAAAAGTATTTAACTTGTGAGGGCAGATCTAACAAAGTTTATTCCTATCATTTTAAGTTGTTGCTGCATTTTACGGGTAAAACATCTATAGACATCCCATTTTACCTGTTTCGAAGCCTCAGCAAGATGTGTGACAAGGTTCAATTGAGAAAGGATGATTGTGAGACCTCACTATTTCATCATGGTCTAGTCAAACTGTTAGTGCTGGATGCTCTGCAAAAAATTGGTAGGGATTGGAATTCTTTCATCTATATGGCCGGTTTCCAGAATAAGACAGGCCTCACCCCACAGCCTGTTAGGGAAAGAGAAGAATCAATGGAAGAACCTACAATAGCTGATCTTAGGAAGGAGGCTAGGGAGAAAAAGAAAGTTAAATCTCAGTTAAACAAACCAGTCAAGCCCTTGGTTATTAAAGAGCCACCTCAGCCACCTCAGTCATCATCAAAGGAAAAGGTCAAGCACAAGAAAGATGTACATGGATCAGCTGTGTCCGAAAGAGCATCAAGAGTTAAAACAAGGGGTCAATTAAGCAAGGAGAAAGGTAAATCAGTAGCTGTTGAGGAAAGTCCAATTTCGAAAGCCAGCTTAAGTGATTTACTTGAGGCAATTGAATTTGAGCAGGAAGAACCAGTGCATCTTGAACCTATGCATATTGACTTGACTCAATCATCTCCTGAGAGCACTAAGAAATCAAAAGCTTCAAAGAGATTAAGGTTTGATGAGCCTAGTGAGGAGTTTATGTTCAAGCCAAGAAGGCCAGTTACAAGGAAACAAATTAGAGAAGCTGAGAAAGTGCATAAAGGAGAAGAAGCTGTAAAGGAGAAAGTGCATAAAGGAGAGAAAGCTGTAAAGTCACCCAGTACAGAGGTAATTGAAGTGCTGACCAAAACAGTGGAGGCAGTCAAGCATAAAGATAAGAACAGAAAAGTTATCATTACCCAAGGAGGAAATGTCATAGCTATAAAGAATCAAGCAGGAACAACAAAAGATGAAGTTGCCCCAGCAGAGAATGTTACTAAGGAACGTGCAGTTAGGTATGCCAACTATCGAAGAGCTGTGTTAAAGGGTAGCAAAAGCCTAGTGAGCCAGGTAGATTCAGTGGCTGATGTATATACATGGACGGTTCCAGCCCTCAAACAAGCTAAACATGTCAGAAAGATCAACATGACCCTGAGAGCTAAAAACAAAGCTTTGAAGAAGGAGATTGCAAATTTGAAGACAAAGCTAGGTCAACTAGCTCACTGATTTGAGGAAAAGGTGATATTCTTAGTTTTGCTCAATTTTGTTTAAGCTCCCCTATTTTGAAGTCACCTAAGTCTTTGACACCTGTAGAAGAAGTTTGAAGAGTCACAAGTTCAAGCATAAGAGGCTTTAGTTCAAGTATACTCTGTTTTAGCAAAAACAGCAGTTTCGTAGCGCGCTACGAAACTGCTGTAGGTGCTGTTTTATAAGAAAAACAAAGAGTTTAATGATGAGGTCAGCAAATTTTTGAAGGAAATGCCTCAAGAACATAATGGAGACCATAAAAGACTCTCCTAGCTATTTAGATAATGACAGATGTACATTTTGGGAAAGGTGAAATATTTTGTTTAAAGCTAAAGCTTCGTTAAAGGTACTTTATGACCAAATTGTTAGGGTTCTGGTTAAGATTACCGGAGATTTTGGTTTGTACACCTGTTCAGTCCACAAGGCTTCCAGCTCATTGGGGAGTATGGTGATATGCGTTGTTTTTGAAGAATTAAAGAGAGGGGAACATGTTCTTTAAGTAGTGAAGAATGATGGGAGACAAGGACCGTGAAAACAGGGCACTTATCTTAATTGATTAATGAGCCATCTACGCAGCCAGTATCCAAAGCCAGCTCGTTCAGTGTATTCTCCTCCAACATATCTCGGCCAAAACAGAAAATATACAGGTGTCAAGGATCAGAAAGTCATCATGCTACGAGGAGGACAGATTTGAGTTTTGATTTAATTAGGATCTTTTGTAATTACAGTTCAGCACTTATGTAATTAATGAATTAGTTAAACAGCAGATAGGAGTAGTTAATAGCAGCCTTCGAGCTCGCTCTAGGTGGTTAATAGTGTATTCCTATATATGGATCAGACTTGGATGTAATTGGGGTTGGAGATTTTGATAAAGAACAAGTCTATTTTGGTTTATGTAAAAAAGCAGATTTCAGTAATACAAACAGCTGTTGTTTCTTCTCAAGATTCTCAATAGACCTTATTGTTCAAATGTATGGTGGTTTATTCTCTTAGTGTTCTTTTACAGTCTTGTTACAGCATAATCACTCAGAATTCATGTTTCATGCTCTGACTTCCTGTATGCTTTGCAAGCTGTGTTTTATGTAAAGTATGTTTGAACATATGATGTAAAGAGCCTTGATTTCCATGAAAAGATAGTGTTTTTGTTTGCTGAGATGTGTGAGACTCCATAAGCCCAATGGAGATTAATTTGATATTTGTCCAACCAGCTTATTTTTCATGTGTTGTTTAAAGAGTTAGCCATCTTTCCTTGTCATTAATCCATATTCATAATCTGTGAGAGAGCCCTCTCTGACTAAGGAGGCTAAGCCTTAGTCTAAAGCCTGGTTTGAAATAGTTACATAAGATCTTGCTAAGTGGCAGCCCTTAGTACCTGATTTTGTGATAACATGTTGTAAGCAAACTTAACCAGTGGAAGATACTACTCCCACCTCCTTTATTGTTGCATAACATACATTCTCAACATGTCCTCCAGAATCTGGTTGACCTTCTCTATCTTTCCATCTGCCTATGGATGATAAGTTGTGCTGAAGGCCAACTCTATACCCAAACTTGAAAATAACTCCTTTTGAAACCTAGCAGTGAACTTAACATCTCTGTCTTACACATTCTTCCTAATAATACCATGTGATCTCACTATCTCCCTGATGAAGACTTGTGCTAACTCACTTGCTGAATCAATAGACTTAACCACTATGAAGCAAGCTACTTTAGTCAACTTATCAACCACAACCATGATAGAATCTGTTGTTTAGATGTCCTAAGGAAACCCGTGATGAAATCCATGGAAATGACCTCCCATTTTCACTTTCAGAATCAGAATCGATTGTAGTATACCACCTAGATGCTTACACTCTGCCCTTACCTGTTGATAATCCTAACACCTTGTGATGAACTCAATTACCTCTTTCTTTAGATTCGGACAATAGTAGAACTTCTTCACCATTGACAATGTCTTCTGATATCCCGGGTGACCCGAATATGGCTTAACATGAAATTACTACAAGATAAGCTTCTTAAGCTCACTGTTATCTGTCACATAGATCCTATCCCTAAATTTGAACAAACCACTTGCTTGTTGGGAACACTAAGAGGTGGGGTGAATCAATATTCCTTAGCAATTAGAACTTCTAAATCTTTTCAGAGCATTAGTTAATCTTCAATTTTTATTAATGTTTAGTAATAATAACAATAAATAAAAGAAAACAGTAGGAGAAATAATTTAGGTGGAAAACCCCCTCCGGGTAAAAAACCGCGTAACGATTTTCTAATAAATTCTTTAATCTTCAACCCCATATGAAATGAAAGAAGCAACTTCCTATAATTCTAGAAAAGCATTCTTCTCCATCTCCCACTGGAAGGACACCCCAACACCCTGGTTTCTTCAGTAGTCAACTGAATGGATGCCCCAACATCCTAGACCAACCTACCACCCTGAAGTGTTCACAGGCTCCAACATGTAGGCGACTTCAAGCACCATCCTAGCACCTCCCTTCCACCCTATAATTACTGAAATGAGACAAGAGTGTGGGTTCCTGTACTAGGGACAATGATCCACGATAAAATATGTTCTACAATCATTTTGACCAAACACCAAATCAAACTATGACCTGTAACCCAATCATGACATCATCCAAAAAAGTCTCCTATACCTCCCAATAATTCTGTTTCGACTCTAGGTAGATTGTTGGGTGTGGAGCCTAATTATTTTCTATATTCAAATGTATCGCCACATTGGACCCCAGTTCAAAATGGGTTGCCGCCGGTAAAATATTCGCTGCAGGGGGGTTCCGCGGGGGGGGGGGGGGGGGGGGGGGGGCTGCGACCTTTGGGAGCCCCCCCCTATCGGGGGGTTTCGGGGGCAGCGCCCCCGAAGCTAAAAACAGCCGTAAAATTGCCTTGTAAAAGTATAGTAATTTCTAGTCAATCTGGGCCATTCATTAGGCGGATGATCTGACGGTAGAACTTATGTTTAGTTTAGGGTTTTTTGCCCTAGAAGGCAACCCCTCTCTTTGTATGAGGGAATTGTATTTGAGGCTGTCTAATAGATGTGTATTCTGTGAGCGAGAAACAAAGAGGTGAGACTGTGAGAGAAAACAGAGGATATTACAGCGGATTTGTTGTAGGTTGTGTCTCTTCATTTTGCTGGATAATAGAAAGGAAGGACTGGCTGTTCAGGGTGGACGTAGCCCAAACTGGGTGACCACGTATATCTGTGTCTCTCTTGTTTTGTGCGTTTTCAGTGTTTATATTTCTGCAATATTTTATGTGTTCCATTGCTCCGTAATATATAATTTTCTAACATAGATTGACTCTTTTACAATAATGACTCTTCCAATGATGACACTTTTACAAGACTCTTTTATAGCTTTACAATGATGAATCTTTGCCTTGACACTTCTTCATAATATACAGATTCATGTCTTCAAAGGATGTCCTGCTGCAATGCTTCCTTTGATTTGATACTTCTGCTCTTGAATTCTTGAGTGAAGTTGTACTTGAATCTTCTTCTACCTGCATGCAAAATTTTCCCGGTGAAACCAATCCCAAAACAAGACAAAATACCCTTCAACTTACCTCTGCCTGCAAAACACATGTAAGTGCATAATAATGAATAAATACAAATTAAAAATACAATGCATACCTGAAGTGTGCTTGTCACTTTTTTTTTTAACTTGTTGCAATAGTAGATAAAGACTCCCACTCTTGATATAGGCCTGGACTCTATGCAAGACTATATCCAAAACTAACCTAAAGATATATACAATAAAAACTAATGATAGACCCTAGAATTGTGATGGCCCAAGTTCTAAGTACAAAAAAAAAGACCATTATATAAAATAAGAAAAGACAAGTAACATGAACATACAACATCATATAGATTTAGCAGACTTGGTGTAGCATCAAATGTGTAGTATCAAGAATAGGACATCCAAAAAACTAATTGTGACATATATAGGCATAGAGGTATAACCGAGACATTCTATATACTTACGTTGTACTGAAAAAACATAAGTCAGAGATGATAATAAAAATTCAAATGTAAACACTAATCATATATAACTTCTTGTATGAGACTTACCCTTGACTGTTGATGTGTGGTCCTTACAACAGTGATCCTTGAATGCATGCTTTTTCTTTCCTTCTAGGAGCTCGATATTGAATCTTCTGTATCTATGTAATTTAGGATCTTTAGGGTCTGAAATTTCATCCTATGATAGCCCTCTGAGTCCTGTTTCCAACCCCACAGGTCTGATCAAGATTGGATTCATCAAGAAATAGTTATGCCCAATCTCCCACGATGGCCTGATTATAGACTGGTTCAGTAGAGTGAACTTGTACAAAGTGCCACGTGTCACTGTTGCGACCTTAGGCCCTGAAAATTATACTCAACAAACTAAAGTCCATCCTCTTTCTGTGAATATTTACAAAATTTGAATCCAATGCTCTGAGAGAGAAAGAGTTATGACGATTTTCCCAACATCACCTATTTGACATGGAATTCGGGAGCCTGCAAAAACCCTAACTTCCTCAGATCATATCTACAAACATATAGTGAAACAAGATCTGAAATTTGGTCACGAGGTTCATCGATATTGTGGCTCAAATGGGTTTTAATGTAAGCTTCTGAAGCTTTGCAGAAAAAACATTATAGTTAAAATTCCACGATGACCTGTTTGAAGCCACAAAATCCCTACTAGAGGAGGATATGAGAGTCATTATTTATATGAATGTCTTGAGTTGATAGGATAGTCAACAAGTGAATGTTGGAGGGATTTTAGGAGCAATATTTTTATTATTAATGATTGACTATTCAATGACCACAACCAATTATTAGTTCCTTGCCACAACTCCATAGGGTTTTAGCCCACTAACAGGGGTTATTAACTTCAAACATGAATATCTCTCAAACCGTGAAGAATTACTTGGCGTGCCATATATAAACGGAAACATATCAATGAGTAGAATCCATATAGCTTATCCTTAACTTAGAATAGAGTAATTTTTCAAGTCAAAATGCCCATACAAGATTGGGGTATCCCTTGGTGCTGCTTGGGTTGACATCAATGACAACCACTGATCAACAATCTCCCCCTTTGGCATTGATGGCAACAAAAGTACTCCCCCTGCAATAATGACACCTCTTCCTACTTCCTTCTCTCCCCCTTTGTCATCAATGGCAAAGGGTAACTCCCCTTGACAAACAACCATCCTGCGGACCCGTACACACCTCCACTCCCCCTTTCTACTCGAGTGGATAAGAGAAAGACTCTAATGAAAACTTGGGAGAATCCCAAGCTTTTGGCGAAGATACTCAAATTCTTCATGAGATAATGGTTTGGTAAATATGTCAACAATTTGTTACTTTGTGCCAATATATTCAAGCTTTATATTATTTTCGGCGACCTTCTCTCTAACAACATGATATTTGATCAAAATTTGCTTTGTGTTGGAATGCATCATAGGATTTTTGGAGATAATGATGGCACTGGTGCTATCGCAAAAGATGGGAATATGCTCATCAAACTTGACTTGAAGATCTTGCAAAGTTTGCTTCATCCAAAGAAATTTAGTACAACAAGTTGTTGCTGCAACATATTCTGCTTCTATTGTGGATAATGAGATTGAAGGCTTCTTTTTACTTAGCCATGAAACAAGACAACCACCTAGATAGAATGCTACTCAACTGGTACTCTTACGATCATCAACACTTCCTTCCCAATTTGCATATGTATAAGATTGGATGACTGATGAGAACTAGTATTGCAGCAAGAATGTTGCAAGTCCTGGGGCTACCAAATTTACTTGATCAACCCGGGGTTCATACAAACTTGGAGGTGATAGTGCTATATACACAAGAATATGCAATGGGTCCACTCTTTGTCACTACTAAGCTGGTGATAGACCACTATGGTTTCTCAAACCAGCCTTTATTGATTTAGAAGAAGCTTGATTACCAATGAGGAAAAGGGAAATTTTCTCTAACTGAAATCTTGTCTACTGTAGTAAGGAAAGACTGAAATCAAATGCTTAAACACACCACTCATATAACTAATTGCTAATAGGCTTTGCTTCAAAATAATGCTAAGTTAACATGTATGTAATCCTACTATCCTAGGCATGCAATCTGAAATAACTAAACACTCTACCGTTGTGCATGTAAATGAAGATAAAAACTTTTTTCCTTTTGTCTTTTTTGTGTGAAAAATATGAATGCTAAATCCTCTTGGTGATGTGGCAGGTAGGTTAGAGATGGTGGTGAAGGGTGAGATGGTTTGGGAGGAAAGTAGGGGTCTTCTCTTATCCTCTTGGATGTTTTTTCACAATTTGGCCTTAAAACATGCCACTACAGGTCATCCTACAGGATGTCCTAATGCTTCCTAAAGGATGTCCTAATGTTCCTACAGGAAACCCTATATTCCTATAGGATCCGACCGAGAGAAATAGGAGTGATTTGGAAGGTGGTGTAGGGCTTAGGGAAGGTGAATGGTGGGAGAAATAAGGAGTGATTTGGAAGGTGGTGTAGGGCTTAGGGAAGGTGAATGGTGGGAGAAATAAGGAGTGATTTGGAAGGTGGTGTAGGGCTTAGGGAAGGTGAATGGTGGGAGAAATAAGGTAAGGGAGTGACTAAGACTTCTTCAGAGCTTAAAGTAGAGTTTGTAAGATGGTTGGATTTGTTCAACAAACCTGGGAATTTGTTCTTGTGGAAGAATGAATTGTTTGAGGGACTTAGTCGAAAAAGTGATGATCATGGATGGATGAGGTTAGGATGGGGTTTCTGGTCATGAGATTTCCCTGCACTTTTGGAACTCCTGCACTGCATCAATCACTTGCATTTATCCATGAATCATGTCAAATAAGAAAGATTTTCAATCAACTAAAGAAAACATATTTTTATTACCTAGTTTCCTAGCTCATGCATGGAAATACTTGCCGAATAATGTGAAACACTATGAGATCTAATACAAGGCTGAAGATATCAGAGATGACAATTGAATCCTATCCTTGAAAACTAAAAATATGTTGGCCTAAGTAGCAAAAAACCCTAAATTCCATGAGAAATTAGAATTCTATATTTTTGGGGCCTCATAAGAGTTCTTGTCTCAAACCATGGTCCTTGAAGGGAGGAGTGAGGCCAAATCCACCTGATAACATATTTTTGGTATTCTTTTATCTTTCTAAGCTACTTCTAAAGTAAGGCACAAATGGAAGCAAACTAATCCAAATTCACAACTACTTGCAATGAATAAATACTAAAACCAATTCAACCATTAATTCATGAAATCAACTAAGCATACAAGTACAAGAAGTGGATCCTTTGCTGCTAGGGTTGGGCCCTAACCCAAGAGCTTTAGCCCTTTGATTCAACTTAGTGCTTGTTGGGTGTGGAGCTTGATTATCTTCTTTATTTAGAGGTATCACCACATTGGACCCCAGTTCGTAATGTGGCGGCAACACTGCCCGTAAAATATATGCTGCAGGGGGGTCCAAGGGGGGCACCTTTGGGAGGCCCCCCCCCCCAAGTGGGGGGATGGGGGGCAGTGCGCCCAAAGCTAAAAATAGATGTAAAACTTCCTTGTAAAAAGTTGTAATTTCGTAGTCAATCTGGGTCGTTCATTAGGCGGAGATCTGACGGTAGAAGTTATGTTTAATTTACGGTTTTTTTCCCTAGAAGGTAACCCCTCGCTATATACAAGGGAATTATATTGCGTCTATGTAGATCTATATTTTGAGCGAGAGAGAAGAGGGAATTACAACGAAACTACTATAGGTTGTATCTCTTCAGTTTGCTGGATAATGTAAAGGAAGGACTGGCTATTTCTTCGTGGACATAGCCCAAATTGGGTGAACCGCGTATATCTATGTCTCTCTTGTTTTATGTGTTTTTTGTATTTATATTTCTACAGTATTTTATGTGTTCCATTGCTCTGTAATATATAATTTTCTAACAACTGGTATCGGAGCCAAAGGTCTATTTGGCTGATAAACTCACAAGAGAGAAGGGTTCCTGTTTCGAGTGGGAGAAATGGTAGAAGATGGTAGGTTTAGGGTCAAAAAATTTAATGACCAAAACTACCATCTGTGGAAGATGAAGATGGAAGATTATTTGTATTAGAGGGATTTGTACCAACCATTGAGCAGAAAGGCAAAGAAGCCGATGAGTATGATAGACACAGAATGGGATATTCTTGACAGAAAGGTACTTGGAACAATACGTCTATGCCTAGCGGTGTCGGTAACCTTTAATATTCAAAGGAATCTACAACAAAGGGTTTAATGTCGACATTGGCCAAACTATATGAAAAACCCTTGGCCTCAAATAAGGTATTTCTTGTGAAGCGTTTATTTAATATGAAAATGTCAGAAGGTGGATTTGTTGTTGATCATTTCAATGAATTTAATACAGTTATCAGTCAGTTAAGTTTTATAGGGGTAATTTTTGATGATGAAGTTAGGGCTCTGTTATTTTTGTGCTCATTTCTAGAAAGTTGGAATGGTTTTGTTATGGACATTAGTAACTCTATCTCTAGATCTCGTACTTCAAAGTTTGATGATGTTGTCGGTGCAATCCTTAGCGAGGAAATGCAATGGAAAAGCTCCAATGGGACATCGGGTAATGCTTTGACTGCAAAGACTAGGGAAAGAAAAATGGAAAAATGAAAGAGCCCCGGATATCGCAGTAAGTCAAGGGAAGGCAGATCTAAGTCCAGATCGGGGATAGTGAGCTAGAAATGTGGGAAGAAAGGACACCTGAAGAAAGACTGCAATTCTCGGAAGGGAAAAGTGTTGGCATTATGATACAAGTGTTGTCCTTGATGGCAACTCACTAAGAAGCAGGTACAAGTGATGGCAACTTAATCAGAGGACAGATCTTAGTACATCAGGACAAGAAAGAGATATACGCAGGTTCATTAGGGAAAATCAGCGTATACACGCAGGTTGGCTTCAGTAAAAGCGCGTACATGTGAAAACGTACCTTTGGTCCGTGGCGGTTAGTCCTTGGAAGTTGTGCCTATGGTTTTGGACCATGGTGTCTCGACGGGCGTGTCGATCCCTAGTTTTGAAGTTGATGGTGTTGTGTTACTATGGTTTTGGACCGTGGTATTGTGAAGGGCCTAAGGCTATATAAGGAAAAAATCATTAGGCAAAGAAATGTAAGAATGGTGTGAGTGTGTGTGTGTGATGAAGATCTGAGGAAGTGTGAGATCCAAATGCAGGTTATGGGTTGGTGATCTGAACCAAGGTTTCACTCATGTGGAGGATGATGAATGATGGAACAAGATCTCAAGGCTTGGAATGATTATCTTCCTATGGTATGACTGTGGATATACTAGATCTATTGACGCATGTTTATTGTTATGATCTGGGTACGTTTTGATGTCTGATATAGCTGCAGAGTTATAAGTTAGAATTTGCAGATCTGTACGCGGGTTGGTTTTGGTAAAAGAGCGTATACACGCAGGTTGGGTTCGTCAAAGTAGCGTATACAATGTGAAGTATGATATTTGAAGATGGAATTGGACCTGGTTGTTGTTATGTTGTCTGGTTGTTGTTGACAGAGTTTCAGTGATTCAGTATTGGGTGATTCAGAGATGGATGATGCAAGTTGTACTACAATGGTGATTGTTTCATGGATCCAGTATGAAAATGTATGAAACGTGGTCCCGGGAAGATCGTAGGCCGGCACCTACGTACTGGTAAACATATCAGCCAGTACAAGAGCCAGGGGGTTGTAGCTCCCTTCCAGTAGCAGCTGGAAAACGAGTAAAGGTTGGAGCATTCTGTAGGTAGGCACCTACGTACTAGTAAATGGATCGGCTAGTACAAGAGCTATGAGGGTTGTAGCCCTCTGCAGGTTGTAGCCTGCGTGCTGGTAAAGGACTGCACCAGTACATTGTAAAAGAAGTTTCTTATTAAAGAAGAAAGAGACGAATTGCAGCAGGTGGTTTTCACCCACATTGGGTTTCCACCTTATATCATGGTGTTCATGTGTGTGGCTTTTATGTGATGATCTATTCTGTTATACTGCACCTGTTTACTGTTAATGTGGTTAATTATGTTCTGATGCATTTACTGAAGATAAGCTAACTGAATCATAAGATTTCTGGATATACGCTAGTTGCTTTAGACACAGTAGCGTGTACACGTGAGTTCACTTAATTGAAGTAGCGTATATGTTTCTAAGCATGAAATTTGAAAAATATTATTGATCTGATAATACTGATTCACCCCCCCCTCTCAGTATTATTTCCAACAATTGGTATCAGAGCGGGTCCTTCAGAGAAGCTTGATTGCTTGAAGGAGATTCGTAGAACAATGGGGAAGAAAGTGCGCCAGAAGAAGAAGACAGCTCAAAGGAACAATGACAACTTGCCGTTGAGTGGAAGCAAGAATTCAGATCCTGAATCACCTCAGAATGAAGATGGACAAACAAATGAAGCATCAGATCAAACCATAGATCAGCAAGATCTACCTAGCAAAAAGGAGAATGCCCTCAAAGAAGAAATCATCAGATTAGAAGATCAGTTGGATTGTGCCTCCAGAATTCGACAAATGCTGCTAGCGCTGAATAAAGAGCAAGAAAACGAGATCCTCAAACTAAGGCATCAGCTGGATGAAGGAAGGAAATCTGAAGAGACCTTGAAGAAGCAATGTCTGGAAAAAGAAGAACAACATCAAGTTGAGGTAAAAATCTTGAAAAGTAAATTAGAAGAAAAAGATAAACTATTACGATTTCAAGATAGTACTAAGATCTTGGATGATATTCTTAGTAGTCAAAGGTCCCCTGCTATCAAAACTGGTCTTGGTTTTCATGAGTCTATTGAAGATGAATCTGGTTCACAAAGTAAGACAAGAATATCTAATGCAAAATCTGAAAGGCTCAACAAGGAGATGAAAGGACAACTCCATCAACAATCAAGGAAAGAGACTCCTCAAAGAAAATCTTTTACTCCTCCCATGAATAATGTTGAATGCCATGTATATCATAATCTTGGACATGTTGCAGCCATATGTAGAAGAAGAAGGTTTCAAGACCATCATGCAGAAAGATCATCACATTCAAGGTACTTTAATGGATATTGCTTTTCTTGCAATATGTTTGGTCACAAAGTTGCCGATTGCTATAGGAGGAATATGAAACATGTAAGATGCTATGCATGTAACAAGTTTGGACATAGAGCAAAAGATTGCAGGAACAAAGCTCATGATAAAAAGAAATCATCAACATGCTTGAAGATATGGAAGAAGAAGGAAGTTCAGTCAGAAAGATGTGGCACAGCACAGGGTACTCAGCACAGCACAGACATAACAAACTCAGGGGGAGCTGAAAGTGTCAAACTTCAGTGTTCTAATTCTCATACGCAAGTTTCATGAAGGAAATCCGCATATATACGCGAGTTTCACACTGCAAAATCGCATATATGTCAGTCTGAAGAAATGCAGTGGGGATAGGCTCAAAAAAGGGGTCTGATATGATTCAGTCCAGTATCTGCTCTCTTGGTTAACGATTACAGTCTACTGAGGATGTTTGGAAATGTTTTGATACTTGTAAGATGTTAGAAGTGTTTAATCCTAACTTGATGATGATGAGATCTTGATGCTTATTACTGATGTATGCATGATCAGATCTAACTACAGATGACATAGGCTCAGGGGGAGCATATACTTCAAATAATGCATTGTTGGCATTATGGTTAGAAGTTGTTGATAAAGTCTATGAAGCTAAATGATACATCTTGCTGTTTGATCAAAGGAATGGTATTGCAGGCTGTTGCTTATGGTACAGATCATATATGATGAATGATAGTCATGGTCTTGAATGAATGGTTGGTCTTAGAACTTGCATCTGCTCAGGGGGAGCATGGATGGATTGATACAACTTGTCATATACAAAGGGGAGCCAAATCAGAAACTTTAGCATGTACTTAGGGGGAGTATGGACAACAGAAGGTATACCAAAGAAGAGAATATCTTGGTCCGCCCTTTGCACTTGATGTCAAAGGGGGAGAGTGACTTGGTGTGGTGGTTGCCATCAAGTCCAAAGGGGGAGATTGTTGGCATTATGATACAAGTGTTGTCCTTGATGGCAACTCACTCAGAAGCAGGTACAAGTGATGGCAACTTAATCAGAGGACAGATCTTAGTACATCAGGACAAGAAAGAGATATACGCAGGTTCATTAAGGAAAATCAGTGTATACACGCAGGTTGGCTTCAGTAAAAGCGCGTACATGTGAAAACGTACCTTTGGTCTGTGGCGGTTAGTCCTTGGAAGTTGTGCCTATGGTTTTGGACCATGGTGTCTCGACGGGCGTGTCGATCCCTAGTTTTGAAGTTGATGGTGTTGTGTTACTATGGTTTTGGACCGTGGTATTGTGAAGGGCCTAAGGCTATATAAGGAAAAAATCATTAGGCAAAGAAATGTAAGAAAGGTGTGAGTGTGTGTGTGTGATGAAGATCTGAGGAAGTGTGAGATCCAAATGTAGGTTATGGGTTGGTGATCTGAACCAAGGTTTCACTCATGTGGAGGATGATGAATGATGGAACGAGATCTCAAGGCTTGGAATGATTATCTTCCTATGGTATGGCTGTGGATAGACTAGATATATTGACGCATGTTTATTGTTATGATCTGGGTATGTTTTGATGTCTGATATAGCTGCGGAGTTATAAGTTAGAATTTGCAGATCTGTACGCGGGTTGGTTTTGGTAAAAGAGCGTATACACGCAGGTTGGGTTAGTCGAAGTAGCGTATAAAATGTGAAGTATGATATTTGAAGATGGAATTGGACCTGGTTGTTGTTATGTTGTCTGGTTGTTGTTGACAGAGTTTCAGTGATTCAGTATTGGGTGATTCAGAGATGGATGATGCAGGTTGTACTACAATGGTGATTGTTTCATGGATCCAGTATGAAAATGTATGAAACGTGGTCCCGGGAAGATCGTAGGCCGGTACCTACGTACTGATAAACATATCAGCCTGTACAAGAGCCAGGGGGTTGTAGCTCCCTTCCAATAGCAGCTGGAAAACGAGTAAAGGTTGGAGCATTCTGTAGGTAGGCACCTACGTACTAGTAAATGGATCGGCTAGTACAAGAGCTATGAGGGTTGTAGCCCTCTTCAGGTTGTAGCCTGCGTGCTGGTAAAGGACTGCACCAGTACATTGTAAAAGAAGTTTCTTATTAAAGAAGAAAGAGACGAATTGCAGCAGGTGGTTTTCACCCACATTGGGTTTCCACCTTATATCATGGTGTTCATGTGTGTGGCTTTTATGTGATGATCTGTTCTGTTATACTGCACCTGTTTACTGTTAATGTGGTTAATTATGTTCTGATGCATTTACTGAAGATAAGCTAATTGAATCATAAGATTTCTGGATATACGCTAGTTGCTTTAGACACAGTAGCGTGTACACGCGAGTTCACTTAACTGAAGTAGCGTATATGTTTCTGAGCATGAAATTTGAAAAATATTATTGATCTGATAATACTGATTCACCCCCCCCCCTCTCAGTATTATTTCCAACAAAAAGAAGGAGGCGCGCAACAAGAAAATAATCATGAAGCAAATGTAACAAGTGATGTGTTGCAAGATGTTTTGATTCTTTCATTAGAAAATATTATTGATGCTTGGGTGGTAGAATCAGGGGCCTCATTCCATGGCACTCCTGATAGGAAACATTTTCATGATTATGTTCAAGGAGATTTTGGACAGGTTCGTTTGGGTGATGATAAACCCTGTAAAATCATTAGAATGGGTATAGTTTTCATAAAATCGTAGAATGGAAATCAATGGCTATTGAAGTAGATAAGGCATGTTCCAAAACTGAAGAAAAATATGATTTCAATACGGCAGTTGGGAGGTGAAGGTTTCGTAACTACTTTCACAGATAAAACCTGGAAGGTCACTAAAGGAGCTCTGGTAATAGAAAAAGGAGAAAAGGTTGGTACATTGTATTTATGCAATGGTATTTCTAATTCTGTTAATGCTTTAACCTCTACATGAGAAGATAAGGAATTGTGGCATCATAGGCTCAGGCACATGACTGAGAAGGGGATGCAGATTCTTCACTCAAGAAATTTGTTGCCAGGTTTGAAGCATGTTGATTTAAAATTCTGTGAGAATTATGTTTATGGAAAACAGAGGAGAGTCAGATTCCTTAGAGTTGGGAAAGAAAATAAGAGCGAAAAATTAGAGCTTGTGCATACAGATCTATGGGGACCTGCTCAGGTATCATCTCTTGGTGGCTCTTGTTATTATGTTACTTTTATTGATGATGCAACCAAAAAAATCTGGATTTATTGTATTCGAAATAAATCTGTTGTATTTGATACTTTCAAGAATTGGAAAGCTTTGGTTGAAAATGAGACAGGAAAAAGGTTGAAGTGTCTCAGATCAGAAAATGGAGGTGAATATTGTAGCAAAGAGTTTGATAGGTATTGTTCAAACAATGGAATTCGTAGAGAGAAGACAGTTCCAGGAACACCACAAGAAAATGGTGTGTCAGAAAGGATGAACAGGACAATCATGGAGCGTGCAAAGTGCATGAGATTCATGCAGGATTGCCTTTACAATTTTGGGCAGATGTTGTAGATATTGCTATTTATTTAATAAACAGAGGGTCGTCAAGTTCCTTGGATGGTGGTATTCCAAAGGAGGCATGGACAGGTAAAAAGATAAAATACTCATTTTTAAAAACTTTTGGTTGTGAAGCCTTTGTCCACATTAATAAAGAAAATAGAACAAAGCTTGAGGCAAAATCAAAGAAATGTACTTTTATTTGATATGGTGTTAATGATTTTGGTTATCGATTTTATGATTATGAAAAACACAAAATCATTAGGAGAAGAGATGTCATATTCAATGAAATTTTTTTGTATAACGATCAGTTGCAGGAAAATAAACAAGAAAAAGAAAACAAAGAATACATAGTGCTTGATGAGATCACAAAAAAAGTGATGGTGCTTGAAAATCATACAGATCAACAAGCAGAATAACAACCACAACAACAACAAGCACCTCAAACACTTGAAAGTGGTGTTAAAAGATCTACTCGGATAAGTAGACCCCCTGAATGATACTCTCCTTCATTATATTACGTACTGTTGACTGATTCTGGTGAACCAGAATGTTATGAAGAAGCAATGCAAGTAGAAACTAGGAAGAAGTGGGAGCAAGCCATGAAAGAAGAGATGGACTCCTTAGCACATAACTAGACTTGGGACTTAGTCAGGTTGCCTATAGGTTAAACAACATTGCAGAATAAATGGGTTTACAAGTTGAAGGAAGAAGATGGAGGTAGAAAAAGGTATAAAGCTAGACTTGTGGTGAAAGGGTTTACACAGAAAAAGGGTATAGACTATGATGAGATATTTTCTCCTGTTGTTAAAATGACTTTAATCATAACTATTTTAAGTCTAGTAGCAGTTGAAGGTTTGCATCTTGAGTAGTTAGATGTAAAGACAACCTTTCTCCATGGGGATTTGGGGGAAGAGATATATATGCATCAGCCACAAGGATAGGAGGTAAAATGGAAGGAGAAACTAGTGTGCAGGTTGAAGAAGAGCTTGTATGTTAAAACAGGCTCCAAGGCAGTGGTATCTAAAATTTGACAGGTTTATGCCTGAACAAGGTTATACTAGATGTCACTCTGATCATTGTGTTTATCTCAAAAGGCAAAATGATGGTAGCTATATTATATTGTTATTGTATGTAGATGACATGCTTGTTGTAGGTTATAACATGTAGGAAATAAATGTGATCAGAAGAAAATTGGCAAACTCATTTCCAATGAAGGATTGGGTTCTGCAAAACAAATCCTTGGTATGAGAATAACTAGAGACGGGAAGAATCACAAATTAACATTGTCTCAACGTGAGTACATAGAAAAGGGGTTGAAAAGGTTTAATATGCAGAATGCAAAACCAATTAGTTTACCTTTGGCTAGCCATTTCAAATTAAGTAAGGAGGAGTGTCCCAAGACTTAGGAAGAGATGGCTTATATGTCTAAAGCTCCATATGCAACAACAATTGGAAGATTAATGTATGCAATGATCTGCACAAGGCTTGATATTGCACATGTAGTGGGAGCTGTAAGCAGGTACATGAACAATCTAGGAAAAGAACATTGGATGGCAGTGAAGTGGATTCTCAGGTATTTGAGAGGTACCATAAATCAAGCATTATGCTTTGGTGATTCAAACATTTTCTACAAGGATATGTTGATGCAGATATGGCGGGTGATAGAGATAACAGGAGGATCACAACAGGGTATGTGTTTACTGTAGGTGGAACAACTGCCAGTTGGGTCTCAAAACTGCAAAGTGTTGTTGCACTCTCAACAACGGAAGTAGAGTATGTTGTTGCTACAGAGGCTAGTAAAGCAATGATTTGGTTATAAAGGTTTCTAGATGAATTGGGTAAGAAGCAGGAGTTGGGTAGGTTATGCAGTGACAACCAGAGTGCCATACATCTTGCAAAGAACTCTGCATTTCATTCCAAGACTAAACGTATACAGCTCAAGTACCATTTCATATGGTCAGCGTTGGAAGATGGACAGTTGAAGCTGCAAAAGATACACACTAGCCAAAATCCTATAGATATGTTAACAAAAGTTGTAATTAGGGAGAAACTGAGAATCTGCTCAGTTTCAATTGGTCTTCAACTACGATGAAGAAGATGAGAAATAGCCAGGTCCAAAGTGGAGTCATTTTCCAGCAAATGAAGCAGCGGTGGAGTTGCTATAATCATTCTCCAAGTGGGAGATTGTTGGGTGTGGAGCCTGATTATCTTCTTTATTTAGAGTTATCACCACATTGGACCCTAGTTCGTAATGTGGTGGCAAAACTACCCATAAAATATACGTTGCAGGGGGTGTCTAGGGGGGCACCCCTGAAGATAAAAATAGATGTAAAATTGCCTTGTAAAATGTTGTAATTTCCTAGTCAGTCTGGGCCGTTCATTAGACGGAGATATGATGGTAGAATTTATGTTTAATTTAAGTTTTTTGGCCCTAGAAGGAAACCCCTCGCTATATATGAGGGAATTGTATTATGTCTATGTAGATCTGTATTCTAAGTGAGAAGAGAGAGGAGATTGAGCGAGAGAGAAGAGGGAATTACATCAGATCTGTTGTAGGTTGTATCTCTTTAGTTTGCTGGATAATATAAAAGGAAGGAATAGCTATTTCTCTGTGGACGTAGCTCAAATTGGGTGAACCATGTATATCTGTGTCTCTCTTGTTTTATGCATTTTCTGTGTTTATATTTCTGCAATATTTTGTGTGTTTCATTTCTCTGTAATATATAATTTTCTAATAGTGTTGGATCAAGGAAATTCTCATTCTCATTATCATATCAGAAAAATTACATAACAATGTCTTCCACAAGTCTTGAACTAAAAAATGCTTAGTGTTATTACATAAAAAATCAGAATCCTAATGAGGCTCTAGGGCTTCTTATTTATACAACTGAAGTCTCCAATGACTTCCTTAAATCTAGGGAGGCTTGGCTCCCAAACTCAAGATGAAATGGCTCTTAATTGTCACTGGCTCGACTACCTTTTGACCTTCATGATTCAGTTGCTTGCAACTTCGAGCTAGTGTGATTTGATGGAGGAATATTCGAATGAGTGAGGATTAAATGAGGAGGATCTATCTCCTACAATATCTCCTCCTTGTCTCATTCGAGTGTCTACCCTTAATTAGCCACAATTGTCATGATTTGTTCTCAAAAACCTACAATCAATGCACATTAGGCCACTAGACATAACATCTTACTTTTACTCATCTCATCAAGAAAAATATAATTAATATATGTAAGGAATTATGAGAAGAGTTGATTTTAATAAGCTTGTAGGTGTATTAAGGTCCATATAGTTACCTAATGATGAGGCTCATCATCACCCCCCCTACTATAAGAGTTGTTAATCCTCTGAGCAACACAATATATATCCATGTCCTTCATTGCTCTAGTGGCCTCCCTGACATCCCATACTTTTGTTGTATTTTCCTCTTCCTGTGAATAAAATCCTGCCTTCCTCTCTATCCCTTCCCACTGCTTTCTTTCTTTGTCTTCTTTCCTTCCTTCAAACATTCCTAAGAGTAGTGGTGGATTGAGTCTCAAGCCAATCCAATTGAATTTGAGTCTTTGTAGAGCTTGCCTGTACATGGGTGTTCTATTTAGTGCCTCTCTCATTCTCTAAGGAGAATGGTATTCTCTGATTTTCAGGCTGTAAGGTAAGGTGTTCCATCTCCTTTGACAAGCTTGCATGCTTTCATCTCCTAAAAGCCTGAACATGTCTTCAAAGTGTGTGACTACTTGCTCTTGGGTAGCAAGGTACCTAGGTGCAAGCTTAGAGTCATTTGAAATTAGTTTGTGGGTGCTGATGACAACCACTGGGTTATATTGCTTATCTCTTATCATGAGGGGTTTTGTCTCTTCTGTCAAGGCCAAGTTGTGTAGGTAAAACTCAAACATTTTTTCTCTATCTTCCAGGGTGCTTTGATCACAAAGATCAATGAATTGTCTGTAGTCTTGGAAAGGCATAGTGCCTCTCTGTGCCAAAGTCTTAATTTGGAACTGTAGCCACTGTTCCTTAAGATACAAGGCATAAGACTTTGCTGGCATCCTGCACTGGATTGCCTCTAAGGATAAACTGGCCATAGCTGCCAACTGGCTTTCCATTTCTTGTAACTGTCCCCTTATCCATGCATTTTCTGCTTCCAACTGAGCTTTCATCATTGCCTCTGTGTCCCTTATGCTGCTCAGTTCTCTGCCCGTCTCCTTTACTTTCTCCTCCATGTGGCCCATATCCTCCACTCCCTTAGATTTGGCAATTTGCATCCACCTGTGTGTTCTTTCCCTTTCTTTTTCAAGCTCAAAGAATAAGGGGATGGAAAATTTATGTGGGATGACCCTACCCCCTTCAATGAACTTGTAGTAAGATTCAAGGTTGGGTTGAGGGCTAGGTTCTCTCAATTTTGGGTCTTCCTTCTTTGTTTCTTGCTGAGTGATACCTTCTTGGTCCATTTTTTGAGTTTCCTATAGGTTTAGCAAAGTTTCTTGTAGGATGGCCTCTGCTTCCTATAGGTCCTTACGTGTCTCCTGTAGGAGACCTTTTCCCTTTGATGAGGCAAATCTTGTGACAAGCCTCCGAACATAGGTGACGGGAGATTTGGGAGAGGCTTGTCTTGATGATCCTTCTCGATTTTTCTCAAGAGGAGCTATCTTTTCCTGCTGCTTTGGTGAGTCTTCAATGACAATAGGAATTTTGGTGGGTATTTGAAGTCCTCCTTTCCTGATTCTTGTGCTTTTTCTTTTCCTAAGGTACAATGGGGTTTATATTTGTATCTTCCCTTTTTGCTTGATACATGTACTTAGGGCAGTAAGAGTAGTTGTTGCCTCTTTCTCAGTGGGTTCTGGATATACCCTTTGTGATTCTTCCCCTTCTTTGCCTTGAACTGTAGACCTCTGTTCTTCCTTACCTTTTGTTTCCTCTTTTCCATTCCCCTTCTCATCCTTGTCTTTCTCTTCCTCTTCTTCCTCCAGTTCCTCACTTTGTTCATTTGTTTCTTCTTTTGCTTCTTCTCATGTCTCCTCCTCATTTTCCTCCTCCTTTTCCTCCTCTATTTCCTCTTCATCCCTTTCACTAGCAGTGGGGCTTTTTTCATATTCAAGAGCTTTTATTTCTCCCTTTGCCTGCATGTCTCTAAAAGTTGTCCATGTAATAGGGAGCCTTAGGTTTTGGAGAGCATCTTCTAGGATAAGTTTGATTAACCCATGATGGGATAGTTGTTGATGTTTCCCTTCCTGCACATTGATGCTCTTATCTATCATTGATTGAAGAAGAAAGTAGGGTATTCTTAGTCTATTTTGAGGAGGTTTGTCTGCTCCAAATCTCAGCTCTTGGAGAACCCTAAAATGGTATCCATACACCACACTGTATCTCCCTTCACATGATATATATTTAATGAGGTGGTAGCTAATTTCATTCCAAGGGTATGGAAGGATTTCTCTTCTGACCCCATTTTTGTCCTCCATTGCCTCCTCCCCTTCGACAAAGAATTTCTTCTTTGCAAGGGTGTTGTTACCCTTATCTTCTTTTCTCCAAGGCAACCCTAAAGGAAGTGTGGTGATTCTGCTTATGACTTTAGGTGTGATTTCTACTTAGAGGCCTTTCACCATAGTAGTGGCATGGGTCCTAGTGAGGAGTATGAGTGAGAGAGAAAAGTCTTTGGCCACCTCATCATCATATCCTCTCATTCTTTCAAAGAAACCCATTCAATTGTGCCTTGAGAAAATTTCTACTACAGGAGGGTGTTGATGAATTCTTATTGTGTTTGTGGGTTCCCTCTTGTTAAAACCCCCTGTCATTTTTCTTTGGTAATTGTGGAGGTTGGTAAGGGTATAATTCAAGAATTTAGTGGGTGAGATAGATTAAATGAGAACACTGCAATATAATTCTCCTAGACTACAACTTCCTTTAACCAAATGGAGGATTTTTTCTTTGTTTTTAACTAGAAAAGATGGGAAGGTATAGCTCCTACCTCTTGGTTACTGTCTGACGAGGAAAAACTTTGATCCTTCCTCCTTAAATGCCCACTGATAATTCTGTGGATGACTGCTTTGTATCCTGTAGGTATTCCTATAAGATCCTATAGGTTTTCATGTAGGATCCTGTAGGTGCCTCTACGCTAAAAAATACTCGCTGTCTTTCCTATAGGTCCTGCTTCAAGAGGCCAAGAGAAACCTTGCTTCGATGAATCCTCAAGACTGCGAATGCATACTTTGCATGAAATCAGTGTTGTATTTCCTCATATGGGTGATCGTGTGGGATGGTGTGTTGGCTGTCGAAGTACGAGCACCCATTTTTGGACCGTTGGTCCCACTATCACTCCATCATTACTTCTTACCTCATAATCATCTCCCACTTCGATCATCCGTAATTTAACCATTTTTGGCCTTTTCTCCTTTTTCCTCTGATTTGACTACTGCCACGTGTGGAGTTGTCTAATTGTTTTCTCCTTGTCAACAGGCTGAAGGTGGCCCAGTTAACTGGCAATCTTTGCTTATCAAACCAACTCTTGCATAATCCTACATTTTTTTATCATATCGTGCTAACAAGAGAGCATAAGAAAGATGACATACTTGTGGGTAAGATACTTTGATGCTGATTCTTGTTGAAGAGTGATGTCCCTGTGTTGTGTATTCGCTGCATATTTTTTTTGTATTTGCCTCCTTTGATTCTTGTTTCCTTTGATGTGCAGGTACTGGAGAGTGATGCTGATGGTCATGTTGCTTCTGTTGAGCTTTGGAGGAGCTTCCTTGACATTGGGATCCCTATGTTGAAGATGACTAGAACCTCATGAAATTTCCTTTTATTGGATAGGCTGCTACAAAATTTCCTACAAGAAACCTACAGGATGTCGTATAGCTGCATATCCCCTAAAATTTCATTCTTTTCTTCACTTCTGGAGAATGAGTATTGTTGTCATGGGTAGAGAAGGGGTCTAGTGATTGGTAGGTGAGAGGTATATCCTTCAGGTACTGTCCCCTTATCCTCTGTTCTCCCCCTCTTCTATTTGTTTTTTCCTTTTTTTGAAAACTGCAATCTTTTCAGAATTGACTTATTGGATGAATGCATGGGTAACATGGTGGTGAGAGGCATGATGATGAGGTGGTGGAGAAAAAATTTCATTTTTTGACACAGGCTGGTCATCCCCGTTTCTCTAGGGTCACTTTTCTTGGGATTCCCAAGCCACTGTAATTCCTACAGGAAACTCCTGTAGGTTTTTAGGGAATCCTGTAGGATCACAGGGAATCCTGTAGAAAACATAGAGCCTGTGTAAACTGACGTGGAGGAGTTCATAAAAGGAGGGATTGATGGACGATGAAGAATATGGGATGGAGGAATGAAAATATAGATTGTACATGTCCTTTTGCTCCTCTCAAGTTACTTTGATCCTCCTTCTGCTGACCTACGAAAAACATTTTAAAAGTTTTCTTTTCTCTTTTTTTCTTAATATATATATATCTATTTTGTTTATTCTTTTTTTGAAAACAACTAGTCTGCCTCCAAGAGGTTTTCATCCTAGCTGCTTTCCCTGGGTGCCTAAAAATAGGTTTTCACCTAGAGATCTTTTTATTCTTTTCTTTTTTCCCAACACCATTGGACTACCTCAAGAGGTTTTCAACCCAACAGTGGGACTCAGGTGCCTCATGGAGGTTTTCACCTGAGTCTCCTTTTCTTTTTTTAGGGACTTGATGGGGTAGAAGCTGAGAATCTCTCCACCACCATCACTATCTTACTAATGCCATTGATGAATTCTTGCTTTGATAAGGGCTTCCTGTATACATTCAATCTGTGCCCATGGACAAGTAAAGGCATAACCTCTGCATTAATGGTTCTTATCTGTACTAAACCATTATCATGACATTTTTCTATGACTTAAGGCCCTAACCATCTAGTCCTTAACTTGCCTTTAAAATCCTTGTATCTAGAATCATACAATAAAGCCTAATCACCTTCTTGAAACTATTTGTCCTTTGTGTTCTTGTCATTCCAAAGATTCCTTTGAAATTGAGTCATCTCTCTGTGTAGGAGGGCGTTTATTCTAAATTCATCTAACCCACTCAGCTGGAGAAATCTTTCTTGTTGTGCCTTAGTGAGATCTAGATTTAGCTGTGCTACCATTCTTAAGGTGTTTTATTGAAATTCAATGGACAACAGGGCCTTCTTGCCATAGACTAGCTCATAAGGAGTGAATCTAGTGGTGGCCTTCCAGATGGTATTATAGGCCCAAGTGGCCTCAACTAACCTATTTGCCTAGTCATTTCTGCTGCTACTAATCACCTTGGTCAGAATGCCTTCGAGCACTCTGTTGGTTACCTCCACTTGCTCATTAGTTTGTGGGTGGTAAGGAGTGGATGTTCTTTGCTTGATCTTATGCTGGCTTAACAAATTTTCAACCATGTGAGATGTAAACTGACTACCTTGATTAGTGACTAGTTCTCTAGGGTACCCAAACTTATAAAATACATTTTCCCTTAAGAACTCAATCACTTTCTCTTATGTTGCTTCTTTGATGGCCTTGGCTTCAGCCCACTTGGTCAAATAGTCAGTGCACACAATGATGTACTGCTTTTGCCTGGATGGAGGTTCAATGGGTCCAATGAAATCCATTCCCCACTTGTCAAATGGCTCAAAAGTCACTTGTGGTTGCAGAGACATTTCTTCCCTTGGGGTAGGTTTCCCCATCCTTTGGCACCGATCACACTGACTAGTATACCTCCTCACATCTTGGTGAAGAGTGGGCCAGTAATAACCAGTGTGTAGCACCTTGAATACTGTCCTTTTGGCTGCAAAGTGACCTCCACAAGACCCATCATGATAGGTTAGAACAATGTCAAAGGCTTCCTCCTCCCTGACACATCTTATCAGAATTTGATCAGGGCCTAGTTTGAAGAGGTTGCCCCCAATCCAAGTGAATGGGGCACTTTTCCTCACAATCTTTCTTTTTTCTTTGGAGAACAAATTTGGGGGAAGTTGTGCAGACACTAGGTAATTTGGTATTACAAATGTTTGGTAACCTATAATTTAATGCCTAAATTTGTTCAATGAATGCACAACAACTAGGAGCTCCTTTTCAGTCACTATGTAGTTCAATTCGACTTTTAACAGATTCTTACTGATGAAGTAAATGGCATAAGGTAACTTGTCATTTATCTAGCCTAGAGCTTCTCCTATGGATTTTTGAGAGGCATCAACATGTATATGGAAAGGAAGGGCCCAATTTGGGCCTTGGAGAATAGGTGCAGTGGTCAACTTGTCCTTTAGGGTGTCCAAGGTTTCTTGAAAACTTTCTGACCATAAAAATTCAGAGTCTTTGGCCAATAACCCAAATAAAGGAGAAGATAACTTGCTAAAGTCTTTTATAAATATCTTATAGTATCCAACTAAACCTAGAAAACTTCTAATATCCCTCTATTTTTGTGGAGGTGGGACCCTTTGGATGATGGCTATCTTATTTGGGTCCACCTGTAGTCCTTTCTAGGATATTGAATGACTTTAAATAGTCCTTGCGGTCATCAAGAACTCACATTTTTCGGGACTAAGGGAAAAGTTCATTTCAATTCATTTGTTCAACACCTTACCCAAGTAGGAAAAAGCTTCCTAGAAATCACACCCTTAGGGTGTAAAATCATCCATATAAATCTCTACTACATCATGGAATAGCTCGGCAAAGATACTCATGATTTTCCTCTTGAAAGTGGAAGGGGCATTGCATAGGCAAAAAAGAAGGACCCTATAAGCGAAAGTACCCCAAGGACAGGTGAAGGTGGTTTTGTCCTGGTCCTCTGGGCTAATATAGATTTGATCATACCCACTGAACCCATCTAGGAAAGAGAAAAAAAATTCCCTACCAGACCATCTAGCACTTGGTCAATGAAAGGTAGAGGGAAGTGGTCCTTCTTTGTTTCTTTGTTTAACTCTATGTAATTGACACAAATCCTCCACTTCCCATTTTTTTTTGGGACTAACACCAAAGGAGAAACCCACTCACTATCCGAGATAGGGTAAATGAATCCTACATCCAACATCTTTTGCAGTTCTTCTTTGACTATATCCTTGAGAGTTGGATTCATTCTCCTTTGGGGTTGTCGAATTGGTTTACACCCTTCCTTGATACAAATGTGGTGGGTACACACCAAGGGGTGCACTCCCTTCATTTCTTTGTAATTCCAAGCAAAGGCGTCTAGATGTTCCCTTAGCATGTTGCACAACTTTTCTTCTTGGTGTACAGAAAGAGGGGTTAATTTTCAAAGTTCTCTTAGGGCCGAATTCTATTGTTTTGACGGGGGTAGGTTTGAATCAGCTAAGCATAGATCAATCTTATGGTTTCTCTTGGTTTCCTTTACTACTTCCTCTAAGGACAAGGTGCTGGGAGTTGGACTCTGGAGTATGTGTTCAATCAAATCATCTTCATCTGGATGCCCTCCTCCCATGGTCGTTTCTAAGGTATAAAGTTGGGCTGAGTATATTTCATCTTCTTCCTCCTCTTCTAGCCATAAAGGTAAGTCATGTTCTAGAGATGGCTGAGCAGGAGGGTACAAGACCAACTGCTTGGATAGATGTGCATTTTTGATAGTCATATTTCTAGCTCTACAGCTAATGTAGGCATCAGAAGTGGTTAACCAAGGCCTCTCAAGTATGAGAGGATAACCTCTAAGATTAGCCTTAGGCCAGAGAATTAGGAAGTCTACAGGGTACTCCTAGGAGTCAATGGAGACCATCACATCCTCAACCCACAGGGGCTACTATGGAATGGTTTGCAAGTTGCAAGATTGTTGTGGTCTTTCTCAATGAACCCTGGAGATTGAGCTTGAGCATGGTGTTCTTAGTCATTACATTAATGGAAACCCCAATATCAATCAAGGTGTGTGGGACAATGGTGCCATTGATGTGCACATCTACTACAGGGCTTCCAGGGTCCAAATACTTTGGGAAAATTACCTGCCCCAAAATTAAGTCAGACATCTCTTCAATGACATTAATGGTAGGGGTGTCTCTTTTTCGCCTCCCTGGATGTTTGAAACACTTCTCCTTAATAATTTTTTGTAAATAGGTACATCCTTGATGGCTTGGAGAAGTGGAATTTTGACACATAGATTTTTCAATTCACCTAGAAGTTCATTCTCTTCTTGGGTAGGCTGAACTGGATGAGTTAATTAGGAAAGGGTGGTGGATTCACTCTAGGCATGCTTTCCTCTCTTTCCTCCTCACTCTCCCGAGGTGGAGATGGAGGTTGGTTGTTCGGAAGTGCTCTCCTAGATCTTAGGTTGATTTCTTGAATCTCCATAGCATAAATAGGATAGGATATCTCTCCATTGTATACTTGTTTTTCCTGTCTGTTGTTTTGGTTTGGATTTGGCTGGGCAGGCATCTGAGGTTGTTTAGGTGGAGTAGGGTGTAAAAGTTATGGTTGAGTAGGAGGTGAAGGCAATAAGGCTGGAACATTGTTGTATGGGGGCCTTCATCCTTGGGGTGGTTCATTCCACTGAGGCTGTGGCAGAGTATATGGCTGAAATGACTGGTTGGTCGACTGGGAATGGTACTAAGGTGCAAAAGACCAAGGTGAAGGTGTAGACCAGGAGGCCCCCAGGAGGGAATGGATGTGTTCTAGTTAGGGTTGTAATATGCATGGGATGACCCTTGCATGCCCTGTTGGTATGGTCGAGTCCCATGGGGTCTCCTTTGGTTTATGTAGCAAAGCTATTCAGTCACCCCTTTAGCTCCATGATACACAACTTTTAGTCCAGGTAGAGAAGGGCACTTGTCTGTGGAGTGCTTTTCTTCACAAACCGAGTAGATTTTGATCAGGTTTAATGGACACTAATTCGTAGGGTGCCTCCTTGTGCATCTAGGGCAGAATATGCCTAATGCTTTCTCTACTTCCGCCTGCTTTCTCTTGATGTGCATAGTGTCCATCTGTATGGCAAGAGTTTGCAACATTTCACTTTTGAAATTTTCCATAATATTTCCAATTTCACCTTTTATGGATGTGTTGGAAGAGGATGAGCTGGCCATTGGTTGACTACCCATACCCTTTTTCCTAGCTACCCTAGAATGGTTCCTAAATATATTTTTGATATCTTCATAGGGTAGCTGGTAGATGTCCCCTCCTACTAGCAGGTTTAGGGTATCTAGAAGATCTTCCCTTACCCCTCGGAGCATGACTAGCTTCAGCAACTCATGATCAAGAGTGCACCTAACCATTTTGTAGCTAAGATGGAATCTTTCTTCATAATCCTCAAGGGATTCATCATGCCCCAAGGTCATCCTAAAAATTCCCTCTTTAGTGTCTTTGGACACAGAGTAGTCTCTATACTTGTTGTTGAAGGTTTGTTGCATCTGAGCCCAGGTTGTGATGATATCCCCAGGTAAACCCATGAACCAATGCAGAGCTGCATCCTTGAGAGTGGATGGGAATAATTTCAACTTCTGCTCATCAATGGTATAATCATAAGTTTTGCATATGGCAGCAAACTCAAATAGGAAAGTATCTGGATCTTCTGAGGTTAGGACATGGAAATGAGGAAGAGCAGAGGGGCTTATGTTTTTCATCTTGGTATCCCCATTAGTTTTTCTGATGGGAAAAGAACCCTCAATTCTTTCTTAGTCTCCTATGTCATTTCTATTTTCAACCATTAGGTCTATTGGAATGGGTTCTCCTTCTTCTTCTCCCCCTGTAGGCTCTTCAAAAATCTCTAGTTGTTTACCTAAGGGTTCCTCCAATTCACATCCACCAAAGAAGAGGGAAGGTTGGTTGTTTGAAGTGGTGGGGGTATTTGGTAGAAATTTTACTAAGTTATCCCTATTCCTACAAGGCATGAAAGAAGTGTTTTTGTTTTGTTTTGTGGTTTTTTTCAAGCTTTGAGACTAATTGCAGAATTGAAATAACAACCTAAATAGAAACTTACTGCTAAATGGAATCTCACTTGCAGAATAAAAAATAAAGAAAACCACTTACGATTACTTTTGCAGAAATGAAGCTAATAGTAGAATGTCAGAGATAAGAAATGGAAGAAATAAAGCAAAAATCACATCTTACTCAGACACCTCACTGACAACAACGCCAAAAAGTGATGAGCACCAGTATTGCAGCAAGAATGCTGCAACTCCTGGGGCTACCAACTTTACTTTATCAACTCGGGGTTCATACAAACTTGGAGGTGACAGTGTTGTATACATAAGAATATGTGATGGGTCCACTCTTTGTCACTGCTAAGCTGGCAATAGACCACTATAGTTTCTCAAACCAGCCTTCTATTGATTCAGAAGAAGCTTGATTACCAATGAGGAAAAGGGAAATTTGCACTAACTGAAATCTTGTCTACTATAGTAAGGAAAGACTAAAATCAAATGCTTAAACACACCACTCATCTAACTAATTGCTAAGAGGATTTGCTTCAAAAGAATGCTAAGTTAACATGTATGTAATCCTACTGTCCTAGGTATGCAATCTGAAATAACCAAACACTCTACTGTTGTGCATGTAAATGAACATAATAAATTTTTTCTTTTTTTCCTTTTTGTGTGAAAAATATGAATGCTAAATCCTCTTGGTGATGTGGCAGGTAGGTTAGAGATGGTGGTGAAGAGTCAGATGGCTTGGGAGGCAAGTAGGTTTCTTCTCCTATCCTCCTAGATGTTTTTTCACAATTCGGCCTTAAAACAAGCCACTACAGGTTGTCCTAATGCTTCCTACAAGATGTCCTAATGTTCCTACAGGATCCGGCCAAGATCAATAGGAGTGATTTGGAAGGTGGTGTAGGGCTTAGGGAAGGTGAATGGTGGGAGAAATAAGGTAAGGGAGTGACTAAGACTTCTTCAGAGCTCAAAGCAAAGTTTGTAAGATGGTTGGATTTTCTCAACAAACCTGGGAAGTTGTTCTTGTGGAAAAATTGATGATCATGGATGGATGAGGTTAGGAAGGGGTTACTGGTCATGAGATCTCCCCGCACTATTGGAACTCCTACACTGCATCAATCACTTGCATTTATCCATGAATCATGTCAAATAAGAAATATTTTCAATCAACTAAAGAAAACAAAATTTTATTACCTAGTTGCCTAACTCATGCATGGAAATACTTGTAGAATAATGTGAAACACTATGAGATCTAATACAAGGCTAAAGATATTAGAGATGACAATTGAATCCTATCCTTGAAAACTGAAAAGATGTTGGCCTAAGTAGCAGAAAACCCTAAATTCCATGAGAAATCAGAATTCTGTCCTTTTGGGGCTGCATAGGAGTTATTTCCTCAAACCATGGTCCCTGAAAGGAGGAGTGAGGCAAAATCCACCTGCTAATATCTTTTTGGTATTCCTTTATCTTTCTAAGCTACTGCTAAAGTAAGGCACAAATGGAAGCAAACTAATTCAAATTCACAACTACTTGCAATGAATAAATGCTAAAACCAATTCAAACATTAATCTATGAAATCAACTAAGCATACAAGTAAAAGAAGAGGAGCCTTTGTTTCTAGGGCTGGGCTCTAACCCAAGAGCTTCAACCCTTCAAGTCGACTCAATGCTGGATCAAGGAAATGCTCATTCTCATTATCATATCAGAAAAATTACATAACAATGTCTTCCACAAGTCTTGAGCTCGAAAATGCTTAGTGCTCTTACATAAAAAAATCTGAATCCTAATGAGGATCTAGGCCTTCTTATTTATATAATTGAAGTCTCCAATGACTTCCTTAAATCTAGGGAGGCTTGGCTTCCAAACTCAAGATGAACTGGCTCTTAATTGTCACTGGCTCGACTACCTTTTGACCTTCATGACTTAGCTGCTTGCAACTCTGAGCTAGTGTGATTTGATTGAGGAATATTCAAATGAGTGAGGATTAAATGAGGAGGATATCTCTCCTACAATCTCTCCTCCTTGTCTCATTCGAGTGTCTGCCCTTAATTAGCCAAAATTGCCATGATTTGTTCTCAAAAACCTGGAATTAATGCACATTAGATCACTAGACATAACATCTTACTTTTACTCATCTCATCATTAGAAGAGTTGATTTTAATAAGTTTGGAGGTGTATAAGGTCCATATAGTTACCCAATGATGAGGCTCATCAATGACTAGATCATTTCCTTTGGGATACCATAGACCATATTTTGTTGTGCCCTTAAGATACCGAAGAATTCTTTTAATGACAATAATATGAGATTCTTTTTGTGCTGCTTGGAATCTTGCTACTTGTCCAATTGCCTACATCACATTAGGACAAGAGGCTGTCACATATAGGAGACTACCAATCATGGATATATACAACCTTTGGTCCACATCGTTTGATGAATTTTCTAAGCTTAACTTGCAACCTGTTATCATGGGGGTAAGTACTGGCTTGCAATCTTCCATCTGGATTTTTTCGAGAATTTCCTTGATGTAATTGGTTTGATATATGAATATTCCTTATCCCGCTGAGAAATATGAAGCCCCAAAATGTATGTCAACTTGCCAAGCATAGACATTTCAAACTCACTTTGCATTTTTGTGGCAAAGTCTTTACTTAATCTGTCATCATTGCTTCCATAGATTATATCATCTACATATACCTCGATAATCATTAAGTTATCTTGAACCACTTTTAGATAGAGATTTTTGTCAGTGCTTCCTTTCTTGAATGTTTGTTGATGTAGATACCTATCAAGACGAGCATACCAAGCCCTAGGAGATTTCTTGAGACCATATAGTGCCTTCTTTAATATGCAAACGTAGTTTTCTTTGTCAGTGAGCAGAAAACCTTCGGGTTGTTCAATGTAAACTTCTTCTTCCAATTCACCATTTAGAAAGGCTGGCTTAACATCCATTTGGTAGACCTTGATTTTTCTCGAGCATGCATAAGCGAGAAACATCTTGATAGCTTCCATTCTTGGCAACAAGCAAATGTTTCTTCAAAATCGATTCCTTCAACTTGTGCATATCCTTTGTGGACTAATCTTGCCTTGTTCCTGGTAACCTATAATCCTTCAGCTGTTTTGGCCCCCCTGAACCTGTAATGAAACTAACATCTTGTTCAAACTATCTTCCTATCAATCGTAGACTTGTGCCATATACTGCTGCATAGACTCGTATACAAACATTAAGGAGTAAACAAGCCATATTTTTCAAAATAGTGAGTCACCTAACAGGCCATCTTGACTTGAGTCAATATCTGAAGCAACTGCTAATTCCTCATGAACTTTTGCTTTTACAAATCCTGAAAGCATAACTACTGAAACCTTGTGATCTGCTTGGCCTTCTTATACATGTTTCCTTTCCCAGACCTTCTTATTCCCACAATATCGATCCATGTGCTCATAGTTATGACACTTGAAGCATTCAATGTTATCCATAGGTGATTCCATCGGATATTTGCAACTGTGAGCGCTATGACCATAGTTATGGCATTTGAAACATTCAATGTTTGGTCCATCTAGCACGTATTCTCTTCTGAAAAAATCATCATGGAACCTCTCTCATGATCTTGCAAACTTGCTTTTAGGGTTTTGTAGATAATCATTGTACCTGTCAAAAACTTCACAATCCCTAGCCATATGTCCATAGTTAGCACATAAAAAGCAATAACCATTAAATACATGTGCGTATATGAATGGTTCATTTGGATGTGATGGTCCTTGATAGTTGTACCTGTCAATAACTTTACAATCCTTAGACATATGTCCATAGTGAGCGCATGAAAAACAATAACCATTAAATAAACGAACATTCCTGGAAGAATTTTCATTCTTCTTTGGAGGCAGTGTTGTAGTTTGTTGTGGTCCTTTTTTCTTGATTTCTTTTGTCTTGTTCTTTGGAGTTGCAACATTATTCTTTGGCTTTTCACTTTCATCAACTTCCTTCTTAGAATCATCCTATGAAGATGTGGATCTTGTACCTTCATCAAATGGAGCTTTACCATCTTTAATTGCCTTCCTTTTTTCTTCTTCATATGTATTATCTTGTAAGTGTTATTTTTGCGATCTCTTGAGTTTTTTGATCTCATCATGGGTGTCATCAAGTTATTCTTGCTTTTGAGAAAGATCTTCTTGAATCCCATATTTTCAAAATCTTCCTTCTTCTTTCTGCCTCCTCAACCTGTAGCTTGAGAAGAGTTGTCTTCTTTACTTCTCTCTTGAGAACCTGTATCTGTTCCTTTTGCTTCTCATTTTCAATCATGAGCCTACTTATTTCTACTAAATATGTTTCTAATTCCTTTTGCTTTTGTTCAACAATGGATATGTATCTTTGATTAGATTCTTTCCTTTCAATTTCTACTTCTTGCATATGTTGTGTGATCTTGCTAATCTTTGCAAACGTTGTGTCGAGTTCTTGTTTCTTTTGTTGGACTTCTCTCTTGAGGTCTCATGTCACTATATTCTTGATTACTTCCAATTGAGTTCTAAGACTACTAATCATCTTCTCAGAATCTTCATTTTCTTTTATGAGTTCTTTTGCTATCTTCAATTCTGCTTCCAAAAGTCTTGTCTTTTCCTTTTGACTTTTGAGTTCCTTTATCACCTTGATCACTTGATTTTGGAACTTTGTTTTACTCATTTCTCCCATTTCTTCATCATAATCAGAAGGATCCTAATTTTCAATAACATCTTGACCTAATTGATTTGTTGAATAGAGATTATGAAGCTTTTCCCAAAGAGCTTTAGCTCTAGAACATTGACCAACTTTTGTTTTCACAGAATTTGGAAAAACATTCAAAATTACATTCATGGCTTTTGAATTGCACCTTTTAGCTTCATCAGTAGATGTGCCTCCAGAAACAATTGATTCCCATACTCCATGTGCCTACAAATGTACTTCCATCCTGGATTCCCACATCCATTAATTATCTACATCAAAATCAAGGTTTGGTACAGAATACTCACTTTGTTCAGATTTTGTTGTACCTGTACCTTCCTTTGAAATCCTTGTAACTTGCTTCTTTGATTTTCCCATCTGTATGCTATGAAAATTGACTTCCATGGGTTAAGTTGTTACTGAAGGAACCAAGCGCTGATACCAATTGTTGGAAATACTGAGAGGGGGGTGAATCAGTATTCCATAGCAATTAGCACTCTTAAATCTTTTCAGAGAATTAGTTAATCTTCAATTATTATTATTTTTTATGCAGTAATAATAGTAAATAAAAGAACACAATAGGGACATTAATTTTAGTTGGAAAACCCCCTCTGGGTCAAAAACCACCGAACACTTTTCTATCCAAAACTGACCTAAAGATATATACAATAAAAACTGATGACAAACCCTAGACTTGTGATGGACCAAGTTCTAAGTACAAAAATAGAGACCATTCTATCAACTATGAAAAGACAAGTAACATGAACTTACAACATCATATAGATTTAGCAGAATTGGTGTAGCATCAAGAATATGTAGCGTCAAATGTGTAGTATCAAGAATAGGACATCCAAAAAACTAATTGTGACATATAGAGACATAGAGATATAACCGAGACGTTGTATATACTTACATTGTCCAGCAAAAACATATGTTAGAGATGATACTAAAACTTCAAATGTAAACACTAATCATACATACCTTGTTGTAGGAGACTTACCCTTGAGTGTTTATGTGTGGTCCTTACTGCAATGATCCTTGAATGCATGTTTTTTATTTCCTTCTCAGCGCTCGATATTGAATTTGTTGTATCTATGTAATTTTAGATCTCCAGGGTCTTTCATCCTATGATATCCCTCCGGTCCTATTTCCAACCCTACAAGTTTGATCAAGATTGGTGTTGGGTTGTGTTATATTATTTCCATGACTATCGGGGGGGTGGTGTGTCACAGGGGGGGATTTCACACATGGTTTTGTGCATGGATTTCACACATGGTTTTGGGCGCGATGGTTTTCGGTCCATGGTATTATGTATATCTGGTCAAGGGAACTATGATTATGTTCTAATCTAGGGTTAATGGATTAGTGGTTATGGATGTTTCGGCATGTATGTATATGTATTGTAACATTGAAAGGAATATATTGAAAAATCAATCTGGTAGCCCCGGTTTTGGTATCTAGGGGAAAATCTCTGTGTATATTTGTTTTATGTGTTATGATCTTGCCCTTGTTTATTTTCCATTATTATAATTCATATGCAGGTAATTTTTGTACGGGGTAAAAATCTACAATTGGATTCTTCAAGAAAGAGTTATGCCCAATCTCCCATGATGACCTGATTATAGACTCGTTCAGTAGAGAGAACTTGTACGAAGTGCCACATGTCACTGTTGTGACCTTCGGCCCTGAAAACACTACTCAACAAACTAAATTCCGTCCTATTTTGGTGACTATTTACAAAATTTGAATCCAATTCTCAGAGAGAGTTATGAAGATTTTCCCAATGGCACCTGTTTTACATGGAATTTGGGAGTCTGAAAAAACCCTAACTTCCTCAGATCCTGTTTCTGCAAATATAGCGAACCAAGATCTGAAAATTTGTCATGAGGTTCATCAGATTTCAGTTCAAATGGGTTTTAATTTCAGCTTTTGAAACTTCACAGAAAAACATTATAGTGAAAATGTCACGATGTCCTGTTTGAAGCCACAAAATCCCTACTAGAGGAGGATATGAGGGTCATTATTTATATGAATGTATTGAGTTGAGAGGCTCCTTAACAAGTGATGGAGGGATTTTAGGAGCATTTTTTTGTTATTAATTATTGACTATTCAATGACCACAACCAATTATGAGTGCCATGCCACAACCCCATAGGGTTTTAGCCCACTAAGTGGGGTTACTAACTTCAAACATGAATATCTCTCAAACCGTGAAGAATTACTTGGTGTGCCATATATCAAAGGAAACATATCAATGAGTAGAATCCATCTAAAAGATCATTGACTCAGAATAGATTAATTTTTCAAGTCAAAATTCCCATGCAAGATCGGGGTAACCCCTGGTGCTGCTTGGGTTGACATCATTGACAACCACTGATCAACATTGTTGTGAGATGATAATTCACATCTTCCTCACTTGTACCCTGATGTTGTAATATGTGCCTAAGCTCCTTATACCTACCATCTTGATGTCCTGCCTGTAAGATCCAATGCTGTAAATCTATCCCATGTGAACTCATTGTTTCTATGTGATTTACCTCCACTCTTCTGCTAAAAACATCTGCAACCTTGTTTTATTTTCCCGTAATGTACTTGATATTGAATTCAAACTCACTGAGCCTATCCAACCACCTAACTTTCTTGGAATTCGGATTATAATGGTAAAATAAGTACCTCAACCCATTGTGATCACTCATCATAATGAACCTCCTACCAAGAAGATAGTGCCTCCACATATTCAATGCATGAATGATCACTGCCAACACAAGATTATGCATCATATAGTTCTTCTCATGCTCATTTAGTTTCCTTGATTCGTAACTACCACCTATCCCTCCAGCATCAGGACTCCACCAAGTCCTCTCTTGTAAGCATCTATACATACCACAAACTCTTTATCTAGATCTACAATCCTTAGAACTGGAGCATTGGTCAACAAATGCTTCAACTACTCAAAACTTGTTATGCATTCCTATGTCCATTAAAATTTCTTTCCTTTCCTCTGTGATGTTGTAATAGGATAGGAAATTTGTGAGAAGTTACTGATGAACATCTTGTAGGAACTCGCTAACCCCATGAATGATCGAACCTCATCCAGATTTCTAAGAGATGCTCATTCCATGATAGCTCTTATCTTTTCCAGATCCACTGCTATGCCTTCCTTGGAAACCACATGCCCTAAATAATTTACCTTTGTCTAAAAGAAACTGCATTTAATAATCTTGGCGTACAACTGATGCTCTCTTAGCAATCTCAATACCATTGCTAAGTGTTTGACCCGCTCTTACTCATTCTTAGAATATATCAATATGTCATTAATGAATACAATAACAAACTTTTCCAAATAAGGACACAACACACTATCCATCAATCACATGAAAGTAGTTAGAGAATTAGTTAAACCAAAAGGAAGTACAACAAACTCATAATTCCCATACTTGATCGGGAAAGAAATCTTGTAGATGTCCTCTTTTTCGATGTGTACTTGATGATATCCAGATCTCAATTCAATATTCGAGAACACTGTTTCTCCCTTCAACTAGTGAAACAAATCATCAATCCTCAGCAACAGATACTTTTTCTTGATCATCACCTTATTCAACTGCCTATAAATGATGCACAACCTAAGAGTACCATCATTATTCTTCACAAACAACACTGGTGAATCCCGAGGCGATACACTTGGCCTTATGTATCCTTTGTAAAGCATTTCCTTCAACTACAACTTCAATTCCACTAAATCTAGTGTGGTCATCTTGTACGATGCCTTTGATGTTGGTGCTACCCTTGGTGCCAACTCAATAGAAAAATCCACTTCCTTGTGAGGCAGCAACTCTGAAATCTCTACTGGAAACACGTCATGAAACTACTGCAAGACCGGGTACCTCTTCAAGAATTTCACATCCTCAACATCCTTACCTTTATCACTAGAGATATGAACTACAAATAACACACATCCTTTCATGCGACTATGCTTCACCTACATATTTGTCACCATTCTGATTGATGTTGCCTTCTTCTTACCATGCAAGATTCTCGTTCTCCATTATCATCCAAACACTCAATTTCATTTTCATAACAATCCACCTTAGTCCTGCGAAGATACAGCCAATCCATACCCAAAAGCATATTGTATGATCCCAATGGAAGTAAATTCATGTGCACTTATGTAGGTATAACATTCAACTCAAATGCACAAGATCTTACCCAATGATGAACTCTCTTCTTAGTCCCTGTAGCCAATTGCATTAACTTGTAACTTGTAACTACACTTGTAACTTGTAAACAACCAAACCTGCAAATCTGTAAAAAACCAAAATTGAAAACCTACAAACAACTTGTAAACATCTAAACCTACAAATCTCTAAACAACCAAACCTACAAACATGTAGACAACTAAACTTGCAAACCTATAAACAACAAAACCTACAAACCTGTAAACAACCTATAAACAACCAAACCTGCAAACTTGCAAACAACCTATAAACAGCCAAACCAACAAACCTGCAAACAACCTATAAACAACCAAATTTGAGGTCTTGTTCGCTTCAATTTTCATTGACCTTTAGCTTTGTCATTCCCTGTCCAACCCTGCTTAGTCTTTGTCTTATGCTTCGATTGCTCATAACAATGTTTCAACTTCCCAATGAGTTCTTCAAGTGACTGAGGCTCATCATACTCAATATGATCCTTAAATGCTAATGGAAATCCATTGACAAATATTTTAACCTTTGCCTTCTCATACTTAAGATATGGTACATAACTTAGGAACTCTAGGAACTTAGTCATGTACTCCTCATCTGTCATCGATCCCATCTTTAACTCATAGAAATCCTTGGCTATACTGTCATAGTATCTCTCTGATAAGTACTTCTTCCAAAAAATCCTTTTGAACTCATGTCAACTCAACTACTTTTCCTTGATGTATTTGACCCACTTCACATCTTCCCACCAGATGTTCGCTTTCCCTTTGAGGCTGAAAATAGCTATCATGGCCTTCATGTTCTCGCTGTAATCATGCAAATGGAAGAAATTCTTCATTCCAAGCAACTGTGGCTCTACATATTCTGGTTTCTTCAATTCTACATCAAATGTAGGTGGCTTGTATTTCTTGAACTCATCTGAAAAATATCCTTTGTCATTCCTCATGTAAGGATGATAATGATGATGACCATGATACCCATCTGAACCCATGTCAACTTCCTTTCCTATCAGGTGTATCCAAGCACCTGCCATCTTTAACCGTGTCATTTCTATCCGACTTGAGCCCACCATGAGACCTGCTACCATATGCTCCATTAGTCATGTCCTCCTGTCTATAACTGATTTGTCATTTTCCATGTCTCTACAAATCTAAAAAACTCTGAAGGATAACTACATTGACTTCTGTTTGTTTCTCCTGTTCCCTTACAAGTCTCTCTTGTGACTGAATGATTATGTCATTATTTTCTTTGCAACTTCTTATTTTTGTCGTCAAACTTCTCAAAGTGTCTATTATGTTTGGAGAGTACTCAACTCTTGGTTGCTCATCTGATATGGAAGGGGAGTATCGTGAACCCACCATTTTTCTATTTATCTTTGATACTCTTCTTCTGAAAACATATCATGTCAGATAAACCAAAATATAAACATTCTAAACATACCTTAGTGAAGTTTAGGGGATGTTATCTCATCTGAAAAATCAGTCCAAATTAGCACAATACATGTATAATCATAATCACATCAACATATCAACATCATCCATGACAATACCAACTGCATACCATGACCTCATGCACAACAACCATAACCATAAAAATTCATGTATAACATCCATGTAGACAACTGAAATGCATACATGGCAAACACATTTTTCCCATCTAGTCCAAGTATTTAACCATGCCCTGATACCATTCTGTAACACCCTCCTCCCACACTTACCCAAATTCACCCGTTCACCAAGGTAAATATGTGATGAAGAGTTACTATGATATGACTCAATCTCCTAGGTAAAGTTAAAGAAGTGGAATTATCCAACCAAAAATTTACCGACCTCCCTCAGGAGCTACAAGACCCTTAGAAGCTAAACAACTACTCCAGGTGCCGAAACCCTGAGCTATATTATTTTTTCATCGACCTAGACTCTGAATCACTTGCATAACAAGGAAAGACAACCATTGTAAGCCTCCAATCACATGGATAACCCTACCTCCTAGTGACTGTAGTTTAAATTACCTGGTTTTGTGCACACGACCCCGATATCTGAGCTACGTTCATGAGTAGGATCCATACCTCTGCCAAGAACTTGATAGAAATTTCTAGAATGATGAATGGAACAAGGAGAAAGCCATTAATGAAAAACTTAAAAAATATCTTGACTTAACAATGCCTAACCATGATAGGTATTCCGTCAAACAGATAGTGAACATGAGATCTATAGGTCATAATTACATAGAACACAGGGGTCTCATACTTATCTAAGAATTATTAAGAAGGTCAAATTACCTCTCACAATAGTTGCATTATCATCTATTAGGTCATACATTCATTAACCATTTATTTACTAATCAAAACATGATGAAATCCATAACTAAAGTCTATCATAAAACCATGCTCATAACCATCATATAATCGGAATAATAAAAATGATAGAACAACCATTAAAGACACATAATAAGAAGTATAAATACTCATGAAATACAAGAGGAAAAGAGCTCTTATTAACATATGCAAAAGCTAAGCGAGTCAGGGACTTCCATGTACCACCCTACCATAGATTGGGCTAAACCAAATCTTTCTTTCAACAAATCACCCCCGTGCCATATTCTAGGCATGAATGTGGGACTCACAACAAAACAACTAGGGCTTCCTCAAGCTTTACCGTAATCCCACCAAAATTGGTCAAGGGACTCTTAGGCCCAAAACCCTCACCTATACAACCATAATTTACCGTAATCATGCTAAAATCGGTCAAGGGACTCCTAGTCTTGTAACCATCACTTATAAAACCAAAATTTACCATAATACCACCATTACCGACCAAGGGATTCATAGGCCCAAACAAAAACATACACTACCAGGCTTTACCACAATCCCGCAAAAACTGGTCAAGGGATCACTAGGCCCTAAACAAGCTTGGATGCCTCCAAATTTCTTCACCAATACCTTGAGAAATTTTCCCATCTCCACCCTCAGGATTTACCTGGTCAAGGGATTCCTAGGCCCTTGGGAATTTTCCCGAGACCACCTCACCTAGTTCCAAAACCATCCGACAATCCAAAGCTCAACCAAATGAAAGAACCCCATCACACCATGGCTATCTGGAAATGGAAAGGCAAAGTTGAAACCATTGTCACACCTGGAAAATCCCATGGCAATAGTAACAAGAGAACCAAATACACACATGCATATACTATGCATGCAAAAAATAGAAAGAGAATCATACATACAACTCGATACCTGCAAAGTAATCCCATTGTAGCCGCTTGATCCAACTCTTCCTTGATTGATCTTTGCTTCCCTTTTCTTTCTTTTCCTTCCTTTTCCTTCCTTTCTCCAATGCTAGAGTGCTCCAAGAATGCTCTAAGTGTGCAAGAGTATGAGAGAATAGAGAGAATAGAGAGAGTGATCCAAAACTGAACTGACAAAAGATGTGAACTGATTCTCATAAGCCTTTTTATGAATGAGGGCTCCTCACATGCAACCCTTGACCTTTCACCTTCCTTTTCTCATATTTTCATTATTTTCATATATAAAATGCCACTTAATGCCTCTTTGCCTTTTCAATTCCTTTTCCATTGCCTTTACTAATTTTCTTAGCCATAATACCAAATGAAACCCCACTAAGATGTTTTTCCCAACATTCAACTTGGAATAAGTGTACCATGACCTTGGTCTTATTTTTTTCCTTTATTAAATTTTTACATGAACTTTTAACTTGGGGTTGTTACACCTTTTACCCTTCTTCTTGTGCTTGATGAATTTCAATGTTTGTTTTTCTACAAACTTTCCTTGTTGTTTTTGTTTTTACTACCTCTAGCTCTGCCTATGCCTTTGTTTTTTACCTACCCTTTGATAAAATGACATTCTCATGGGTGTCTCTCCTTATCTGAGGAGATTTGATTCCCTCTTAATTTTTGGAATCTTGTGTTGGTATGAAAATTCTGAGTATGTGTACCAAAAATTCTTCACTTAAGTCACTAGTGATAGGTGACCCTAACAACAAGATGTGGCCACTTTTTATGCTTTAGATCTACAATAAAACATGATAAAACCCTGGAAGAAAATATCTGATGCAAGCCCAAAACATATAGCAACAAAAAGAGAAGTGCAATAACCCAATAGAAGACTTTAAATGAATTATAATTTTATTGAAACACCTGGTGATGAAGATTTACAACATGGGTATGTAAATCCTGCTCTGTGGGATGGGTCCTTTTGATGTCCTTGTGCATTAGCGATCTTGTTCTTCTCTTTCAGAATGCAGAAAACCCAAAAGCAAGATGGAACTCAAGTGGGAGATCAAATATTATGAGATGTTAATAGTGACGATGATAATAATCACGACGAAGAATGAATGGGAAACCCTCTTATTTATAGCAAAGTATTGGGCTCAATTAGGAATTGGAAAATAATAAAATATTATTGACCAAATCAAAATCTAATCATTAGGAATACTTTATTATATTTTTTGGAGGGAAAATATATTCAAAATGGTCAAATATCTCTATTTAGGAAATGGTTGAAGTAATTAACAAATAAAATGATTTGTTAATCACTTTGTGATAATTAAGAAAAGTGTGAATTTGATTTATTTAATTATTCTATGGTGATTTAGTCAAATGTGTTAAGAAATAATTATCAAATAATTATTTCTATAGAACATTATATAAATAATGATTTATTCAATTATTCTCATGGGGTTATTATTATTATTTTAAACAGAAATAATTTAATAAAAATGGTTTACTAAATTATTTTGTATGGTGAGGGTGGTTTTACTATGATAAAATTAATCCTACATGGTGCATTTCGATCCACCTAGTTAGAAATGGCTAGGTGATCATTTTTTAGGTGATAACATTTTTTATATCCCTCTCATTTTTAATTATTAGGGTTTCATTGAGGTTTGACATGCCTTCTACATCCATTTTTCCAGCACTCTCCTATTGTTCACCTTCTTCAGTATTTTCTTGGGGGAGTTAGGTTTCATCGAGTCTGTATCTTCAGCTCCAAGTTTAGAGAATGGGTTACTTGAATAAGGGGTGAGAGATCTTTTCCTTCACTCCCTCGTGCCATATTAGATACTTCCCTACGAGGAGGGGGAGAGCACAAGCCTTGATTTATTGATTTATATTTTGATATTGGTGGGGTTCATTTTTCCTTTTTCATTATGTCATCCATTGCCCATATTCTTCTTTTTGGGTGGCCAATCCTTCATTCTTAGGGAATTTCCCATAATCATGGAAGAAACAACATTTAAATGATATTTGGTCATAGTCCACATGTTGAATCAAGTACCAACCATCTAGTGAGAGTTGCTCTGCCTATGAAAAACCATTTTCAAGATCAACTTCAACAAAAATTATTGCACAAAAAAACATTGAATCTCCTACCTCTACTTTGTCAATATATTTTCCTATAGAATTACCAATATTTTGAAGTGTTTCTTCGTCCCAACAGTGGGGAGAAGACGAGGAAGCTTCACCCAGACCATAACAACTCAAGGGACATCATTTTCAGGATTGAAATCCAAGGTCCACCTATCTAGATGGAGTACTTTGGAACCCATGAAGTAAGGCCCATTCCTGAATATAATATCTCTATCTTCCTTTAGCTCAAAGAAGAAGGTGTAAAAACCTTTCCCACAAAACACAATTTCTTTTTGACCATTAACTAGAGGATTCCAATTTTTCTCTACCTATTGAAAAATATTTTTTGGGGATGGCTAGATGTTGGAAATAATACTGAGAGGGGGGGGGGGGGTGAATCAGTGTTATCTAATTCTTTTAATGAACCTTCCTTATTTGATCTTTGAATTATATTTGCATGTCAGTACCATAAAATAATGTGCATGAACAAAGAAAACAGATAGTCACACCAAAGAACACAAGATGTAAGGTGGAAACCCAATGTGGGTGAAAACCACCTGCTACAATATGTCTCTATCTTCTTTCAAATTAGAAACTTCTTTTACAATGGTTTTGTACTGGTGCAGTCCTTTACCAGTACGCAGGCTGCAACCTGCAGAGAGCTACAACTCTCTTTCGTTTTCCAGTCTCTCCTGGAAGGGAGCTACAACCCCCTACTTCTTTTCTTACAAGGACCACTTTTCATAAATTTTCAAACTGGATCCATAAGCATCAATTGATCATCAAGTATGAGAGAATCACCCAATCAACTGTAGTAACTAGATCAACAATAATAGGACCAAACCCAGAACACAACAATGATAAACAAAGATTTTAAGAGAAGGAAGCACCCTGCTCCACTGCTAGCCTACTTCCGGACTCACCCTGCTCAACTGCTAGCCTGCTTCCCGGACTCACCCTGCTCAACTGCTAGCCTGCGTCCCGGACGCACCTTGCTCAACTGATAGCCTGCGTCCCCCGCTCTGAGTCTATTGAACTGCCTGCGTCCCGACGCACCTGAACCCTTCTGCGCCTGCGTCCCGACGCACCTGAACCCTTCTACGCCTGCGTCCCGACGCACCTGAACCCTTCTGCGCCTGCGTCCCGGCGCACTTGAACCCTTACTGCACCTGCGTCCCTCCGGGCATAGATGATTTCAAGACTTCAGAAGTAACCCAGACAGTCAGATCTATAGATCTGAACATGCGCCGAAGAGATCTCGGTCCATCGGTAGATTCGCCTTGTTTAGATCTAGACCAGATCTTGCCCTCATAAGATATTCAACCAAAACCATGCTTAAACCAAATGATCTCCTTTGCTTTATATAGGCAAGCTCCTCCTCAAATCATGGAACAATACCACGAGCCGACACCATAATAACACAATACCGTCGGCTAGATACCAAGAGTAAAACACAAGAAACCCCCATGTGAGCTTTTTCTCTGCCTTGAAATGTGTGCACTGGGTGGACGCACCTCCTGAATGGCTGGCCTGCGTCTCTGGACGCGGTCCCTGCAAGGTGTACCTGCGGGTACGCACCTTCTGAACTGATATCCTGCGTCCTTATTTTTCAATAAAATGAGAGCCTTGTCATGGGAGTTGCCATCAAGTACAACATCTGTAACATATAGCCATACCAGAGAACATAATGCCAACAATCTCCCCCTTTGGACTTGATGGCAACCTTACAATCTTCAGCTTCATTCTCCCACTTTGACATCAAGGGCAAAGGGGTATGCTCCCCCTAAGATCATGCTCCTCCTGAAAATGAACCAGATCTGCAACAAAGAACCATAATCCACCATGAAAGAGATAGAGACATATTGCAGCAAGATCTCCTTCTGACCATCCTCCATAATGCCAACAATGCATTATATGCTCCCCCTGAACCTGTGAGCTAACCATGACTGAACCATTTCCTGAGTCTGTTCTGCTCCCCCTGAGCCTCAGCCAACCATGACTGAACCTGAGTCTGTTCTGCTGCCCTTTCTTCATATACGCGACTTTGCAGCCTGTAACTCGCGTATATATGCGACTTGTCTTCATTATATCAGCGTATGCAAGATGGAATACTGAATTTCATCACTTTCAGATTCCCCTGTGTCTGTTATGTCCGCTGTCTGAATTATGCCACACCTTTCTATCTCTGTCTTCTTCAATTCCTGCAACTGTGATGATGTATGGTCCTTTTGTTTTGAATTTTGAAATCTGCTCCTGCATTCCCTTGCTTTATGCCCATAGTTGTTGCATGTATAACATCTTACATTTTTCATGTTCCTTCTATCACAATCAATTGCTTTGTGTCCATATGCATTGCAGGCAAAACAATATCCTCTGAAATACCTGGGATGCGATGATCTGTCTTGAACCATTCTACTTCTACATCTGGCTGCAACATGTCCAAGATTATGACATACATAACATTCAACATTTTTTAGTGGAGGAAATAATCCTCTATCATAGTTAGGAGTAAAGGATCTTCCTTGAGGAATTTCTTTCCTTGGTTGTTCCTCGTTGAGCATTTCAGATTTCTCATTAGAGTTTCTTGCCTCACCTTGTGAACTGGATTCACCTTCAACATATTCATGAAAACCAAGACCAGTCTTGATAGCAGGAGACCTTTGACTATTAAGAATATCATCCAAGATTTTAGTACTATCTTGAAATCGTAAAAGCTTATCCTTTTCTTCTATTTTACCTTTCAAGATATTTACCTCAACTTGATGTTGTTCTTCCTTTTTCAGATATTGATTCCTTAGGTCTTCTTCAACTTTTCTTCCTTCTTCCACTTGTCGCTTTAGTTTGATCACTTCATGTTCTCGATCTTCAAGATCTTCTCTGTTCTGTTCTCTTGATTTTTTAAGATCTTCTTTTAGAGAGAGGATCCTTGATTCAAGTTTCTGAATAGTTGTACTCTGATCCTTTACTATATCCTGCAATTGCTCCCTTACCCTTATTTTTGTCTCCAATTGTTCTTTTAATTTGGCAACTTCTTCAGTTTCTGCATTCTTCTCTTCATGTGCCATGAGACTTTTAATATCTTCGCTATTATTGGATGAAGCATTCTTCTTCTTATGTGCCATGAGACTTCTACCATCTTCTTCAGATATCTTTCCTTTGTTATGAGGACATCTAGCAGCATAGTGACCAACTCTACCACATAGAAAACATTTGAAAGGTAGCTTACCTTTGAACCGTCCAGTTCCCCGTTCAAGATTCTTGACAAAATTTACCTCATCTTCTTCCTCTGATACTTCGAATGCGGCCTCTGGTGGTACCTCTTGTCGCATTTCAAAAGCAGTTAAGATCCCATGAAGTTGTGACATGGTGATTTTCTGCACATTCTCCTTTTCTTCTATGGCAGATACTTTAGAGTCAAATTTAGCAGACAGAGATCTCAAAACTTTTTCAACTAAGACAACTTCCTCAAATTCTTCACCCAGATCCCTCATACAATTCACAATCTCATCCATACGCAGGAAATAATTAGCTATGCTTTCATTATTACGCATCTTAAGAGTTTCATACCGGATTCTGAGAGTTTGAAGCTTTGCTCTTTTTACCTGATCATCTCCTTCGTAGCTTGTGACGATTTTGTCCCATATTTCCTTAGCTGATTTGAAATGCATGATCTTCATAAATTCTGATTGAGTCAAACTACTCAATAGGATAGTAACAGCTTTGGCATTAAGCTCATATTGCTTTTTCTCTGCTGGATCTGTAGGAGTTGCTGATGGGAATTTGTATCCTCCTTCTACGATTCCCCAAACCTCTGCTCCAAGTGATTGTAGATATGCAGTGGTTCTTATCTTCCAGTGAGTAAAATTGTTCCCGTCAAAGACTGGTGGCCTGATGTGTGCCTCTCTTTCTGGATTAGCCATTCTGATGGATCTTTTCCTTCAAGCGATCAAGCTTCCTCAGAAGGACCTGCTCTGATACCAATTGTTGGAAATAATACTGAGAGGGGGGGGGTGAATCAGTGTTATCTAATTCTTTTAATGAACCTTCCTTATTTGATCTTTGAATTATATTTGCATGTCAGTACCATAAAATAATGTGCATGAACAAAGAAAACAGATAGTCACACCAAAGAACACAAGATGTAAGGTGGAAACCCAATGTGGGTGAAAACCACCTGCTGCAATATGTCTCTATCTTCTTTCAAATTAGAAACTTCTTTTACAATGGTTTTGTACTGGTGTAGTCCTTTACCAGTACGCAGGCTGCAACCTGCAGAGAGCTACAACTCTCTTTCATTTTCCAGTCTCTCCTGGAAGGGAGCTACAACCCCCTACTTCTTTTCTTACAAGGACCACTTTTCATAAATTTTCAAACTGGATCCATAAGCATCAATTGATCATCAAGTATGAGAGAATCACCCAATCAACTGTAGTAACTAGATCAACAGTAATAGGACCAAACCCAGAACACAACAATGATAAACAAAGATTTTAAGAGAAGGAAGCACCCTGCTCCACTGCTAGCCTGCTTCCGGACTCACCCTGCTCAACTTCTAGCCTGCTTCCCGGACTCACCCTGCTCAACTGCTAGCCTGCGTCCCGGACGCACCTTGCTCAACTGATAGCCTGCGTCCCCCGCTCTGAGTCTATTGAACTGCCTGCGTCCCGACGCACCTGAACCCTTCTGCGCCTGCGTCCCGACGCACCTGAACCCTTCTGCGCCTGCGTCCTGACGCACCTGAACCCTTCTGCGCCTGCGTCCCGACGCACCTGAACCCTTCTGCGCATGCGTCCCGACGCACCTGAACCCTTCTGCGCCTGCGTCCCGGCGCACCTGAACCCTTACTGCACCTGCGTCCCTCCGGGCATAGATGATTTCAAGACTTCAGAAGTAACCCAAACAGTCAGATCTATAGATCTGAACATGCGCCGAAGAGATCTCGGTCCATCAGTAGATTCGCCTTGTTTAGATCTAGACCAGATCTAGCCCTCATAAGATATTCAACCAAAACCATGCTTAAACCAAATGATCTCCTTTGCTTTATATAGGCAAGCTCCTCCTCAAATCATGGAACAATACCACGAGCCGACACCATAATAACACAATACCGTCGGCTAGATACCAAGAGTAAAACACAAGAAACCCCCATGTGAGCTTTTTCTCTGCCTTGAAATGTGTGCACTGGGTGGACGCACCTCCTGAATGGCTAGCCTGCGTCTTTGGACGCGGTCCCTGCAAGGTGTACCTGCGGGTACGCACCTTCTGAACTGATATCCTGCGTCCTTCTTATTTTTCAATAAAATGAGAGCCTTGTCATGGGAGTTGCCATCAAGTACAACATCTGTAACATATAGCCATACCAGAGAACATAATGCCAACACTAGATTCCCATGAATTGTCCTACTAATCCTCCTCCAGTCAAACATATAGCAGAAGCCTTGTATTTTGCAATTTTGACCTAAAACTTTGGAATACTTTCCAAAATTTCAGAAATATTTATTGTTTGGATCTAATTCCCTTTAATCTAGAATGCACCAAGTTTTTTAATGTCATGACCTCGAGTGACAGAGATCGATTAGGGGAGGAGGGCGGGAGGCTAGTGCCTCTCATGGAAGTAGACACCATATGAAAACCTTAGTTAGAGAAGCGATCATATGTCACATAGCTTAGTATTTGTATGACTCCGGTGCAATATAATAATAACTGAGAATTTTATATTAAAAGACTAAGATTTAAACTCAGAAGTTACATGTCATTGGTTTCAGTTCCTTTTTACATTTCCATTGCTAATAAGGCTACATTAGCTTCTGTAGCATCTCCATAAACTATTATTAGAAATAAAAAAGAGAAAAGAAAATAAAAGCTGAAGAGAAATTGGACTCCATATCAAGTGTTGTCTTCTTTAGTAGTGTCACACAACTATTGATTCAAATGCCTATTTGTGCCATGTGCCAAATTAACCTCCATGATTTTGACATACTTCCTATCTGCCAAGTTATAATTGAGTTGAATTTTTGTATATAATGTGATCTTCTGAAACTCCTTATCAAAGAAAATATTTGCTTCAACCGATAAATTCTTATAGGCCATGTTTACCAATAAGACAACTGAGATTTGAAAAATACTCATAGAGGGCACCTAAAGTTTGAATTGCACATAGTTTTCCAAAATGGAGACTTCCAAACCTAATGAGAATTTGGAGCTTACGATGAGTTTTATCAAGGGCTCATTTTCGGTTGCAATAAAACATAAAATCCAAATTAGATGATTCAAGAAGGTCATGTGTGTGCCACTCTCACTAGGAACTGAGTAGTATCATATACCAAAAAAAACAACAAAACCAAAAGAATGAATAAAAATATATTTCCAAAGAGGGTCTCAACAATATATTGTGATGCAAGAACACAACTAAATGCAAAAAAAGGAGGACCTAGGTTTACCTCTGAATCACAAGTCCAAAAGCCAAGTAACTAAGAAAATTGAGCTCGTAGAGCTAATGATAGGTCCATTAATAATTGCTCCTCTCAAATATATGTCATTCTTCACCATCCACCACCACTTTACCATATCATACCCCTCTATACTATCTTCCTCCTGCATAATTATGAAATTAACACTGTTCTTCACATAATAATCGAACTGTCCCTCCATATGAAACTAGTAAGCTGGATTCTCCATGTTCAATATTGATTCAATGAGTTGGTTCGTCCTTCCAAGAGAATGAGGAATGATGAATACAAAACCTTCCTTAGCATGATTTCTATGTACCCTTTGATAGTGATAGTGAAAATTTTAGGCTTGGTTTCCAAACTAAGGCACATGTATGTGCCTTCAAAGTTGATGGAACACATGGAGAGGGGATCTTGGAGCCATATTTTTATAAAATCCATTAGATAGGTTAAGGGAGGAAATCATATATTATCCAACCATCCCACTTAAGGCTTCCAATGGGGAGAAAAGTACCATGATTGTCTTGTTCATCAGATTTAGAGTTATTTATTATTAACACATGGTAGAAGTGGGATCTTAGGATATGATTCAAAATTTTGAAAATTCTTGTGATTATCTCATCAGTCTTACATCGTGGGGAAAAATATTTTTTATTATCCTTGATCTGATAAGGAGGGAATCTCCTATCATAATTATCTCTTAAGAGTTCATTTTCATAGCTTGTTTAATCCCTTGAAAAAGAGTGTAGGTTTCAAAAACATTATTGGTTGTCTATCCTTTTCCCTAATAATATTTGTATTCTAGTTTATTATTGAGATAAAATATCATCCCTCCTACTCCTGTCACCCTTGGATTTCCTTTCGCTACCCCATATGAAAATAGGATGTACTTTTATATGTTTGGATACCCATTTCTTAAAGTCTTCTCCTATTATTCTGATTTTCCAGTTCTCTTTGGGGGTTATGATCTGCATTGGTGAAGGAGATATGTCAAATGAGTTGACTCAATCGAATTCCAAAGGGTCCATATCAATATCCTCGTCCTTTATCTCTTTATACTTGAGGATTCCTCCCGTGAGAGCTATGATATTGTTTGCAACTTTAATACTATTTGTTTCCTCATTTTGAAATATGATTTTGTTTCTTACCATCCATAGTTTCCATCATAGCACTTTTATTGTTGTTTCCCAAATCCTTTTCATTTTATTTTTTCCACTAAATGATTCCATTTAGCCGCAAGACCATCTACCTATTATGTTAGATATACTATTAGGCTCCTTGATTATGTTTCTGAGAGCATTGAACACTATATCACAAGTTTCCTTGGGAAAGGGACACTCAATGACCAAATTATCAATGGTCTCCTAGTTGTTTTTGCATAAAAGGAACCAAGAGGTGCCTTGAAATCCATGATTTGATATATTTTTAGTTGTTAAGATTTTTGTATGTTCCATGGTCCAACAAAAAACATTAATCTTGGGAAGACATGTAGGAATCTAAATTTCCCCCCAAATTTGCCTAGGGGGAGGGGGATCTACCAGAGTACAGAAGGGAGTCATATTATTTTTTTACCAAGGAAGAAGATCCACAACCTATAGAATCCTCCTTCGATAGTAAGATCGGGGTGCAATTAGATAAGAGGGATTCCATTTATTTGCTTGTTTTTGTCATCCTCTTCAAAATGTTTCCCCAATACCAAGGTTCCCAAATGCCATAAAAAAACCAGATAGAAACATCATTAAGAGATAATTTATTATGTTGATAAAGCCACTCCAATAGGGGATGGAAAGAGAGGAACCTTCCAAAGGGTTGACCCGCCAAGATTTTTTCGTTGGATATACTAATAAGATTTCCATTCCTAGGAATCCATGTGAGTTTAGACAAGATAAGCGGAATAGATGCTTTAAGAATTCTCCAGATTTGTGAGTTTCCCCTATTTGGTAGTGGGTGAAGGATGCAAGAGTGTCTTTTTCCAGAGAAATATTTGAGATGTAAAATATAGTTCCACCAATATTGATTGCTTGTTATTAAATGCCGCACCAGTATGCTCCCCATGGTAATATTCAACATGATTGGATCTATTCTTCAAAATCCCCCCATATTTTTCAGTAGATGAATTGTTTTACAATTGATTAGATGGAATTTTTTGGTGTTGGATTTTCCCCCTTTCCATAGAAATTTCCTTATTTCCTAGGCCATTATTTTCCTCATAGACATGGGAGCTAGGAAAACCGAAAACTGATATATGGGTAATGTTATAAGAACTAGTTTTATTAAAATTATTCTTCCTACAGTGTTCAACCAATGGGCTCCTCATTTCTCAAAATTATTTTTAAATTTCTCTATTAGAGTATTCCACGTGGTATTGGGAGAAGGTTGAGACAAATGGGAATTCCTAAGTATTTAAAGTTGGACAAGGAACCTTTAGAAGATATCTTAAGAATTTGGAGAAGCATCTTTTGGAGGCCTATGCTAATATTCCATCTATATAGTTGGCTTTTCCTTTCATTGATTTTACACCCAAAAATTTCCATGAATTCATCCAACACAGAATTGAAGCACCACACTATTATAGAAGCTCCCCCTAAAATATTATGTTGGTAGAAAATTGGGACTGATTTATACTTTTAATTCCTTCCAAGTATCTGATTCTTGGAAGCTAAGAGATGATGCAGTCATGTTCAAGATGTCTGCTTAAGGATTCTACCATCAAGATAAAGTGAACAGGGGAGAGAGGACACCCCCACCTGAGGCCATGAGAGGCTTGAAATATGTTGGTAGAGATTCCATTTATTAGAGGAGGGATCCAAGGAGAAGTTATACATGCCTTTATCCATTTTAGGAAACCTTCAATGAAGCCCATTTTTGAAAGAACAACAAATAATAAGGAATGCAGTACTCTATCAAAGGCATTAGATAAATCAAGTTTGATAGTCCTTCCTTTGTCCCCTCAAGATTTACTAGAGTGAATGGCTTCCTTAACAAGGATAATGTTATCTAAAATTTTCCTATGCTTTATGAAACCACTTTGATTGTTAGAAATGAGAATGGGAAGGATGGGTTAGGATCTTTTGGACAATATTTTTGTGATTATTTTGCAAGAGAACTTACATAAGGAAATGGGATGAAATATTTCAAAGAGTAGGGGTTTAACTCTTTAGAAAATAAGGTGAATTTAGAGCTCCTCCCATTCACCCAATTTTTTTTAATGAAGGAGACCACCATGTAAAGATCAAATTTGATGACTTCCTAAAAAAATTGATAGAACGATCCATTTAATCTGTCTAGGCATGGGGATTTATCTAGTTAAAAATACCATATTTCTTCCCTAATTTATTCTATTGTTATGTTTGACATTATTTTGGCATTGATTTCAAGAGTAATCAAGTTTATAATGCGCTCTAGGAAGGCCAAAATACGGTTTGAACCTACCTCTCCATATTCTCTGTAAATATTTTGATAATATCAGGACATATATTTCTTTATCTTGTTAGGTTCTGAGATGATATATCCATATACGTATTCTCGAGAAAAAATTTAGTATGTTTTCCCCTGAATTTTAGCCATAAAATTCTAGATTTTAATCTCCATAACTCTTCTTCCTCTCTCATTTTTTAATGCATATATTCATAGGTTTGACTTTTTTTTATGAGAAGTTCCTTGGATACTGAAAACTCCTCAATGTGTCATTGAGTTTCTTTGAGTTGATTTTGAAGAAGTTGCACTCTGATGGATTTGGAACGATATTTATCTTGAGCCCATTTCTTTAGTTCTTCCTTCAAGCATTCTATTTTTCGTTCCCATATGTATATGAGAGAACTCCTTGTCCATCTGGACCAAGCATTGTTGACTATGTGAATAAAGTCTAACTCACTAGCCCAAAGGGGATTGTACCTAAATGGGATAAGGTCATGCTTTGATGATCATTCTATGCCCATCTTGATAAGGTGATCATCAGAACCTACCCATGCCAGATGAGAGGAGGAGATGGAAAATGGTTGATCAAGGAGGTCACTACCAACTAATAATTTGTCTAACCTGGATGTTATGTGCCTTGGATATATTCTTTTATTGCTCCATGTGTACTTTGACGATTTTAGTTTTACATCAACCAAGTCAAACTCTATAATTAGTTCCTCCATATTTTCTTGAAATTATCTCTAATTGGGTTGCTAGTGGGTGTGGAGCCTGATTATATTCTTGATTTAGAGGTCTCATTTTAGCCACGTTGGACCCCAATTCCTAATGGAACGTCAACACCGCCCGTAGGATTTACGTTGGGGGGGTGGGGGTTCGGGGGCAACACCCTCGAAGAAAAAAAAATGAAAAAATTCCTTGTAAAATATTGTAATTTCATAGTAAATCTAGGTCATTCATTAGACGGATGATCTGACAGTAGAAGTTATGTAAATTTTGGATTTCTTTTCCCTAGAAGGAAAGCCTCAGTTTATATGAGGGAATTATATTGTGGCTGGGTATTATTATTCTATGTGAGAAAGAGAGAGGAGACTGTGTGAGATTGAGGAGGAAATTACAATGGATTTGATGTAGGTTGTATCTCTTCATTTTGTTGGATAATATAAAAGGAAGGCATGACTATTTTTGCATGAACGTAGCCCAAATTGGGTGAACCACATATATTTGTCTCTCTTGTTTTATGCCTTTATGTGTTTTTGATTTTGCAATATTTTATGTCTTCCATTACTCCGTTAATTAATTTCTAACTGTTTCCCCCTTTCTCTTTGTTGGCTTAGTGGGTCCTGACCCAAGTTCAGAGTTAAGTCTGCCAAACAAATCCCTACACTACTGGCCCTTTCGACATCAACTTGTGGAGCGCGGACTGAAGTCTCACTCGAAGCAGTATGGGGGGATTCTAGAACCAAGTTCCTGCACCCAGAGATGAGCATGATGTCATTTTATGCCCTAAACCTTCCTTCATGCAAATTGATAAGCCCTTAAGGCTTATCGATATAACTTCCTTTTATCAACCTCTATACCTTCACGAAGATCTACGGCTGTCTTTCGTGAACCCTGAATAGGTAAATCAACCACTTACATGCCTCTATAATTACCCTTAGTTATGTATTTACCCAGATTGGCTTAAGTGTCTGATAACTTTAACATGCATTAAGATATTATTCACGTAAATAGATATTAGTACTTGCATTCATATAACAATGTAAACCATGCAGAATCACACATCAATACAATATTAAATCATAAAATCATCATTCATCATAACATAAACACTTTCATTCATAACATAAGTAAATGGGAAAAACACATATGTTTATGGAATAATCTCTTTATTGATACTTCAGTTCTGCTTACAGACTCAAGACTACCCTACACACTTAGCTGCAGGGGATCTGCACACTCAATTGCTGACTCTACTCTAGGCCTCTACACACACAGCTGCAAAGCCTCTCTTCTACTATAGGACTCTTTTCTCTTCACTTCTACTGACATGTTACATTCATTCTTCCTCAATATCCTGAACTTAACTGAACTGCCTTAGACTCTCCTTTTTATACAATCCCATGCTCCGCGGACCATGGGTAGATCTACTAAAGCTGACTCAACTTACATAACAGAAGGGTAAGACCCTTTATGGCACTTAACTATCTACATGCTCTGCAACCACAACTTGTAGAGACTTTACACTTTACATAACAAAAACTTGGGCATTCTGCCCCAAAACTTGGGCTTTTTCCCCAAAATTAACCACAGGGGACCCTGTCCCAATAGGCCCCCAACACAAATATCATGAATTTCCCTCAAGTCACTCTATTGGCATGAAGATCTCATTGCTTAGACCTCCCAACTCAACTTGCACCACCACTACCTCAGTCGTGCTCTGCGTGGCTACCTGCTTGATCTATTCCACCAGTTTCTCTGTTGCTGGTCCTGCGCTATCTTCCTGGATCTTCTACTGCATCCTCTGCAAGCTTGCCAACTTCTCCCCAATGGTGGCAGAGATAACATAGGCTTCATCCAGCCAAGGCCCCAATCTGGCCTTGAGGACTGCCTCCTTCCGCTGTGCTGCTTCCACCTGTTCGAGCAATTATTTTGCTTCCTGCAACGTTTCCAATCTTTGCATTATGGTGATCATGCATGCTGTTGCTCTTGCTTCGACATATTGCTACTGCAATTATCAAGCCTCTGTGTTCAACCTCTCTAGGTTTGGATCCTCTTGCAGAGTCGTAACTACTTCCATAGACTGCTCAAAGAGAGTGGTGCAATCTGCCACCGCGACATCTATTGTTGCGACTGCATCCTTTCCAGTTGCCTCCCGCTGTTCTCTGACCTCTGGTGGAGTTGAAGGTTGTGAATTCAAATCAAGCTCTGTGATATTCAGGTTTAGATCAAATTGAACCTTTACCATTTCTGGTTTCACATCATGCACACCTGTAGCCAATTCCCTAATCTTGGCCTCCAACAATGCTTCTTATGGTATGTGTAGTTCAGGAACTGTCGTACATGCTTCGGCTATCACAACTGCAATGCGCTCATTCTGCTCATGAATCTTCTTTGATGCTTCTACCACTACCATTTTCTCAACAAACATCTATTCATTGTTGACTTTCTGCTCGTTGAACAAGCTTAATGCACGCTGCTCCCGGCCCCTAATTTCTACAATCACACCTGTTTGCAACGTGTGAAGGAAGTCATTGGGGATCACGACCAAGTTGAGGCCAACATTAGTTAAAGAACTGATAGTGGCTTTATCACCGTCCACCTCCATGCTCAGATCTCCATCAGGCACTGCGACTGCCCAAAGATCCAAGGATCGAACTAACTCTGCTGCTTGAGTGGTCCCCGACGCCAAACTATTTGATGCCGCACTATTCTGCCCTACACCTGCCTGTAGTCTAGTTGTTTGGATCTGCAGCTTGCGCAGACCCGTCTGTATAGCGACCAGTGCTTTCATCTTCTACTGCTGAAACTGCTGTGGCAATTCCACTATCGTGTCCCTTACCTTGTCACCAATATCGTCCAAGTCACCCTCCATCAAGGTTATTGGATCTAGCGACGACTTGGAGGCTTTAGTCTTCTTTCACTGTCCCTCCTTTTCCTGTTCCCTATGTCGCTTTATGCGAAAAGGAGTGCTCTCCTGATATCCACCGCCCTGTTCTGACTATTCGTGTTCCTCCATTTGGGGTGAGGGAGATTTCTGACTTCTATCAGAGTCACGCTCTTCCGGCTCCACTTGTTCCTTTGCAGCGCGCTCTGCTTCTACTCGGGCCTTCTATTTAGTCTCCTTCTTCCGCTTTATCTGATGGTATCTAGAGAACCCATTAGTAAACAAATATGCTTCCTGCTTGCCAAAATTATCAAATACCTCATCTCTGAATGGAGTTGGAAAGGGATTAAGAACACAAGCATCATTCAGCTTCCTAAGATCTACCTAAATCATTACCTCATCCTTCTACTTCTTTTCATGAACTACCATAGGACTTACCCAATCAGACTCCTCTACTTGTTCAATAATACCTACTACGAACATCTTGTCCAACTCCAATTGGACCTTTTCCTTGTGCTTAGGATTAAGGCGATACGGTCTTTACTTCACAGGGTTCGCTTATGGTTTCAATGCTAGTTTCATCACTCCTAAATCATGTATTATCCCCTTCAAGTCTAAAAACTTGTAGGGAACAAATCCTGGTACTCGCGGAGCAACTCAGCAACCTTATCCGCCATAGAATCATCCCAGTAGTCCCCTATCTTCGCAAACTTTGGCTTCACCTCTGTTCCAATGTTCACTTGTCTAGTTTTCAATAGCGCGGTGATATTTGGATTCTCTATCTGCAGCCCCTCAACTTCGTGGTGACCTTTTGCCTCTAGGATATTAATGTTCCTTGGATCCTCCTCTTCTTCTTCAACAGTCACATTATAGCACTACATCACATGGTGCAGCTGAGTGGACCAATCTGGTTGAATCAAATCCAAGGGATCCTACGGGATTCTAAAGATCGTTTCCTTGACCTCCTGCAACGCTTCATCAATGCACTCAAACACATCTTCAAAACTGAATGTCATCAATAATTCTTGCCTCAAAATATTCCATTCATCCATGCCATGGCAGAGCTCTATTTCCAAGTACCAATTCATTGGTATTACGTCCAAAGTGTGATAGAACAAATGCACCATTCTGGTTTCAGCTCTACTCCGTAAGCATCAATCCATTTTGCTAAGTGAGCACGTGGAACACTCCTCCCATCATATTTCTCTGTCAATTGCACTTTTGGGTGACCAAATCGCACCCTCATCATTCTTCTGTATTCATGCCATCCATCAGAATTGTCTTTATGCGTACCCCACCATCTAGCAAGCATAGCACGTAGTGCCAAATCCAAGGCTTGGAAGCGATGCTTCTCTGGTACTTCTCTTTCAAATGCATCCAAAAATTTATCTACGTCAGTTAAGCCATCATTATAAGGAAAACTCCTTACCTCTGATGATACAAAATGTAGGGATTTAGTCATCATGTTACAATGCGAAGTAGATACTTAGTGCAGTCGATTCTTCTAGTGTTCCAATTCCTCATCTCAATCTGATGTGCAGCAGATTTCATAGTCCCATGCAATATGCCCATCAACTATCAGATGCACCCAATCTTGATCTCGCACCGTTATCTTATAAATCTAGTCCGAATCATCATCACTTTCATAATCGCGGACTAGTTCATTATAGCGCGGTCCTTCTATAGGGTCCACAGGTACTACTACGCGGAGCGATTTCCTCTCAAAGGACATTATCTGTTTCTTCAAATTGATCACCCCATTCATTTCAATAGCCCAATCAATCCCAAGGAGCACGGGGTAGGGATTTCTATCATCGACAATCTCTATGACTTCAAAATCAGCCAACGTGCTCATGCCTTCAATATCTATTGTCATTCCCTGCAATCATCCCATGGGGATAATATTTTGTCGATTCACCATCCGCAATTGAATCCGAGACAACTGCAGCACAGGTCTCTCCATTCTCTCCCATGTTTGTTTAGGAAAAACATTCACATCTAACCCAAGATCCAGAATAACTTGGTCCATTTCATATTTGCCTATTTGCATGGTGAGCCTCATCTCACGCCCATTCTTGCCTTATGCTTACCAATTTTCCTGATCATGCGCGGTTCCTCAGGAGCATTTTCTTTATCGATACATTTATTTATCAACTCTTGTAATCCTTTCACGACCTTTCTATTGCGTAGCAGCTTCATACAGGTCTCCAAAAAGGTAGTAAGCAAGGATGGGTCCATTTCTTCAGACTGCTTATCCTGACTTCTTGAGGTAGAAGTTGTTGTACCTTTGAGATGATAATGGTCAGCTATCATGCCAGAGCATATAAGATAATTGTTTTCAGGGTTTTGTTTTAATTTGGAGGACCAATGAATGAAACAGATGTAACACTATAATGCCTAACCTTTTGAATAATATTAATACCAAAGAAGAGGGCTGCTATAAAATTTCACACAGTGATATAGCTTGAATAGTGGTGAGAAGAAACAAAGAAATAATATGATTATCACAGTTTTCAAACTGAAAAAATTAAATAATCATAAGTATGAAAACCTTTAAACAATGTTCAGAAGGTTCAAGAGAATATTCTTAAGCTTACAAAAGATGCTAATGATTTATTGATTCGGAGGGAATTAATTAAACAAATAGTCCATTAATTCATTCTCTTTATAGATTATCACTTTAGAAGCTTATAGGAATAGATTGAAACAAAATTATTCCTACCTGGTTATCTCTGTAAGACATAAGAATATGAAGAAAACATAATGAGTAATACTGGAAAAACTTACAGGAAACACAAACTATGTAAAACAGAATTCAGAATCCTTTGCTTTGTATTAAGGTTCTAGAAAGGTCTAGTACATCAAAGTTTTAGAAATGCTTCATCAAGGGTGCAACCCATAATAATTCGTGAAGAGAGTTATTTATACAATAGTAGAACTAAAAAAATATCCTAAACTGTTTTTACAAAAATAGATTATCATAAAATCAAAATAAGGACTGCTAGTTGATCTGGCACTATTTTGATGTTGTGCTGTTGGTGACTATCACTGAAAATAACTAAAAATTGTTGAAGCTGGCTGACTATTCCTCCAAAAGCTGAATGCTATTTGATTTTCATGCTAGATGTCATATTTACTTATGACCTTTCACCTGATACACTTTCATCTATTGTCTTTTAACTGTATTTCTTTATATGCCTCCTCTGTTTTATCTTTTCTGTGTAAATTGTCTGTTTTAACATTTGTTGTGTAAATTGCTTCTTTCTGCTTTGTCTCTAGTTTAAACTTGATTTTCTCTTTGTACACAAAACAAACTTCTGATAAATGGAGCCTTTGAATAGATTTCCTGAGAATCTTGGAGTAAACAGGTTTTTAACTAGGGTCAAAATTGTTTATCCAATCTCTTGGTCTTCTAATCACCTACAAAATAAAATAATTTATTAATAAAACACAAGTTGGTAGGGATGGCCATCAATGGCTTTATTTGAGCTGAGAGGTCTGTGGATGGAGTCCCAGTAGTGTTTGGAAGGTAATTGGTGGTCAAATTGAGTTTCAGATGTTCAGGGTGGCGTAGGAAGGGTTAGACAAGTTTCACTATGTAAACGGGCGAAAAGAGCGAAAACGAGGGTCTTCGATGTTTTAATGGGTGAAGTTTAAAATTTGGTGCAGAATTTGATAAGTGAATAGTGGATGGTTTCAGCCTACACGGGGAGGTGGTTTTGGAGGCCATCACACCGCTTTTGACTGAAGGGTGGTATTTTTTGGAGAGCACGTGAGTTAACGTAAAGCTACCATGTAACAACAAGGGGCCCGAGCAAAACCACGAATCTCACATGCTCTCGAGTCTGTAAAGGTTGAAGATCAGGAGTGCGTGATATGGATGTGGGTCATTAGATTTGGGGGTGCAAGATATAACGGCTATCATGCGATAGAGTTGCATAGAGGGCAATCAGGCGGAGATTAGCGGGGCCCGGGGGTTTAATTACAAAGAATTATAATTATTTAATAAATAAGGCAGGGTTAAAGATATAATAAGCAAGTTTTAATACAGTGGGACCGGGGTTAAAAAGTAGTTGGGTTTGCTAACCGCACCAAGGGTGGTGGGTTAAAAGGTTTTATATACTAGAAAATGTGAATATAGTGGAGTTAATTAAAATAAAGTGGGGGGAGACAAAACTTAGGCTAAAGGGTGTTTATGGGCCTTTAGGTGTTTTGCCGGGAAAGCAAGATATGGGCGACGTTAAATTTATAAAGAGGAGGGGGGAATAAAACTTAGGATAAGGGGTTTTATGGGTTTTTAGGGAAATTACAAGGGAAAAGTGATTTTTTCAAAGGGAAAGGGTTTCACACTAGGAAATAGGGGTTTTTGGGTAGGGGAATGAGTTTGGAGAGTAATTTTCTAGGGAAATGTGTGTAACCAAAGGGCAAAGGTGAAAATGAAGGGAAAAGGGTATATTAATAAGCAATGATGGGATAATGAGGAAATTAGTAAGTATATAGTGGGGGATGAAATGAAATGAGGGGAAGTTAACCAAATCAACTTGTGAACATCTTTTCACTTTCATAACTACTCCTGCACACTGAAACATTGGATTAAGTATGATAAATGTGCTACTTCTACAACCTTTCTTCTACCTACCCTTTACTTATCCTAACATTTTTTCTTCACTTAATTAGGTGCATTTAGGCTAGCAGACCCTTTTTTTTTCTTTTGAAAAGAAAACTATCTAATTCTAACCTTATAACATCCAAGGGCTCAGATTAAACTGATGAGCTCCTTATTATTCTCTACCTAACTACTGATCTGCCAAGATTAAACAGTTTGGCTAGATCTTTATTCTCTAACTATAAACATGAAATTTAAAGCATGAACTAGTCAAGATTAAACTATTTGACTATCATGGGTTGTGGAATTTATGACAAGCTGCACACAACCATTATTTTTCATAATAAAATAAAAAGTACTGGCACTTGGACTTGCACACTTTCATGATTTGTTTTTTTGCTTTTTGCTTTTTACTCTAACCTAACATTTTATTTTTTCCTTCATTTTTTAGGGCATCCATTCTAACATTTTCTTTGATATGGACATATTTATCAAAATATTTTCTAACATTTTTATTCGGTATTCTTTTTGTCCATATCCTAGGCTCTAGCTTAACATTTTTTTGAAAAATATTTTCATTTTTTGGACTAATTGATTCTAACTTATCAAAACCAAAAAATGCTACAATAGAAGCCTCAACGAAGCTTTTCTTTGCTTCCATGAAGGTTTCTTTACCATGCTCTAGATCAAAGCCAACCTCCTTCTCTAGAGCTTTGCGGACACATTCACTTTCCTCAGGTTGCTTTCTCTTATCTTCACTAGTCATCATTCCACTTCACAACACGATATTCACCTTAGGATCCTCTTCGCAACATTCAACTGTCATCATCTGTAGGTTCTGGGTAGGCTGCTGAGGCTGCGTCCCCTTTTCCCGCATCTTAGATATTAATACAGGTCAGTGTTCTGTCACATGGTCAAACTGAGTGCAATATCAACACGATAGGTGCATCAGGTTCATACACTCTTATGTGTAGTGCCCTGGCCCCCCAAAATTGTAGCAAATAACTTGTTCCCAACCTCTAGCAGGTCCTCCTCTACCTTGGCCTCGTCCGCGCCCCTGATATCCTCCTCACACTCCCCCAATGCCTTGACCCAAATGCCAAGTTTCTGTCTGCATCTGGTACACGGGTGTTCTCTCCATCATTAACTCATAACTATGAAAATTGTGCTCATCGTGACCTACTGATTTGTAGAAGTTACAGAAGCGTTGTTGCGGTTTCTGTACAAATTTCTGCAGCAAGTGACAATTGTCTATCACATGTTTTCTAGCTACCTGATAGATATCACACCATAGCATGGGCCCTGTACTTGGACCTGCTTGAGCTTTTGGCCTCAGAGGCATCAGTCGTCCCCCTGCAACATAATTCACAAAGACATGGAAATTATCTTTATCACGCCCTTGAATCTTACATTTCAAGCACCAAACTTCTTCGCGCACCTCAGGCTGAGCCGCTCTATCTTTCTTTAGACTTTGGAACTCTAGGCAAAGATTCTGCAACTTTGCATGAATCTGCTGAACTCCTAAAGTAGCATCTTGAATCAGTGTCTCATGCAATCTCATCGCAATCTCCAGGGCTTCCACCTGGGTTCCAATCATTTGTTGTGATAAAGAAACCCTTAGATGAGGCAAGAGTGAAGCCACAAACCATTCGCGGTGCTGACCATTCATACAATTCATGTTAGCTTCACAGATCTTGCATTTCAGTCTCTGATCCAGCTCCCAGGATGTCTCGCCAAGATTCATCATGATTTCCTTGAATCCTAAGATTGTTTGCGCTTCAAACTTGGGTCTACTGAATTCCTTATTCAGCGCAGTATGAATGTTTTCCAACACAACTGTCAAGTTATCAGTGCAATACTTAATGTACCATGTTAGCGCGCGATCCTGTAAAGCAGTAACCAATGTTGCTTTCTTCATCTAATCATCTGTAATGTTCTGGGCTTGCCACACAGCCTTTGCAATGAACCAAAACTGGTCCGGGTCCTCATTTCCCAAGCCCTTGAAAACAGGAAACTTCACTATATTCGCCATATTGAATGGTAGTGGAGGTGGTGGCGGTGTGGGTGAAGGTGTATGCGGTGGAGGTGAAGATCGAGGTGGTGTGGACAGATGGGTTATTCGTGGGAACCCTTGCCTTATTATCTGGACAACGCTCTGCGACGAAGCCTGTGCTGCGCCTTCGTCGTCACTCAGCGGAGGCTCAATCAATAGGCTATATTTAGGACCTATTCTCTTTCTATCCCTGAATAAATTTCCACTTCTCTTAGCTCCAAACATCAAGGTAATTGCATAACCCGATTTTCACACAAGAGAATTTTAATCCAAGTATTCAAAGATCTCAAATACTTACCTCGCGTCCCTTGAAGAAGTGTCCTTTGCTTCGCTGTAGCTGATCGAGGTATCGACCACAGATTCTGTCAGAAATCCTCCGATGACACGTTCAATCCAGTGATTGACAGCGCGCGCGATCTTATCTTCAGAAGCTTCCAATCTCCGCACTAACTCCAAGGTCCACACTATTGGACCGTCAAGCCTCCACCTTCCCTATCCATCCACTAATTTAGCGATCCACTTGTATAGCTTGATAAGGAAGGAACATAAGAAAATTTCATGTATCTCTGTGTACAGATACCTGTCTAACCACCGTTCTTTCATCAATCGCTGATTTTGGTTTTCTTTCTTCAATTTCTTTCTTTGTTGGATTCTAGTGATGCGACATCACACATCTCTTTATGCAGATCCTAGTCCTGGCAACAGAACCATTTGTTGGCTTAGTGGGTCCTGACCCAAGTTCAGAGTTAAGTTTGCCAAACAAATCCCTACACTATTGGCCCTTTCAACATCAACCCACGAAGCGCGGACTGAAGTCTCACCCGAAGTAGTATGGGGGGATGCTAGAACCAAGTTTTCACACCCAAAGATGAGTGCGATGTCATTTTATGCCCTAAACCTTCCTTTGCGCAGATTGATAAGCCCTTAAGTCTTATTGATATAACTTCCTTTTATCAGCCTCTAGACCTTCACGAAGGTCTACGACTATCTTTCATGGACCCTAAATAGGTAAATCAACCACTTACGTGCCTCTGTAATTACCCTTAGTTATGTATTTATCCAAATTGGCTTAAGTGTCTAATAATTTTAACATGCATTAAGATATTCTTCGCGTAAACAGATATTAGTACTTGCGTTCATATAAAAATGTAAACCATTCATAATCATGCATGAATATAATATTAAATCATAAACTCATCATTCATCATAACATAAACACATTCATTCATAATATAAGTAAATGGACAAAAACACAGATATTTCTGGAATAATCTCTTTATTGATACTTCAGTTCTTCTTACAGACTCAAGACTACCCTACGCACTTAGCTGCAGGGGTCCGCGCACTCAGTGGCAGACTCTACTCTAGGCCTCTGCACATACAGCTACAGAGCCTCTCTTCTACTATAAGACTCTTCGCTCTTCACTTCTACTGACTCGTTACATTCATTCTTCCTCAATATCCTGAACTTAATTGAACTACCTTAGACTCTCTAAGACTCTCATTTTTATACAATCCCATGGTCTGCGACCATGGGTAGATATACTAAAGCTGACACAACTTACATAATGGAAGGGTAAAACCCTTTGTGACACTTAACTATCTACGCGCTCTACGACCACAACTTGCAGAGACTTTACACTTTACATAACAAAAACTTGGGCTTTCTACCCGAAAACTTGGGCTTTTGCCCCAAAATTGACCGCGGGGGACCCCGTCCCAACACTCTCCCAATGGAGAATTGTGACATTAAAGTCCCCTCCTAATATAACATTAGAATTTTTAAGAAACTCTGACTTTTCTAGGAGGGAACCCCACCATTTCACTTTGGCTTAATAATTATTGGGCATATATATGTTAAAAATATTACATATTTTCCCTGATGGGATATGTATGCATTTGGATTTTATCCAATGGGGTGATTTCTCTTCATATATGAGACAAAGTTGAGAAGATGACCACATAGTGCTTAGTCCCCTTGACGCCCCTCTGGATTCCACTACCACAACACTAATTTTTTTTGATATCCTTTTACATTTTTTGAGAGCTTTGTGCTCTCCCAATTTAGACTCCTAGAGTAGTAGAATGTGAGGATTTTTCAGTCTTATTAAAATTTCAATCTCTTTTTCCCTCCATTCATTGTCCATCCCCCCTACAGTTCCAAGAGATAATATTCATTATTTATTGTTTTCTTTGGCTCCTCCCTCAAGCGAGGAGCTTGTTGGACCAATTATTTTTGGATTTTTGAGTTATTTTAACATTGTGCTACTTATCACTCCTTGACTACCTCTTTCTTTTTCTCATTCACCCTATTCATGCCTAACTTCCTTATCATATTTTCTACCAATTTTCCTTGTGGATCTAGTTTGAACCACTTCTTTATCAGGTTCTAAATCTGATTTCTCCTCTATGGAGATGTAATTGTAATCCTTTGGGGATTTGGGTTCCTCTTCAAACTCTAAATCTTGTGTCTGAGATGTGACTTGGATTGGAGGGGCTTATTCCAATTCAGGGATTCTTGAAAGGCTTGCATTTTCAACTTTTTCCTGTATATCACCATTTTTGAGTTTCCTTGTTGGGGTTGAGTATTTTCTTCTTCCATTTCTACATCTATAGGATCTAGGGAGGAAAAACATTTTTTTGAGTGAGGGTTTTTTTACTTTTTCTCTCCCCTTTCCATCTCAAGAGGAAATTTTTTGTTGGAGGGGTTAGGGGAGGGCCACAATTTTCATTCCCTTGACGACGTTGTTGATTTTTATGAGCTCGGGTCTTCCTTTTCCTTTGTTTTTTCCATTGGCCTTCTTCCTCTTAATTTGTGGCCATTCCTTCCTTCTCAGGGCATTTTTTAGCGAAGTGACCTTGCTTATGAAAATAACTACATCTAAATGGAATTCTATCATAGTCTATTGGATTTTTTAGCGAAGTGACCTTGCTTATGAAAATAGCTACATCTAAATGGAATTCTATCATAGTCTATTGGATGAATAAAGGACCAACCATCTATGGAAAGTTGAAGAACTTTAGGAAGACCTATATCTAGATCTACTTCCACACATATTCTAGCACAAACACACATAGATTCTCTTACCTTAGCTCTTTTAATTTATTTTCCAAGGGCATTCCCATTTTTTTGGCAGGTTCCCTCATCTCAATAATGAAGAGGGAGATTACAGAGCTTCACCCATACTAGCACAACTGAAGGAACATCATATTATGATTGAAATCTACAGTCCATATGTCCAAATAAAGACCTTTAGTTCCCATGAAGTATAGTCCATTTCTAAATATGAGGTTGTTGTCCTCCTTCATCTCAAAAGAAAATCTATTAAACCTTTCCCACATAAGATACTTTCTATATATCCTTTCACCAATGTTTTCCAGTTCTTTCCAACCCATTGATGAAGGGTTTTGGGGGATGACCAAATCCCCATGAATTGTCCCATAAGTCATCTTTATGCCAAATTAAGAGTTGTAGATCTAGATTTACCAGCGTTTAGTTGAACCTTAGGTATATTTTCTAGCTTTTTGACAAATTTCTCTTGTCTTGTTGTGACTCCTCTTAAGCTTAATTAGAATAGAGCTCTGAACACAACAAATTTCGAGTGAGGTAGAGGAGGTAGAAGGTGGGAGTATCGAGCCTCTCACTGAGGTGGCTGACATAGTAGAACTCGATCAAGAAGCCAATGTGTAGGGTTTGTTGAGTTAGGGTTGTAGAGTGAGCGCATATGACAATATCAAGGTTAAGTGTGTATGTGTGTAAAAAATTATAACATCTTGAATTAATTGATAGAAAGCACTATTTTAACTTGTATATGTATGTTGTTGTAATTTGTTTACATGTTAATCCTGGAAAAAATATACAATACATTAAAAATAACTTTGTACAATTCAATACCAAAAATTCTATGCAAATACTTCATCATTATAATGATATTCATTTTATATTAAATACATTTATTTATAGTAATAATGTTTATCATCAATATAGTGACACACTTGTTTTATATAGAATATATTGTTCTAGTAATATTTATCTTTAACCTTAAAATTAAAATAGAAATACTTTAAAAACAAATATTCTAAAATGCAATTTAATAATCTTTTTTTCTTGGTTAATTGAAACTAAATATGTCTTATTAATGATTTATGCTTAAATTTTAAAATTTATGTAAATACAAAATATTAATATATTTGTTATGCTCTTATAGAAGAGATGTTGTAATGTCCTGTCTTATTTTGTAAACATTTTAACTTATCAAATTACATAAAAATAAAAAAATAATATAAAATAAATAATTAAAATTATTATTTAAAACATTTTGACTTGATGAAATTATATAAAAATACAAATAATAGTAATAATTATAATAATAATTAATAATTAAATTAACCTAGATCTATTTTAACTTTGGATCTACCAAGTGTCCAGAGAAATAGAATTTCTTGAAGTACAAATATTTTTAGAATAAAAAGAAATTTGAACTATGGAAATTTGATAAATCTAGTCTGAAAATAAATTTAAATTAATAAATAATAAAATAATTATATAAATTAATCCACTAAATTATTATAAAATAATAATTAATTATAAAATAAATACCTTTGTTTAAAAACTTTTACGTGTGCACCTCGAAAATGCCAATCCAAAATTCTATTTAAATTACTACATGGATTTCTCCATCTCATTTTCTCTAGAATACTTATCTATGCCCATAAATTTTGTTAGTACTCTTGGGCATTTAGTCAAAAGATGTTCACTTTATCATTATATCTTATAATTATCCATTTCGTTTAGTTTAAAGATCCTCAAATGTTTAATCTTTGGCCTTTTATGAATCTAAGCCTCGGGAGTTAAGCATATTGTGTGTACATTGTTTCAGTCAAAGGGAAATAAGAGCAAGCGTACCATTATGTTAGCATTATTTTATTGACATGGAAATTATCAAATTATGTTCTGAACAGTGTCATTATATGATCATTTTACATTTTTATGTTATTTTTTAATAAACGTAAATTTAAGTTTTTGGAGGTAAAAGTCAAAATTAGAATTTTAGCAGATATCTCTGAAAGTTTTAGAAGTGATATCGGGGTCAAGCAAGGTTGCCCACTATTTTTTATTTTATTTGGTTTATATATCGACAAGCTTGAGGAGTGGTTAAATTCTTAAGGGGGTGATGGTATCTATTTGGGCAAGTTTGTTATAAGGCTTCTTTTGTATGTTGATGACCTTATTCTGATTGCTAAAGTGGCTCTTGGATTGCAAGAGCACTTACTATCCCTTAGCATTTTTGTAGAAGTGTGGGGATGCAAGTCAATATTAGCAAAACGAAAGTAGTGGTTTTCTCTGAAAAAAGAAAACATAACCAGCATAAGTTCTACTTTAAAGAAAACTTTTTGGAAGAAGTTGCGGATTACAAATACCTCGGAATTGACTTTAACAAAAATCTAAGCTAGGATGGTTATAGAAAGAAAAGAACTTTGTGGGGTTGGAAAGCGTTTTATGCTTTTCAAAATAGGTGTAGAGAGGCAGAGTTATGGGATTGGGAAACCACTCAAACTCTTTTTGGGCTTCTAGCGATTCCAGTGATTCTCTATAGTTGTGAACTATGGGCTAGCAGTACATCCGACATGCAGTGGAGACAAATTGAGAAAAATCAAAAGCGTTTGATACAAACAAATTCAAGATTAAAAGTTTAGTTCCTTATGCTATCTTGTTAAGTGAAAGAGGGGTTGCTCCTATTGAAGCAATTTCTATGGTGTGAGTAATAATGTATTTAAAAAAAATTGGGAAAATGGAAGAGGGTAGATGGCCTAAGGTTGTCTTTAATGAAAAAAAAAAAAAAACTTGGATGCAACAAAATAACAAATGGTTTAGTAAATGGGGTCGATATAGAGAGCTCCCGCCACTGTGCGCCCTAACCTTGCTGCGCGCTCTCTCGGCTTTCCTTGGTCCTCATGGCCCCTCCGAACTACTCACCGGAGGGGTGCGATCCCCATCATGCTTTCTTTGCACTTGTCAAATCTCTGCCACCACAATGGCCTCGCCCAGCAATATCAAAGTTTGTCAAAAAGCTGGACATTCTCCAAGAAGTTAATCTACCTCTAGCCGTTCCTCGCATGGCAGCCCTCTCTCTTGTATAAAAAGGGCTCATCGAGCAGTTCATGGGCCTCTGGCCATCTCCAAAAATTGTGCAATGATGGGTAGAAAGGAATTGGTCCGACAAAATACAATGTAAAATCTCCATTAGATTCTGTGGAAAGGGGTTCTTTACCTTCCACTTTGAATCTAAAGAAGAAAAAGATTTAATCTTCAGGAATGGGCCTTATTTCATGGATTCCAGAGGCCTGTACTTAAACAAATGGACCCTGGATTTTGATATGGAATCAGATGTCCCCAACGCTGTCCCTGTCTGGGTCAAACTCCCTCATCTCCCTCTTCACTGTTGGGGAGATGATTCAGTTCGTGCAATTGGAAACGTTGTTGGCAAGTACATAGATCGCAGCGAGCCAAAGGATAATATGCAAGCATGCATGCCTATTTGTGTGGAAGTGGATCTTGACAAAGGCCTACCAAAATCCATCAAGCTCAAAGTGGACGACTGGAGCCATATTCAGCAGCTTGATTACAAGCAAATACCATTCAAATGTAAGGTATGTCGCGAATACAGCCACTTTGCCAATCATTGTCCCTCTCTTGTTAATGTTGAAAATGACCCACAAGAAGAATAGTGGGAAACAGTCGGAAAAAAGAAGTCAGCTCCCTCATCTAAAGCCCCTCCAGAATTTGACTCCCCTGCCTCAAAGATTGCCCGCCCCTCCTCATCCTCCCCTCCCTTATCTTCCCTTCCTTCTCTCTCCCCTCCCTTGCCCCCTTCTACCTCCAATCCCTTCTCGGTTTTATCCCCCTCTGATGCTCCTCCCTTGGAGCCCTCGCTCCTTCCCCTGATTCCTTCAACTGCCTCTGATCCTTCCCCTCCTCTGGTTATCCCCTCCCAGACTTCCCTCGAACCTTCCCTCTCCAGACTCACCAGGAGCTCATCCAAAGATCATGGAGCCTCTAGTGACTCTCTTAAGAAACCTGGACCAGGTAGAAAATCTGCAAAGCAACATAGAGATGAGAATGCCCAAAAAGACATAGCAATGGGTATTCAAAACCCAATTGAATCTTACATCCTAGGATAGCATGAAAAAGAGATAACACACAAGGACCAAGGGGGGCGAGCACCTCTCCGCACCCCACATTCCCAATGATGAAAATCTTATCTTGGAATTGCAGGGGTATAGGGCACCCCTCCAAAGTTGCAGCGCTTAAAGATCTTATTTATTGTGAAAAACCAGGGATCTTTTTGTTATAGGAAACAAAGCAAAGCCTGCAGGAAATGATTAAAATCATTGAACAGAACAAGTAGTACAATGGAAGCATTAGTGAATCCAGAGGAGCTTCCGGAGGAATCACTACAATCTGGAATCAAAACATATGGAACTTTAAATCAGAAATTATCAGCCAACATTGGATCCAAACAGAGTTAGAAAACAGAGAAGATCAGCAGATTATAGTAATATACAACATTTATGCTCCTAATCACTTCAGGGATAAGGAGCGCTGTTGGGAGGAAATCAAAGTCAGCGTGGACGCAGAGGAGAATACCAATATCATATTAGGAGGAGATCTCAATCTTATTCTCCATGCTAATGAGAAAAGAGGAGGTAGTTTCTCCCCTGATCCCTTCAGAACTCAGCTGGAAGACATTATGCATGACCATGACCTCGTTGATATCATTCCAAAAAACAGGAGATATACTTGGAGCAACCACAGGCTAGGTACAGGCAACATTATGGAGAGATTGGACAGAATTCTAATCAACATCATGCTTCTTTCTTCCTTCTCTGTTGGGTACGCTAACATTATTCCTTGCTCAGCATCCGACCATTATCCAATATCTCTTAATCTGGAAAAGCATTGCCCTCTCGGACCCATCCCGTTTAAGTACAGTCCCCTTTGGAATTGTATTCCAGCAGTTAAAGACATTGTGGAAAAATCGTGGAGTCTGCATGTTGAAGGTTCTCCCAGATTCATTTGGGAGTCCAAGTTGAGAAACACCAAACAGGCGATAAAAGAATGGGCGAAAATCAGCTATAAGGAGCCTGAAAAGATCAAAAAGGAGATCAAAACTACACTAAACAGCATCCAAAAGGAAATAGAAGAGCAGGGCCTCACTCAAGAGAACAAAGAGCAAGAAAGCGACCTATATTCTCAACTTTTCCATGTAAACAGAGAAGAGGAATCAAAATGGAGGATAAAATCGAGGCAACTTTGGTTGCAAGGAGGGGACAAGAATACAACATTTTTTCACAAACAGACTACAGTTCGAAAAATAAGAAATATTGTAAGCTCAATTTTGGACGCTGAAGGTAACCTTCAAAACACCCAAGAAGCCATCAGACAGGCTGCTACAAACCATTACTGGGACCTTCTAACTGAAACAACAGATGAAGAGGATTATGCTGACCTGCTTCAATTCCTTCCCAACAGCATCAGCAAGGAAATGAATGATACCTTGAATAAGGAAATTGATGAGGAGGAGGTTAGAAGAACCATTTGGGCTCTCTAGCCGGACAAAGCACCAGGACCTGATGGCTTCCCCATTTTCTTTTATAACGCCTTTTGGGGAATTATAATAAGAGATTTGATAAAAATACTCAAATGGGTCCAGAGGAAAGCCAAAATCGGTGGTTACACCAATGCCACACATTTAACCCTCATTCCCAAACAAAATCGACCATCATTTTTTAGTTGATTCCGACCCATCTCCCTTTGCAACTCGTCCTACAAGATTCTAACCAAAATTCTTGCTTCTCGCCTCAAATCCTTTCTCCTTTCTCTCATTTCTGAAAACCAAGGGGGTTTTTTGGCTAATAGACAAATTACAGATTCTATCCTCCTCGTCCAAGAAGCTATTCATTCAAGCCAAACTAGGAATGAGAAAGGATTTGTCCTTAAACTTGATTTAGCCAATTCCTTTGATAGAGTAAGGCACACCTACCTCTTAGCTGTTTTAAAAAAGATGGGATTTGATGCAGCCTTTTTAAATCTCATCAAAGCTTGCATCTCCGGGCCTTGGATCTCTCCTCTTGTTAATGGACGACTTGGAACTGCTTTTCAATCATCGCGGGGTCTTAGGCAAGGTTGCCCTCTTTCACCTTACCTCTTCATTCTGATGGTTGAATCCTTTAGCAAAGCGTTGGAATTCAAGTGGAGAGTTGGTCTCATTACTGGAATAAAATTTGGGAATGGTGTAAAGAACATTAACCACTCTCAATTCACCGATGACACCCTTTTACTTGGAGGAGCTTCCACGATAATAGCCCGGCGCTTTAAGTTTCTGTTGGAAAAATATATGAGGTATTCGGGTGGTCAAGTCAATCAGCGGAAAAGTTGCATATATGGATGGAACACTTCAGCACAGGTACTGCACAGCATAGCCACTATCCTTGGGGTCTCTTGCAAGTATGAATGGTCTCACTTCATTTACCTGGGCCTGCCAATAAGTGTTGGTCCCTTGAAGGTAGAAGTTTGGGACACAATTATTGTTAGATGAAGAGAAAGGTGCAGCGTTGGGGTTCCATCTGGCTCAACCAAGCTGGCCGCCTCATCCTCCTCAAATCAGGTATTTCCTCCCTGCCTCTATATCAATTTTCTCTCCTTCAAGCTCCAACCTCTTTCCATTACAAAATGGAAGTCATCCTCCGCCAATTCCTCTGGAAAGGAGGGAAAAATGACAAAAAGAAATTCAATCTAGTAAACTGGAAGCAGGTCATCCAATCTCAAGACAGAGGTGGTCTTGGGATTAGATCCCCCAAATTTCTTAATCTTGCCTTTGGAGGCAAGATTGTCTGGAGGCTTATCACTGGTCTCTCCACTTGGTGGAAACGAGTGTTGGAGGTCAAATATCTAAATTTCCCAAGGCAGTGGCTCCTTGATCAAGATATCCCTATCAGAGACTCTTCCAAAATTTGGCATCTATGTAAAAGAGCAATTCCTCTCATGATCCAGAATATCTCCAAAGTGCCCAAAGGAGGTGCTGATATCAACATTGGATCTGATAAAATAATGGGCAGGCAGCCATTAAACAGTCAAGTTGGAGTCATTCCCATTCTCACCTATTTTAATAGTATAGGAATTCACCATCTGGACCAGATCTCTCTGTGGGATATCCATTCCAATTTATGGTTAGGATGGACATTCCCAGCCATTCCCATTAATCTCATGGCCAGTTTACAAGCTCTTCAATCCCATCTTCACAGTATAGCTCCAATTAAAAATAATGAACCTGATGGATTTCGCTGGGACCCGACAAGCTCAAATTATACTATCCAATTTGCTCACCAGTAAATTTGCAACAACCATCACCCCATGTCCATTTGGAACCGTTGGAAAATGGTTTGGAAATTTGAAGCTTTGCCCAAAATTAAATTCTTCCTGTGGACCCTTCTGAAAGGGAAAATACTTACTGCTAAAAAATTTTAGAAGCGGAGTATTATTGGTCCTTCACGTTGTCCTAATTGTCAAGCTGTCGAAGAATCCATATAGAATATTTTTATTGCCTATCCTTTTGCTAAGGCCTACTAGAGAAGTATATCCTATAACAATCTCATTCCTTGGAGCGATCAGGACTCCATAGGAGAGGCTATTCATCAATGGAGGAAAAATTATCCTTGGCAACAAAGAAAACACAACACAATAAAAAGGGTCTGGGACACCCTTCCTCTCACTATGTTATGGTCCATTTGGCTTGCCAGAAACCGTAAAGTGTTTAAGGACAAGGATTCAATCACTAGAAATCTATGCAACAAAGCAAGGAGTCTTGCTTTGGAAACTATTTCAGTCAAAAACTACAGAAGCATAGACATCACTGATCTCAATGTGGAAGAGCGAATTTTCATTGGCTATATACTGGACAGAAATAATAGTAATTAGATTGATATCACCAGCAGTAGCAAGAAAAGTAAAATGTATTACAATTCGAAAATCCGACTCAAGGAGGAATAATTTGTAACATGGCTTAAAAACTGCAACACTTATTATCTTTTTTTTGATAGTGCCTTGAAATCGAATCCCAGGATTGCTGGAGCAGGTGGAGTGATTTGCAATTCCAATGGAGATTGTATGGTCTCGTATGAATGGGGGCTCGAGCATCTTTCCAATAATAGGGCTGAGGCTTTAGCCCTGTATCAAGGCCTCATTCATCTCAGCAAATTCGGTATAGATACAACTTTCATCTTTTGAGATTCAGCAATTGTCATCGGCCTTATGGCCCAAAACAAAGATTCGCCCAACGTTCTTCTTCAACAGTCCATCAGCAGGTGCAAAATTTTGAGCCAGTCCTTCATCACTCTGACCTTCCACCACATCCTTCGCACATTCAACAAGGATGCTGACCTTCTCGCCAACAGGGCATGTAACAGAGCAATGGGCAGCCTACGTTGCAATAATGAGGAATCTCATCAATACCTTCCATGACACCGAACCACCTCTATCCTTTCCAAGTCCTCAAATTAGAAAACCCTAACACATGGAACTGGTTCCAGAGCCTCCCTTCCGCTATTTTATTCTTCTGTCGATCTCAGTAGACTCAGCCTCCCTCTACTCTGTCCACTCACAGGCGCAACACATCTGCTTTGGTTCTTGGATCCCTTCTCAATAGCTTCATCTCATCTCATGGCGCGAAATGAGGATTGTCTTCACTGTTCAGATCTCCAAGCGGAGCTGGAGCAGGTCCGAGCCCATCTAAAGGCTTTGGAAGATAAAACTGACAGTCAACATCGTATTGTTAATGAGAAATATGTAGCCGACATTAACTTGCTCTACCATAGAATCTCTTCTCTGCATGAACAGTTCAACCACCTCTCCAACAGGTGCAGTCATGCGGAAGAATCCATCAACATTTTGAAATACATGATGGAAAAGAAAAACGCAGTTCCAACAAGTTCATCAAGCATGAAGCAAGTCGGCGCCGATGACAACCCTGAAGAGTCCACTGCTCGGCACATTAGCCACATTAATATAGATTGATTATGCTTTGTAAATGTTGTTATCTATTACTGCAGTTTGTTAGGATTTACCTTTGGTCTTTGGTTTTTAAAAGCCCAAAAGGCAGGATCAAGGAGGAATTTTGTTTAAACTGTAACTCCTTCTTTCCTAGCTCTTCTTGGCATCTTAGCATGTATTTCAGGAGCACAGTCTCCCCTTCTTTTTCAGAAATATAATACAGCAACCGATTTTGTAAAAAAAAAAAAACAAATGGTTTAGTAAATGGGGTATTTGCTTGAACACGTGTCCATAAACAACAAAGAGATAAAATATTTTGTTATGGATAAGTTCCACAAGCGTACTTGGGATAAGGAGTTATGAAGAAAGAAAAAGTACTATATTGAAGTGTTTAAGCCCACTCATAGTCATCAACCAAAAGTATACATAGAGGCCAATATCTCTTGGAGGGATAAAATTCTTATTGCTCAGTTAAGGACTAATTCTCATCAACTCCGTTGTGAAACAGGGCACTGGAAAAGGCCAAAAGAAGTGTGGGAGGAAAGAGTATGCATTTTTTGTTCTTCTGTAAAAGTGGAAACAGAAAAGCATTTCATTTTAGAATGTGAGGCCTTCAAAAACAACAAGGAAAGTTATGCAGATATGCTGGCAGCTAGCTTTTGGGATAATCTATTTAGCGAGGGCTTTTTCAAGAAGCTGGGAGCATTTATTGTGAAGCTTCACATAAAAAGGACCGAATACATCAACAAGGTGAAGAAGAAATCTATCCCATAGGCTATCTTTAGCCTCGTGGACGTTAAAATAATTTCTTTCTTTCTTCTTCCTTCTTTCTATATTTATTTATTTTAATATTATATATTTTTAATATTATTTTATTTAATGTTACATGCTTTAAATTTAAGTTTAGATTTGGTAATCATGAAATTTTATTTAAATTTAAATTTAGTGATAAGATTTAAATAAAGTTTGTAAAAATTATATATATATATATATATATATATATATATATATATATATATATATATATATTAAATATATATTATATTTTTGAAAATTTCAATATATAAATTTTTAATGAAAAATATATTTATAATTTGTATGAGGAATACACATGTTTCAGTTCAAAGAGATTGTTTAAACAACAAAGCTTGAAGTTGTTAAAAGAAATATTAATTATGAGCCTAGATCCATTTTGACTCTGGATCTACCAAGGGATGAGAGGGATCAAATCTCTTTTCACTCTAAAAGAGGTTTGCATGTTAGGAGATTTGATCCCTCTCGGTCCTTGGTAGATCCAAAGTTAAGATGTATTTAGGTTGCTTTAATTTCCCCTTTTAAATAGACTATATTCCACGTGAATACCATGGGTCCTCATACCATAGGTCAATACCATGAAGTTAATTTTTTCAAAATGTTTAGAGGACATGACATTACATCTCTACCATACTCCATTGGAGAGCACCTTTTAGTGCAATAAGCTCATCATGTCATATGAGATAATTCAATCTCAGTGAGGAGGATAACAACATTTCTCTCAACATCCCAAGTTAGATCCAACTGACAAATTATATATATATATATATATACCCTGGTTAAATTCTAGTAAGTGATATGTTGAGATTATATTGAGTATATTGTTGTATTTCCAATATTTATTGTTGTACAATCTTGAAACGAAGAAAATCTTACCCTTATAAAGTGGGATGAGGTGCTTAAGTATATATATATATATATATATATGATTTATTTATTTATAATATATATTATATACCAAATTAATAAAATTTATAATAACATAGATTTATTTTTTTATATGTATGATTTAAAATATAGTTAATTTTATTATTTGAAATGTTTTAAATTTTTAAAAATTATATTTTTTTTCATGAAAAATATCCTTATATTTAATAGAAAATTTATTTTTTTGGTTTTTAATGGATTATTATTTATTTTGGAATTGTCTTTAGTGCGACTTTTGTCTAGAAAAAAAAATTCATGAAATTACCCATCAAGCTTGTGATTTCAATAAATTCTTGCAAAATTTTAGAGAAATTAGACCGGAAATATATATATATATATATATATATATAAAGAGAGAGAGAGAGAGATATGTCCTCCCTACCCTGGTTAAATTCTAATAAGTGATATGTTGAGTTTATATTAAGTATATTGTTGTAATGGTTCCAATATTTATTGTTGCACAATCTTAAAACTTGAAGAAAATCTTACTCTTATAAAGTAGGGTGAGGTGCTTAAATAATTATATATATATATATATATGATTTATTTATTTATAATATATATTATATACCAAGATTAGAACAAACTCTCATGAGCTCCATAGTGAAATGGGTCGTTGGGCAGTTCCTAAAACACCATGGATGGAAAGGTTCTGCATCTATGTGAGAATACGAACATCGAGGATGAAAATCACTTCCTCTTAGAGTGCCCCGCGTACAACCACATTAGATCTCAGTTTCAAAATCTTTGTTACAATACTGACCTTCCTAGCCTTTTACGATGTCAAAATTATTGTCAAAATTACATTGAGCTCGGGAGACTTCTCTCCGAGCTTTTTGAGCATAGGAATAAAATCTTAAATCAAACTAAATAATTCGTTTCTTTAGGTCCGATATACCAAAGTTTGGTCTCAGTGGACGTTAACCATCATCATCATCATCAATAAAATTTATAATAATGTAGAATTAATTTTTTTATATGTATGATTTAAAATATAGTTAATTTTATTATTTGAAAGGTTTTAAATTTTCAAAACAAATATTATTTTCATGAAAAATATCTTTATATTTAACATAAAGAATTTATATGTTTTGGTTTTCAATGGATTATTATTTATTTTGGAGTTGTCGTTAGTGTGACTTTTTGGACTTTCTGTGTCTGGCGAAAATATTCAAGTGAAATTACCCATGAAGCTTGTGATTTCAATAAATTCCTGCCAGATTTTAGAGAAATTAAACCGGAAAAAACCCACTAGGAAAACATCAAAAAAATCTCACTAAAAACAACTCAATTTATTTTTTAAATTACAGAATGTATTTTTAATATAAAATCAAAATAATTTATAGTATAACACGTTTCAATAGATTGAATTAATAAAAAGTAATTACTAGAAAGTTCCATAACTTATTTAATGTTACAAAGGTTCCCTACCTTATTTCATGTTACAATTCAATGTTTTATGCTTTCTTGCACAACATATATAACTAAATTATAATTAAAATAATAATATTTAAAGTCAATATTAATTAGTTGAATAATTTTATGTTATTAATTTAACATGACTACACATTTAAATTGTTAAATATATTATATTAATTATTTAAAACATAATGTGCTTAATTTAATAATATTTTAATTAATTAAACTTTTTTATGTTATACAAATTCAAGCTTCTGTGATCTATAACTTGTTAATTTATGAAGATTTTTGGAAAAAATCACATTGCCAATGTTTGGTCTACGCATTTCGAACCAACCAGTGTGGTTCATCTTCAGGACAAGATAAACCACACTAGCTGGTTCGAAACGTGTCAACCAAACATTGGCAATGTGATTTTTTCTAAAAAAAAAAATTATGTTATTTAATTTAATATATTTATTTGAAAATGAACCATATATATCTTTTTCTTAATGTATATAATCTTGTGACTTATTTTTTAATAATAAGTTACATTTTTTGAAACAAAGATAAATTAAATGAGGCCTTAGTATATAAATAATAAAGAGTTGCAAATATATTTATAATGTTTAATCTATAATGCACACTCCTCTTATCAGGTTGCCCATGATCAACCCCGCTTTTTCAGCCCTCTCATTTCTCTTCTGCGATTCTTAATCCCTCTGACAATTGAGCTCCCGCAGGCATGGCATCCATTTGGGGAGGAACCCTCAACTCCTTTGCTCTCCAAGGTCATGCAACAACTTCTTACCCAAAACCCTCTGAACCCTCTGCACATTCTGCCAAAACCAGACTACAAAGTGAAAAATATGATGATGCAATCATGTAGTAACATCAAGGTCTCCCCAGATCTAAGAAATCGGAGAAGCTCTCCACTAGATCTTGAGAAATCGGAGAAGATCTCAAGACTACACATTCCCCTAGCAAGGATAAACAACAACATTAAGTTCATGCAATACCATGCACTAATTTTTAAGTCCATCAAAGTCTCGCCAACAAAAAATACGCTCTTGCATTGGATCACCGAATGATGGAAGCCAAAATCCCATTACGATGTCAATGTTGGCTCCAAGGGCTCCTTTACAATGATTTTCATGCATAAATATGAATTCAAATATGTTCTGGAAGGTGCTTCTTACTTCCTCAACTCTACAGGACTCTACATGCCATAATGGACACCACACTTCATCCCAAGAAAGGAGGAATTCTCCTCCTAGGCACCTGTATGGATCTGTCTCTACTCTTTACCTACGAATATTAAGACCCTATCACTCTCCACGATATAGGCAACAACCTAGGGAAGTTTTTCTACCTCTCAAAACAAACCCGCCAAGGTTTCTACGTAGCCTACGTGCAAATGTGTGTCTACATGGATATATTTGGCTCTCTCTCGAAAGCCATAGATCTGGAATAATAAGGCATGGACTTGTTCCAAATGCTTGATTATGAGCATGTCACGTTAAGATGCATAAAGTGCCACTAGCATGGCCACTTTTTCAGAGGCTATCCCCTCAATGGCCCTAAGCTAGAGGTCGCCAACGCCAGTCCCATAGATGTTTAAGGCTTCACAAAGATCCCCAATAAGTGAAGGCACACGAAGAAGCATGGCCCCTCCTCGCAAGCCAAGTGTCCAATATCCAACAACAACTTTGAAGTGCTTGAGGTGTTGGTTTGATGGGTATTGAACTAGGTTTAGAGTGTGTTGCGCACCATCAAAACCCTCAATCACTGGCCCTTTCCGCAATGACCTGCAAGCAGATCACGGTCTCACCCGAAGCAGTTATAGGAGGCTGCAGAACCAGGTTTCCAAAACCATAGGGATATGTGCGATGTTTCATTTGTGTATTTACTTATATTTTCTACCTTCCTACAACTTTGCATACATAAATAAATTCACGCTGATGATTAACCTTACAAAATTACCCTTATCACATCAAATAACAAAAAACAGTACAACAGGTATTCTTTGTGCAATTTAGTAAAAAGCATGCATAATGACAATAACAACAACAAACTTGACTAAAAAAGAAAGATACACAATATTTCACCAAAATTCTTCTTTATTAATATAGATATTCAATACATATACTTCTTCGACGTGCGCACTCAGCTACAAGTGGTTTGTGCGCCCAACTACAGACTCTTCTAGTCCTCCACACACTTAGCTATGGAGCCTTCCCCAAAACCAAAAACTACATATGGACTACAGAGATTCAACTCACTTATGATGACATCACACATTTGATTACAAAGTATTACATCTCCTTATATACATTACATCATGAAAAGAACCATGGTCCATATACCATGGATCCAACAAAACAATGACTAATACCTGAAATCCACTACAAAATAAGGGGATTTGACCCACCCTAAAGCCCCTAAAACAGTGTGCTATGAATATAACTTCGTCGGATCCATGCGCTCACTCCTCAAAATGTGAAGTCTTTGACCCAAAACTTGGACCAAGTTGGGCTGCGCCCAACAGGCCCCCAACACTCACCTGTGACTCATCCCAAGTCACTCAGCTTCGTTTCCCTTGATCTTCGTTGCAATTCCATTGTATACTGCATTGTATTGCTAGACTGTTTCTGCCATTTGTTTCTCATGCTTGCACGTTTCCTCCAAGAATGCCTCTGTGGTTGGGTTGGCAACCTTATATAGTATCTTTGCCTCTCTTTTCTTCAATTCTTTGAGCCTGTCTTCCACTGCCAGAGATAATTTGAGTGCCTCATCCTAGCATGGCTAAGTCTATGCTTATAATATTTGCTACCTCCTCCAAAGCTCATCTATCTTCTTTTGGAGATTCTTCCCTTCAGTAATGCTGGTGAGTCTCTGCAAGACTGGAAAGGTCTTTATGGCTATTAGGATCTCGTCGTGTTGCTTCTGCTTCACCTGTAATTCTTCCTCGATTTTCTGAATGTTTGGATCCTCCAACAGTGAGGTCCAAATCTGCATCGTGTCATCCAATAGCTTCCCGCAGTCTTCCACTATGTCAAACATGCCTTTCAATGCTGCCTTCAAATATTTCTGTCTCTTTTCCCATACTTCTGGTGGTGTGGCTGGCTGCAACCTTATTTACAGCTCTAATATCTACACGTCATAATAAAATTTGAGCTTCACCAATGTATTCTTCGATTCCTTGATAGCGAGGGCGAGCTTCACAAACTTTTTTGTCAGTGGTTCCTCATCACCGATCTTCACATTCGGGATTGTGCTTCAACTCTCTTGGATGTCTTTTTCCAACTTCTCTTGTCACTGAATTGCATCATCTCTGTGTTTATCCACCTCCTCCAACTGCTTCTTTAGTGCATATTTCTCCTTTTCCATCTATATTTTCATTGTCAAGGTTCGTTGTTCCCACTCCTTTAACTCAATTTTTAGAATTTGATGGATTTCGTGCATCATCTGAATTGGTAGCGCAAAAATATTCATGCTAATTTTCTTTCATACTTTAGCTTTCTATAAAATCATCCATTCTTCCAGCCACTCTTGTACTACGACGATAAAATCATCTTCAATTACTAAATATAGCAATGGGTGCCATGTCTCGGTTGGGTCCTTCGTCGCTTTCACATAAGCTCTGTGGAAGTCTGCTTTGAAATCTGCAGTGTGACAATATTGTTTATATAAACCATTTGTTGGTTTGAGGGGGCTTGACCCTGGTTCAGAGTGTGTTGTGCACCAACAAAACTGTCAACCACTAGCCCTTTCGGCAACGATCTACAAGAAGATCACAGTCTCACCCAAAATGGTTATGGGAGGTTGTAGAACCAGGGTTTCACAACTTGATGGATATGCACATTGTTGCATATGCATATTTACTTATGTTTTATACCTTCCTACAACTTCACATCCATAAATAACTTCATGTTGATGATTAACCTTACATAATTACCCTTATCACATCAAATAACAGAAACTGTATAACATGTATTCTTTGCGCAATTCAGTAAAAAGCATGTATAACGATAGTAACAACAACAGAGACTAAACACAGAAATATACATAATATTTCTCCAAAATTCTTCTTTATTAATACAAATCTTCAATACATATACTTCTTAGATTTGCGCACCTAGATGTAGGTGGTTTGTGCACTCAGTTGCAAACTCCTCTAGGCCTTCGCGCTCAGCTGCGAAGCCTTCCCTAAAACTACAGACTACAGATGCAACTACATAGATTCAATTCACTTATGATGACATCACACATTCAATTAGAAAGTATTACATCTCCTTATATACATTACATCATGACAAAAACCATGGTCCACATACCACGGATACAAGAAAATAATGACTAATACCCGAAATTCGTTACAAAATAAGGGGCTTTGACCTGCCCTAAAGCCCCTAAAACACTACATGATGAATATACCTTCATCAGCTCAGTGTGCTCTACTCCTCAAAATGCAGTCTTTAAGCCAAAACTTGGACCAAGTTGGGTTGCACCCAATAGGAGGACCTCCTAGAAAGAACCCCAGAAAACTTAGAAAAACAAGTTGAAGCAGTTCCCAGCTCAACAAAAGATCAACCCATGGAAATGGACAAAGGAAAAGGCTCGAAATCCTTGGAACACCTAGAACTAAATGAATTGTAGCCATAGGAAGAAGACACTCCCATGGAAGAGGATGGTGACTTCACTGACTTGGGAGGTCTAAACCTCATTGCTATGGAAAATGCTTGTCACTGAAACACAACTAACACTATTCTTGACAAGCATATACACCTTCTACCCAAGGCGCTCTAGAAAGAAAAATCCAAGATGTAGCTAGGGGTTCAAACCATAACTACCAAAGAAGGGAATAAAATCAACAAAGAATCCAAGAAGAGAGGAGAAATTCTACCCTTTAAAGACTAGACACTCTAGGTCGTAAGCTCATGGAATCAGGAAAATACAAGAAAATTGTAGAGATATACCCCTTCCAATCTAGAATTTCCTTAGGAAGATGATATCCTGGAACATAAGGAGCCTAAAGGACACCTTAAAGTATCATATTCTTCGTATAAATTTCCAACAGGATCTTCCTACAATCTTGCTCATCCAAGAAACTAAGTGCTCTAGCACTGATTTTGCATCAATCATATCAAAAATCTAGAAATCAGCCAAAATCCTTGCAATTGACACTGAGGGAGCCTTTGACGGCCTAGGAATCACTTAGAACCCTTCACAAATAGGTATGGAACCCCTCTCCCTTAACCCTATTGTTCTTACTTCCTCATTTCACCTTCTGGGAACTGATATCCATGGTTCCCTTTCCAATTTTTATGGACCCCAAGCCCCTTCCAAGCAACAAGCCTTGTTAGACCATCTCTCCTCTCATAAGAACCAACTTGATCCTACCAAATGGGTTATTGGGGGAAACCTAAATATCATAACCTCTCTATAGGAAAAGAAGGTGGGTCGAAGAGAACTGGACCATGAATCTAAACTTTTAAGCACTTTCATAGAAGAAACTAGCCTGGATGACATAAAAAACACCAATGACCTCTACACTTGGAACAACAAAAGAGGTGGATTAACCCAAATATCCTTATGTATGTAAATATTTCTAGTTTTTGAAGAAATTATAGTCAATGGGCATGAGATCTCTATAGAAAGCTTACCCTCTTCTAGCTCGGATCATTGGCCCATCGCCCTCTCCTGGAGAAATTTTGGAAAAATCATGAAATCTTTCTAATTTGAGAATTTTTTTTTTCGTAGACCTCAACCTCATCTCCAATATTGAAGGTTGGTGGAAAGGTATGAGCCACTACAAAGGATCCAAAATGTACACATTTTATAAAAAATTCAAACATATCAAGCTCCTCATCAAGAAATAGAACAAGGAGGAGTTTGGCAACATCTTCAAAGAGAGGGAATCTCTTGAGAAAACTACAACCTCCCTCCAAAAAGAGATCATCCTACATGGATGCTAAGAGGAAACCAACACATGAGAGGTAGATATTTCAAAGTAGCTGGAGGAATGCTACAAGCAGGAAGAAATCTATTGGAAGCAAAAATAGAGAGTGCACTGGATCAAAGAAGGAGAACTTAATACTTCCTTCTTTCACATATCCACAATACAACCACTAAAGAAAAAACATGATCTTACTTCTTAGAACAGAATCAAGAACTATGGTGGAGACCTAGGAAGGCATAGAACAAGAACTGATTAGCTACTTCTCCAACATCCTCCAGGAACCTCCCATTCTGCACAAGGAAGCTATCAACCACATCACAACTAACCCCATCTAGTCTCTCTAGATAACAATTGAACTCTCATGAGATCGATATTTAAATCAGCGATTCTGGAATATCTCACTCAAATGGCAGATAAAAAAGCCCCAGGTTTGAATGGATTCACTATCTCCTTTTTCAAAAGATGTTGCCATTTCCTAGGCAACAAAATTCATTACATAATGAAGGAGTCCAAAGGTACCAAATCTATCCTTCAGGAATCAATGCCACCTTCCTAGCCCTAATCCCAAAGGAGGATAATGCTGCATCGCCAGGTAAATACATACCTATATCCCTATGCAATGTTATTTACAAAATTATTACCAAAATAATTGCAAATAGGCTCAAGCCTCTCCTTACCCTCCTCATTTCCCCTGAGAAATCAATGTACATGGAAGGTAGGAAAATTCTTGATGGCATAGTCCTTTCCCATGAGACCATCCATTCTCTCAAAACCCTCAAGAAGCCTGGTATGCTCCTCAAATTAGACATGTCAAAAGCCTTTGGAAAACTAAACTCGAACAATATTGAAAGCATCCTAAAATATTTTGGATTATGTGTTCACTAGGTTCAATGGGTCATGTCTTTCATCCCTTCTTCCTTCTTCTCCATCCTAGTCAATAGATCCCCTTTTGACACATTCCTTCCTTCCAGGGGTATCAAACAAGGAGAACCCTCTCCACGTTCCTCTTCATACTCATAGCGGAAGGCCTTGGTTGAACCATAAAATATGCTAAATATAATAGATCCCTTAAAGTCCTCGTAATTCACAGTGATATAACTCACACCCACTAGTAGTTCATGGAATACACCCTCCTCATGAACCATCCCTTTGTCTAGGAAGCCAGAAAAATCAAATCCATCCTCAACCTCTTCTCCTTGGCCTTGAGAACTGAAATCAACCTAGAAAAATCCTAGATCTTATTCTTCAACACCCCCCTCATCACCAGAAATGAAAATTCAATGCATCCTTGGTTTTGTTATTGCCTCCCTCCTCTTTAAATATATGGGATCCCCCCTCATAGATTCAAATATCAAGCACTCATCCTAGTGATATCTCATTGATAAAATTGCCTCTAAACTCAGTTGTTGGACTCATAGAGCCCTAAATATCTCTAGTAGGCTTGTCCTTCTCAAATCTATCCTCCAAGCTATGCCCCTCTACCTGTTCTTTGTTCATGATTCCCCCAAATGGGTTCTCAAATGCCTCAGGAACATCCAATGCTCATTATTCTAGGGGGAAGTAGATCTAAAGTAAAAATGGTCCCTGGTCAAGTGGGACACTCTATTTCTCCTGAAAGCACATGGAGGACTTGGTCTTCGAGATACAAAAGAAATCAAGAAGGTCATGGGTGCCAATATTTGGTGGAAATGGATTAAATAGGCCCGACTATGGCACTCTAAATATTCTAGTAACCTACCCCAGAAAGACCTCATGCAATTTCCCTCTACCCCACCAGGCTCTCTCATCTAGAATCTGGCTAGTCAAGGCCAACAATTGGTTCACTCTCACTACTTTTGGGAGGTCAAGGATGGATACTCTACTGACTTCTGGAAAAATTCATAGAAGTAATAATTTCAATTGGCAACCATCCTTCCCACCCCCCTAAGCCAGGATCAAGCTCTTAACACAGGGTGTATCTCAATTCAATAATTTTGGATGAATAAAAAAGATACAACACAATGTAACTAGGCTTCAGACATCCCATGTTCTAAGGAAGAGAGTGAACACAATTGTTCTCTCCTTCAGAACAAGTTGCTAAAGAGAAAAAATGGATAAAAAGAAGGAAGGGATACTCTCCGATAAGATTATCAGAATTTAGGAAGGTTTTCATTAAAAGAGGCCTACAACCTCCTTAAAATATCAAATCTCCCAAATCTGAATTCCTTTTGGACCAAGATATGGAGCATAAACACCTGGCCTAAAAGAAAAACTTTCCTGTGGCTCCTATCCAAGCGTAGAGTTCTCACATGAGACAACTTAATAAAGAAATCCTTTCAATGACCATCCTAGTGTGTTCTCTAATGTGAACAACAAGAGACCTTAGACCATCTCTTCCTTTCCTGCCTCTTCACTACAAGTCTTTGGAACAAGCTGGAACATGGCTTTCTCAAAACCCCCAAAGATGAAATTTTCATTGCCCGAACCTTCAAGAAATGGCCTGATTCTCCCTTCAGCAACCCCATTATAAATTGCATCCGGACCACTACCCCACTATTTCTTGTATGGGAAATATGGAAATAATGCAACCAAATAATTTTCAACAATTCTCTCAAACCTCTAAAAGGTATCTACTCCTTTTTCAAAAGAATCTGGAGGAATATTCTGCCCTCACCAACTGGTCACCCTTAGACTTCCAAGCCCCTCTGCTTGAAAAAAAATTCTCACCTAGTGGAACCTCAAACCTCCCAACCTTGCTTCTGATGCTCCCTCCTTTAGATTTCCAAGCCCTTCACTCTCCTCCTGGTGCAATCCCAACCACCCCCCCACCCCCCCCCCAACCTCTATTTCAAGCTCAACTTTGATACAAAATCTTAGAGAAACCCAGGTGAAGTAGGAATTGGGGGCATCTTTAGGGACCACACATGGAAAATCATACGCATATATAGGGGTCACATTGGATTTGAAATAAAAAATGTCATAGTGATGACAACCTTAATTGAGGGAATTCAAATAAATAAGATCAATCACCTCCTCTCCCTAATCACAGAAGGACACTCACACTTTATAATTCAAATAGCCAATTGCATTATCAACAGATCACCTGTAACAAATCGGGCCATCTGCTGGTGCCTGGAATATCATGTACGCTAGTTGGCTAGTATCCTTTCATATCAAGAAGCAATTATCTTTTCCCATGTAAAGCACAAGGCCAACTCCCTTGCTAACTTAATTGCAAAAAAAGGAATTAAAGATACTCATCCTAAAGAGAACTGGCCTCCCTCCTCCCATGCCATTACAACTTGGTTCCCCCAATGCATGCAGTTGGTGGAGCGAGATTTTCTCTCCCCGAATCTGGGTGCTCAACAAGAATTTGACATGGCCCATTTGACAAAACAATAGCACTCCCCACCTGGCTCAGGCCTCCATCCAAGTGGAATCAATGAACATTAAATTCATCTCCAATAGAATTATAGCCTCGTACGCCTATCCGGTTTTCCTTCCTGTCAAACATGGAGGTATAATTCTCCACACTATGGTCTCCCAACAATTTATTCCTCTATTTAGCCTACTCAGAGCCTCCTCCTCTTCCTCCGACTCTTGTTCTACATTCGTTGACCTCTATCACCTTTACATGAATCACAACAAAGGTCGTGGACATTGTCCAAGAAGGTGGAGGGGCCATGGACGTCCCTCCACCACCTTCGATGAGTCCTCCATTGCATCTCTATTTGATTATGGAATTCTAGACCACATTAGGTGGCATGTGCTATATTTAGAGGAGTAAGAAATGAGTCGTGGTCAGCCAATGCTCTGGGCTCTCCGCAACATTATTTCTCTCCATATCAAGGAGAGGGAGTAGGAGAAATAAAGAGCTACATGGTGGATTGTTGAGCTCTATCCTTTCAAAAACCACTCCTCCTCCTCCCTCAAGCTTTTGGCTAGAGATTTGAAAATCAATTTACCCCCAAATATGTCATCTCCCTCCTCTCCTGCTGTCTCGCCTTCACACTCGAGATATGATGGCTCACCCCCCTCCCCCCATGTTTAGTCACCCCTTGTTGTTGATGTTGCCCCCTCTTCGCCCCCCTATCCCAACCCTTATGGGTGTTGTATTCTCGAATAACTTCTAGGTGACTCAAGCAGTGTGCAAGCTCAAGGTAGTGCTCAGGTGTATGGTGGCTCTAGCATGGCCTCAATGCAACTCCAGTGTGGCCCCTCCATAGGCAAGCATTATCTTCCTAGATTCCATGGTTTACTTCAAGTCAGTTAATCTTGGCATTTTGGTTCGGTTTGCAAGCTATTAGCATAGAGCCACTAGGCTCATTGTTTCAAATTTTGATCTTTATAAACTCCCTTCTAGATGTAAATTGTTTCAAATATTTTGGCTCTGGTTTCCCCATGCAGGGGCAGAGAATTTTTGGGCTTTCTCTCTGGTTTCCTTGTTCATAGGTATAGGTTCCCATTGGGTGAGAGGATTAGTCCCCCCATGTTCTCAATATTATAAATCATGTATTTTTGCCATGTTAATATAATGTAAATATGCTTACTTACAAAAAAAAATTACATTTTTAATATAAATAAAAATATTTCATAAAATAATACTTGTCAAGGAAATTATATGAATAAATACAATAAATTAAAAATAATTAATTTAAGGTTCCATAACTTATTTCATGTTAGAGTTGAATATTTGATGCTTTTTGCAGGGGATATATTTCTAAATTTTTGTTGAATGCTTCTTTTTCCATCGTTGAATTATATTTTCTTAACTTACTTACATGATTCAAGGTTATCTTCAAATCGAAATAAATCTAAACATGTGTCTAAATGTTATACACAAATTTGACTAATTCAGTTAACATAAAACATGTTAGAACATCTTGAATTTATTGGTACAAACCACTATTTTAACTAGCATATCTATGTTGTTGTAATTTGATTGAATGTTGCTCGCATAAAAGAATTCAATATGTTGCAAATAACCTCTTACAATTCAATACAAAAAATTCTCCACAAAACCATTACCATTATAATGATACTTGTTTTATATTAAATACATTTATCTTAACTTATTTTTTTTAACAGAACCTTGAATATATAATGATTTAAAAACATTGCACAAAAGACACAGTGCAACTTACATCATGCACCTTGCTTCTCCATTTTCCATGAGTATGGATACATTTTGGTTTCTAGTAGGACTATTTCCACTTACATCATCTTTCCCTTGATAGTGGGAAATTCACTCAAAACTAGACCATGAATAGGCCCTGCAAAATACTCCTAAGGCAAACCAAAATTTACAAAAAATCTTGATTGCTTACATGTCCATTTCAGGGTATGGAATTTCTTCTCATTTTCAAGCTTCCTCAATACTATTGAGGCTTGTATTGCTTCCATATTCTTGAGATTTCTCCCAATTTATTTGCGTGTATAACATATTCACCACCATCCTTAGATCCAACCTCGACATTATGTTCCCTTGCTAATTGCAACATAGTTTCTCATCAAATGTTTTGAAATACCAGCCTTCCATTTGAATGTTAAATGGTATTATCATTTTTTTCTCATTCCATCTCCCCCCCCACATCACAACAATAATATGAACCACCCCACTAACTAACAAATACAACATGGTATTTACTGTGGGATCTGATGGCCCTTAGTGTTGCAGAAATAATGATGCAACTCCCAAGGGTATAAGCTTTAATTATCAACACGTGGTTTGCACAAACTTAAGAGGGGTTGACACTATTGTGAATTATGTATTATCCTTTTTTCTTGCTCACTTTTATATGGGTGAAAACACTAAGATAAGATCTAGTCAAAGAAAGACAAGATCACAGAAAATGAAATACAATAAGAAAACATATACTAATTACAATGAAAGAAGTAAAACCAACTTAATTGAGATGAAATGAAAGCATGTCTATTCTTGTGTAATGAAATCAAACTCATAACATAAATAAAGATTATAAAGAGCAAACCATAGTTCTGTAGGAAAAGGGAAGTCATATAACAAAGTAGGGAAAATAAGCTACTTGACCTCTTTTTTAATTGCATCTTTAGGTTTCCAGGGACATTATAAAACATCAAAGAATATTGATCCTGAGTTGGATGGAAGTTTGGATAAGTTTAAGAAGAAAAGTGCAAATTGTTACAGGAGTACTTGTTTTGCTACAGGAGACAATCTAGCGAGCAGTAATATATGCTAAGGACGGAGTTCAAAAGAAAAATGAGGCTAATGAAATCTAAGAAATGATAAATAAATTGTGCCCTATACATAACATTATTGGTAGAAGGATTCATTGGAAAATTGTGTGGATGTAGAGTCTCTTGTAGCTACATCAATAAGGGAATGTGAAATCAGATCAAAACCACAATGATGGAAAACAAATAAATATAAACAACTAAAATGAACTCAGATCCATAAATAAAAATGGCAAATAAATATTATAAATACTACCAAAGCTATCATCTAGTGCTCAAATGTTGTGTAGGAAAAGACTATTAAAAAATAAGCTAATTTACCTTGCATAAAAACAATAGAAATAAATTGCAGAAATTGACAAGTGCATAAAGAATAATGATATAAAATGGGTATTGAGCACCTAGGGTTGGCCCTAACCTAAGGAATATCATATCACTAAAGGAGAAAAATACTAAGAACCAAATATGTCTTTCATTAATTTGAAAATTTTTCAACATAAAAAGTTGCAGAACTAAAACTCCTAAAACTATCTATTATTATGCTTCTACTACTTTCACTAACTCTGGTTGACTGCCTAATGGGATACTCAAGCCATCTATTTATAAAAAATGAATTAGGGGTATCCTCCTTGAAAGGAGGATTTATTTCCCTCCAAAAATCCTAAAAAATGGGATTATACTCCCTGAGTGACCTCATAGCTATAGGGAGGAGTATTTAGTGCTCCAAGCCAAGAAAGTTTGATATTTCTATAGTAGGGGACATGCCCCATGAATCTCTTTGACTGGATATCCTTTTTATATGGGTCAAATCTTGTCAATATCTTGCATAATAATCAAACTAGGCACATAAAGGATGATACGTCTCTTTGACCTTCCTAAGAACTCAATTAAGCTAAGAAAACATTATTGAGTGAAAAAGGAAGGTCCAATATGACTTTTATGTGCCTAGAAAAGGTTAGATGGGCCTTATGTTTTACCTAATTGGGAGGCCCATCATACCCCCTTATTGAAATTGTTGATCATCCTTTGAGAAACCCATTCTTCCTCCTTCCTATATTTTTCCTCATTCATTTTTGTGATGACCCGTTTAATATTCCATGTTGTGTTGGAGTTGGTTATTCCCTTTGAGTAGAAATCTACATTGTCTTCAATGTCCTACCACTCACTTGACTCTTATCCATGAATTTCATGCTCCTGAAGTCTTAATGGTAAGGGTGGATTGAATCTAAGTCCAATCCATTAGACCCCAAGTCTCAAAATGATCCTCTTATATAAAGGGGTTTTGGTTAGTGCAACTTGCAACCTATTAGGGAATGATACTCTATGATCTTCATGTTGTAAGGTAGTTTTTTCCATCTTCTCTAGCAAGCATGTGAGTTTTCTTCTCCCAATAATCTATAAGTATCCTCAAAGTGGATAATTTCCTCCACTTGTATTTTCTTTTAAACCTCCACCACTTTAGGGTCATCTACTAGGAGTTCATGAGTGGAAGTAAGGATGGATGGATTGGGATGTTTAGGCCTAATCCAAAGTGGTTCCTTTAGCTTTTCCTGCAAATCTATTTTTACTTCTTCGGTTATCACCTCCTCATGCCTCATCCAAGGTACTAGGGCCATCAACTATGTATCTCCCAAATATGGATTTGGGTCTCATATGGTGAAATTAGGAAGCATAACATTGTTAATATAAAATTCAACAACCTTACCCTTATCTTATGTACTACACTAAAGGAAAAATTCAATCAATTCCTTGACATCTTTGTTACAACACTGCATTAAAAGTTCATGTAATAAAGTTAATAAAGGAAAAATAATACCAAGGTCAAGGGACACATATTCCAAGATGAATGTTGTGCAAAAAATCCTAGTGGGTGTTGATTTGGTTTATTATGGCTAAGGAAATTGGAGAAGGAAATGACAAAGGCATTGAAAAGGAAAAGAGGCATTAATTAGCATTTTATTTATGAAAATAACGGAAATTAGGAGAAAAGGAAGGTGAAAGGTCAGAGGTTTCATGTGAGGAGGAAAATGAAGGAAAATAGAAGAAATTGAAAAAAATAGAGGTCTCATTAATAAAAATTCTTCTAAGGATTAGTTCAAAACCTTTTTATTAGTTTTAACTTGGAGCTCTCTCTCTATCTCTACTCTCTCATACTCTTGCACACTTAGAGAATTTTTGGAACACTCTAGCATCGGAAGAAGGAAGGAAAAGGAAGGACAAGGAGGAAAAGGGAAGCAAATATCAGGCAAGGAAGAAGAGTTGGATCATGCGGCTACAATGAGATTACTTGTAGGTATCGAGCTGCACGTATGATTTCCTTACTAGTTTTGGCATGCATGGTACATGCATGTGTGTACTTGGTTCTCTTGCTGTCATTGGCATGGGGTTTTCCAAGTATGACAATGGTTTTCAACCTTGCCTTGCAAATTCTGGATAACCATGGCATGATGGGGTTTGCTTGGTTGAGTTGGATTGTCAGATGGTTTTGGAACTAAGTGGGGTGGTCTCAGGAAAATTCCAAAAGACCTATGAATCCCTTGACCGATAATGGCAGGATACATGATAAATCCTGAGGGTGGAGACGGGAAAATTCCTCATGGTTTAGGTGGAGCGATTCAGAGGAATCCATGCTTGTTTAGGGCCTAATGATCCCTTAACCGGTATATGGTGGGATTGTGGTAAAGCATGTAGTGTATGTTTCTTTGTTTGGGCCTAGGAATCCCTTGAGCGGTAATGGTGCGAAACATGATAAAGACTGGTGGTATAGATGAGCATTTCGAGCCTAGGAATCCCTTCATTGGTAGTGGTAGGATACATGGTAAAGCCTAAGAATCCCTGGTTTGTTTTGTTGTGAGTCCCACATTCATGCCTGGAATATGGAACTAGGGTGATTAGTTAAAAGAAAGATTTGGTTCAACCCAATCTATGGCTGGGTGATACGTGGGAGTCCCTGACTTGGTTGGATTTTTCACATGTTAATAAAAGCTCTTTTTCTACGTGGGAGTCCCTGACTTGCAGGTGGTTGGATATGCTCTTGGTGTTATAGTGGCAGCAATGAGGTTCGATCCTGGGTCTCCCGTGGATTAAACTTGATAGTTACCGATTCACCATGTGGTTAAAAAAAAATAAAAGCTCTTTTTCTATTGTATTTCATGAGTAAATGTGCTTGTTATTATGTGTCTTTGATGGTTGTTCTATCATTTTTATTTTGTTGGTTATATGCTGGTTATAAGCATGGTATTATGAAATACTTTGGTTATGGCTCTCATCATGTTTTGTTTAGTAAATGAAATGTTAATGAATGTATGACCTAATAGATGATAATGTAGCTATTTTGAGAGGGCATCAAACCTTCTTGACAAATCTCAGATAAGTATGAGGTCCCTATGTTCAGATGTGTTTATATGACTTGTACATTACATGTTTATGATGTGTTTGATGAAATTCATATCATTGTTAGGATGAGTCTAGTTAGTTCCTGGTTCAAGTTTTTCATTAGAGGCCTTGTATTCTTGTTATTTATCATTTATGATAATTTCATCAATATATGGGTAGAGGCCTGAGTCCTAGACCTAAAAAAGTGGCTCATATTTTGGTGTCACTGACACATAATTGCCTAAGAAAGACTATAGTCATATGGAGGCCTTGCTGCGGGAGCGACTGGAGGCTTTCAGTCACATGGAGGGCTTGTCATGGCAATGAATGGGGGTTTAGGTCAATAAAAAGAGATTTAACTCAAGGGTTGGGAACCTAGAGTGGTTGGTTAGCACCTGACGGGTCCTATAGCTCTTGAGGAAGGTCAATCTGGTTTTTGTTTGTCAATTCCACTTCCTTAATTGTATTTGGGGAGTTGAATCATATCATAGTAACTCTTCATCACATGTTTACTATGGTGGACCGGTTAGCTTGGGTAAATGTAGGAGGAGGGTGTTATAGAGTGGTATCAGAGCAGGTTTCGTTCTCCTTGGGTGATTTTTGGTTTCCTTTTGCCTTGGGTGATATCTGATACCATAGAGTGGTATCAGAGCATGGTTCATCCCTTGCACTAGATGGGCGGAATATGGTTGTAATGCATGTATTTTGGTTGAATATGCATTTGTTGTGTATGTATGTTGTCTATGTGGATGTATGCATGCATTGTCATGCATGGGGTCATGGTATGCAGTTGGTATGGTCATGCATGGTAACTAGATGATTATTGAGATGATGACTATATACTGTTATGATTATGTTTATAAATGTATTGTGCTAATTTGGTTGATCTTGTAGATGATATATCCTTCCCTGAACTATACTAAGGTATGTTGATTATGTTTATATTTTGGTTTAGCTGACATGGTATACTTGCAGGAAGAAGATCAAAGATGACTAACAATGAGACTATAGTTCACAAGACTCTCCCTATAGATCATATGAGCAACATGGTGATGAGTACTCCCCTCACATAGAAGAAATTTTGATAAGTTTGAAGGCAGAAATAAGGAGTTGCAAAGCGGATAATGACAAGATAATTCAGTTACAGGAGAGACTTTCCAGGGCACAAGGGAAAAAAACAAAGGTTAATGAAGTTATCCTTCAGTGCTTGTTAGAATTGTAGAGACAGGGACCACTTAGGATCAATCATGGACATGAGGAAAAGACTAATGGAGCCTATGGTAGCATATCTCATGATGGGCACATGCCAAACAAGGATGATACCGTCAGGAATGGAATATTCTTAGATACACCTAATAGGAGAAACAGTGGACATGGGAATCATGCTAGTTATGGTTTAGACAAGTACCATGGTCATCATCACCATCATTTGTACAGGAGGAGTGATATGGGATATTTTTTGGATGAGTTCAAGAAAGCCAATCCACCTACATTTGATCCAGAAATGAAGAAGTCATGGGATGTGGAAGCTTGGTTTCTTGGAATGAATAAGTTCTTCAGATTGCATGATTACTTAGTGAACATGATGGCAAGAATAACTAGGTTTAGTCTTAAAGGTAAAGTAGAAATTTGGTGGGAAGACATAAAGAATATCAGAGGCATTTGAGAAGAGGAGTTGACCTGGAGGGAGTTTGAAAGACTTTTTAGGAAGAAGTATCTATTGGAGAGATACTATGATGACAAGGTGAAGGAGTTCTATGAGTTGAAGATGGGGTCTATAATCGATGAGGAGTATACTAGCAGATTCTTGGAGTTATTAAGGAATTTATCGTATCTTAAGGAGGAGAAAGCTAAGATTCAAAGATTCACTAGTGGGTTGTCGGTAGCATTTAAAGACATGATTGAGTTTGATGAGCCTAGATCATTGGAGGAATCCATCAGAAAATTGAAGCATTGTTATGAGAAATCAAAGTGTTAGAAAAAATCTTAGCAAGGTTGTGTTAATGGTGTTGGACCAGCCAACATGTAAGGAGATCTCCCCGGTAAGAATTCCCAATTAGACCTCAAACCGTTTGGTGTAGGAGTCCCAGCAGTGGGTCATGTGGTAATGCCTTGATCATGATTTGGCACATGGGCAAGTAAGATGTCTCTGTTGGTAGCAAGGGTGTGACAGCTACAACAAGCGAAGGAAGGTGCATGAGAGGTTCTATCACACGGGGGCTGAGATGAGTGCGCCCCCTTCGAAAGTTGTGATAGCATGGAGTTAAGAAGGGAACACTCGAGAAAATATGCATCACAACATGGAAGGAAAGTTAGATAGAAATCCAAAATGATGGTTAAACCAACAACACGTTTCAGAAAGATTCATATATACATACATAGAATAGTACATACATGCATGCGTAAGAAAACAAATACATATATCATTTAGAGTAAACCAGATAGCATAGAGTATAATACAACATATGCATGAAACATGTTGGCTATGTTATATTAAGAAGTGCAAGTTACAGTCATACAATACATCCATGTCTAACCACTAGTTCCGACAGTGGAATGTTACAACCACAACTGCCTGCTCTTCCAAAGAGATATACTAGCTCTGCATAGTGGAGAAGCCAAGGCTCGTTACAATATTGTCCAAGCTCTCTCCAAGATATTCTTATCGGAAGCTTGGCTGACCAAAAGCCTTTACAATGAGTTATGAGGTTCTATTCATAGCAAAGGGTGGGGTGACCCTTGGCATTCCCCTTTTCAAAATTTCATCTACCCTCATGATTCGTCATCTACTCTATGACTGTTACATCCATCTATCGACACTTGAACTTGCACTTGAAAAGATGTTACATTACAATGCACATGTGACCATGCCAGACAAAATGGCTTGAGCAATCCATGCAAGACATCACTGACACTCGGTCCATTGTGGTGAGACCAACTCTTTGACATGCTTGTGATGGTGAAGGTGGTGAGATAATGCCAAGCTTGGTCATCCGTGATGGTGTCCATGCACTCCATGTTGACATCTTGATGAAGCGAACTCTTGCCTCCATTGCATCTAGGTGCATTGGTATGGCTCTTCCATCCAACTCGTCTACTAGCATGCACATGGTCTTCTTGGGTGTGGACGAACTGCAACACACTGATGCATAGTGTTTGTGTTGATCTTCTAGTGTGTGCTAGTGGTCATGCGCATCAATTGTCAACTACATGTTCAGCTCTAGTTGGACTTGCTTCATGTCTTTGCCTCGGTTAGTGTGCTGAATGGGTGGGATCACATGTGTGCACACAGTGACATGCATGTTGCTAAATTACCTTGCATACGATTAACAACACTGATCACCATGTCTTCTCCGTTCCAACTACTGGGATGGATATTTAACTTGTACGGGTGCAATTTCATCTGTGAGTGCATGTTGCACCTGCTGCTATACATGTTTCTGCTACAACTTATTCTCTAATTTATGCAGATCCCGTTCTTCCTTGAGTTGTTGCTTTAGCACATGAAACTACTTCTCTGTTCCATTCTCTGCCTTCACATGATCTTCATGTCACGCCGTCACCTCCTAGCCCAAGTCTCTAATGTTTCTTTCATCACAAGTGGATCTGCTTAAGCTTGCAACTTTGTTCTGCCTCTGTGTTGTCAATAACCTTCCTCCTATGTTCATTGCTTCTGGTATGTTGCCTTCAACTACTATTGATGGTGCTGCTCGCTATGATGCTTCTTCCATATTATCTTGATGTCCTTGTCTATGAAAAACTTGATGTCTTCATATGTAGGTAAGCTCATAGACACCTTCTTAGCTGCAACCCACGGTGTGCTCTCAATGGTGTCCTTTGACTCTGCTCTCCTAAAAGACATTGTAATTGTTCTGCTGAGAGACAGACGAGCACCTTTGATGCCTGTAGACATAGAAACACTCATGGCAAACAATCTCTTAGTTGAAAACAAAAACAAACTTGAGGACTGACTTGAAACATACCTGTGTGACTGATCATGAAGGTTTCAAAATTTCTTCTAGGAGGTCATTGAAATCAAGAAGACAACAAGCACTCACTGAAATCAAACAGACAACATTCATACAAAGCGAAACACAAAAAGCGCTAGAATTGCAACACAAGACATGGAAGGTGGGCTTACCCCAAAATAGCTGAGCTAAATGTGTCGACGACTCCTAGATGCGGTGTGGGATGTCAGAGTTGTAAGGTTGATGTGAGGAATGAGCTATGCAGTGTTCGGTTCATGAGTTTTGATCAAATTGAAGATGTGACATGCATGCCACAACTCTAGGAAGAGCGACACTTGGTGAGAGGTTTCTGAAATGATCGTTGCATGCAACCTCTAGATGCTAAAAGCATATCCATGAATCAAGGGATGCCTTTGCATGCTGCCTTGGGAGAAGCATCCCATGCATGCAAATTGGTTTTGCTCGGTCCTAGAGGGAACCGTTCAACTCGACTGCACATGAAAGAGTCTGCTCAACTACTCAAAGAAAATGTGGGTTTCTAGAAGGGAGCTGGGCTGGTTGCCCAAAAGATTTGCACAATTTCTGGGCAGAGCAGTTGATTGCTGCCCAGGATTTCACAAATTCTGGGTTGAGCAGCCATGCTAGGAATAATTGTGCAATTTTCTGGATGAAGCTTGACTGGTAGAATTTCGCAATTCTGGAGTCCAACAGGCTGCCAGACAACATTGGGAAATTTCTGGAGGGAAGGCTGGTTTCTCTCCAGAATTCCGTAATTTCTTGAGGGAGTTGCTCAGCTTGCAACTGGACCAAGTTTGGAGGAAAAACTTGTGAGGGGAATGCAACAAGCTCTGATGGACAAGCTATCATTCTAGAAGAAAATCATTGAAGCTTGTGTACTTGACGAAGCAAGACATGCTACTATGAAAGGTTGGTAGGGAGGCTCCAAAATGAAGCTTAAGGCAAAATTTTGGAGGGTGTTTGTAGCCACTACAACACTTGGTGAAAAACTGGTAGAACTCCAACTTTCTGAATGGACCTTGTTCATGAAAAGAAAGTCTAACACCTCCGGAAGTATTGTTTAGTTCTCAGTTCATCCACAGTTTCTTGATTGTAAGATATAGCATCTACCAAGATCTTGGTTGATTGACACACATTCCAAGCCAAGGAAACAGAGTTGTTTCGATTGGGGTTGAGGGGTATATTGGTGCACAAGCAGTATAGTCGTTAGAGTCTTAATTTCATCTCTGGTGTTGCTCCGCTGCTAGCAGGCCTAGACAATACCCCGACGGAGTCACATAGGAACAAAATCATGGCTTCGCTGCCAGGGAGCCTGGTTAGTACCTCGACGAAGTTACTTGCATCACCTCTCTACGTAGGAAGCCTTTCTCTTCTTTCACCTTATTCATTTTCATTTTTCCAAACTTTTTTCACTTTTTCATTTTTTTCATTTTTCATCTTCGTAACTGTGCATAGCACTTATTCATTTCAGAGGTGGAAGAGGGATCCTAACTTATTGAGAGCAGAAGGGGTTGTTCCTGTAGAGAAGTAGTTTATTATACCTCTGATGTGCCTATTAATGTTTCCCCCCTCACCTTACTCTACTTAACTAAGCTTTCAAAGGTTAACCCAAAAAAAAACTGACTAGAGTAGGTGACACTAGTTTGCGCGCAAGTGTTATGTTTTCACCAAGTTTCACTTCGAATAGTGCGTATTTTCCATCGAATTATCATGGACTAAAAGTAACAAGTTCTTCATACTGAGGCAGGATGACAGATAACCAAGTAGTGATAGTTGTATAAGGCCTCTTGTACTTTACCCAACTTGTTTCAAGAGTCATACATGGTTCCATGCGAAACTAACCTATGAACAAAACAAGCAAACGAACAACAAAGAAAACCGAAAGTAGAAGTAAATGCGAAAGCAAAGTGAGTAAGAAAACATACAAGCAAGAAAACAAACACACATGTAAAACAAGTAAGCAAACAAGCATGCAAGAAAACGAACAAAAAGCAAACACTACCCCTACTCCTAAGATAATGGTGCATGGGCTTGATCACGTGAAGTGATATTTCTAATGCATCCATCAACACATTGGTTAACCCATGTTGGTGAAGGCATGGTTCGTGAATAACACAGTCGTGTGAACCAGCATGCATGAAAGATATAACAATGAAGACAGACACACTCCAAGCTTACAAGCGTCCACAAAAAAAATGAGTGAAGGTGCATGACATGTAGTCTGTGGACATACCATGATGCTGTGTGACACTACGTGAAGGGTTTAAGCATATGCACACTCTTGACTATGATATGCAAGAATACATGAGGAAGGTATACCACTTACGTTGCGTAAGTGTGCTTGCTGAGTAAGATTCCTCCAATGCATGAGAAATGGGATCATGTAGTTCGAGTGGAGGAAGTGAAATCTGAGTGTTAGATTGATATTTAATGCATACATATGAGTGATGAGGAGCCTTGTATGTTTGAACAATTTCCTTATTAGAAGTGAAACCAACCGCAAGACAGCGAGAGCCTAACATAACCATCAGCTCGGACTGAAGTGCCTCGAAAATGTGGGGGGTTTCGTCTTCGTTGACAGATGGATCATCGTAGACCAATGGCTCAGATGGATTAACAAAGAGTGAATCAACATCGTGAGAGGATGATGAGGTGAAGAGATCATGATAACTAAGATCATAAAATGCACGATGTTGGTCGGCATCCTCATGATTTAATGAATCGCACAGAGGGGTAGATGAGAAGCAAGAATGTTCATCCTTCGTGTTTTTGGAAAAGATAGATGAAAAATCATGTGGATGCTCAAAGAATGATCAGTACTCTCCATTGTAAGATGATGGTTTGACATCCAGTGTGTCTTGCGAATGATCAACAATGGGTGCTTCTGTGGATGCAGATACACATGAAAAATTAGGGATGGCAGGATCACCAAGGAGGTCAGGAAAAAATGGAGGAGGTATAGACAGAAAGGGATGGTCCTCTGCACTTGATGGATGTTCAAGGTCCTAGCCATGCTCTTCATGAATGTCAGTGCATGTTGGCTGTGCAACACCAACTCTGTCGATAGATCGATCCTTGTTCAAAATAGGTGTAGAGTTCAGAACGGAATAACACAAGACAGTGTCATCTGGAGGATTATCCCAGTTCGAAGATGGAGGTTGAGGTACAAAATACATGTGACGAGGTATGGGACTCACAACCAAGTCTACGCAAAAATCAAAAGGAGCGATGTTGGGAGGATGTGATGGTTGAACAAATGTGTGTGCATGCTCTCCCACATCACTCTACGATGGTGGAGCTATTTGATGAGGGGATGGTGGACAATCACTTGTGACAGTGACTATGTCCATCTTTGATTGCACAGTTCCATCGCTGAAGTATGCTGAGTGAGGTTTAAACTTGAACTTTTTCTTGGGATTGATAGATTGGACAAGGCAGTATTTGAATCTGTCTATGAGATATTGAAATTTCATCTAAATTTTTGGGGCTTCAAACATGAATAGATGAAAGCGCTCTGAAAACTCCATAAGTGATTCGTACGGGGCCTTCCGTTGTTTTAACAATTTTTTATCAAGCACTTTAGCATCAAAATGGTGGAAAATAGATTCGATTAGATCACTGAACTACTTGAAAGAGTGCGTGGAGTTATGAGATAGTGTGCCACACCATTGTGATGGGTGGTCGTGAAGTGTGTGTGCAAGCAATGAACATGCCTCTATTTCATTAAAATCTTTCATGCCCTGCATGAGCGAATGGAAGTCATATAAGTGCTCAAGCCAGGCCACTTCGCCCTCACCATCATACGTGAGTTGTGACAAGTGATCCCAGAACTCCCTCTTGACATGAAATATATGTTCATTGGACAAACATTTCGAAGGGTGAACTATAACAAAATCCATGATAAATGTGCGAAGATTCAAAATAGATGATTAGGACTTAGCTTGTCATCTGGCCCTCCTTCTAGCGCCAAAATGTTGACGATGCTGGACCCACCAACATGTAAGGGGATATCCCTTGTAAGAAGTCCCGAGTAGACCTTAGACTGCTTGGTGTAGGAGTCCCAACAGTGGGTCATACGGTAATGCCTTGACCATGATTTCGCATAGAGGCAAGTAAGATGTCTCTGTTGGTAGCAAGGATGTGATAGTTGTAGCAAGGCTATGAAGGTGCATGAGAGGTTCTAACACACAGGGGTTGAGATGAGTGCAACCCTTAGAAACCTAGGATAACACGGAGTTAAGAAGGGAACACATGAGAAAAGATGCATCACAACACGGAAGGTAAGTTAGCTAGCAATCCAAAGTGATGGTTAAACCAACAACACGTTTCAAAAAGATTCATACATACATACACATAATAGTCCATACATGCATGCATAAGAAAACAAATACATATATAATTTAGAGTAAACCAAATATCATAGAGTACAATACAAAATATGCATGAAATGTGTTGGCTCTATTATATTAAGAAGTGCAAGTTCCAGTCATACAATACATCCATGTCTAACCACTAGTTCTGACAATAGAACGATACAGCCACAACCGCCTTTTACTCCAAAGAGATATACTAGCTCTACGCAGTGGAGAAGCCAAGGCTCATTACAATACTATCCAAGCTCTCTCCAAGATAGTCTTATCAGAAGCTTCGCTGACCAGAAGCCTTTAGAATGAGTTATGAGGTTCTATTTATAGCAAAGGGTGGGGTGACCCTTGAGATTCCCCTTTGTGATAGTTCATCTACCCTCTTGACTCTTCATCTACTCTATCACTATTACATCCAACTATCGACACTTTAACTTCCACTTAACAAGACGTTACATCACAATGCACATGTGCCCATGTCAAACAAAATTGCTTGAGCAAGGCATGCAAGACATCACTAACACTCGATCCATTGTGGTGAGACCAACTCTTTGACATTCTTGTGATGGTGAAGGTGGTGAGATCATGCCAATCTTGCTCATCCATGATGGTGTGCATGTGCTTCGTGGTGACATCTTGCTAAAGCGAACTCTTGCCTCCGTTGCATCTAGGTGCATTGGTATGGCTCCTCCATCCAACTCATCTGCTAGCATGTGCATGGTCTTCTTGGGTGTGGATGAATTGGTAACACACTGATGCATGGTGTCCGTGCTGATCTTCTAGTGTGTGCTGGTGGTCATGTGCATCAACTATGAACTACATGTTCAACTCCAATTGGACTTGCTTCTTTTCTTTACCTCATTGAGTGTAATGAATGGGTGGGATCGCATGCATGCACATAATGATATGCATGCTGCTAAATTCCCTTGCATGCGATCAAAAACTCTTCTCACCATATCTGATCCGTGTCAGCTGTTGGGATGGATCTTTAGTTTGTATGGGCGTAGTTTCATCCATGAGTGCATGTTGTGCCCACTGCTATACCTATTCCTGCTGCAACTCATTGTCTCGTTTATGTAGCTCCTGTTCTTCCTTGAGTTGTTGCTTCAGCACATGCAACTCCTTCTCTGTTCCATTCTCTACCTTCGCATGATCTTCATCTCGCGCCGTCACCTCCTAGCCAGAGTCTCCAAAGTTGCTTTCATCACAAGTGGATCTACTTGAGCTTGCAACTTTGTTCTGCCTCTGTGTTGTCAACAACCTTCCTCCTATGTTCGTTGCTTCCGGCATGATGCCTTCAGCTACTATTGATGGTTTTTCTTAATGTTGCTGCCATCTTATCTTGATGTCCTTGTCTACGAACAACTTGATGTCTTCATAGGTAGGAAATCTCATAGACACCTACTTGGCTGCAACCCACGTGCTCTCAATGGCGTCCTTTGACTCTGCTCTCCTGAAGGCTATTATAATTTTGTTGTTGAGAGACAGACGAACACCTGTGATGCTTGTAGACATAGAAACACACATGGCAAGGAATCTGTCAGTCAAAAACCAAAACAAACATGAGGAATGACTTGCAACATACCTATGTGACTGATCATGAAGGTTGTGTAATTTCCATCGGGAGGTTGAGAGACTGACTACCAAGACTGCACAAGGCACAGTACATGCTGTCAAGAGGTTTATTGGCTGCTGGAATTGCGCAATGCACAGTCTAGCCCAGCTGCTGAATGCTGGAAGTGAAATACACAATCTCAGTTAGTACTAGTTGCAGGGTTAGTGACTGCATTGCGCAATTTTCTCGGCCAGCAATCACTATCCCTCATAATTGTGCAATGCAAGACTAAAGGACAGTCAATGGGCAGAAATGCACATTTCCTGAGAGGAAAACAGAGCCTTCCCTCTCAGGATTGTGCAATGTTATCTTGGTGAGGCAGAGTTTGGGCCAAGGCTGCCTAGACCCACCAACGGGAAACTGAAAGCGAATGTGAATGTGAATGCATGGCGATACTGAGTGTAAGCATAAGTGAATGATTGTACATGCAAACTATCGATTAAATATTTAGAAAATGAAACAACATGCATGTGGGTGAGGCGAGTGGCCGAATGGATGACCATTCATGAAAAATAGTTTCATGCATGCAACAATAGTGAGATGCTGATGAAAATTGAAATGGTGTTAGTACAAGCTATTATGTATCAAAATGACAGCAAGTGCTCACTGAAATCAAGCAGACAACATTCATACAAAGCGAAATGCAAAAAGATCCAGAAATACAACACAAGAAATGGAAGTTGAGCTTACCCCAAAACAGCTAAGTTGAATGTGCCGACGACTCCTAGATGTGATGTGGGATGTCAGATTTGCAAGGTTGATGTGAGAAATGAGCTCTATCGGTTCATGAGTTTTCATAAAATTGAAGATGTGATGCGCATGCCACAAATCTAGGAAGAGAGACACTTGCTGGGAGGTTTCTAAAATGATCCTTGCATGCAACCTCTAATTGCTAAAAGTATATCCATGAATCAAGGGATGCCTTTGCATGTTGCCTTGGGAGAAGCAGCCCATGCATGTAAATCAGTTTTTCTCGGTCCCAGAGGGAACCGGTCAACTCAACTACACATGCAAGAGTCTTCTCAACTGTTGGGAGAAAATGCCCATTTCTGGAAGGGAGCTGGGTTGGCTTCCCACAAGATTTGCGCAATTTCTGGGTAGAGCAGCTGACTGCTACCCAGGATTGTGCATACTCTAGGCTAAACAACCATGCTGAGAAGAATTGCACAATTTTCTAGATGGAGCTGGACTGAGAGAATTGTGCAATTCTAGAGCCCAGCAGGATGTCAGACAACATTGCGCAATTTCTAGAGGAAAGGATGGTTTCCCTCTAGAATTGCGCAATTTCTTAAGGGAGATGCTCAACCTGCAACTAGACCAAGTCCAGAGGAATAGTCTGTGAGGGGAATGCAACAAGCTTTGATGGACAGGCTGCCATTCTACAAGAAAATCATTGAATCTTGTGTACTTGAAGAAGCAAGACATACTGTTGTGAAAGGTTCGTAGGGAGGCTCCAAAACTAATCTAAGGAAAAATTTTGGAGGGTGGTTGTAGCCACTACAACAGGTTGGAAAGGAAAAGACAAGGCTAAGGGAAAGTGGCCACTGAAGCGAACAAGACCTTAGGATGCAGAGAATGTGGTTCCTTACAATAATTTTAATGTAGTTGGACAGGGACATGGGTCATAGCCTAGAGGGTAGCAGAATAAAGGTGATGGTAAGGGACAGTTGCAGTGTTGGATATGTGGCAAGGAGAATCTCAAGAAGGATTATATGTCATATAAGGGCGATAGGCCTCAGATATATATTGCAGATGAAGTACAAATAGTTGGGGATGTTGGACAAAGAATTCCTCAGATCTATGCAGCATTGGATAACAGGAAGGGAGATCACCAGGCATCTATTATCGAGATGGATGGTAAGATTTGTGATCAATTTGTTTCTATTTTAATTGATCCTGGATCTAATTACAGTTATGTTAATCCTAATCTGGTGGATAAGTGTGTTTTGAATAAATAAGTGCATGCAGAGTCTTGGTTAGTGCAGTTGGCTACAGTTAGAAAGAAAATGTTTCATCATTAGGTAAGAGCTTGTGCATTTGAGTTGAATGGTATGCCTACATCAACATATTTGAATCTGCTTCCATTGGGATTATACAATATGCTTCTGGGTATGGATTGGTTGTATCTTCATAGGACTAAGGTGGATTGTTATGACAAGGCTATTGAGTGCTTGGATGACAATGGAGAACATAGGGTCTTGTAGGGTAAGAGGAAGGAAACATCAGTTAGAATGTTTACATCTATGCATGCGAAGCATAATTGCAGGAAAGTATGTGTATTTTTTGCATTACATATTTCTAGTGATAAAGGTAAGGGTTTTAAGGATGTGAAAGCTTTGAAGAGGTACCCAATCTTGTAACTATTTCAGGATGTGTTCCCAACAAAGATTTCAGAGTTACCACCTCACTGGGAAGTAGACTTCTGTATTGATTTGGTACCAGGGACAACACCAGCATTGAAGGCATTTTACAAGATGAGGACTCTAGAGTTAGTGGAATTAAAGTTGTAGTTGAAGGAAATGCTTGACAAAGGATACATTAGGCCAAGTGTATTGTCGTGGGCTGCACTAGTATTGTTTGTGAAGAAGAAGGATGGTACTTTCAGGTTGTGCATCGATTATAAGCAGTTGAATAAGGTAACCATCAAGAACATGTATCCGTTTCCAAGGACTGATGACTTTTTTGACTAGTTGAAGGGAGAAACAGTGTTCTCGAAGATTGATTTGAGATCAGGATACCATCAGGTATGCATTAAAGAAGAGGAAATCTACAAGACTGCTTTTCGGACCAGGTATGGGCATTGTGATTTTGTTGTAGTTCCTTTTGGTTTGACTAATGATCCAACTACTTTTATGTGCTTGATGAATAGTGTGTTGTGTCCTTATCTAGACAAGTTTTTTATTGTATTCATTGATGATATATTTATATATTCTAAGAATGAGGAAGAACATGCTGAATATTTAGCAGGAGTGTTGAGATTTCTAAGAGAGCATTAGTTGCATGCCAAGCTTAGCAAATGCAGTTTATTTCAGACAAAGGTACATTACTTGGGGCATGTTGTTTCCAAGGAAGGTATAATAGTGGATTCAGAAAATATCAAAGCTATTATGGAATGGGAACCTCCTAGGAATGTGGATGAGATCATATCATTCATGGGGTTGGTAGATTACTACAGGATGTTCATCAAGAACTTCTCACAAATTTCCTATCTTATTACATAATTACAGAGAAAAAGAAAGAAATTTGAATGCATAAAGGAATGTGCAACAAGGTTTGAGTAGTTGAAACAATTGTTGACAAAATGCTCCCGTTCTAAATATTGCAGACCTGAATAAAGAGTTTGTAGTGTGTACAGATTCCTGCAAGAGGGGACTTGGTGGAGTCTTGATGCAAGAGGGACAAGTGGTATGTTATGAATCACGGAAATTGAATGAGAATAAGTAGAATTATGTTACACATGATCTTGAGTTGGCAATGATAATACATGCATTGAACATGTGGAGACACTATGTTCTTGGTAGGAGATTCATCTTGATGAGTGATCATAGTTTATTGAGATACCTATTTGACCAACTTAATCTAAATGTTAGGAAATCTAGATGGTTCCATGCTCAGTGAATTTGACTTCGATATCAAGTACATTAAGGTTAACTATAATAGGTTTTTGATGCTCTTAGTAGAAGAGTAGAGGTAAATCACATAACAACTATGAGTTCTTATGGGACATATTTACAGGATCAAATATTACAAGCAGGACAATAGATTGATAGGTATAGGGAGCTTAGGCACAAATTACAGGAGAAGGGTTTAAGTGAACAGGATGTGGATTATCATCTCATGAAAGATGGTTTGTTCATATTTAGGGACATGATCTATGTGCCTAAAAACAATGAGCTCAAGAAGATGATCTTGATGGAATTTCATGTTAAGCCATATTCAGGTCATCTAGGATATCAAAAGACAAGGAAAACTATGAAGAAGTTCTACTATTGGCTAAATCTGAAGAAGGAAGTGGTAGAGTTTGTGGCTAGTTGTTTGGATTTTCAATAGGTAAAATCAAAGTGTAAGCATCCAGGTGGTTTACTACAGCCAATTTCGATTCTAGAGTGGAAATGGGAGGTTATTTCCATGGATTTCATTACAGGTTTACTGAGGACATCCAGACGTCATTATTATATTATGGTTGTGGTTGACAAGTTGACAAAGGTAACACACTTCATTCGAGTGAAGTCTACTTATTCAACTAGTGATGAGCACACGTGTTCATCATAGATATAGTGAGATTGCATGGTGTACCGAAGAAGATTGTGTCAGATATGGATGCTTAGTTCACTTCTAAGTTTTGGAAGGAATTATTTCCAAGTTTGGGTATAGAGTTGGCCTTCAAAATAACTTATCATCCACAGAAAAATGGACAAAAGCAGAGGGTCAGTATGATTTTGGATGACATGTTGAGGATGTACGTCATGCATCAGGAATGAAAGTGGGAAGATTACCTTCCACTGGTTGAATTTTCTTACAATAATGGGTATTAAGAGCCATTAAGGATAAGTCTATTTGAGGCGCTTTATGGGAAGAGTTGTAATACTCCTATCAATTGGAGTGATCCAGTGAATAGGGCATTGATTGGACTAGATATGTTGGCAGACATGGAACAAGAAATGCAGGTTATCAAGTAGAATCTAATGGAAGCATAGGATAGGTAGAAGAGTTATGCACACCAACTGTCAGGCGGAAAGAGTCGATAGTGCGGACACAACCAACCTCCCTAGGAGCCTAAGAATCTCTAGTGACAAACAAGACAAATAAGAGCAATCCTTCTCTAAACATGCATTTACTATATAAGAAATCAAGTGTTTAGATCCTACCTGTAATCCAACGCTGTTGTAGCAGTCCAGCTCCGCGGATCCGGATGAGCTCCTCCTTCACTTTGAAACCTGCATCCACTAACAATCAAACGATTAAATAGCACTTGATAATCTCATAGAATAAAACATATTTAACACATAGACCAAGGAGTACATGAAACAACTCATAAATAACAAGTTATTGAGAAGAATGGACTCATTTGCATTAATAGGAAACAAAAGGAACAATTATAACCTGAGCCTTGGTGTTGTGCAAGTCCCTCCCAGGGTCCATCAAGAGTTCTCCTTTACTTTGACAAAGCTCACCCACTTCCAAATAGAACAAGCAAAGATGGCAATCTCTCCTCACAAGCTTCTAAATGGGAGTCCTAATTCCAGCAGCATCTACCCTTAGAAATGTTTAGCTTCCAACCTCCCCTCCTTCTGGCCCAATGCCTGTATATATAGTGCTCAAGAGGAAGTTAATCAGGTCCACCATCAATGGGATAATCCCCTCTTTGGATGGGATAGCTCCCTTATTGATGGGATAAGTTCCTCTTTGGTAGGGATACATGAACCATCTGGAGGCGCTCAATACACGTCGAACAACCTTCTAGAATGCTCTAGAAATGACCACAAGTAACTTTTTAAAGATGAAACTTGCGCATTTTGACCTTTACAGGGGGACGCACCTGCCCCTTTACATACAGAGCGTACAAGTACGCAACTTTTGTGAACATTGGGTGCGTACCCGCAGGTAAGGTTGAGAGAACCTACGTACCCAGAGATAAATACATTTATAAAGACTTTCTCTCTTTTTGGAGTTTGACATGGAGAGCAGAGGCATAAGACTTGCCTAAGAGGATAGCATGACTGTTGATAGAGCCATACTAACTGTAAATAGCCATGGTGACATTTTTTAGTGTAACAGATTGCCCCCTAAAGTGCGAAGCCTGTAGTAGATTAGGGTTTTGTATTATCTAGGAAGGGTGAAGCGCTTTATCATTTCAAGGATTATCTCGTGGAGAGCCTGGTCAGAACCTGCAATTTTCAACACAAAATACATGTATAAGATTATATCATCACTGAGGTAGGCATTCCCATACTCAGATCAAAACTTTAACTAACAGACTAACTACTCTGATACAGGAATGATCTTGCAGTACATCATAATCATAGACTTTTGTAGACACAGTATGGGCGCAACCATCTGTTTATGATTAGTCTACTTAGATAATGAATACAAAACTCCTCGCAGCCTGGATGGTGGAAACTAGATCCAGGGTCTTCATTTCTACTTCCCGAATTGGTACGATTCTAGCCATGCGAATAAATGAGTTGATGTCGAACATGGTAGAAACCACTTGATTACCAGTCGATGATGTAAACTGTTAACAAGTGTGAGAGAGACCACCAGTAATGTCAATGGTTCTCAAAGTACCCAGTACAATCCATGAGATGTGAATGAATGAGTTGATGTCGAACATTTCACGGAATCCTTCGATCGAAAGTCAATGATGTAAACTGACGTCAAAGGCGAGAAACCTGCCATTGATGCATGCAGACTTCAAGGTACTGACGATTTCTAAGTCATCTCTCTAGATAATGTGTTGATGTCGATAGAAAGCGACCCGTTGCAGGCAAGCCCACAACACGAAATCATTGTTCAAGTTGAAGAAATGTTGCTGTAAGGACTGACTCAGGGATGGTCAAATGGATGACAAGTATTTTGCAGATGAAAGTTTTGTTTGCAGACCTCTTGAACACATAACGACACGACAGATGGCTTGGTGATGAATGACTCAAAGTTAATCCCCGGAACCCGACTGAAGTCTTTCAAAGTGGTTTGATCAACTGTGAGGTAAAGGATTTCCCAACCCAGGTGAATGAAAAGTGTCGTGTTCAAGAGTGGTAATAAGGTTTCTTCTGAGACAAAGGATAAAAAATAGGCTCATTCTTCTCTCTTTTCCCCCACCATTTCTGGCAAGTACCTCTTTATTTTTAACAAGCTTGAGGAGGATAACATATGCTTGATTATAAGCTCATCCTTCGGATGAGTCCAACCTAGTTTTGATTCGAACCCTAGGAAGGAGTGGTTCGTTCCTGTTTGTAATTGAACAGGTCCTTTACTGTGAAATTTTAACGAGTCCAGTATAGGAGAAACTCGGCGTTTTTCAATTTTAGAGAGTCTGAAAAACTTAAGAAGACTCCAAGTTGAACTTTTTCGTAGATTTGTGTCCCTCAAGCCCGAAAAAGTATAAAATAATACCTGGGGAAACCGCTTGATCTTGCGACCAAGGAGTACTTTCATAATTAGTGCCACTGACCTGAAAAGTAAAAAGCGATCAAGGACACGTCGTTTTATTTCCAGTATCGAGTTTGAAACGACAAAAATCCGGCAACCTTTTCCTGTTTTTACGGTCAGAAAAGGGCTATAAGGGGACCGTCTTTTAATTCCGTTTTAACGAGTGTAAAAGAAACGCTCGGCAATCTTTTCATATTTTAGGAGTCAGAAAAGGGCTTAAAAGATGACTCTGATATTTTGGTTCGTGAAAAATGACAATTTTCCTTCTAAATCCCTTTGTCCTGCACAAAAATGACACATTACTCATACTTGTTTAAGATAGGCAAAAATACATTGAAAAATATCCTTCCATGGTGAAAAATAAACAAACCTAGCATTCATTCATCCAAAAAACCTATAAAAAGACTTTTTACCATGTCATTTTTACCATTTTACTGTTGAGGTTGAGAAAAGGGCTTTTGGCAAGAAACTTCCCGTGGTCATTGCGGAGAATCCGACCGTCAGAATCGAACGCCGTCTCTTCCAGGTATTTCACAACATCCTCCTCTTCAATTTCATCCGATTAAAATTTTGTTTTAGGTTTTAGTTTTGGTTTTTGGGGGGTTTTAGGTTTTAAAAACCGCTCTGTGGGGTACGCAGGTGCCCTAAGGGTGACCTGCGTCCCCCGACCTTTTCCTACACAGGAAAAAGGTCGGGGTACGCAGCCCACCTTCAGGCCAGCTGCGTACCGGCGCTCTGTGTCCTAAACGCGGGGTGCGTACCCCGCGAAGGGCGGAATTTGAAACCCCAAACCCCAAAAATAACCATTTAAATTTTCCCAAATTAATTCTAATCTTTATTTCTTGGTGTGTAGGGCACTCACCATGTTAGATTGGAGAGAAAGAGAGCACGAGGACGTTGATTTAGCCGCAATTGGTCACCAACCTTCCATTGATGCCCTAAAAGCATGCGGACTATATAAATACTGGGCCATACCTGGCATGAGGGCTCAGGTGAGATTCTTGGAGTGGCTGGTTGAGAGATGGAACATTCATGAGCAATGCTTTTACATCGGAGGGCACCAGCTCGAGATAGAGCCCTCTGACATATACTTTCTCACTGGCTTGCCAAATAGGGGCGAGCAACTCAATCTAGCCGGGACTAGGCCGGGTGGCCAATCCCTTGCTAGTCTCCGGGCAGATTGGTGCATACCCAATCAAAACCATGCGAAAGGCATAGAAATCAAATACATCTCTCGGCGTGAACTCATGGTTATAGCTTTCATGGTTACCAGAATTTGTGGCGCAGCCGCTTTACATATTGCCACCGGGTCCCAAATGCGGATGGCGATTGACTGTTTTCGAGGCACCATCTTCAACTGGTGCGATGCTGTGTCGGCCAACATGAAGGGCCAACTGACTAGGGCAAAGAACGGACAACTGAAGACCTTTGGATATGGGCCTCTAGTTGTGAGCTTTGCCTTAGAGAGAGTTCCGATGCTGATCCCTCAGCATCTCACTGTTGATATCTTGGGTCCTCGGGAGCCAAAGCTGATACGATGGGTTACGGTGATGGCCCGGCATCCTGACGAGGGCGCGACAGTTGTTCGATTCCCTGCTGGTTATTTTCACTGGTTAGAGGACCAGGTCTTTGCTATTCAGGACTTTCCTTATGCCGGAATGGATTTTCGGAATGATCCGGACATGGTTCTTCCACAGGGAGAACAGTGGGACGACAGAGGTATTTCATTTTTCACGAGTTTTCAAATTATATATTTTTTTGTTTTTATATATATCGCCTCAAACTGACAGTACAAATTTTCAAAATGCAGATGTAGGTCCACGGCGTCCAGCCAACCTCCGGGCTTTTGAGAGGAGAGCACCAGCTGTACCAGCACCAGCCCCACAGGATGCGGCCGCAGAGACCTTGGCCGAGTTGGAACAGGATCTAGAGCGTCTGACGGCGGATATACCAGAGACCGCCATAGATGACATTCCCATTCGACTTCAGCGCTATGTGGTCGCAGTCCCAGGACCTTTTAGGAGGTTCTTGTGTAGGGTAGCGCGGGCAGTGGTCTCGTATAGAGAGCACCACCAGTGATTGGCTAGTCACTTTTGTAGACACATATGACATTTTTGGTTTTTTGTACTTATCATTTTGCCGATCATAAGGTGTTTTTCAACCTATGATCGAAGACGATGTATATTTTTTGACACACTCCTATCTATATATATATATCATTATTACCGGCTTTTTTGTTTAACATATGTGATGAAATGTTTTTAAATTTACTTGCATGATTATCGTAAATGTCTGTCCAACATTCGAGAAGCAATTGCATCTGCTAATGTATTTAAAGACCTTGGAATATGCTGATATTCAATGTAATCAAATTCACGTTCCAAGAGACGCACTCTCAAAAACAACCTTAATAACACAGGATTTCTAATGGCATATACTCTATTAAGCTGTAATACAACAAGTTCAGAATCTAACCTCACTATCAAACGTCGAATTCCAAATGAAATAGATTCAGATAATAATTCAACCACTGCACTGTATTCTGCAATGTTGTTCGTCGTTTGACCGAGGCTTACCCCATGCATAGAAACTAACTCGTCAGAGGGCGAATAGATAACCCAAGCTGCGGAAGAGATATTCCGTGTACTACGACAAGCACCATCAGCAAATCCAATGTATGTTTGGAGAGGCGTCGACATCTGCAATATCAAGAGTAAAACCAAGATAAGCCAGAATAACGACGAAAAACACACTCTCTAAGCTAAGCACACTATCTAAACTAACAAACATACTAGCTAGAAAGAAAACCTAACCTAACTAAAAATTCTCCATACCCACCATTTAAGCATAATACCTCTTTAGGTAAAGTCCATTTCTGGGTTTACCCAAAGAGTCCCCATCAAAATCTACCAGCTCATAAGCCCCTTTTGCTAGCTTTCGCTTTACAATGTAGGGTCCATGCCACATAGGAACGAATTTTCCAGCACCTAGCTTATCGTTAGCTTGATCATATAATAGCACTAGGTCTCCCTTCGAAAAACTTCGAGGGGTCACATTTCTATCATACTGAGCTTTCATTCGCTTCGCGTGAGTCTCGATTGCCAATGCAGCGTCACGTCGAGTCTCATCTAATTTAGCTAAGTATAATAAACGTTTCTCCTCTTCGGAAGTAGCTGGAAGTAATTCGACAGCCATTTGAAGTGATGGGATTTCGCATTCAATGGGTAACACAGCTTCCAAGCCATAAACTAGCTGGAAAGGAGTGAACCCTGTTGAAGTTTTCACTGAGGTTCGGTATGCCCATAGCGCTGAAAATAACATGTTGTGCCAATTCGACCGATGAATACCAATGGTTCGTCGGATCATGATAACCAGAACTTTGTTGATAGACTCAACCAAACCGTTGGCTTGCGGATAATAAGGAGTAGAGCTATCGTGGCGCAAACCAAGCTGGCTTGTAAGCTCAGTCATCATGATGTTTCGAAAATGGCTCCCATGGTCAGTGATGATTGCTTGTGGGACACCAAACCTAGTTATAATATGATTGAATACGAAAACTGCAGCTGTTTTGCCGCTTGCGTCGAATGTAGGCATCGCCTCGGCCCATTTAGTAAAATAATCAACCGCGAGGATGATATACGCATGCCCCCCGGCCGAGTGAGGGTTACAAGTAATAAAATCGATACCCCATTTGGCGAAAGGACCAACGACAATTATAGGATGGAGAGGAGCAGGTGGTGCGCGCATCTTGCGATCAAACACTTGACAGTTGTGGCACTTCCGGACTGCAATGATACAATCTTTAAACATGGACGGCCAGAAATAGCCAGCGCGCAACACCTTCTGAGCTGTGGCATACCCAGACATATGACCGCCACATGCTCCAGAGTGACAATCATTCAAAACCCTCTCAGCCTCTTCGTGAGTTAAACAACGTCGAAAAACTAAGTCTGCCCCCCGGCGATAAAGTGTATCTCCAATAATCTTGTATTGCTGGGATTGAAACCGAATTTTTCGACGTTCCGACTTTGAAGCTTCAGGCCGAAAGGTTTGGGTTTGGAGATAGATGATTATATCCCCGTACCACGGATCTAAAGTACTGATAAGAAACAAAGATTCGTCCGCAATGGACTCCTCTGCCACAGTTTCTGTGTCAGCATGCGGGAAATCACACATCAATTCCGCAAAAACTAAGGATTTCTTAGACTTGGACTTCTCAAACTCCAAGTCGAACTCTTGCAGGATAACGATCCATTTAGAGTACTTGCCCCCTAGCAGTTGTTTTGTCAAAATATAAATCATAGGGTTGCAATCCGAAATAACTGTAGTTTTACGGAGAAGAATGTAGTGACGAAAACGCTGGACAGCTTGAACGGCTGCCAGGGCCAATTTCTCCACATGCGAATATTTTAGCTCAGTGGGGTTTAATGTCCTACTAAGATAATATATCACATGTTCCGCTCCGAATTCATCTTCTTGAACTAACACCATTCCAATAGTGGAATGCGAAGCTGCGAGGTATAAGAAGTAGTCCTGGTTGTAGTTGGGAGGATGCAACAACGGTGCATGGGTCAACGCGTGTTTAAGTGCATCAAAAGATTGTTGGGCAATCTCATCCCAAAAGAATTGAGCGTTCTGTTTCAACAACCGTGTAAAACCTTTAGTGACCTCGGCGTAGTTTGGAATGAATCGGCGTAAAAAGTTCGCTTTCCCTTGCAAACTTTGGAGTTGGCGCAAACTCGAAGGAGGAGGCAATTTGATGATAGCTTCGACCTTCGAGGGATCGACGCGAATGCCGGCTTTTGAAACAACAAATCCCAGCAATCGACCCGTCTCTATACAGAAAACACACTTGTGGGGATTCAACCGAATTCGATAATGCCTACACCTCATAAAGATTGCTCGTAAGTGGACAAGGTGATCAGCTCGATGTAAAGAATGAGCAGGCAAATCATCGAGGTACGGTTGCACAATGTGCTTGATGTCATGAAATGCGTAAGACATCGCCCGTTGAAAAGTGGCCCCGGCATTCTTAAGTCCAAAAGGTAATTTGCAATAAGCAAATGTCCCCCATGGACAAATGAATGCCGTTTTTGGTTGGTCGGCAGGTAGAATATTGATTTGATTATAGCCCGAAAAACCATCCATGAAGGAAAACATTTCACTTCCGGCACAATCATCAATAATTTGATCGATATAAGGCGTAGGATAGTTGTCTTTTGGACAAGCTCGATTTATATCCCTATAGTCGATACAGATTCTTATTGTTCCTTGTTTCTTGTTGACCGGAACAATATTCGATACCCAATCCGTTAACGGGATTGGATAAATGAAACCTGCTTTCAACAGCTTTTCGACTTCTGCTTTAATCGCAGCCGCTTTCCGAGGGTGAATCTGACGCAACCGTTGCCGGACGGGTTTAGCGTCCGGGTAGGTCTTTATTTCATGAACAACAATGGCAGGATCGATTCCCGGCATTTCCTCGTAAGACCAGGCAAACACATCGCGGAATTCTTGGAATAGGGCCTTGTAAGTTTGGATTTCATCTTCTGTACATGAGGCACCTATATGAATGTTTTCCTCAATTCCGGGCTTCACTGAAATATCAATGGGAATAGTGCGAGAAATATTCCCTAAATTCAACTCTGAATCAGAATGTTTCGTTGGATTCTGAGCGTCTTTGACATATTCAGCGGTAAAGATAGATGAAAAATCATTTTCAAAAACATCATCCTTAGGTAAAAACGAAGATCTGTGATGAAGATCTTTCCATGGTAGATCGTCTACACTTAGGATTTCGCGAAGTTGCTCGTCAGATGACACGACTTCGGGAAACGCTATCCGTTCTAAGGTTGATGTGAAAAGTGATTCTTCACTGACCACATTCATTTGGTCGATTTGGGTTGAACGCGAGTCGGTAAAAGACATGACAGCTTCATAAGCAATTTCATATGGACTCAAAGGCATAGCATCACCGAATGAGTCTATCTCAGATTCAGATGGGACAATCCAAGGATCATCATAAATAATGTTTTCTGATGTAATCATATGAATTGATGCAAATGAAGGGTCTGCGTTGATTGGAGGGAAAGGAAAAGTTCCCAGTAAACCGGAATCTTTAACTAAACCTACGCCAACGTCCCTATAAGGGATTGTCGTCTTACCGACATGCTGGATACTCTCTGAAGAGGCTGGGTCGGATGAAAAGTATGTCAGCTGATCAATGGTCACGATCTTACCGTTATGTGGAAACTTAATTACTCTGAAGACCGATGAAACGACCGCTGTCATAGCATATGACCAACTTCGACCCAAAAGAAGGTTGTAGTCTAGAGGGGCATCAACCACCTCCACATCCAGACTAACGGTTTTACCTTCTACCCCTATAGGCAATTCCTGTAGAATACCAAACGGACGGAACCCACGGCCATCAAAGGCCTTAAGGATGGTGGGGGATTGGTTCAACGAAGGAGAACCAAGCGATCTCCAACATTGAATCGACATAATACACGTAGAAGCTCCCTCATCAATCACAGTCCGATGAATAGGCCTGTTTTTGACTATCACTGGAATTTGGAAAGCCATTTGATGGGGTAGACGCGGTGTACTATTTTCTAGATCGAAGATTATCAGGTTCGGGTCCTGAACATCAACAGCTCCGATAGCCGACAAAAGTAATTTTCGTTGTGCTGGGCATGATTGCAGCACTTCTAAAGCCGACATTGCTGAGGGTGAAACAGCTAAGTCCTCAACAATGTTGTAATTCTGGGCTGCTCTCGCATGTGGATTGAAAGCAGACCTTCGAAGTACACCCTTGGCGGGCGGTTTGATTACTAAGTCCGGGTTAGGTTTTTCGATCTGTAGTGGATCGGAACCAGGAGCTGAGGTTGATGGATTAGAATGAGAAGATTCTGCTTCCTTACCATCAACAGGATTCTTACTACCATAATCTTGCGATCGAGTCGCAATCCTCACATGAGACATCATCAAAATGGGTTCTTCACTGGCAGTCGAGGAAGAACCTATCATCTTACTTTCCTGCTTTGGAAATGGATCTTTTAACACAGCAGGAGTGGGAGAACCTTTGACTATTTTCACAACCTCGGCCCGATGAGGGCAATCTCTTGTAAAATGATCCTCTTCACAAATAAGACAAGGATATCGAGGTTTGCGCTTTTCGTCATTGGTTTCCGACTTTTCCGTTTTCTCCTTCGGAGCCTTGTCTGCTTTAGCCTTCTTCTTTCCTTTCTTCTTTCCACCGTTTTTTGATTTGGCCGTAGATGACTCTACAGCGTGAATATCGGCGGAAAGTTCAGGAGAAGACTCTCCTGTCGGGGAATCGGGCAAAGTGATTATAGGAGTAGTTGAAGCCTTGGAAGACTTCTTCTTACTCTTTGTATTCACGATACCAATCATACCATCAGCGGCATGAGATCCCGAAGGAGCAGCAGCGATTTGATTCGATTTTGGAAGATCTGGAATCTTCTCGTGTAACGTACCCGACTGAGTATAAACTAAGTCAAGGTACTGTGCCTGAGCAATGACTTGCTCCTCAGTAACTACTCCGGCCTTAGCTACATCTTCAGTAATCTTCGGTAATAATGATTTAACAAACCATTCAGCTAAGATTTGGTCCGGGATAAAAACTTTCACTAACCTTCTTCGACGTCTCCACTCATGAATGTGATCAGAAATATACGTGGACGTCGATTGTTTTAGTGAAGTTAATAACTCCGTGCCGTTATCGTATCTGACCGGCAACTGAAAGTGAGTTAAGAACGAGGTAGCTAACTGGCTGAAATTGTAAAAAGAGGCCCGTGGTAACTCAATGTACCACTTGGCCGCGAGACCAATGAGTGTACGCTGGAAAAGACGTAAGCGGATCGAATCATCCGAGATAGAATTTGAAGCACACCAGAGGTGGTAAGTCATCACATGATTGGACGGATCCTCTCCAGACTTACCTTCGAACTTGGGTATATCACTGGGCAACTTATTTGGCATTGGCGGCCAGAACGGAAGATATTGAATTGGATCGTTCGTTAGGCGCGTCAAGTCTGGTAAATCCAAAGTTGCGATAAACGGTAACTGCCGGTTAGGATCTCTAAAACTCTGGGTCACAAGACCAGTCCCAGGAGGAGGATATCCAGGATAACTAGGAACAGGAGTCGCATTAGGGATATTATATCCTCCTGGAAAACCAGGATTAACCGGACCGTACTGGGGTTGTTGAGGTTGTTGATAAGTGTACCCAGGATACGGTTGATACTGGTAAACCGGCTGTTGGACAGCTTGCCCATGTTGGTACTGTCCCTGGTACGGTTGTTGAACAAATTGAGGTTGAGTAGTGACAACCGTACTTATACCAGGCTGACCTGTAGGCATCTGGACCGTGGTTTGAATCGTAGATCCAGACAACGGTAAAGATGTCTGAGGAGTGGTTACAGAGACAGTAGAAACTGGAGCCGTCGATACTCCAGAAGTAAGTGCGGCAGATGTAGCGGTAGTTGCAGCAGCCGTTTGAGATGGAGTACTAGGTGCAATTGGCGGCTGAGTAACTACCGAAGTTACAGAAGTTTGAACATTTGACTGGACAGGTTGCGGTTGCTGGGGTGGACCAGAAACTACGGGTTGTCCAGCTTGAGGTACCAACTGTATACTTGGCTGCAACACCTGTTGACCCTGTGATGGATCCCACACTAACATTCCGGGGTATTGACCCGTAACAGGTTGAGGATACTGAGATCCATAACCGGATTGAGGATAGGATTGATAATTGAAAGGTGCAGTTCCCATACCTTGAACATATGATTGACCTTGAGGTGGTTGATAACCTTGACCCGAGTATTGACCTTGAGGTTGATAACCTTGAGGTAAATACGGATACTGGGGTTGACCTTGACCTTGAGGTTGATACCCTTGAGGTTGATACCCTTGGGGTTGATACCCTTGAGGTAAATATTGATACTGAGGTTGACCCTGGGGTACATATTGAGGCTGGGGTTGACCTTGAGGCATGTATTGCACCATAGGTACATACTGACCTTGAGGTTGCCCCCCAGACACAATTTGTGTACTTTGAGGTTGCCCCCCAGGCGGTAATTGGCCACCTTGAGGTTGGGAAACGGGAACTGAACCTGACATCATGTAAATGTCTCCTACACCCAATGGTATATTACCATTGTTTCCAGCTAATAACCCATGATCAACGGGTTGAGGAGATGCCCCCGCAAAGGTACCAGAAAGTGATTGATACCCGGTGGGAACAGAAGGACCGCCGTGTAAGAAAGATTCAGGAGTTTGAGTAAACACGGACGACTGACCAGACATATTTACAGGAGTATAAATACCTCCAGGTGGAAAGGAGTACGAGGTGTAGAAAAACCTACCCCTGAGTTGTCTAAATAATTGGTTAACGAAAGGTACCAAGTAGTACTTCTAGGAGGACTGTAAAAGATAGATTCACGCTCCCTGAGCTCAATAGTAAGTTGATCTTCAAGGTTAGAGACGCCTATTTCTTCCTCTGGAGCAAGTTCTTCGATAGCAATCAGACCAGTAGGAAGATTTTCGGTGATAACTCGTTCTACTCTTGGTGAATCTGGAACACTAGAAGTCGGAGTAACAGGTTCAGATATTTCAGGTTCTTCGCCTGTATCACTAGCAGACGAAAAACTACCAACAAGCTCAGAAACTGTAACAGCTTCGGGATTATAACCTGTCTCTAGACTTTGGTAATCTGGATGGACTACCAAGGAAGATTCTCCTTCTTCAGGTGAACCTACTCTACTGCCACTAGGAGGAGTTACAAGGACCTTCAAACCTTCTATATTACTGGGGTCGTCTCGAGGAGGGTCACCCCGAAGTCTACGGGATCTCCTCAACAATTCGGCCACAGAAACAACTTCAGGAGACTGGCCCCAAAGTCTACGGGACTGTCTCGGTAATTCCGCCACAGTTAAAAACTTTTAACTACTACACACGAAAACAAAGTAAAATCTCAAATCAAACCACCTAAAGTCTCTAAAGAACCAAACAAATTTGAATCACACGCCTAAAGAATCTAGGGCGTCAAACCAAGCACAAACAGTAGCCTTCCAGACCGAAAACGCTAGTTGGAGATGAAACCCAACATCGCCGGATTCAGTACAGAAGTGGCGGGTGGAACAGTTACCCCGGCAACCTGCTTAATGAATAGACCGGCACAAGTTCCTCCACTTTAACCGTCTCGAGTGAAGTGAACCCCCCGGAAAATCCAAGTGAGTCTAGCCGACGTCTGCTCCAGGTACAGTGGGATCTTCCCTCCACCGTCACCTCGGTAGAATCCTAAAGATAATGGTCACTAAGGTTACCAACCGCAACAAATGCACCTGGGGGAACAGTCTACACTCCGACAGCACGCAAGGGCAGAGTATCAAGCTCAATCCCCTTGCCGGTTCCTTGACAATAATCCAAGGTTTACCGACAAGTGACCCCTGGCTCCTCGACAATGGTTAATCCGAGGTTTACCGTTTGTAATACGTGCGTGTCTGGCGTCGTTCCCAACGAGGGAGGATTGATCCCCTCACTGGTTCGGACACGAGCTCGTGCTTCTCCTTTAAGAGGAGCTTTCCCAGAGTACAAATGAGACAATTGGATTTATTCTATCACAAGATAAGCTACTTGTTTGGTTTTGTTGTCTTGGAGAGTTAATTACTCCCCTACTCCAAGACACTAGCCTGATCTAAATTGGTGTTTCAGAGCCCTAGTAAATAAAAGTTACTACGTTGATTTTACTTTAAGCGTTAATTTTATGGTTTTTCTTAAAGACAAAAGGTAGCGGAAGTGAAACCAATGGTGTGTAGACTCGACTCAAACCACTACAAAGATGCACCTAAGATGATTTACGCTACTTTTCTCTTTCAATGAAATTCCTAACTAAGAGAGTTGAGAAATGCAAATTTTATAGAAAACAACTTTCTTAGTAAAGACAATCAAAGAAACAATTCTCTTTATCTTTCCAAGCATACAAACATGACCACTCCTTACGTGCACGAAAAACTCTTTTTCTTTCAAAATGCCTTAAAGCTACTTGAAACAAAACTTTTCAAAGGAGATGTTTTTGTATTTTCTCTTATTTAATAAAGCATATAAATCTATTTTAACGAAAATCAATCTCAAAAGCTATAAAATCTATGAAAACTTGACTCACAAGCAAATCAAAAAGAAATTTACTCTAAGCAAACCTAACGAGGCAAAAGCCTACAAAGATGATTCTAGGTTGTTTTACTTGACCAAAATCAAGTCAAGGACCAGCTAATGCAGAATCAAAAGACCAGTCAAAACAAAACTCAAATCTTTTTGTTCTTTTTGTAAAATGGAATTCAATACTCAATCAACAAGTACTTCGAAATTTGCCAAAGAGACAACTCAAAGGTAAGTTGCTCTCACAGGTAGACTTTATGACAGGTCCGACTTCTAAGAAGGCTGACAAAACCAGAGAGATCTAAGGCTTGACAACTTCTACCGCCAAAGTCACTACAAGACCTACTCAAAAATCAAACCCTAGGGCTTAAACTTCTATGAAATCCACTAAAACACTCAATGCTATCGAAACAAGTTCAGGTGAAGATCTTTGACAAGAGACTAATGGATCTGGGCAGTAAAAACTAAGAAAAAGCAAAATCTAAGAGAAAAAATGCAAAAAATGGAAATTTCTTAATTTTTAGCAGGGTACGCAGGCAACCTGTTAAGCCAGGTGCGGGCCCGCTCTGTGCACACAGAAATAGTGCGTACAAGTACGCACTGTGCAATACTCAGAGGGTGCGTACTACTGAAAAAACCAAGAAAAACTAAATTCAATCTAACCCTAAGCTAACCCACCCAAAAACAAAGTCACAAAGCCAAAAACCAGAAAATAAATGACTTTTCTCAGATCAAAGTTGCATACAAAGGAAAAGACTTTCACATCAATGGAGTCCCCAGTGGAGTCGCCAATTTGTCAGGCGGAAAGAGTCGATAGTGCGGACACAACCAACCTCCCTAGGAGCCTAAGACTCTCTAGTGACAAACAAGACAAATAAGAGCAATCCTTCTCTAAACATGCATTTACTATATAAGAAATCAAGTGTTTAGATCCTACCTGTAGTCCAACGCTGTTGTAGTAGTCCAGCTCCGCTGATCCGGATGAGCTCCTCCTTCACTTTGAAACCTGCATCCACTAACAATCAAATGATTAAATAGCACTTGATAATCTCATAGAATAAAACATATTTAACACATAGACCAAGGAGTACATGAAACAACTCATAAATAACAAGTTATTGAGAAGAATGGACTCATTTGCATTAATAGGAAACAAAAGGAACAATTACAACCTGAGCCTTGGTGTTGTGCAAGTCCCTCCCAGGGTCCATCAAGAGTTCTCCTTTACTTTGACAAAGCTCACCCACTTCCAAATAGAACAAGCAAAGATGACAATCTCTCCTCACAAGCTTCTAAATGGGAGTCCTAATTCCAGCAGCATCTACCCTTAGAAATGTTTAGCTTCCAACCTCCCCTCCTTCTGGCCCAATGCCTGTATTTATAGTGCTCAAGAGGAAGTTAATCAGGTCCACCATCAATGGGATAATCCCCTCTTTGGATGGGATAGCTCCCTTATTGATGGGATAAGTTCCTCTTTGGTAGGGATACATGAACCATCTGGAGGCGCTCAATACACGTCGAACAACCTTCTAGAATGCTCTAGAAATGACCACAAGTAACTTTTTAAAGATGAAACTTGCGCATTTTGACCTTTACAGGGGGACGCACCTGCCCCTTTACATACAGAGCGTACAAGTACGCAACTTTTGTGAACATTGGGTGCGTACCCGCAGGTAAGGTTGAGAGAACCTGCGTACCCAGAGATAAATACATTTATAAAGACTTTCTCTCTTTTTGGAGTTTGACATGGAGAGCAGAGGCATAAGACTTGCCTAAGAGGATAGCATGACTGTTGATAGAGCCATACTAACTGTAAATAGCCATGGTGACATTTTTTAGTGTAACACCAACACAAGGAGTTTAAGGAGTTTCAGGTTGGAGAACATGTGTATTTGCACATCAATACAAAGAAATTATCCTTGGGGATTGGGTCATGTGCGAAGCTCTAAGCTCAATATTGCGGGCCTTTTGATATCCTTGAGATGATTGGACCAGTGGCCTATAAACTTGCCCTGCCTTTGAAAGTGAAAGTCCATGATTTTTTTTACGTTTCATTGATTAAAAGATATGTAAAGGATGTTGATCACGTTATTGATTGGCCTTTATTATAGGTGGAACTAGAAGGATAATTCTAGCCAGAACCTCACTGAATTTTGCAAAGAAATATGTTCATTCTCTAGAACCAAGAAATCAAGCAATTTAAAGTGCAGTGGAATCACTTTGGACCTAATGAAGCTACATGGGAGATGGACGATCAAATGCGAGCTATGTATTCTTCATTGTTTTCCAGTTGAGGAAAAATAATTTTGGTATATGTATATATGTATATGTATGTAAATACCACAATGAGTTGTGTTACAAAGCTCCAATAAGTGGTATGGTTGTTATGTTATCATGTTAGTCATGTTGGTTATGCTTTTTAGTAGGTTGATCATGGTAAATATTGCATCGAGCTAAGTTATAAAGCTCCATGGGAAGTATGTTTTTCTTTCAATGGTCTTGCTGGTTGTAGGTGTCATTGAAGACCGAGGACGGTGTTCCCCTAAGGGGGAGGGGTATGTAACAACCCCACGTTAAAAGTTCATGCAATAAAGTTAATAAAGGAAAAATAAGACTAGGGTCATGGGACACATATTCCAAGCTAAATTTTGGGCAAAACATCTTAGTGGGTGTTCATTTGGTTTATTATGGCTAAGGAAATTGGCAAAGACAATGGTAGAGGCATTGACAAGGCAAAGAGGCATTAATTAGCATTTTATTTATGAAAATAATGGAAATTAGCAGAAAAGGAAGGTCAAAGGTCACATGTTGCATGTGAAGAGTAAAATGAAGGAAAATAATGGAAATTGAAGAAAATAGAGGCCTCATTAATAAAAAGTCTTTTGAGGATCAATTCACAACCTTTTTGTTAGTTTTAGCTTGGAGCTATCTCTATATTCTCTCTACTTTCTCATACTCTTGCACACTTAGAGCATTCTTGGAACACTCTAACATTGGAGGAAGGAAGGAAAAGGAAGGACAAGGAGGAAAAGGGAAGCAAAGATCAAGCAAGGAAAAGTTGGATCAAGCAACTACAGTGGGATTACTTGTAGGTATCGAGTTGCATGTGTGATTTCCTTGCTAGTTTTGGCATGAATGGTACATGCATGTGTGTATTTGGTTATCTTGATGTTAGTGGCATGGTTTTTTCTAGGTGCGACAATGGTTTTCAGCCTTACCTTGCCATTTTTGGGTAACCATGGTGTGATGGGGTTCTTTTACATGGTTGAGCTAGATTGCTAAATGGTTTTGAAATTGAGTGGGGTGGTCTCAGTAAAATTCCCAAAGGCCTAGGAATCCCTTGACTAGTAATGGTGGGATACACAGTAAATCCTGAGGGTGGAGACAAGAAAATTCCTCACGGTTTAGGTGGAGAGATCTTGAGTCATCCATGATTATTTAGGGCCTAGTGATCGCTTGACCGGTATATGGCAAGCTTGCGGTAAAGCCTATAGTATATGTTTCTTTGTTTCACCCTAGGAACCCCTTGACAAGTAAGTGAGGGATACATGGTAAAGCCTAGTGGTACAAATGAGGGTTTCGGGCCTAGGAATCCCTTGAACGAGAATGGTGGGATGCACAATAAAGCCTGAGAAGCCCTGGTTGATTTTTTTTTGAGTCCCACCTTCATGCTTGGAATATGGCATGGGGGTGATTGGCTAAAAGAAAGATTTGGTTCAGCCCAATCTATGGTCGAGTGGTACATGAAAGTCCCTGACTTTGTTGGATTTTGCACTTGTTAATAAAATTTATTTTCCTATTGTATTTCATGAGTAAATGTGCTTGTTATTGTGTGTCTTTGATGGATATTTTATCATTTTTATTTTACTGGTTATATGATGGTTAGAAGCATGATTTTATGACAAAATTTGGTCATGGCTCTAATCATGTTTTTTTTAGTAAATGAAATTTTAATAAATGTATGACCTGATAGATGATAATGTATCTATTGTGAGATGGCATCAAACCTCCTTGACGAATCTCAAATAACTAAGAGGTCCCTATGTTCAGATGTGTTTATATGACTTGTACATTACATGTTTATGATGTGTTTGATGAAATTCCTGCCATGGTTAGGATGAGTTTGGTCAATTCCTGGTTCAAGTTTTGCATTAGAGGCATTGTATTCTTTTTATTTATCATTTCTTAGAATCTCATCAAGTTATGGGTAGAGGCCTGAGTCGTAGCCCTGAAAAAGTGGCTCAAATTTCAGGGTCGATGGCATAGAATTGCCTGAAAAAGAATGAAGTCGCATGGAGGCCTTGCTGTGGGAGTGACTGGAGGATTTTAGTCACATGGAGGGATTTTCATGGGGGATACTAGGGGTTTAGGTCGGTAAAAAGAAATTTAAATAAAGGGTTGGGAACTTTGAGTGGTTGGTTAGCCCTCGAGGGGTCTTGTAGCTCCTGAGGAAGGTCAGTTTGGTTTTGGTTTGTCGATTCCACTTCCTTAACTATACTTGGGGAGTTGAATCATATCATAATAACTCTTCATCACATGTTTACCACGGTGGACTAGTTAGCTTGGGTAGATGTGGGAGGAGGGTGTTACAATCTTGTAGAGGAAGATATCCTCTTTTTGCATGCATTTTTATTTGAAAATGGTACCATTTCTCCTTTTAGAACAAGGAGTAGGTTTTTGAGGGATGTCTACAAATCAATGCTTCCAAAGAAATGAGTTCCATGGCACCCAAATTTATTTCTAGGATTGCAACCTGAGTTTCCTTCTCCTACAACAATATTTCTATTTGTTGCAATTGGGCTTTTAGTTGTTTGGTTTCTCTTTCTATGTAATCCTTTCTATTTTCTTCAACAAACCTAAGGAGTACCATTTCTTCTCTCATCTTCTTCATTTCATCTTCCATTTTTCCAATATTGACAACTCCATTGGATTGTGAAATTTTCTTCCATCTGTGAGTCTTAACCTTCTCTTGCTCAACCTCAAAGAATAATTGTGGTGCTAAGTGCATAGGGAGCATTTTTCTTGCCTAAAACCAAAGAATAGAAGGAAGGATATCTTTTTGGAGCTGGTTGATTTGTTTTTCTATCAACCTTCAGTAGCTCTATTGTTGGTTCACGTATTTGTGTTTTTTGTTATTGTATCTCTGCAATATTCTCTTTTAGATTCATCTTTCAAGCCATCATTATTCCTGGCAGCAGGGTATTTATTTTGCATATTTTTTTCAATCAAATTATATTCATCCATTTGTCTCCTGCTAATGGTGGTTTCTAATGTAAATATAAGGTAGGGTGATGATAGACAAGGGTATTCGTCTTTCCTCTTCTACCCAACTAGTAAAATCATGATCAATGAGGGGTTGAGAAGGTGGATATAACACACGTTGTTTTTTACATTTCATATCAGTGATAATCATATTTCTAGCCCTATAGCTAATGTAGGTGTCAATAGTAGCCAACCAAGGTATTCCTATGATAATAGGGTATCTGTTAAACTTGGTCTTTGGATGAAGGAAAAGGAAATTTATGTGATACTCCCAAGAATAAATGGAGACCATGACATCTTCAATGATACCCTCAGGTGCTACTCTGGATCTATCAGCAAGTTATATCATTGTGGTGGTCTTCCTTAGGGATTCCTGGAGATTTAGTTTGAGGATAGTCTCCTTAGTCATGTCATTTATTGGATCTCACAAGTCAATGAGAGTGTTTGTAACTAAAATATCATTGATGTGGAAATGTACTATTGGGATCCTAGGATCTAACTACTTAGGGATGATGACTCTCCCTAGCATAAGATCAACTAGTTTCCTATGACATTGATAGTAGGGACATCTATTTTTCTCCTCCATGGCCTTCTAAGACATTACTCTTTGATGAAATTATTGTATATAGGAACATCCTTGATGGCTTGAAGGAGAGGGATCTTGACACACATATTTTTCAATTCTCCCAGAAGTTCAACTTCTTCTAGGGTGTGTGCTTTGTGAGTGGTCAACCTTTTAGGATAAGGAGGCTTAGTTTAGGTGACTTGAGGTGTAGGAGCTTCTTTCTCTTCTTATATATTTTCTATCGGAAAGGTTCGTGAGCATCCAGAAAGACCTTCCCAAACCTAATGTTGATCTCTTGCATCTATACAACATGAGTTGGATAGGCAGTTTTTCCACAATAGACTGGTTGAGCTTGCTTATTGTTAGGATTTGGGTTCAATTGGATAGGCATCTAAGGTTGTTTGGAGGATTATTATGGGGTACTTGTGGCTGAGGAGGAGGTATCAAGGAAGGTATTTGGGCTACTTGAGGTCTCCATCCTGAAGATGAATTACCTCATTAAGGAGGTTGGTGTGGATATGGCTGAAAAGGAGGAATATAATTTTGGGGAGGATAAGGCCATGGAGTGGGCATAGACTAGGGTGAAGTGTTAGGAGGAAACCAAGGTTGAAAATATGCATTGTAATTTGTATTGAAAGGAGAAGGGTAATTCATACCTTGTTGAAACTACCTAGGGGCTTGTGGCCTATTTTTGTTGACAAAGAAGAGTTGCTCCATGCTCCCTTATGCTCCTTGAGATACAAATTTCAAACATGGAAATTTGTAAGTAAAGTGTTTTTCTTCAAATACAGAACATATTTATTTGACATCTAAAGGACACTCATTCCCAGGGTGTCTTTTATTGCACTTAGGGAAAAATATAACTAATGCCCTTTATGGTTCTTCTTGTTTTCTCTTGATCTATAGTGTATCCATATGCATAGAAAAGGTGTGTAAGATCTCAATTTTCAGGTCCTCTATCATACCTCTTATCTCATTCTTAGTAATTATGGAGGAGGAAGAGGGACTTACCAAGCCTTTGTTTGCTCTATCTCTTTTTCTAGAAGCTCTAGAATGATTTTTGAATACCATTTTGATATCATCATAACAGAGCTAATATGTGTCTTGATTATCCAGAAGGTTGAACATTTACATTAGTTCTTCTCAGACTCCTCATAGTAAGACTAACTTCAAGGAATCTGGATCTCGAGTACAATTATGTTCTCTTCTATAACACAACTGAAATCTTTCCTCAAAATATTCTAGAGATTCATCTACTCCTTAAGTCATTCTAAATATCTCATCTCTAGTGTCTCTTTCTATGTAATAATACCAATAATTAGTTTTGAAGGCTTGTTGAATTTTCTCCCATGAATTGATGATATCTACTTCTAGGATCATGAACCAATGAAGGGTTTCATCCTTAAGAGTGGAAGGGAACAATTTGAGCTTCTAATAATCAATCTGGATCTAGAGTACAATTATGTGCTCTTCTATAACACAACTGAAATCTTTCCTCAAAATATTCTAGAGATTCATCTACTCCTTAAGTCATTCTAAATATCTCATCTCTAGTGTCTCTTTCTATGCAATAATACCAATAATTAGTTTTGAAGGCTTGTTGAATTTTCTCCCATGAAGTGATGATATCTACTTCTAAGATCATGAACCAATGAAGGGTTTCATCCTTAAGAGTGGAAGGGAACAATTTGAGCTTCTGATAACCTTTTGTGTAATCATAAGTTCTGTAAACTAAAACAAACCCAAACATAAAAGTGTCAGGATCTTCAATAGTCAAGCCATACAAGTGTGGAAGGAAAGACGGATTAATGCTCTTCATTTAATAGCGAATGTGAACACTTCAGGTTTACTACTTTCAACCGTGGTACTTATGGGTTGTGAAGTTATTTCTCCTTTTGCAATCTCCTCAAATCTCCTTGCCTTTTCACCAAAAAGGGCCTAAATATTCCTCATGGATAGGGTAGGAGGCTCACCATAAAAGAAAAGAGGCCAACTACTAGTGGAAGTGGGGGATTTTGATAAGACATTTCCTGATTTATTGTTATCTCTTCGAGGCATAAATTAGAACAATATATTTTTTGTTTTTATATTAAAAAAATTGGAATGAATTCATTACAATTTTTTTGTTTCTGAAAATGAAGAATTCTTAATGCAAATTTTGTTGTTTTTGTAGAAAGTGAAATGAGAGAAAGAGTAAATCAATTAGGGAAGAAGACAATACATAGTTTGACAACTTCCTAGCAACAATGCCAAAAAGTGATGGCCCTCAGTATTGCAGCAATAATGATGCAACTCCTAAGGGTCTCAACTTTAATTGTCAACCAGGGGTTCATATAAAATTAAGAGGGGTTGGCACTATGTGTGTAGTATATATTATCCTTTTTTATTGTTGAATTTTTTATGAGTGTAAACACTGAGATAAGATCTAGTCACTCAGAGACCATTCTAATTGTTTTATGCTACAAGAAAAAATTAGAATTGTAGGAAATGGAAGACAATAAGCAAACCTACACTAACTACAATGAAATAAGGTGAACCAACGTAGATAATATGAAATGAAAGCATGTATATTCTACTATGCAATGAAAACAAAATCACAACTGAAATAAAGCTTATAACGAGTAAACATTAATTTTGTAGGAAAAATACATTTTTCTATAGAAAACTAGGTCAAAGAGTCTACTTAGTGTATTTACTTCTGAATTCCATATTTATGGTTCTAGGTATGTTTTAACACATCAAATAATATTGATCATGAGTTGGATGCAAGTTTGGATGAGTTTAGGAAGCAAAATGCAAACTGCTACATGAGTCCCTATTTTGCTACAAGAGATAGTACATTGAGAATTAAAATATGCTAAGGACGAGGTTGGAAATAAAATGAGACTAATGAAAGCTAATAAATTATAAAGAAATCATGTCCACAACATCACATTGGTGGTAGAAGGATTTATTAGAAAAATGTGTGGGTGTAGAGTCTCTTGTAGCTACAACTACAGGGGACTGTGCAGTCACAACAAAAAAACATTGATGGAAAATAAATAAATAAAAACAACTAAAATGAACTAAAATACATAAATAAAGGCTCTAAATGAATAATATAAATAATACCAAAGTTATCATCTAGTGCTCAAATGCCGTGTAAGAAAACATTGTTTAGAAACAAGCTAATTAACCTTGCATAAAAACAATACTCAAAAATGAATTTCAGAAATGGACAATTGTAAAAACAATCACGATATAAAATGGGTCTTGAGCACTTGGGTTGGGCCATAAACCAAGGAAACTCAGGTCCCTGAAGGAAAAATATAAGAACCAAATATGTCTTTCATTAATATGAAAATTGCTTGTACAAAAAAAGTTGTAGAACTAAACTGTAACAACCTCGGGTTAAAATTTCATGTAATAAAGTTAATAAAGGAAAAATAAGACCAATGTCATAGGACACATATTCCAAGATGAATGTTGGGAAAAACATCCTATTGGGTGTCATTTCGATTTATTATGGATAAGGAAATTGGCAAAGACAAAGAGGCATTTATTGACATTTTATTTATGAAAATAAAGGAAAATATGAGAAAGGGGAGATGAAAGGTCATAGGGTTGCATGGGAGGAGAATTTAAGGAAATGGAGGAAAATGAATAAAATAGAGGCCTCAATGATAAAAAGGACTTTGAGGAACCGTTCACAACTTTTTCCAGTCTAGCTTTTGCTGGTTCAACTTCTTATCAGTTTGCCTTTGTAATTATTTTCAGAGAGAGAAGAGCACCAAGAGGAGAAAGCAAGAAAGTAAGAAAAGTTAAGCAGAGTAAGGACAAGGAAAGCAAAGGAAAAACAAGGAATTTTGGATCAAGTAGCTTCAACAGGAAGACTTCAGGTAACAGGTTGCATGTGTGATTTCCTAGTTGATTTGTGAATGCCTGGTACATGCATTTGTGTATTTGGTTCTTTTGTTGTCATTGTCATGGGTTTTGATGGGTGTGATGGTGGTTTCAACCTTTCCTTTTGATCTATGGACAGCCATGGTGTGATGGTATTATTTTGTTTGGTTGAGCTTTGGATTGCCAAAAGGTTTTGGAATCGGGTGAGGTGATCTCAGGAAAATTCCCAAGGATTGAGGGTTGAGGTGGTTTACTATCTAGGAAGCCCTTGATAGGTGTGTGGAGACAAGAAAATTCCTCAATTTATTGGTGAAGTAACTCTAAGGCATCTAAGTTTTTTTGGGCATTTTGATCTTTTTACCAATTTTGGTGGGATCGTGGTAGCACGAGGGTAGAGACGGTTTAATCTCGGGAAAGCCCTGGTTGTTTATGTCTTGGTTTTCTTATTTGATATCTTGAACAGTTTTGGTGAGATCGTGGGAGCATGAGGGTGGAGGTGGTTTAATCTTTGGGAATCCTTGGTTTTTTATGTCTTGAGTTCCCACATTCATGCTTGGAATATGGCAAGGGGGTGATTGATTGAAAGAAAGATTTGGTTCTTCTCAATCTATGGTCGGGTGGTATGTGGAAGTCCTTGACTTGGTTGGATTTCACATCAATTAATAAGAGCTATTTTCCTATTGTATTCTATGACTGCTTGTACTTGTTATTATGTGGCTTTGATGGTTGTTTTGCCATGGTTATTATTTTGGTTATATGCTAGTTATATGCATGGTTCCATAAAAAGTTATAACTATTTCTCTTGATATGTTTTGATTAGTTGATGAATGGTTAATGAATGCATGAGCTAACAAATTTTATTGCAACTATTATGAGAGGGCATTAGACCTTCTTGGTGAATCTCAGATAAGTTTCAGACTCCTATGTTCAGATATGCATTCATGACCTATAGATTACATGTTCATCATATGTTTGATGAAATTACTACCACAGTTAGGCCTGGTTAGGTCAAGTTTCTGATTCAAGTTTGTATCTTTAACTTGTCATTGAGTTACTTATCATTCTGGAAAGTCTCAGGAAGTTTTGGGCAGTGGTCTCAAGGCTGGCTTGGAATCGTGGCCCAAATATTGGGAATGTAGGCACTGAACTAAGTAGTTTGGGTCACAACCACATGGAGCAAGGCTTGTGAGGGTGGTTGGATGCCTTCAACTGCATGGAGGCAGTGTCAAGGGTGCAGTTGGGAGTCCAGGTCACTGAAATGAAGTTCCATCTTAGGGATTGACCACTTGGGGTGTTTGTCCAGCTCCTAGGTGATTTGTAGTCACTGTAGGATTTTAGTTTGTGGTTAGTAGGTCTCAGTTGTATGCCCCACTTCTTTAACTGGAGCTTGGATGTCAGATTTAGTCATAGTGGCACTTTGTTTCACATTTACCCATAGGGCTTGTAAAAGAGAGTAAATGGGGAGTGGGGGGTTACAAATTAGTATCAGAACATGGTTCAAATACTTGGACTGGATGGGAAAAATGTGTTTTTTAGGCATGCATGTCAATGCCTATTTGGTTGTTATGCATGCAATATCATGTTTATGGTTGTCATGCATGAGGTCATTGTATTCAGTTGGTGCTATCATGCATGATGTCGATATATTGATATGATTATGCATATACATGTATCATGCTAATCTGGATCGATTTTGGAGATGAGCTAGTGTCCCGTGAACTTCACCGAGGTATGTTTATTATGTTTATATTTGGTTTATCTGACATGGTATGTTTGCAGGAAGAAGAATATCAGAGACGAATAGAAAAATGGTGGATTAAAGTTCACGAGACTCTCCTTACATATTAGATGAGCATCCAAGATATGGATACTCTCCTGACATAACCGACAGCTTCAGAAGTCTAAAGGCAAATATTAGAAGTTGTAAGGTAGATAATGACAAGATCATTCAGTCACAAGAAAGGCTTACCAGGGCAAAGGAAAAAAAATCAAAGGGCAATGCAGTTATCCTTTAGACCTTTTCAGACTTGTAGATACATGGACAACCACAAATTAGTTATGGAAAAGAGGACATGACTAATGGGGCATATGGTAGCAAGTCTCATGGTGGGCACCAGTCAAATAGGAATGACACAACCAATGATGGTAGGTTCTTGGATACACCTGATAGAAGAGGCGGTGGATATGGTTTCTACTCTAGTTCTAGTTCAGATAGGTATCATGGCCATCATTAGGATCATCCTATTGATGGGTCCCATTAATAGGTATATTTTGAAGTTCATTATGCTATCCTCCAAGCCTTAAAACCATCCATTTCTCACATTAATTCATATTCTTAGTCATAATATGCTTAGTAAGAAGATTAAGGAATTTTTCATATTATGATGCCTAATGTGATTAAATTACAAGCAAAAGAGGCATTTTTGAAGCATTTACTGTGTAGGGGCTTGATGGAGAAAACCAAGAGAGAATATAGGGGTATTTTCCACCTCCTTAACTCTTTAACTTGACTTAGGATCATAGGATCCTCACTCATGGCTCGAATTCACTAGCAGCCGAGGGAATCCAAGTCCATGTGAAGATCAAGGAGAATCATATCCATAATTCTTGAGATCTTAGAGGGAATCATTCCTATTTTCAAGGGAGCTTCCATCAACTACCTTTTTGTATAAATAAACCAGCTAAAATGCTCATTAGGATTCAAGCTTTTGATTCAACTAAGAGTAGCTACTGAGCTTAGTGCTTGACATTGTTATTCTTAACTTTCATGTGATGTATGAGACTACTATTTTCTGTTAATGAGAAGGTTGCCATTGATCTGCATCTGAGTTAATTTTAGAGGGATGAAACCCTTGGGTTTGGGCCCAACCTAGAAGCTTTAGTCCCTCTTCTATATTTCTTTCTTGTTCTTATTTCAAATCATTTCATGTCTTTCTCTTGTTTCAGTAGATGTTAAGCTATAAAAACTTGTGATTACAGGCTTGTCTATCACCTCTCTTGTGGGAAGAGTGATTGGAAATATTTATAATCTCAATCCAAAAACACTTGTTTATGATTTCTTGGAAATTGATAGATGTTAGTTGTAATACTTGTTCCTATTTATTCTCTGCAGTTTAGGAGTTAGTTAGGTGATTAGAGTAGTGATGTGGAATATGTTATCACTCAAAATTTTTCCCTAGAAGTTATCAGAAGAAGGAAAAGACCGAGGTAACCATAAACTAATCTTTTAAGTATAGGCTCTAGCCAACCTATGACTCAAAGAGGGCTCTCTCTATATTATTTAGCTTTGTTTGCTGGGATTTTAGGCTAGTTCTTAAAGTTCAGGGGGTTTTGATTTGTATTGAAGGTTGGATGGTGGAATCCTTAAAAAAGATGGATAGAATGATGTCTCTGGACTATTGGGATATGGAGTCAAAGAAGGGCAGTAGAACTAGAATTAACTCATTAAAGGGAGTGTTCAAAGGGAAAGCTAGTAGAGTGAAGTGCAGGTCTTGGGGTTGAATGGGTGAGGTAATCTTAACCAGGGCGAGAGAGCACTTAAGAATTCTCAAACCGGGATTAAAATGAGGAACAGAGGATAATCATGAGCAAAGGGCAATTAAGAATCCTTTGTTGTAGATCAGAGGGAGACTACCTAAATTAAGGAGCAATCAATAATTCCTTAACTTAGATAATTAGTAGAAAACATTAAAATGCATAATAGTTAAAACATAGTGCAATGAAGCAAATTATGAGATATCATTCCATATTATAGCATTCAGATTTTAGATACATTAAATATTGTGGGAAAACTTTTTAAAGAAAAATAACAACATGAGAGAAAAATACTTGTATGTACTTCGCTTTACACATGAATCCTGTGAAATGCCTTTGCTTTGTTCATTAATCCAGCTTGTTGCCCCAAACAGTAATACAATATCTTACAGTCTTTTGATCAAGAAAGTCTATAGAAATGCCTAAGAATCCACCCTAAATACTTGGAATTGTGAAGTATTTATACAAAAAATTATTACAAAATATCTCAAACTAACTTGAGATTTAATCTAGGAAATACAAATATCTTCTTGCAAGAAGATAGAAATAGCTATTGAATTGTTTCACGCTGTCCCTTTTTATGTGGTACTACTAGCTTTTATGGTTGAATTTGTATCCCTTTGTCCTGGCTTGCAGTTGTGGTCTTTCACACTGGAATCTTCTTCATCTTTTATCTTTCACCTGATATTCTTTGATCCTGATACTCTTTAACCATGATGTCCTGTTTTCATCTGTTTACCTGGTTGTTCTATTTTTATTGTGCAGTAACTTTTTGCTGTAAATTTATCACAGTAAATCAGTCATTATCTCCCATCATTCTGCATCAGGTAATTTAACATTCATCATCTGCCTATATATCTCATTAGCTTCGGTGTACTTGGAAAAATTGGGCTTAGTGATGAACAAGTGTTTAATCTCATGCTGGAGAAAAAACAAGTTCTCGAAGGTGTTATACAAAACTTTGCCTCTTGGTAGTGATGAAGTGCTAGTTTGTTCCTTAGCCAACTGCCTTAATCTATTATCATAGTCCAGCCGTGTCATAAGTTTGTCATTGATGACCAATGGACTAGGCAATCCTTTCTCCCTCAGAATTTGGAATTTGACCATGAATCTATCAATGGCCACCTGCATGTTATGGAACTTTTCTTCTAAGTTCAGCATTATATTTCTCTTGGAAAGGACCTTCCTTATTTCCAAGATGGTTTCAGTCCTGTCTTCTATATTGAGCTCTTGAAGCTCATATCTATTTTTTCTGTTAAGGAAGTGGATGAGTCTATTGGCATCCTCTGGCTTTTCACCCAATTCCTCTTTGACTTTCTGAATAGCTACTGTAGCTACCTTTATCAATTATGTCTACTCAAACATAACTTGAATAGATGGCCAAACATCCTTAACGGAGTCAATGATAATGGCCCATAATAGTTCCTTGGCTTGCCCTAGGAGTTTCTCTAATATTAGGTCCTTTTCCAAGGCTTTGACCTTTTCACTCATCCTATTTGCTTTTTGTGCCTCTTCTTTTTGCATAATTTGTGCAAGTTTATAGTCAGTTTCTAAACTTGCTACCTTTTCCTTCAGCCTTTTCATTTCTGTAGCCTAAATTGACACCATGGCTCTAACTAATTCTGCTGCCTTTTCTCCTGATGCATCTGCTGCTGTTGTAGACTCTACTGTAACTGGCAATGCTATGGTAGGTGGAGCTGTTGGTGCAAGTGAAGCTGCTAGTGTAGAAGGGACTGCTGTAGATACTGTAGGGATGACATTTGTAGAAGTTGATGCAATATCAACCTACTTTAATTGGATTAAATTATCCAATTCTTTCTCAGTTTCTTTTAGTTGATCATTGAGTTTTAGGACCAAGTCCATTAACTCTTCATGTTTGGTTTGGTTCTCTATGACTTCAAGTGTTTGAGGATGTTGCAGCTGAGGTATCTTCAATTTCTTCTTCAGTGCAACAATATCATTGTTCTTCTTCTTTATCAGCTGCTCAGTAGATTTTATATCCTTGGGATCATGTCCCAGCTCAATAACCAAGTCTTCCAAAGACTTAATCCTCGTATCCTTGGCTTGTGAGGAGGCCTTCTCTAACTGAAACTGTGCCGAAATGTTGTTCAAAGAGTTTTGTAGCTGATGGGAAGCTATGTCTTTACCTATTAGGGTGGAGTATATCATCTCTCTAGCCTGTTTATGTAGTTCAATCTGGTCTATGGGATGAATATCCTTTGCCAACACTTCAAAGTCAACCCTCTTGAAATATGATGATGTTTTGGGCTACTGTGCTGAAGGTTTGATAAAGGACATCTGCAGCTTCCCCTCCTTGATGTCAAAGGCTGACATTAGCCTTGTTTGATTTGTGGGAGTGAGCTTTAGGTATTGAGCATATGTTTGGGCTTTAAGCCTCTCATTCCTCATTTTGATTTCCTTATACCTATCCTTTATGTCTTGATCTTTGTCAGCAGGTCTACAAAAGGAAGACACTTCCACACTAAGATGCCTTTCCAACATCTGAGTCTGTGATGTGGAAGGCTCTTGTATGTCTTCAGATGGAGTTGTGGGCCTGCTTCTATCTACCTATGTGTTGGTAACCTATGCTGATCCTTCTGTGTATTCCTGTTCAGAGGTCGAATTGAGCCTTTGCCTCTTGCTGTGACTTGTTTCCTGTTGCAAATTAGAGGTGTCCATTCCTAAAGTGGAAGCTCCCTCTCTGTTTCTTTTTGGATTTTTCTCCTCATTCTGAGGAGTCTGCATGACTGGAGGGGTGCTCATGACTCTTTCTTGCTCTTCTAGTACCTGCAGGAAAGTGCTCTCATCAAGCTGCTTTTCCAAATCAATCAGAGCATTTTCTACATCTACTCTCGTGCTATCTCTGTCTACTAAAGTATTTTCCACCCATTTTGTTTGATTTGCATATGCCTCTATTTCTAGTATGGGGTGGTGGATGAAAGGTCCTAGCTTGACCTTTTTCCTTTTCTTGGTAATGAATTCTAAAGGGTCATATCTCCATACAAAACTCCTTTGGAATTTCATTCTTTGCAGGATTAGGTCTGCCTCCTTCCCTACCTCTTTGGAATTGCATATTAAGGGACCTAATTGGTCTTTGATTTTGGAATAGGCCTTCTTCTTGGCATTGACAAAGTTGACTTCATCTGCATTGATGATCTCTCTATAATATTCTAAGGCAAACAACCTCATAGGGAGGTATCTTGGCAATTTATACGGTGCAAGCAAGCAACCATATATTCTGATTTCTATGTGCTTTTGGTAAAGGTACCAATCACCCACTTTGGTTTGCTTGGAAAGTTGGAGGACTCTTTTTATCTATGGACTTATCCTAGGTGGAGGACTTCCACTGATCATAGTCATGATTGGATACACAAAAGAATCTATGAATTCTGAGTATGTGTATGGTGATCCAAACTCATGGAAAAGTGGGGTCCAAAAAATGACAGATCTGGGATGGCCCATGGTGTCAAGCTTCTAGAGAGTGAAAGGAAACTTATCCGACTGATAGTACAAAAATAGATGGTACAATGTAGAGGAGTATTTGAATACCCTCTCATTGCCCATTCTTGTGAACTACTCATGCATTCTATTAGCTATGAAACTGGAAAAGTCATATATGGTTGTAGGAGGCTGCCCTGGGGTATAAATGGACATGAAAGCAAGAATAAGTTCATCAATGTATTCACTCGTAGAGTAACCCAAAACAAAAGATATCATGGTTACAATGTTCTGGCCCCATTTAGAGAAAATATTTGCTACAAATGGAGGGGGATCCTTGGGGATGTGTTTATCCTCTCTAATGAAGGTTTGGAACAACTGGGTCAATCTTGATGGGATTAGCTTGGGATACTGGTCTAACAGGTCTCCAATTGAGAGTGGGTTTAGGTTTGGCCCTGGTTGGAACTGCAGCATTTCATTCATGGACTCGGTTGTGATAGCGAAATGGACCTTCTGGTCATGAGACATTATGGCTCTATGGCTGGGGATGTAGCATGCGTAGCACATATGGACAACTTCTAGAAAGATATGAACTTGGGGGAACTGGTATCATGGTAAATTGGACTCCTAGATGCCAATATCATTCATTTGTATGGTTCAAGTATCTGTCTTTGCTTAAGCAATGAATTTTAAGTAGGAGTTCTATTGCAGTTTTGTCTTTGATTTGGAAATCCCTGTCAGGCAGGGGAAGGTGGTCCAGGTCTAGGTGTGGAGTAGTAATGGTTCTAACGTCCATGGTGACAGGGGCAACCATAATTCAGTTCTTGTGGATTTGAATTATGCTCTGTGGGGTTTTATCAAAGGTTCTGGGGTTTTTTAGAGGGTTTAGGAAAACAACTTCTTAAATTGGTAGTATTCTTACTCAATTTTCAACATTTAAAACACCGCACAGGCTAAAGGTTTTGAAATTTGTAGGGGAAGAGGAAATTTGTGGTGAAATACCTAGAATTGGGCAAATTGGCTCTGAAAATGGTGCTTCATGGTAGCTGCAGTGGTTGGTGTGGTCCTGGTACGGTCTGAAAAGGTTGGCTGGGCTGTCTACAGTGTCTTTTGGAGCAGAATTGGGAGTCTGTGGGTAATTTCGACATTTACAGTGGTCAAAATGGTTTACACAGCTTACAAAGAGAATGCGAGGAAAAAAGGGCATAAGAGGGCTTCACAGCCTTTTATAGAGAAAATCATTAATTTTGGCGGGTTTCACTTTCGGATGAATAGTTGACGATTTTTTAGTTGAGTGGGGGAAATGATTTCGTCACACCGCTTTTGTGGTGCAGGCGGTTTTTGGGAGGGGTCACCCGATGCCATACATCGTCTGACACGTAGCATCAGGGGCTGGGAGAAAAACCACTTTATCGGGTGGTTATTGTTCAGCCATCGGGCGCGGCCAATATGGTTGTGCATCATTGGATGTGGGGGAGGGATGATCAATGGTAGTTGGGAGGCGAAGCTGCACGAGGGAAAATGACAGGAGTTGATGGGGGGCCAGGGATTTAATTATGGTGGTTCGGGATTAGTTTAGGGACTAATCTTAGGTTATGTGATCGGGCAGGCTTAATGAGGGATTAGGGAGTCAGGTGAGGCCGATGCGGGATTAACTTAAGTTTTACTGGGGTTAGGTAAATTAAGTGAAGTTATATCGGGATAAGGGGTAGTTTATATTAGTTTTTATTAAAACTAAGGGGTTGGGGTATTTTATATAGGGTTTTAATTATTTACGGGAAAGGGTTATAATGGGTTTATATAATAGAGTTAGTTAATTAATATGAAAGTGATGGTGGAGTGGGTTTTCCTAAGTAAAAAGGGGTAAAGTGTATGTGATTACGCGTTTTGATTTATACTTAGGATAAAACTTTTGGTGGGTTTTTTGGTGAAATAGGATTTACATGGGGGTGAGTCACTTTTCCTAGGTAAATGGTGTTTAAACCTTAGGAAAAGGGATTTTCTTAGGTTAATGAGGGGAAATGGATTTTATGAAGGGGGAATGTGTTTTTATGAAGGGGGTTCTAGTACTTGTCCCCCTAAGTCATTAAGTTGAGGGTCCGGTCCCTCCAAAAGTCAGAGAAATGCTCTGAGCCTTTTTGACTTGTAGGATTTAAGTACTAGAACTTATTTATGGGAAATTAGTGAAGTAAAGGGGTGAAACGAATGAGGGGATTTTAAATAAACCATATTGTGAACCATTGTCTTTGCTTTGTTTACTACTTATGTATATTGGAAAGATGCATTTGAAACAATGACATAAGTGCTTTTGTGTAATCACATGATATTTCTACAACCTTTCTAATACTTACCCATTTACCTTCTGCTTCTGTACCATCTATTTCTCTTAGGAAGAAAGCATTATTACCTATGAAAGCATAAATGACATATGGGCCTTTCCATAGGAAATCAAATTTCCCATGTTTACCTTTGTTTTCCCTCCTTGAATCCCACTTGAGTACTTTGTCACTGAGTTAGAAATCTTCAACCTTGGTTGTCTTATCAAAAATCTTTTTAATCTTTTCCTGCACAACTTGAGACCTGATATAGACCTCTTCCCTGGTTTGTTGAAGATGAATTGTTTGGTTGATTCTTCTTTGGATACTATTTGGTTCAACCTGCAATTCTTGAAGCAACTTCATCACTGGTGTTCCCAAGGAAGATGGAAAAATAACTTCCATCCCATAAACTAGTTGATAGGGAGAAGTACCAATTGATTTCTTAGTGGTTAGTCTATCTGCCCATAAGGCATTGACTAGCTTCTTATTCCATGTTTTCTTATTGTCCTCTAGCAACTTTTTGATGATGTTTACTAGGATTTTGTTTTGGGATTCTGCCAATCCATTTCCTTGAGGGTAATAGGTTGTGGAATGGCCCAGGGTTATATGATACTTGTTGCATAAATATATCATTCTTTTGGATTTAAAGGCTACTGCATTATTAGTAATGAGCTTAGTTGGACATCCAAATCTTGATAGAATATTGGTTTCAAGGAAGGTTATGATAACAATGTCTGTGGCTTGCCTTGAAGGTATGGCCTCTATCCATTTTTTGAAGTAGTCTATGGCTATGAGGATCCATTTTTGTTGGGCAGAGGAGGGTGGGTGAATTTCACCAATGAAGTCTAAACCCCATTGTTGAAAAGGTATTTCAGTAGAGATTGGCTTGAGGGGTAAAGGTAAAATATTTTTCTTTCCCTCAAAAATTTGACATTTGTGATAGGAGGTCACATATTTCTTGACATCAAAAAATAAGGTAGGCTAGTAGAAACCAACTCTAAGAATTTTATCTGTAGTGGTCTTCTAGTAAAGGTGTCCTCCACAGTCACCTGCATGAAACTCTTGCAACACCTTGTCAGCTTCATCTTTTAATAAGCAATTGAGAAGAATGCCTTCATGATCTATTCAAAACAAAGCATTGTCTAATATACAAAATTTTAAGGATTTCATCTTTAAAAACCTGCTTTTAGTCCTAGATAATTTAGGAGGAGCTTGTAAATTCAATAAAACGTAAATAACATCAGCATACCATGGTGATTCAATAAAGGCCTGGTTGATTAGTGGAGTCACCATCTCCTCTCCATCATCTATTCTTGCAGTAAAGTTTATATCCAAGGTCTGACAGTTCGATTCAACCATCAGCTTGGCTAAACCTTGGCCCTTGATTAACTTAGTTGGTTTGATTTCTATATCATATTCTAGAATAGTAGCAATCCACTTTCCCCTCTTTCTATCTGGACCTTCCTGAGTTAGGATGTCTTTGACTACTAAATTAGGAATGTAGGCTACTATATGAGAATATAAGATGTATACCCTAAAATCCTTGATGGCTTTGACCAAAGAAAAGGCTTGTTTTTCCATTATGTTATATTTCAAGGGGGCATCTCTCAGGGCTTTGCTAAAGAAAGAAATAGGTTGTTCATAGCCCTGCTCATTTTTCTACAATAGAACTGCAACAATTGTGTGCTCAGAAGCAAAGAAAAATAAGATGAAATCTCTGTCAAATTTTGGATTGATTAACATTGGAGTTTTAGTTAGGGCTAGTTTAATGTCTTCAAAGGATTTCTTAGCCTCAACAATCCATTTTATGGTTGAATATTTTTTTAGCATATTGTTCAGTGATCTAATTAACTCTGCTAAATTAGAAATAAATCTTCTAAGAAAATTAATTTTCCCTAAGAAATCTTGCAATTCTCTAATGTTCCTCGGATGTTGTATCTGTAAGATGGCTTCTATTCTTGTAGGGTCTATTCGGATACCATATTTTGAAATTATATGACCTAATAACTTTCCTTCTTCTAACCCAAACAAAGACTTCTTGGGGTTCAAGGAAATTCCATATTTCCTGCATTTAATAAAAACTTGCCTTAGATGATCCAATTGTTGATTATCATATTTTGAAAATACAGTAATGTCATCTAGATATATCATAAGGAAATCATGAATTTCTTTTGCAAAGGCTATATCCATAGCCCTCTGGAAAGTGGCTTCTGCATTCATTAGTCCAAAAGGCATTTTCACATACATGAATGTGCCCCAAGGAGTAGTAAAGGCAGTTTTGGGTTGGTCATCTGGATGAACCAAGATCTGATTGTAACCAGAAAACCCATCCAACAATGAGATTCTGGTTGTTCCAACTACTCTCTGTAAAATGTGGTCCATTTTGGGGAGAGGATAATTGTCTTTTCTCACCAGTTTTCTTCCTAGTTGGCACCAAGTTTGAGACCCAATTATGAAATCTGATTGGTGCAATTATTTTGGCATCATACATCCTCTGAATTTCCTTTTCAATTGCAGGTAATAAGACATGATTAATCCTTCTAAGTTTTTGTTTGAAAGGATTTTGATTTTCCTTTATAGGAATGATGTGTTGTATGATGTTGGTTTCACAGGATTTTAGGTCCTCATAACTCTAAGCGAAGACATCTTGAAATTATTTTAATAATTCAATGTATTTCACTTTTTCAGTTGGAGGTAATGATTTCGAAAGTTTGATCAATTTTGGATTTTCATCAGTGCTTATATTACACTCCTCTATATCAGATTTCAAAGGTTCCATTTTAGGTTTCCTAGGAACATCATTTAAATCAAACAAATCTTCCAAAGGGGTCAATCCCTTAGGTAAGAAATTATCTTTGAGATTAATTACTTTGGTGTCTTCATTGATTATTTCATCAATATCAACTTGCTCTAGGTTTTCTACATCTGACTTAGTAAATTTAGTAGGATCAAATCTATTTGTTTCTTCACCTTCTATCTGATTTAGTTTTATCTCATCTTTAATGTTAGGATCTATTGATGTGTCACTATCTATATTGCTATTTACAAATTATTCTTCTGAGATTAAAAAGTTGTTTATCTGCTTGTCATCAGAAAATATTTGCCAATTCTTCAAATTATCTGGAATTGTAGGTCTGTGCCTAACTTCAACAATGTACTGATGGTTAGGTTGGAAGGGTAACTTGCAGGTGCTGGAAAACGTTGCTAAACTATGAGCCTGCATATTGTGTTTTCTAGGGATTACTGCAAGTTTAGTTTCTAGGAAAGTGTTAAGTATTTCTACAATGGTTCCTCTATAACAACTTAATCTAGGGTCCTTTTTCATATATACAACATCAATATGTTTTATAACTAGTTCAGAGTCTCCCATGACAGAAACTCTTTTAGCTCCTAGATTCCTAACTAATTTAAGACCTAAAATTAATGCTTCATACTCGGCCATATTATTAGTACATTTAAAATTCAGTCTATATGCATGGCCTTCTGAGTGATTATTCTCCAGATTATATATCCACACTCCTGCTCTTGCTCCAAACTTATTGACTAACCCATCAAACTCAAGATGCCATAATATCTCATGCTCATAATTTTCATCATCTGGTGCAACAAACTTTTCCTCATTTGTAGCAATTTGGACACCTTGTTTATTGGAAAGTTCTAAAGTTTGGTTAGTTTCATTTTGAATAGAAACTACAATTTCTTTTGGTTTTGTATCAATACTATCTAAAATAATTTCTTGTGTTTGATCAGCATTATACAAGATAAATGAATCAATGTCTAAATGTACGGAGTAGATAGGAAAGTTTTGAGGTTGATCCTAGCGACTTACCATGTATTTAATTAAGGTTTCTCGATACAGTTTCTTAGGTTGTCCAAAAACAAATATTGTTGTATATGACATATCTAGTTGTAAAGATCCCTGAAGTTTGGCTCCCCATGATCTGGATAACATCATGCCATACTTTGGTGGGATGTTAGCAACCACAATATCCATAAGGATGATTCTGGTAGGATATTGAACTAAAGTAACACGTAGGTATTTAATCAATCCTAGACACTTTACTTGACTTGAGTCAAATGAGAATAAGTCCTTGTAAGGCCTTGTAATGTCTAGGTTTAATTTTTCCATTACTAATTTGGGAATTAAGTTGTGGGAGGCCCCAGAATCCAACATTGCATTGTGTAGAATTTTGTCATGGATGTTAAGGCTAATGTAGAAAGGTGGTACTCCTCCTTCTAGTGGTTTGCCATTAACATTTGGACCAAATATAAGTTCTGGTTGGTCATTAAACAGGTTGACTGAATCCTCATTTTCAACAATGTTTAAAGTCTGGTTTATTTGTGACTTGTAGGTCTTATTCTTGATTAGTTATGTTAAAGGGACTAAAATCTTTAGCTTAGCTACCTCTAATCCCAGATTAAATGGAAAATAGGCTTTCTTTGTTTGAGGGTTTTGAATTTTCATAGCAGGGATTTGAGTGGGATGGTATTCTTTTCCTTTATTGGGGACCTCTTTATGTGGGTTTTCAAATCTAGTGTTTTGAGGTTTGTCCACTGGTTATTTAGGGGGAATTGAAGTGGATGGTTGATCATCAGAAGGTTGATTAGAGGTTATATCTACAATGGTGGGGCCAGAAAGATTTTGGTTCTGTCTAGGGAGAATCTTGAGGATTTTAGAAACCAGGGCTTCTTTGATTTTCTTGGGTTGATTTGGCACTGTTTTCTTGGTTTGGTTAGAGATATCCACATTCTTTTTACTCCTTAGGTTATACTGTTTGTGCACTTCAAATATGGTAGAATCATATCCTTGTTTAGAATCAAATGACTTTCTTGGGTTAGAAAAACAATATCCTCATCATTTAATCCTATCAGGTTAATCTGTGTATCTTGTTCTGGATCTTCTGGCTGGGATGTTTATGCATAATTTTCTTGAAAAGGAGGCCTAATATTTTGATCAGGTCCATTTTTTCCAGTGTTTTGGTTTTGGTTTTTTTTAAAATTTGGGTTTCTAACTGGAGGTGCCTGTTGGTTATCCCATTGAGGTTTCCTCTCCATATTGCCTATTCTATCCATTAATTTCTCCATACTTTTGGCTAAACCATCTATTTTGAGATCAGATGGGGAAGCTTCATCTTTTGCAGTTCCTCTCCTTTCATTCCTAACTCTAGCTCTTTTAGCTAACAAACTGGCTTCTACACTAACTGCTACACTTTGCATTTCCTATAAGGTTGGGGGGTTTCTTTCCCTAAGTTGGTATGCCATGTCCGTGTCAAAACCATCAGGAAAATTTATTAATGTTAAGTCAGGTGGGGGTCTAAGGTTAACTGGAATTTCATTAAAAATATATTATTGAATCTAGTGCAGTAATCTTGTACAGTTTCATTGGGTCCCCTCCTAATATTTTCATACTCTGAAAGGATCTGTAAGTGGTTCTTTTTCTTTTCCCATCTATTCAAAAAATGTTGGTAAAACATATCTAAATTATCAATACTATTAGCAGGTAATGCTCTAAACCATTTCCTAACATCACTAGCTAAAGTCTGAGCAAACAGTCTCATTTGAACATCACCAATATTAATTTCATGTAGTTCAAAGTAATTTGTCATCTTATTGACATGGTGTTGTGCAGTGTAGGGTCCTATGCCATCAAATTGAACAATTTTACTTTGGTATTCTGCTAGCATAACACCAAGTGGGGCAGGTAAAACAAGAGGAGCATATCTATTAGCCATGGTTGTAAGTTGGGAGTGGCTAAGATGTGGGGTTGAGGTACTTGGAGATGATGTATTAGTGGATGATGAACCATAACTAGTAGATGGTGAATGAGCAATGCTAGGTTTATGAGGGAGTGAAGGTATAAATGGTGGTGGAGAATGGACTTCAGAAGTTGAAGGGAACAACAGTGAACTAAGAGTAGTGGACAATTGTTCAGAAAGCTCAAGGATCTTAGCAGTATTAAGGGATGATTGTGGAGAATTCAAAATTTATTCATAAATTGATTTGTTGGCATTTTGGACTTCAAGGTCTGCAATGAAATCAAGGTCTAGAACGGTATCATATATCTCACTTTCAGACTTTGCTTTAAATAATGATAGATCAAATTTCTCATCAAAGGGAAGATCTTCTAAAAACAACCACTCATCAGGACATGAATTAGATTTAACTAAAGGTGCGTGACTCGCTGAAATTTCTTCTTTTTTGGATTTTCTTGAAGCCAGAATTTCAAAATTTTTCTAATTGTTTTCTTTTTGTGAGATTTTTAAAATAACTTCTAATAAATTACTTTAAGAGGCTCAAAATATAGATTCAAAAATTTCTTAAAGCTTATTAGGACTGAGGTTTTGAGCTCCCCAGTATGGTCGCCACTATGTTATCACTCAGAAATTTTCCCTAGAAGTTATCAGAAGAAGGAAAATACCGAGGTAACCACAAACCAATCTTTTAAATATAGGCTCTAGCCAACCTATGACTCAAAGAAGGCTCTCTCTATATGATTTAGCTTTGTTTGCTGGGATTTTAGGCTGGTTCTTAAAGTTCAGGGGGTTTTGATTTGTATTGAAGGTTGGATGGTGGAATCCTTAAAACAAATGGATAGAATAATGTCTCTGGACTATTGGGATATGGAGTCAAATAAGGGCAGCAGAACTGGAATTAACTCATTAAAGGGAGTGTTCAAAGGGAAAGCTAGCAGATTGAAGTGCAGGTCTTAGGGTTGAATGAGTGAGGTAATCTTAACCAGGGCGAGAGAGCACTTAAGAATTCTCAGACCGGGATTAAAAAGAGGAACAAAGGATAATCATGAGCAAAGGGAAATTAAGAATCCTTTGTTATAGATCAGAGGGAAACTACCTAAACTAAGGAGCAACCAATAATTCCTTAACTTAGATAATTAGCAGAAAACATTAAAATGCATAATAGTTAAAACATAGTGCAATGAAGAAAATTTTGAGATATCATTCCATATTATAGCATTCAGATTTCAGATACATTAAATATTGTGGGAAAACTTTTTAAAGAAAAATAACAACACAAGAGAAAAATACTTTTCTATACTTCGCTTCACACATGAATCCTGTGAAATGTATTTTCTTTATTCATTAATCCAGCTTGCTGGCCCAAATAGTAATAAAATAGCTTACAGTCTTTTGATCAAGAAAGTCTATAGAAATGTCTAAGAATCCACCCTAAATACTTCGAATTGTGAAGTATTTATACAAAAATTATTACAAAATATCTCAAACTAACTTGAGATTTAATCTAGGAAATACAAATATCTTCTTGCAAGAAGATAGAGACAAATATTGAACTGTTTCATGCTGTCCCTTTGTATGTGATACTGCTGGCTTTTATGGTTTACTTTGTAGCCCTTTGTGTTGGCTTGCAGTTGTGGTCTTTCACGCTAGAATCTTCTTCAACTTTTATCTTTCACCAGATATTCTTTGACCCTGATACTCTTTAACCACGCTATCCTGTTTTTTTCTGTTTACCTGGCTGTTCTATTTTTACTGTGCAGTAACTTTTTGCTGTAAATTTATCACAGTAAATCAGTCATTGTCTCCCACCATTCTGCATCAGGTAATTTAACATTCATCATCTGCCTATATATCTCATCAGCTTCGGTGTACTTGGAAAAATTAGGCTTAGTGATGAACAATTGTTTAATCTCATGCTGGAGAAAAAACAAGTTCTCGAAGGTGTTATAAAAAACTTTGCCTATTGGCAATGCATTTATAGATGAAGTGCTAGTTTGTTCCTTGGCCAACTGCCTTAATCTATTATCATAGTCCAACTGTGTCATAAGTTTGTCATTGATGACCAATGGACTAGGCAATCCTTTCTCCATCAGAATTTGGAATTTGGCCATGAATCTATCAGTGGCCACCTGCATGTTATGGTACTTTTCTTCTAAGTTCAGCATTAGGTTTCTCTTGGAAAGGACCTTCCTTATTTCTAAGATGGTTTCTTTCTTGTCTTCTATATTGAGCTCCTGAAGCTCATATCCATTTTTGTTGTTAAGGAAGTGGATGAGTCTATTGGCATCCTCTAGCTTTTCACCCAATTCCTCTTTGACTTTCTGAATAGCTATTGTAGCTACCTTTATCAATTCTGTCTACTCAAACATAACCTAAATAGATGGCCAAATATCCTTGATGGAGTCAATGATATTTGTAGAAATTTTGAATAATAAACACTTATTCAACAGATATTATCCCGATTATACACTATTGCGGAATACATGCATAATACATAACCTCCTCTACATTGATCATCAATTGAGCAGCATTAAAAACAATGAAACATCAATCGCATGCACACATTAACACAGTATGTAGCCCGGGGAAAGCTTACAGCTGAAAACCCCACACTATCTGTATATTAATGATTGAGAACATGTAACAATACATAGTACAATACTCCTCTCAAGTATCCAGCACTATCTCCACCTGTTACACACAAAACTAGCTCAGATTCGAACAAGTCACAGGTTCAAATCTTCTCCACTGCTTTTCCTGCCTCTATTGCACAATACCAAGTGAAAATCACCCACCCTAAAAATCACGTGAGCACACGCTATTTCACTGGGCATATATTGCGCAATCCTCATGGGCATACTCAATCCATTGATTGTGTAAGATCTCATGCACAACTATAGTCACAGCTGATAGCAATCTCAACCTCTAACACCTGGCTCCACTGAACTGTACATGCACTGAGTTAACTGATGTATTCTTTAGTTGCATTATGAGTTAATAATTAGTGAATTAATTTAATCAATTAGTTCACATCACTCATCACTAGTCTATTTGCAGTTAGACTAATTAAAACTAGTTTAACCAAGTCAAACTGAACACAACTCCATCAACTCCACATCCAACTCCACAGAACTCACATGCATGAGTTCTAACTGATGTCATGCATGCAATAGCTAAACTGGCCCACAAAGAAAAGCGTATTTCCTTCTGACAGCTGCATGTGCCATATCTGTAGCTCAAACTGAAGTGCTCCAAGAGGATAAGATAATGTTTATAGTCTAAATATTATTATGAGACAATAATATTTGACTTTTCTATTTTTAGCCTGGCAGTCTAAAAATAGACTCTGATCACTCCGCTGTGAACCAGAAATAGAAGTCCATCTATTTTTTCCCAACATGACCAATCATCCATAAACAACATCTTGCAACTCATAGACCATGATCCATATGTCTAAAAATAGACTTTGTGCCAAAATACCCTGCGGGCCCACTTAGTGAAGGCGACTTCTTTCCACTAAGCTCCATCATCTTGTTGCATTCTCAACAATCCCTCTCAACAAGATATGGATTATCAGAAACCCCTATCCTGCCTCGGTGGTATTCGAATTTGCTCCTGGTGAGCGCCTTTGTCAAGATACCAGCATCCTGATCCTCCGTTGGAATGTATGAAAGTAACATGATTCTCCACTGCACACAATCTCTGATATGATGGTACCTGATGTCAATGTGATTAGATCTATCATGAAATACAGGATTAGCTGAGATTTTAATGCAACTCTGGTTATCACAGTAAATCACAGTAGGCTCCAAGTAAGAACTGAACAAACCGACTAGGATCTTCCTCATCCATATAGCCTCGCATGCAACCAAACTTGCTGCCATATACTCGGCCTCTGCTGAACTGAGTGCCACGGATCTTTGCTTCCTGCTGTACCAAGAAACTGCTGTCGACCTGATACTGAAGACCCCTCCTGATGTGCTCTTTCTGTCCGTTGGGCTCCCTGCCCAATCTGCATCCGTGAAGCCACATAGCTTCACCTCATCCTCCTGTCTGTACCACAAACCATATCCCGATGTGCCTCTCAAATAATGCAATACATGCTTTCCCGCCTTCCAGAAGAGCTTGGTAGGCTTAACCATAGCTTGTGAAAGCTGGTTAACAGCATAGCATATATCGGGTCGTGTATTGACCAGATACATAAGCGACCCCACCAACTGTCGATAAATAGTGGCATCCACTTCTTCTGCCGAAGTGGCATCCTCCTTCCTCCAACCTCCAGGAAGAGGAGTATCAACAGGCTTGTAGCCATGCATGTTGAACTTCTCCAGTATCTCCCGAGCATACTTACCCTGAGAAACAAATAGTCCATCACTGCACTGCCAAATTTCCAATCCCAGGAAATAATGAAGGAGGCCCAAGTCCTTCATCTCAAACTCCTTAGCAAGATCATCCTTGCATGAAAGTATCAATAGCTCATCACCCGTTAGAATCAAATCATCTACATAAAGTACAATGATAAGCAACTTACCCTCCACCACAATTTGGTATAGGTTAGGATCTGCCTCACTCTTGGAGAATCCAAGTCCGGTGAAATAACTGTCTATCCGTGTGTACCAAGCACGTGGTGCTTGTTTCAACCCATACAACGCTCTCTTGAGCCTGCACACATGCGACTCGCTGCTGAAGATCTCAAAACCTTCGGGCTGCTCAATGTACACCTCCTCCTCAATGACCGTTGAGGAACGCAGTCTTCACATCCATCTAATGAATGTGCCATCCCATCTGCACTGAGAGAGAAAGAATCGTCCGTATGGAAGAATACCTTGCGACAGGTGCAAAGATCTCCTCATAATCGATCCCCTCTGTTTGTACTTCTCCACACTCCCGTCAGCTGCCTGCTTAACTTTGTAGATCCATCTCGAACCCACCACTGATTTCCCTTCTGGTCTAGGAACAATCTCCCATGCACTGTTTCTGACAATCGAATCATACTCTTCCACCATGGCATCTACCCATGCGGGATCCTCCATAGCTTCCTTGAAAGAGGATGGCTCAGTCACAACACATTTGCTCACAAGAGCCATGTATCCAGTGTACCGATCAGGTGACTGTCTCTATCTACGTTGGGCTTTAGGTGGTCCTACAACTTTCTCTGCATCTTGAGCCAGTCGCTTAACTTCTGTCAAGCGCTTTTGCCCTCTGATGGTTGGCGCTGCATGAGTGGTCTCTTCCACTCCATGAACTTCATCCTGTGGCTGATCCACATCCTGAAGCTCATCTTTAGGAACTAATAGCTCCTCATCTGCATGCAAGTGTGGCTCCCTCTCAAGTGAACACTTCATGGCTTTCTCCTCCTAAAATTTTATATCCCGTCGCACAACAGTCTTGCCACTATCTGGAAAATACACATGATAGTTGTGGGGCGTATCAATGTACCCCAAAAATATCCCAACCTCTGCGGTCAGCTCCAACTTCTTCCTGGCATCCTTTGTCACATGCATGTAAACGTTAGCACCAAAAATCCTCAAATGAGAAAGATCAGGCTTCTTACCAGAATAAACCTCCTCGGGTGTACTCATGTCAATTATATTGTGAGGACAACGGTTCTGCACATAAAGTGTTGTATTGCATGCTTCTGCCCACAAGTGAAGGGGTAGACCCTGATCATGCAACATTGCCTATGCAGCACCCACGATCGTTCTGTTCTTCCGCTCAGCAACCCCGTTATGCTGTGGGTTATGGGGAGCTATGAGCTCTCTTCGAATCCCTTCTGCACTACAAAAGTCCTTGAACTCGCCAGAGATGTATTCACCACCATTATCGCTCCTAAGATCCTTCACCTTCTTCCTCGACTCCTTCTCAACCAGTGCTTTGAACTCACAGAACTTTGAGTATGTCTCGCTCTTCTTCTGCATGAAGAAGATCCAGCACTTACGAGAGAAATCATCAACAAAGATCACATAATACCTATGTTTTGCTGTCGAAGCTACTGAGAAAGGTCCAAACACGTCTATGTGAATTCTCTCAAGGATCATCGTGGCATGACTATCCTTCTCGTGAAAGGTGGCTTTCACAAACTTTCCCAAAGTACACCCCTTGCACTGATCTGACTGTGCAAGTGCGCCTTTAGGAAGCCCTTTAGTGATCTGCTGTAGTATCTTCAAGGCTCCATGGTGAAGGTGACCCAATCTCCTGTGCCACAGCTTGTCATCATCCCGACTCACCAATCCTTCTGCCTTGCATGCCATTGCTGCACATCCATCTACATGCAACTGATAAAGGTTCCTCACTCGAACCCCTATCTTCCGGGTTTCTCTAGTTGTCTTGCTGCACAGGAAAGCCTTTCCCTCGCTGAAAACAACATCATATCCCTTGTCTTCTAACATCGCCACAGAGATAAGATTCTTCTTCAATCCTGGAACATGCATCACTTCCTTCAATACGAAGGGTTAACCAGACTCCCTCTCAAAGGAAATGGTACCGATACCGGTCGCACTGTATCTACCATCATCGCCCATCTCGATGTGCACTCCAAGATATTTGTCCTCCAGATCAGAAAACAAATCTCGATCTCTTATCATGTGAAAAGACGCACCACTGTCCAAGAACCACACTGATCCCATCACACTTGAAACCAAGCATGCGACCAATGAAAAATCAAGCTCAAACTGTGAGGCTAGAGCCTCTCCTGGTGCAGATCCAACAGCTTTCTTGTTCTTCTTCTTCTGCGGACAATTAGTGGCATAGTGTTCGTGCTGGTGACAGTGAAAGCTCTTCACCTTGGACATGTCCTGCTTCTTGCCTTTCGCACCAGACTGAGAAACTTTCTTGCTCTTCCCCTTCTTTGCTTTGGCAGCCAAAGCACAATTTTCTTCATCAGGTCCCTTTGATGAAGATCCGTCCTTGGTATTCCGCCTGATCTCGTCCTGCACAAGATCTGACCAAAGTCTCTCCCATCCTGGCAATTTCTCCCGACCATTGACAGAGTCCTGATAGGAATGCAAACTCTTCGGAAGACCAAGGAGAGCCAAGCTCACCAAGTCCTCATCATCAACAGTCACCCCCACACTTCCCAGCTCATCCCTGCACTGAGTGAACTTCGTGAGATACTTGGGCATACTGTCTCCCTTCTCACATTTGATGTTTCTGAGTTTATCCTTGAGCACCAGCTTCCTCTGATTTCTCTTGCTTTGGAATAGATCTGTCAGCGCTTTCCACATCAAGTATGGAGAAGCCTTTCCATGCAGGCTGGACATAATGTGATCCTTCACGCCCTCCAACAGAATCCTTCGACACTTTGCTGTCTTCTTTTGCCAAGCATCAACCTGCGCAGCATCAGTAGGCTTTGGGACATCAGCCTCTATGAAATCCTTTAGCCCATTATCATCCAACACTACCTCCATCCTGTCCTTCCATGAAATATAGTTCGAGCTGCCCTCAAGAGCATACTCCAATCACAATCCGTTGAAAGACATTGCCACGTTGATACCAAGAAAACACTGCTGCAAATTTGAATTCCACCAGCTCCAAACTAAACCGCCTCTGATCTAATATTCGTGAGAACAAATTATTTCTCATACAGAGATTGAATGTATGGGCTTTTACTGGATATCTCACCTTCCAAAGGAAGGATGAATCCAGAGGCTACCTGGCCCGATTACAGACTCTACCTGAAGAAATAATATGTAAACACTTTCTGAATAGTAGATCTAATGATCAACAGCTCCGATACCATATAGAAATTTTGAATAATAAACACTTATTCAACAGAGATTATACCGATTATAAACTACTGCAGAATACATGCATAATACATAACCTCCTCTACGTTGATCATCAATTGAGCAGCATTAAAAACAATGAAACATCAATCGCATGCACACATTAACACAGTATGTAACCCGGGGAAAGCTTACAGTTGAAAACCCCACAATATATGTATATTAATGATTGAGAACATGTAACAATACATAGTACAATACTCCTCTCAAGTATCCAGCGCTATCTCCACCTGTTACACACAAAACTAGCTCAGATCCGAACAAGTCACAGGTTCAAATCTTCTCCACTGCTTTGCCTGCCTCTATTGCACAATACCAAGTGAAAATCAGCCACCTTGAAAATCACGTGAGCACACACTATTTCATTGGGCATATATTGCGCAATCCTCATGGGCATACTCAATCCATTGATTGTGCAAGATCTCATGCACAACTATAGTCACAACTGATAGCAATCTCAACCTCTAACACCTGTCTCCACTAAACTGTACATGCACTGAGTTAACTGATGTATTCTCCAGCTGCATTATGAGTTAATAATTAGTGAATTAATTTAATCAATTAATTCACATCACTCATCACTAGTCTATTTGCAGTTACACTAATTACAACTAGTTTAACCAAGTCAAACTGAACACAACTCCATCAACTCCACATCCAACTCCACAGAACTCACATACATGAGTTCTAATTGATGTCATGCATGCAATAGCTCAACTGACCCACAAAGAAAAGCGTATTTCCTTCTGACAGCTGCATGTGCCACATCTGTAGCTCAAACTGAAGTGCTCCAAGAGGATAAGATAATGTTTATAGTCTAAATATTATTATGAGACAATAATATCTGACTTTTCTATTTTTAGTCTGGCAGTATAAAAATAGACTCTGATCACTCCGCTGTGAACCAGAAATAGAAGTTCATCTATTTTTTCCCAACATGACCAATCATCCATAAACAACATCCTGCAACTCATAGACCATGATCCATATGTCTAAAAATAGACTTTGCGCCAAAGTACCCTGCGGGACCACTTAGTGAAGGCGACTTCTTTCCACTAAGCTCCATCATCTTGTTGCATTCTCAACAATATTGGCCCATAACTGTTCCTTGGCTTGCCCTAGGGTTTTCTCTAATGTTAGTTCCTTTTCCAAGGCTTTGACCTTTTCACTCATCTTATTTGCTTTCCGTGCCTCTTCTTTTCGCATAATTTGTGCAAGTTTATAGTCAGTTTCTAAACTTGCTACCTTTTCCTTCAGTCTTTTCATTTCTATAGCCTAAATTGACATCTCTTCCATGGCTCTAACTAATTTTGCTGCCTTTTCTCCTTATGCATCTGCTGTTGTTGTAGACTCTGTTGTAACTAGCAATGATGTGGCAGGTGGAGCTGCCAATGTAGAACAGACTACTGTAGATACTGCAGGGATGACATTTGTAGAAGTTGATGCACTGTTAGTTTGCTTTAATTGGATTAAATTATCCAATTCTTTCTCGGTTTATTTTAGTTTATCATTGAGTTTTAGGACCAATTCCATCAACTCTTCATGTTTGGTTTGGTTCTCTATGACTTCAAGTGTTTGAGGATGTTGCAGCTAAGGTATCTTCAATTTCTTCTTCAGTGCAGCAATATCATTGTTCTTCTTCTTTATCAGCTGCTCAGTAGCTTTTATATCCTTGGGATCATGTCCCAGCTCAATAACTAAGTCTTCCAAGACTTAATCCTTGTATCCTTGGCCTGTGAGGAGGCCTTCTCTAATTGAAACTGTGCCGAAATGTTGTTCAAAGAGTTTTGTAGCTGATGGGAAGCTATATCTTTACCTGTTAGGGTGGAGTATATCATCTCTCCAGCCTATTTACGCAGTTCAATCTAGTCTATGGGATGAATATCCCTTGCCAATACTTCATAGTCAACCCTCTTGAAATCTGATGATGTTTTGGGCTGTTGTGATGTAGGTTTGATAAAGGACATCTGCAGCTTCCCCTCCTTGATGTCAAAGGCTGACATTAGCCTTGTTTGATTTGTGGGAGTGAGATTTAGGTATTAAGCACATGTTTGGGCTTTAAGCCTCTCATTCCTCATTTGGATTTCTCGATATCTGTCCTTTATGTCCTAATCTTTGTCAGCAGGTCTACTGAAGGAAGACACTTCCACACTAAGCTGCCTTTCCAACATCTAATTCTGTGATGTGGAAGGCTCTTTTATGTCTTTAGATGGAGTTGTGGGCCTACTTATGTCTACCCCTATGTTGGTAAACTATGCTGATCCTTCTGTGTATTCCTGTTCAGAGGCCAGATTTAGCCTTTGCCTCTTGTTGTGACTTGTTTCTTGTTGCAAATTAGAGGCGTCCATTCCTAAAGAGGAAGCTCCCTCTCTGTTTCTTTTTGGATTTTTCTCCTCATTCTGAGGAGTTTGCATGACTAGCAGGGTGCTCATGACTCTTTCTTTCTCTTCTGGTACCTGTAGGAAAGTTCTCTCATCAATCTTCTTTTCCAAATAAATAAGAGCATTTTCTACATCTACCCTCATGTTGTATCTGTCTATTAAAGTATTTTCCACCCTTTCTGTTTGATTTGCATATGCCTCTATTTCTGGTATTGGGTGGTGGATGAAAGGTCCTAGCTTGACCTTTTTCCTTTTCTTGGTAATGAATTCTAAAGGGTCATATCTCCATACAAAACTCCTTTGGAATTTCATTCTTTACAGGATTAGGTCTACCTCTTTCCCTGCCTCTCTGGAATTGCATATGAAGGGACCTAATTGGTCTTTGATTTTGGAATAGGCCTTCTTCTTGGAATTGACAAAGTTGACTTCATCTGCATTGATGATTTGTCTATAATATTCTGGAAAACAACCTCATAGGGAGCTATCTTGGCAATTTATATGGTGCAAGCAGGCAACCATATATTCTGATTTTTGTGTGGTTTTGGTAAAGGTACCAATCACCCACTTTGGTTTGCTTGGAAAGTTGGAGGACTCTTTTTATCTCTAGACTTATCCTAGGTGGAGGATTTCCAGTGAGCATAGTCATGATTGGATACACAAAAGAATCTATGAAGTCTGAGTATGTATATGGTGATCCAAACTCATGGAAAAGTGGGGTCCAAAAAATGACAGGTCTGGGCTAGCCCCTGGTGTCAAATCTCTGGAGAGTGAAAGGAATCTTATCCAATTGATAGTACAAAAACAGATGGTACAATATAGAGGAGCATTTGAATACCCTCTCATTGCCCATTCTTGTGAACTGCTTATGCATTCTATCAGCTATGAAACTGGCAATGTCATATATGGTTGTAGGAGGCTGCCCTGGGGTATAAATGAACATGAAAGCAAGAATAAGTTCATCAATGTATTCACTGGTATAGTAACCCAAAACACAAGATATTATGGTTACAATGTTCTGGACCCATTTAGAGAAAATAGTTGCTACATATGGAGGAGAATCCTCAGGGATGTGTTTATCCTCTCTAATGAAGGTTTGGAACAACTAGGTCAATCTTGATGGGCTTAGCTTGGGATACTGGTCCAACAGGTCTCCAATTGAGAGTGGGGTTAGGTTTGGCCCTGGTTGGAACTGCAACATTTCATTAATGGACTTGGCTATGATAGTGAAAAGGACCTTCTAGTCATGACACATTATGGCTCTATGGTTGGGGACGTAGCATGCGTAGCACATATGGACAACTTTTGGAAAGATATGAACTTGGGGGAATTGGTATCTAGGTAAATTGGACTCCTAGAGGCAATATCATCTGTATGGTTCAATTATCTATCTTTTCTTAAGCAACGAATTTTAATCAGGAGTGTCATGCGGAAAGAGTCAATTTTGCGGACAAAACCGACCTCCCTAGAAGCTAAGGCTTTCTAGTGACAAGCAAAACAATCAAGCACTATCTTTCCCTAAATATGCATTTAGAATACAAGCAACCAGGTGTTTAAAGCATACCTTTAGTCCAACGCTGTTTGTAGCAGCCAAGCCTCTCCGATCCAGATGAGCTCCTCCTTCTCTTTGAAACCTGCATTCACTAACAAGCAAACGATTACATAGCACCTAAATAACTCATATAATAAAACATATTCATCATAAAGACCAAGGAGTATATGAAACAAATTATATATAACAACTTGTTGAGAAAAATGAACTTAATTGTATTAATTGGATACAAAAGAAACCATTACAACCAGTGCCTTGGTGTTGTGCAGGTCCCTCCCAGGGTCCAGCAAGAGTTCTCCTTTACTTTGATCAGCTCACCCACTTCCAAATGAAGCTAAGAAAGGATAGGAATCTCTCCTCTCAAGCTCTATAAGGGAGTCCTAATTTCAGCAGCATCTACCCTTAGGAATGTTCAGCTTTCAACCTCCCCTCCCTCTGGCCCAATGCCTATATTTATAATGATTTGGAGGAAGTTAATCAGGTCCAAGGATAGTTTTAGGGGCGAATGTTCGCCCTTTGGCGAAATTAAGGGGTTTTAAATTTTTAGTGGGCGAATATTTTGTATCATAGTACATTTTTACAAATCACCTCAAATAGCCCACCTTATTTTAAGGGAGAGGGTAAAAAAGGTAAATTTAGCCCTTGAAATTAGGACTTACAACCTTCCATTCGCCCATTTTAAAGAATAGGTTTTATTTAAGTGAATCCTATGGGCCAAATACCATATTTATAAAAGAGGTATGGTAAATTAATAAAAATATAAATAAATGAGCGGTATGGTAAATAAATAAAACATTTTTTATATTTACTCCATAAGTCACCTTATATACATGTAAGGGTGTAAACAAATAAAAGTATAAGTAAAGTGGAGGTATGATAAATAAAAAAAATGTCTTTTTATACTTACTCAAAAGGTATGGTAAATAAATAAAAATATAAATAAACTAGACGTTTCGTAAATAAATAAAACCTCTTTTTATATTTAGTCCATAACCCTCGTTTCTATTTATGAAGGCTCAAGAAAGAGGTTTTATTTAAGTGAATCCTATGGGCCAAATACCATATTTGTAAAAGAGGTATGGTAAATTAATAAAAATATAAATAAACGAGAGGTATGGTAAACAAATAAAACATTTTTTTATATTTACCCTGTAAGTCACCTTATATTTACGAACACTCAAAAAATGGGTTATATTTAGGTGAAACCTATGGCCAAAATACTATGGGACAAATACCATGGACTAGATTGTTATTAATACCATGCAAAAAACTATTATTAACCCTAATATTAGAATTAATAAAAATAAAAATGGCACATGGTATTGACCCATGGTATTCACCAAAATGGCACATGGTATTGACCCATGGTATTCACCAAAATGGCACATGGTATTGATCCATGGTATTCACCTGGAATGTAGCCTATTTAAATGGGGGAATTAAACCAGCATGTAGCCTATGCTAAGATTCACTAGGACTTTACAAAGTTTTATTATTTAGTGAAAGACTCGCCAAGATCTTACAAGATTTTATAATTGAGTAAAATATTCGCCATGCCTAGTGAGAGATTCACCAAAAAATTATATATACATATTATATTATTAATAAAATCGCCTTCCATTTTTCCTATATACCATGGAGATTCGCCCATTTATTATATTTATAAATTTAGGGGGGGGTTCTTAAAATTTTCCCTGATCAGGTCCACCATCAATGGGATAAACCCCTCTTTCAATGGGATAGCTCCCCTCTTGATGGGATAAGTTCCTCTTTCTTTGGGATGCATGAACCATCTGGAGGCGCTCAATCCACGTCAAACCATCTTCTAGAATGCTCTAGATTAGACCACAAGTAACTTTTTTGAAGTAAAACTTGTGCCTTTTGACCTTTACAGGAGTACGCACCCAGCCCTTTACAGACAGAGCGTACAAGTACGCAGGTGTTATGAACTCGAGATGCGTACACGCAGGTAAGGGTAAGAGAAACTGCGTAACTAGAGTTATATTGACTTTTTAAGGACTTTCTCTCTTTCTTGGAGTTTGACATGAGGAGCAGAGGTATAAGACTTGCCAAGGAGGACAGTATGGTTATTGATGGAGCCATACTGACTGCAAATAGTCATGGTGACAAATTTTAGTGTAACAGATTTCCCCCTAAAGTGCGAAGCCTGTAGTAGATTAGGGTTTCATATCATCTAGGAAGGGTGAAGCACTTTATCATTTCAAGGATTATCTTGTGGAGAGCCCAGTTGGAACCTGCAAATATTCAACACAAAATACATATATGAGATCATATCATCGCTGAGGTAGGCATTCCCATACTCATATCAAAAACTTTAACTAACAAACTAACTACTGCTCTGATATAGGAATGATTTCGCAGTACATCATAATCATAGACACATGTAGACACAGTATGGATGCAGCCATCTATTTATAATTAGTCTGCTATATAATGAATACAAAACTCCTCGCAGCCTGGATGGCGGAAACTAGATCTAGGGTCTTCATTTCTACTTCCCGAAATAGTACGATTCTATCCATGCGAATAAATGAGTTGAAGTCGAACATGGTAGAAACCACTTGATTACCAGTCGATGATGTAAACTGTTAACAAGTGTGAGAGAGGCCACCAGTGATGTCAATGGTTCTCAAAGTACCCAGTACAATCCATGAGATGTGAGTAGATGTGTTGATGTCGAACATGTCACGGAATCCTTCGATCGAAAGTCAATGATGTAAACCGTCGTCAAAGGCGAGAAACCTGCCATTGAGGCATGCAGATTTCAAGGTACTGACGATTTCTAGATCATCTTTCTAGATAATGTGCTGATGTCGATAGAAAGTGACCCGTTGCGGGCAAGCCCACAACACGAAATCATAAATCAAGTTAAAGAAATGTAGCTGTAAGGACTGACTCAGGGATGGTCAAGATGCATGACAGGTATTTTGCAGATGAATGGTTTATTTGCAGTGACCTCTTGAACACATAACGACACAACAGATGGCTTGGTGACAATTGACCCAAAGTTAATACCCAGAAACCGGCTGAAGATTTTCAATGTGGTTTGATTAACTGTTAGGCAAAGGATTTCCCAACCCAGGTGAATGAAAAGTGTCATGTTCAAGAGTGGTGATAAGGTTTTTTCTGAGACAAAGGATAACAAATAGGCTCATTTTTCTCTCTTTTCCCCCACCATTTCTGGCAAGTACCTCTTTACTTTTTACAAGCTTGAGGAGGATAACATATGCTTGATTATAAGCTCATCCTTCGGATGAGTCCAACTTAGTTTAGATTCGAACCCTAAGAAGGAGTGGTCCGTTCTTGTTTGTAATCGAACAGGTCCTTTACTGTGAAATTTTAACGAGTCCAGTATAGGAGAAACTCGACGTTTTTCAATTTTAGAGAGTCTGAAAAAACTTAAGAAGACTCCAGGGTTGACCTTTTTCGTAAATTTGTGTCTCCCAAGCCCGAAAAAGTATAAAATAATACTTGAGAGAACCGCTTGATCTTTACGACCAAGGAGTACTTTCATGATTAGTGTCTCTGATCTGAAAAGTAAAAAGCGATCAAGGACACGTCGTTTTATTTCCAATATCGAATTTGAAATGACAAAATCCGGCAATCTTTTCATGTTTTTACGGTCAAAAAAGGGCTATAAGAGGACCGTCTTTTAATTCCGTTTTAACGAGTTTAAAAGAAACACTCGGCAATCTTTTCATGTTTTAGGAGTCAGAAAAGAGCTTAAAGGTGACTCTAAGGTTTCACTTTTTTGTAAGTTTTAACGAGTCCGAAAAAGGGATAAAAATGTACTCATGGTCTTCACTTTTTTGTAAGTTTTAATGAGTTCGAAAAATTGATCAAAATGTACTCATATGGCCGACTTTCAATTTAATTTACGAGCAGGAAAAGATGGAAAGAACTCGGCATTTTCATTTCTTTTACGAGAATGAAAGATAGCAAAATAGTCTCGGGAGTTTCATGAGTTTAACGAGTCTTGAAAATAACCAAAATTGACTCAAGATAGGTTTCATTTTTACAAAAGCTTGAAACAGAGAAAAACTATGCTTCAGAGTAGTTTCATTTTTACACAAGCTTGAAACAGAGAGAAAACTGTGCTTGATGCCCCCTAAGCATAACTGCTAGAGCGCATGCCCCCCAGCTTCATTTCATTCAACCAGTTGGATGAAATGAAGGTTGAGTTATGAGATCATTTGAAAGACTCGACCTAAACTGTAAGAAAATTATGCAAAACACTGAAATAACTAACCTAAATATACAACTTAACATTTATGAGATCTAGTCAAACTCTCGACTCAAGTAGAGGAGGATTTGTTTCATTTTTTAACGAGCTTAACACAGGAAAAGAACTATGCTCGGAGTCGGTTTCATGTTTACACAAGCTTGAAACAAAAAACTATGCTTGTTATAACTTCGCATGCCCTCTAGCATAATAACGCAAAATGAGGTACATGTCCCCCAAGCTTCATTGCATTCAATGAGGTGGATGGAATGAAGCTTTACTTTCACGATCTTGGAAAGACTTGTGGGAGTTGTTTAATTTTTTAGTGATGTTGACACAGGAAAAGAACTATCCTCAAAACCCTTGTTTCATTTTTTAAACGAGCTTGTCACAAGATAAGGAACTATGCTCATAAAGTTCGCATGCCCCCAATATAATGATGCAAAGCGAGGTACATGCCCCCCAGGCTTCATTGCATTCAACCAGATGGATGGAATGAAGGTTTACTTTCAAAAGGGAGTTGTTTCATTTTTAAGGAGGCTGACACAAGAAAAGAACTATCCTCATACCTGATTCATTTTTTAACGAGGTTGACTCAGTAACAGGAACTATCCTCATACCTGATTCATTTTTTAACGAGGTTGACTCTATAACAGGAACTATCCTCAAAACCCTTATTTCTACAATCTACCTACATATCCTACAATCTACCTGATTCATTTTTTAATGAGGTTGACTCAGTAAAAGAACTATCCTCATGCTAGCCTGTTTCATTTTTTAACGAGGTTGATACAGGAAAAAACTATCCTTGTACTATCCTGTTTCATTTTTTAACGAGGTTGATACAGGAAAAAACTATCCTCGCACACACTGATTCATTTTTTAACGAGGTTGACACAGTAAAAGGAACTTTCCTCACTACCCTTGTTTCATTTTTTTAAACGAGCTTGACACAAGATAAGGAACTATGCTCATGAAATCCTTGATTCATTTTTTAACGAGGTTGACACAGGAAAAGAACTGTCCTCATGGCAGCCTGTTTCATTTTTTAACGAGGTTGATACGGGAAAAAACTATCCTCGCACTCACTGATCATGGCTTCCAACTGGAAGAAAGACATGTCAATGGACACACCTTGATCATGGCTTCCAAGAGGTCTTCATCAGAAGGAAGAATAGTTCTCTGGAAGGAACACATGTCAAGGGACTCAAAAGGGATAAGAACATCGTGTTCAAGTAATCCCATAGAGTTTTCCATGTCAATTACCGGATCTAAATCAAAGGAAGATGAGCAAACAGTGAGAGGCTCACTTACATCGGTAACTGAAAACATGGGACCAGTTGCCACATAATTAACCTGTGGCAGGGTAGATACCACTTTAGAATCAGGAACATTTAGGGGTGTCATATTATTGGTAGTTGAAACAAGACTAGGGAATGAAAGCTGGTCTACAGTCACAATACTACCATTGTGAGGGAAAGACATCACGCGAAAGAGTGTCGATACGACAGCTTTCATTGCATAAACATAGTCTCGCCCAAGGAGTAAATTGAAATCCAAGGGACCTCGAACTACCATAAGATCAATACAGACAGTTTTACCTTCCAAGGTAATAGAAAACTTAGGAAGGATCCCTAAAGGTTCACTAACGGTTCTGTTAAAAGCTTTCAGATTCTGCGTAATAGGCGCAAGATGAGGGGAACCCAAAGCTTTCCAAATAGTTGAGGATAAAATACTAACATAAGCACCTTCATCTACCTAAGTACGATGTATGTCCCTACCACCAGCCTTGATAATGATTTGGAAAGGGATGGAGGAAGGAAGACGAGGTTCTGTCAGTCTATTCCAATCAAAGGAAAAGACCTCAGTACTTGGAGGGGGTTCTGTAGAAACAGGTGAAATGCCCCCCGGCGTAGAAGAATCTGATGTAACAAAAAGAACCTCAGCGGTATGAAGTTCACTCTCTAAAGGGAAAGTGGGATCGACCGAATGTGAAATTGAATCGACCACTTGATCAACTAATGGATCATCAACCTGAGTGACATGAGTTTCACTCTCCAATGGAAGAGTGTGATCGTCTGTACTTGAAATTAGATCAATCACTCCGTCGGTTGACGGTAGGTTGGGAGAAAGTTTACGGTAACCAGTTGGAAATTCTTGCTGTGGAACAGTAAGGTTTTCCAACAATGTTGAGGCTTCATCCATGTGAGGGCAAATGTGAGTTTGATGACTCCATTTGCATAACTTACAAGGAAAACTAATTTTACCCTTTTTCCCAGGAACCTGACTATCACTGGTTGATGGATCAATGGAAAGTTGATGAGATTTTTCTGACCATACTTCCAGGACCTTTGGAATACCAGGACAATTGATAAGGAAGTGGTCACCCTTACAAAGCCTGCAAGGGTATTTGGGTTTACGATGCATGTTGGAGGTTTCCTCAACACCACTAACATTTACAGCCATGGTTGGATGGTTGACTTCTTTCTTATCTTGCTTCTTCTTCTTCTTCCCTTTCTTCTTCTTCTTAGACACCTGGTTACTAGCATCAAGGCTTTTACCAGGCGAAGAGGAAGAAATGGAGGAAGAAAAATTAGGCGAAGAAGGTAAAGGGTCAACAGAAGGTTGGTGATGTTGAGATGGTGAACTCTGTTGAGGTGAAGCATTCGGTTGAGGTGGAACAATTGGAGTATTTTGGGCCAACGAAGTTGAAAATAACCATATCGGTAAACCTATTGTAAATCTAGGTAATGACAAAGTAGCCATATAAGGAGGACCAACATTTCCAAAGTAAGGAAAAGTACTAGGATTCTCATTAGGAGGGGTTCCTAGGTTGGTAAATTCCGGAACATTTGCCATTATATTCAACTTCTATGAATTTTATTAACAATTTATAACTAAAATTAACAATTCACAATTCACACTTAACAATTAAAGTTCACAATTCACACCTATGGTCTCTAAAAGTAAAAACAAACAAATTAACATGCGCTATCAAATCTAGGAGTCAAACCACACACAAACAGTAACCTTCCGGACCGAAAACACTAGTTGGTGATGAAATCCAACATCGCAGAATTTAGTACGGAAGTGGTGGGTGGAACAGTTACCCCGGCAACCTGCTTAATGAATAGACTGGACCAAGTTCCTCCACTTTAACCGTCTCGAGTGAAGTGAACCCCCCAGAAAATCCAAGTGAGTCTAGCCGACGTCTGCTCCAGGTACAGTGGGATCTTCCCTCCACCGTCACCTTGGGTAGAACCCTAAAGATAATAGTCACTAAGGTCACCAACAGCGACAAATATACCTGGGGGAACAGTCTACGATCCGATAGCACACAAGGGCAGAGTAACAAGCTCAATCCCCTTGCCGGCTCCTTGACAATAATCCAAGGTTTACCGACAAGTGACCCCAGGCTCCTCAACAATGGTTAATCCAAGGTTTACCGTTTGTAGTACGTGCGTATCTGGCGTCATTCCCAATGAAGGAGGATTGATTCCCTCACTGGTTCGGACACGATCTCGTGCTTCTCCTTTAAGAGGAGCTTTCCCAGAGTATAAATGTAACAGTTGGATTTATCCTACCGCAAGATAAGCTACTTGTTTGGTTTTACTGTCTTGGAGAGTTAATTACTCTCCTACTCCAAGACACTAGCCTAAGCTATGTTGGTGTATTAGAGCCCTAGAAATGTAAAAATTACTAGATGAATTTTAATTAAGCGCTGTGTTATTTAGGCTATTATTACTCAAAGGGGTAAATGGATATGAAACCAATGGTGTGATGACCTGACCCAAAACTGAATGCAATCGAATATGATAATGTAATCTTTTCAATTCGATGAATCCTAACTAAAGTAAGGAGAGAGTTTCCATTCACTTCCAACAATGCAAAAAATTGATCACTAAGAGAAAATATAACAAATTCTCTAATGCACTAATTTCATCAAGAAAAACTAATGCAAATCAATTCCAAACCATTTTTTATTTTTTATTTTGACAAAGCATGAAAAACTACTTAACAAAAAACAATTTTAAAATCTATGAAAATCAAATCAATTTTACCTAAAAGCAAATCTAAGAGAAATTCACCTAAAAGCAAAATCGATGGGGTGAAAGCCTACAAAATATAATTCCAGGATGTTTTACTCAGTTACAATTCAACCAAGGACTAATTCATGCAAATCATAAATCAGTCGAAAACAAAAATAGAAATTTTTTGTTCTTTTTCTTAAGAATGAAATTCACAGCTTTAACAAACAAGCCTTCTCGAAATTCCGCAAAGAGACAACACAACGGTAGATTTCTCACAAAGGTGGATTTTACGAATGGTCCGACTCCTAAGAAGACTGAAAAGACCAGGGAGATCCAAGGTTTTTACAACTTCTAAAGCCAGAGTCACTACAAGACCAATACAAAAATCAAACCTAGGGCTAGAACTTCTATGAACTTCACTAAAACCCTCGATGCTAATGAAACAAGCTTAGATGAAAACTTTTGACAGGTAACCAGTGGATCTGGGCAGCAAAAAACAAATTATAAACAAAATCTAAGAGGCAAAAAGGAAAAAATTGGAATTTTCTCAACTTTTGAGAGGGTACGCAGGCAACCTGTTTGCACAGGTGCGGCCACGCTCTGTGTACAAAGCTGCAGTGCGTATAGGTACGCACTGTGCTTAACGCAGAGGGTGCGTACTGCTAGCAAAACCAAGAAAAATAAAAACTAATTTAACCCTAAGCTATTCCACCCAAATTCAGAGTCAATCAGTCAAAAACCAAAAAGAAATCGACTTTTCTCAAATCAAAGTATCAATCAAAAGAGAAATCAATCAAATCCATGGATTCCCCAGTGGAGTCGCCATTTTGTCATGCAGAAAGAGTCAATTTTGCGGAAAAAACCGACCTCCCTAGAAGCTAAGGCTTTCTAGTGACAAACAAAACAATCAAGCACTATCTTTCCCTAAATATGCATTTAGAATACAAGCAACCAGGTGTTTAAAGCATACCTTTAGTCCAACGCTGTTTGTAGTAGCCAAGCCTCTCCGATCCAGATGAGCTCCTCCTTCTCTTTGAAACCTGCATTCACTAACAAGCAAACGATTACATAGCACCTGAATAACTCATATAATAAAACATATTCATCATAAAGACCAAGGAGTATATGAAACAAATTATATATAACAACTTGTTGAGAAAAATGAACTTAATTGTATTAATTGGAAATAAAAGAAACCATTACAACCAGTGCCTTGGTGTTGTGCAGGTCCCTCCCAGGGTCCAGCAAGAGTTCTCATTTACTTTGATCAGATCACCCACTTCCAAATGAAGCTAATAAAGGATAGGAATCTCTCCTCTCAAGCTCTATAAGGGAGTCCTAATTTCAGCAGCATCTACCCTTAGGAATGTTCAGCTTTCAACCTCCCCTCCCTCTGGCCCAATGCCTGTATTTATAATGCTTTGGAGGAAGTTAATCAGGTCCACCATCAATGGGATAAGCCCCTCTTTCAATGGGATAGCTCCCCTCTTGATGGGGTAAGTTCCTCTTTCTTTGGGATGCATGAACCATCTGGAGGCACTCAATCCACGTCAAACCATCTTCTAGAATGCTCTAGATTCGACCACAAGTAACTTTTTTGAAGTAAAACTTGCGCCTTTTGACCTTTACAGGAGTACGCACCCAGCCCTTTACAGACAGAGCGTACAAGTACGCAGGTGTTATGAACTCGAGATGCATACACGCAGGTAAGGGTAAGAGAAACTGCGTAACCAGAGTTATATTGACTTTTTAAGGACTTTCTCTCTTTCTTGGAGTTTGACATGAGGAGCAGAGGTATAAGACTTGCCAAGGAGGATAGTATGGTTATTGATGGAGCCATACTGACTGCAAATAGTCTTGGTGACAAATTTTAGTGTAACAAGGAGTTCTATTGTAGTTGTGTCTTTGATTTGGAAATCCCTGTTAGCCAAGGGAAGGTGGTCTAGGTGTAGGTGTGGAGTAGTAATGGGTCCAATGTCCATGGTGATAGGGGCAACCATAATTCAGTTCTTGTGGATTTGAATTATGCTCTGTGGCGTTTTATCAAAGGTTCTCGGGTTTTTTAAAGGGTTTAAGCAAACAACTTCTTAAATTGGTAGTATTCTCACTCAATTTTCAACTTTTAAAACACTGCACAAGCTAAAGGTTTTGAAATTTGCAGGGGTTAGAGGTAATTTGTGGTGAAATACCTATAATTGGGAAAATTGGCTCTGAAAATGGTGCTTCACGGTAGTTGCAGTGGTTGGTGTGGTCCTGGTATGATTTGAAAAGGTTGGCTGGGCTGCTTGCAGCATCTTCTGGAGCAGAATTGGGAGTTTGTGGGTAATTTCAACGTTTACAGTGGTCGCAATGGTTTACACAGCTTACAAAGAGAATGCGCGGAAAAAAGGGTGAAAGAGGGCTTCACGGCCTTTTATAGAGAAAATCATTAATTTTGGCAGGTTTCACTTTCGGATGAACAGTTGATGGTTTTTCAGTTGAGTGGGGGAAATGGTTTTGGAGGGTCATCGCACCGCTTTTGTGGTGCGGGCGGTTTTTGGGAGGGGTCACCCGATGCCATACATCGTCTGACACATAGCATCGGGGGCTGGGAGAAAAACCACTTTATCGGGTGGTTATTGTTCAGCCATCAGGCATAGCCAATATGGTTGTGCATCGTTGGATGTGGGGGAGGGATGATCAATGGTAGTCGGGAGGCGAAGCTTCGCAGGGGAAAATGATGGGAGTTGATGGGGTGCCCAAGGATTTAATTATGGCAGTTCGTGATTAGTTTAGGGACTAATCTTGGGTTATGTGATCGAGCGAGCTTAATGAGGGATTAGGGAGTCGGGTGAGGCCGATGTGGGATTAACTTAAGTTTTACTGAGGTTTTAATTATTTACGGGAAAGGGTTATAATGGGTTTATATAATAGAGTTAGTTAATTAATATGAAAGCGATGGCAGAGTGAGTTTTCCTAAGTAAAAAGGGGTAAAGTGTATGCGGTTGCGCATTTTGATTTATACTTAGGATAAAACTTTTGGTGGGTTTTTTGGTGAAATAGGATTTACATGGGGGTGAGTCACTTTTCCTAGGTAAATGGTGTTTAAACTTTAGGAAAAGGGATTTTCTTAGGCTAATGAGGGGAAATGGATTTTATAAAGGGGGATGTGTTTTTATGAAGGGGGTTCTAGTACTTGTCCCCCTAAGTCATTAAGCTGAGGGTCTGATCCCTCTAAAAGTCAGAGAAATGATCTAAGCCTTTTTGACTTGTAGGATTTAAGTACTAGAACTTATTTATGGGAAATTAGTGAAGTAAAGGGGTGAAATGAATGAGGGGATGTTAAATAAACCATATTGTGAACCATTGTCTTTGATTTGTTTACTGCTTATGCATATTGGAAAGATGCATTTGAAACAATGACATAAGTGCTTTTGTGTAATCACATGATATTTCTGCAACCTTTCTACTACTTACCCATTTACCTACCCTACCATTTTTTATTCACTTTATTTGGGTGCATTTAGGCTAGCAAACCCTTATCAATATTTTTCTTTTCTTTTACAAAGTAAACTATCTAATTCTAACCTTATATCATCCAAGGGCTCAGATTAAACTGATGAGCTCCTTTTATTTACTCTACCTATCTAATGATCTGCCAAGATTACACTGTTTGGTCAGATTTTATTCTCTAACTATAAACATAAAATTTAAAACATGAAATAGCCAAGTTTAAATATTTTGACTATCATGGATTGTGGCATGAGTAACAAGATGCACACAATCTTTTATTATGCATAAAAGTAAATAGTAGTGGCATTTTGACTTGCTCACTTTCATGGTCTCTTTTTTTCTTTTGGGGTTCATATATTTTCATTTTTTTGACCTTTTCTTATTCTTTTTGTCCTTTGTTTATTCTTTTAGGACATACCCTCTTTACATTTTTTTTTAATTTTTTAATATGGAAAACATTTGTAGAAAGCAAAGGTATGTACAATATTACAAGGCTTAACCTTAGTCATTCAAAATTATGACTCCTATTGGTATAGGAACCTAACAGAATAGAATAGATTTCAGTAAAATTCAACTCATATTTTCCATGATAGTTTATCTCACTGTGTTATTGGTCATTTGATGCATGTATTTGGCTAGATGAATGGTTGTTTTGATCTGCAGGTGTGGGAACATCTTTCCATATCCACCTAGACATTTCCATTTTCTTCCTCTGCACCTCACATTGTTCCCAAACTCTGTTTGCACAATCATTTTGTTAAGGCAAATAGAGGACACTGTGGGCATCACCCTTGGTGCAAGATAAACCTCTGAGATGTCCTAGGCATGGCTAGGGGGCTCCCCCAACCTTCATTCACTTCATTCTACCTTCATCCATCTTCTCATTCCCTCAAGACATCATTTCTATCATCAAAAGTCTCTCTGAACCCCTCTTGTATCAAATCAGGGCCTCCTGTTGCAGTGCTCTTTTCAACCAGTTTTTCTCCCCACTTCAATCCTAGCCTAGTTAAGTTGAATAGAGGCCTCAACTTGTGATTTGACGATTAAGGAAGGATCTTAGACCGCTCCAACCTCCTCTTTTCCTCACTGCAAAACAAAGTTAGAATTAATATTTTTTTCATAAGCATGTTAAAAGTTAGCTTCCTTATTTTCAAGAAAATGTCAAGTAGATCAATGATACATGCAAGTAGGTTATTGATTTGATTAAATGCAAGTAGACTATCCATTTCTCTTTCATGCAATGTCAATTAGCATCTACAATTGAATGAATGGAATTTTCACTTTCATAGTTAGAATCATGTTCAATTATGCTTTTATAAGAACTTTTCACTATATTTAGTTGGAGGAATAGTCTTTGTACACCTTGATTTGATTTCATGACTGAGGGTGACATGAGTAGATCCTAACTTAATGTGCATATATTAATGTCACCTTTAAGTTTTTACGAACCTTGGGTTGATAATTTGAGTTGAGGAGCCCTTGGGAATCGCAACACTCTTGGTGCAATATCAGGGCTCGCCACTTTTTGGTGTTGTTGTGAGGGAGGTGTCTAAGTAGGTATTGTTTATGCTTAATAATTTCCTTTTCTTTTCACTAGTCTTATTTCTTTGAAAATTCTTGAAAAAAATCAAAAAGGAAAAATCAATAAAGCTAGTTCTTTCATGCCTTGTAGGAGTAGGGTTAACCAAGGGAAATTCTCACCAAAATCCCCCACTCCCTCAAGATGTCAACCTTCATTCTTCTTCGGTGACTGTGAAATTCCCTCTCTGACTACAAGGGAGTTGGAAAACCCTTTAGGAGATTCACCTGAAATTTTTGAAGAACTTATAGGTGAGGAAGAATCTATCTCACCTACCCAAACTATAATGGCTAATAACCAAAATAATGAGATTTTCGCTATCATACAAAAGAAATGGAGAGGCTAGAATGAGAATATAAGTCGTGTTTCCCTTTCACATTTCCATGGCCTAACCTGTGAAGATCCTAACACCTTCATGTTTAAGTTTGTTGTTTTCTATAGGAGTGATGACTATGCCTCTAATGAGCATAAGCTAAAGTTGTTTCCTTCTACCCTCAAAGATGTAGCCTTGCACTAGTTTATGAGTCTACCTAGAGGCAACATCACTACCTAGGCCTAAATGAAACAAACCTTCAATGATAAATACTGAGATTATAGTAGGTCCAAAGAAACAAAGGAGGGAATCTTTAGGATGACCCTTGGACCTGATGAATTTTTGGAGGACTATGACGAAGTGTTTCAACTCAATTATAGAAGGTCCAATCGTACCTTTGATACTGAGTCACTCAAGCTAGTTCTTCTCTGTGGGATCAAGGAAGAGGTAATGGAAACCCTCAACATGTTATCTTGAGGAGATATCTAACCATTTCCTTATAATGACATCAGAATTGTATTCAATAATTACTCTAGGGCTGTTAGGAAGAAGGGTAGGTATAGCCAAAGCTTGGTCAGTTCCTCTCCCTCTATAACATCCACCAAGCATGAGATAGGGAGTATGTTAGAGGATTTCAAGAGTAAAATTTTGCATACCTTTTGCCTACAAATGGATAATATGAAAATGAAAATAAAATAAGAGGAAACAAAAAGGGAACTAGCTATTTTCTACCCTAGACATACTAAAATACATCCTAGGAATGAATGCCCACTGAATTTCATAGAAGTTTGACTATTATGTGAAGAGAAGCATGCAACAAACAAATGGCCCTCTCTACTAGACATAAAGGCTATATACCAGGGAGGAGTAGAGAGTGGGTCAGAACAACTATGCTTCATTAACCAAAGGAGACCCCCAGGATCTCAACCATATCAACAAGGCGTGAAAGTTGCACATTATACTCACTAAATCAAAATGCACCTTTTCATCCTTGCTACCCTTTCACTCATCCATCATGGTCCAAACCTCCTCCCTGGCATTATTCTCCTCCGTATCCTCCTCATCCTGTCAACCATTATTTTCAGCCATATCAGCCCCAATATTCCCAATGGGGCAACCCCTCACAAGGGTGGAGGCCTCAACCAAACCAGCCCTCTAATTTGCTTCCTCCACCCCAACCTCAACCAAAACTAACTCATCATACCCCACCTAATCAACCTCAAATTCCTACTCAACCCAATATGAACGTGAACAATAAGCGGGAACAACAAGTTTATAGTGGGGAAACATCCTATCTTGCTTAACATGTGGAAATCCAAGAGATCAACCTTTGGTTTGGGAGGGTGCTCCCAGATAATCACCCACCTTTTCCACCTAAAGAGATTGAAGAAGAGAAGGAAGAGAGTCCCCTCAAGTCAATACACCCCCCTATACTGAAAGGTTGGTCCACCCTAACCAACACACACCAGAAGAGGCTGAATTTATGGGAGAATTAAAGAATTTGTGTGTTAATATACCCCTTCTCGAGGCCACTAAATATGTTCCCATCTACAACAAGTGTATTAAGGAAAAATGTTTCAAAAGGCATGGGAGAAGAAGAATAGATACCCCCACCATCAATGTTGTTGGACAACTATCTGATCTGATGCTTGGGAGGGTGATCTCCCAAAAATACCTAGACCCTGGTAGCCTAGTAGTGGATGTAAAAATTGATAGCATTATGGTCCCTAATACCCTAATTGATCTTGTGGCTGCAATCAATGTGATGACTAGGGAAACCATGTTGAATCTTAATCTCCAAGGGGCTTTGAGAAATACGACCATAATGTTGCAGCTTGTAGGCAAATCCACAACAACTCTTGAGGGAATTATTGAGGATGTCATGGTCTGCATTGACTTGAGGGAATTATTGAGGATGTCATGGTCTGCATTGACTCCTGGGATTACCCTACTGATTTCCTAGTCATCCAACCCAAAACCAAGTTTAATGACTATCGTCTCATCTTAGGAAGACCTTGGTTGGACACTTTTGATGCCTACATTAGTTGTAGGGATGGGAACATGACTATCAAGAATGAACATTTATCAAAACAACTTGTGTTGTATCCTCCTACTCAACCTTCTATTGAACATGATTTACCCATATGGTTAGAGGATGAGGAAGAGGATGAATTGTATCACACAACCCCCTACCTAGTTTTCACTCTAGATATTATTATAGGAGGGAGAAAAATTGATGAAGATGACCTTATTGACCATATCTTACAAAACCAACCTTCCACTGTCATACTAGTTGGTGAATTGCTAAAAGAATCCAAGAGTGGTCCCTGGACTGACTTGTGCTCTATTCAATCTAGCCTAAATATGACAATATTTTAGAGTTTGTCCTATCCATAACTATAAAGATCAACCCCCCTCTCTCATCCAAATAGGAAGAACAATTATTCACTGTGTTGAGGCAACACCTTAATGCTTTTGCTTGGGATTATAAGGAAATGAAAGGTGTGCATCCCTCAGTTTGTACTCATCATATTTACATCAAAGAGGGATGCAAGTTTGTGCACCAACCCCAGAGAAGGATGAACCCAACTCTTAAGGACATTGTGAAAGAAGAATTACAAAAGCTACTGGATGCAAGGTTCATATACCCCATTTCAGATAGTGAGTGGGTGTCACCTCTTGTTTTAGTTCCCAAGAAGAATGGGAAGTGGAGAATTTGTGTTGATTACTAGGAACTTAACAAGGCTACAAAGAAGGACCATTTTCCTTTGCCCTTCATTGACCAAGTCCTAGATGGCCTTGCAGGAAAGAAATTATTCTCCTTCTTGGATGGATTTAGTGGATACAACCAAATCCAGATCAGCCCTGAAGACCAAGATAAGACCACATTTACATGTCCTTGGGGTACCTTTTCTTATAGAGTTCTTCCATTCAGTCTGTACAATACCCACACTACTTTTCAAAGGGCTGTTCTAAGTATTTTTGTTGAACTTGTTCATAACTCTGTTGAGATATACAACTCCTTATGGATGTGACTTCCAGGAATATCTTTCTAATCTGTGCAAAGTCTTGAAGAAATGTATTGAAATGAATCTCTCATTGAGCCCTGAGAAATGTGAATTTTTTATTAAAGTAGGGACTGTCCTTGGCCATTCCATATCCAAGGAAGGGACATAGGTTGACCCAAACAATATTTTCAGCATCAAAAGGGCCCCTATCCCTCAAAAACAAAGAGATTTCAGGAGTTTCCTTGGATTATCTGTGTATTATAAAAGGTTCGTTAAATATTTTAGAAAACTGGCTTCACCCTTTTTTGGATTGCTAGCTACAGATTCAGATTTTCTCTTGGACAAACAACTGTCAACAAGCCTTCGAAATATTAAAAGAAAATCTGACCAATGCACCCATCCTTAGGGGTACAAACTGGGAAATACCTTTCCATATACACACAGATGCCTCAGAAAAAGTTGTAGGGGCTGCTTTAGGAAAAGTATAAGACAAATTGCCTTATGTTATCTATTTCATCGATAAGAACCTTTCTAAAGCCAAGTTAAATTATACTGCCATTGAAAATCTACTCTTGGATCTGGTGCATTCTTTAAACAAGTTTAGGCATTACATCACTCGTTATCACACTTTGGTTCCCACTGATCATGCAACCATTAAGTATTTAATGAATAAACTTAATGTCAATGCTAGGATAATTAGATGGTTGTTATTATTACAGCAATTTGATTTGACTATTGTTGATAAACCAGGGAAAGCAAATGTTGTTATAGTTTTATTTTCAAGACCAACCCTGTTTGCGGGAAAGGAAGAAATGATAGATGATTAACTTCCAGATGAACATATCTTTTCCATCTTGGTGCTTTCTCCTTGGTTTTCTGATATAGCCAATTATTTAGTTGCTGGGAGGTTCCCTCCTAACCTATCATCTAAGGAGAAAAGAAATATTGTGAGGAAGAGTTCCCCATTCACTTGGATTGGGGGAAATCTTTTCAAATTGGGGCCAGATCAGATCCTGAGAAGATGTGTGAGGGAAGAATAGGTATTTGACATTCTTTCAACATGCCATGATGGACCTTGTGGGGGATACTTTCTTGCTACGAGGACATCCTTCAAAGTTCTACAATCAGGTTACTATTGGACCACTTTACCATAGGATGCAAGAAGATACACCACCAGGTGTGATCGATGCCAAAGGATGGGTAAGCCAACACCCAAGGATGAAATGCGCTTACAAACTTAAGTACCTCTAGAGCCATTTGAAAAGTGGGGCATGGATATCATTGGACCTATTAATCCCCCATTAGGATAGAAAAGGTATATCATTGTATGCATTGATTACTTGACCAAATGGGCTAAAACAAAATCAGTAATGAAAATAGCTGAGTAGAAGGTGTCTGAATTTCTTAGGGAGAACATCTTCTACAAATTTGGTTTTCCAAGGGAATTAGTCATTGATCAAGGAGCACAATTTACATCAAGTTTGATTGAAGATCTTATGAAGCAACACCACATCAAGCATAGGACATCTACTGCCTATCACCCTCAAGCAAATGGGCAAGTGGAAGTCATAAATAGAGCATTGGAGAGCATTCTTACAAAGGTTGTTAGCAACAACAGAAAAGATTGGGCAACCAGACTTGTGGAAGCCACTTGGGCCTACAACACCACTTGGAAGACCACCACTGGATTCACTCCATTTGAGCTGGTCTATGGGAAGAAGGCCCTATTGTCTATTGAATTTGAGTACAACACCTTGAGGATGGAATCTCAATTAGACTTGGATATCACTACAACACAAGAGGAAAGGCTCCTCCAACTCAATGGTCTAGATGAATTTGGAATGCAAGCTTTCCTATACACTGAGGTAATCCAACTACAAAGGAAGATTTAGCATCATAAGAACATCAGAGAAAGGAATTTTCAAGCCTGGAGATTGGGCCCTATTGTATGATTCCGTATTCAAGGATTTTAAGGGGAAGTTAATGAGAAGATGGCAGGGTCTCTATCTAGCATAGAAGTGTTATGAGAATGGGTCTATCCAAATCAGAACAATTGATGAGGAAGGGATTCCCTTACTTGTCAATGGTCATAAGTTGATGTTGTAAGAGAAACCTCTCTCCAAGGAAGAGTTTGTCAGTCCAGTCAACTCGGGGTTCATAGACTAACGAGGTATACCTGTACTATGTGTACTAGGTGGTTACTTATCTAAATAGATTAATATAATGCAATTGAAACTAATTAAAAAACAAATTAAATCAATCTAGTAGAATTCTAATCCAATCATAAAGAAATTGAAAATCACACTTGCATAAATGAAATCACACCACACTTTCATAAATGAAATCACACTTTTTGAATTGAAATCACACTCACACTTGCTTGAATTGAAATCACACTCAAACCTGTTGAATTGAAATCACACTTGCTGAAAGGAAAAACTCACTTGTATAAAATGAAAACACACATGCTGAAAACAAATGAAATAACATAACTACACTATGTTACCAATATGTACAAAGGTGTGAAAACTATGGTTGATGGGGGCCCTCCATTCGTTAGCAAGGACACTGAACAACTATCACATCTTGGAGATCAAAATAGCAACATGTATTTCATAAAATGAAGTTACAAAATATTACAAGAATTCTCTATCCTCACTTTAAAAATTACATCTTGAATGGAACTTGGAACCTCCAACTCTCAACTAGCCACTAACTACTAGCTACCTCCTAACTTGGCAACTAACACTAACCAACCTAGCAACTCGAACACCTAACAACCCTTTTTATGAAGGGTACACTCCTATTTATACAAAAATTGAGGATAACTTTTCAATAAATATAGACCCTTAGATCTCTCCTAAATCCACATTTATCTCTTGCAGTTACAACCAATCTTTTAAAATATAAGATAAAAATCCTCTCAAAATTCTCTCATCCATGATTCTTCTCCTTTGAATGTGGTTAGTTAATGATCCACATTTTCTACAATTATTCCACAAATCTTCATGAGTTGGAATTTGAAATTCCAATTTGTGGTTGGGTGGCCAAATAGGACCCTTTAAGAATCTCCAAGTAGGCCTACAATATCACAAAACTCATAACACTTTTAGATATATATGAAAACATGTTAATTTACTAATATTTAATCCTAAATTCACTTTTAATACTTAAAATAACTAACTTGGAAAATAATAATGATAAGCCCATATGATTATGAAAATGGTTACTTAATGTAAGGTTATGGGGCTATATATTTATGGAATGAGGGTAAAATGATGGAAATGAAAGTGAAAGTGGATGACTTTTTGGAGGCCCAACATCAACAGAGAGTTAAATGTGATTGGGAGGCTCATAGCTCTCAGTCCACCAAATTTCTAATAATGATGATAATAATAATAATAATAATAATAATAATAATAATAATAATAATAGGGCCTCTATGAAAACCTCCATGAGGCATCTAAGGCCAACTCCTGACTTGAAAACCTCTTTGAGGTAGCCCAGGAGAAAAAAAGAGAAGAAAAGAAAATTAGAAGATGAAAAGATCCCCAGGTGAAAACCTCCTCTGAGGTACCTAGGGAAGGAATGAAAGTTTAAAACCTTTGCAGAAGAAACCTACTTATCTAAAAAAAATAAAAGAGAAAAGATAAAAACAAGAAAAACATAGGGAAGGAGTTCTTACACCACTTCTACTAACATCTTTTCTTTGTAGGACTCCAAACAATTGACAGAATCATGGCTACACAGTAGCATCTACAAGTGCATTCCTCCATTGTTCTGATCTCACATTTAATTTCCATGCTCTCCACTCACATACCTACCTCTCTCCATGATCCAAAATTAAATAGGAATGCATCATAAATACAGAGATGCAATAGAAATAACACTTGATTTCATTAATATCAAAATTGAAATATGCTTACAAACAGAAATGGAAATAAACTAGCTCGAGCGATGGTAGCTTATCTCTTAGAAGAGATGTGGCAGCTGCATGCCTCTGAACTATGTTACAATGAGGCTCAAGGACCTATTTATTATTTAATCAAGGGAAAAACATAAACAACCAAAACACTAACCCCAGGAGATGGAACACTAAGAGTTTGTGTGCCCCATTGGGGTTAGTTGGGCAGCCAACTTCCGAGGGTCATAGCTTGGTCATATTATCTCTGTTTGGCACATACGATACCTTGTTGGAAATATATCTATGAATTCTATGGCTCTAGGCTTTCTATGAACCTCAAAAAATGTTGTTTAGGGGGTCAAAACTGCTCCAAAAGTTCAAGACCTAACAAATTGCTAAAAATAGTAAATGTTGCAATAAACAAAGAAACAGATGAAACCAACTGGAGGTCTAGGTGGAATAGACAAGTGGCCACCAATATTCACCTGGATCATTCCTCCATCCTTAGGAATAAATGGTCGCCATTGCATGAAGAGCCTCCATGAGGTGAGGAAATTTCTATTAAACCCGATCCCTAGTGAACCACTTGCCGTAGTGAAGGAGTTGGCCTACTCTGATAACTTGATATAGCTAGATCCTCTATTGGTGAGTTTTATTAATATGTGTATCCATGATATGATCATTTGTGGCCTGTTCCATGCTTTTTGGGTTTAGCTCTGTTGGTGTGAGTTGTTTTGCAATGTCGGTTGTGTCTAGTAATGGTGGAAAGTATGTCTGAAGGTGGTCTACATTAAACACTAGGTGCATACCAAGGAATGGTGGAATGTTGAGCTCAAAGGCATTGTCCCCTACATCCTTAGCGATGGTGTATGGCCCATATCGGAGTAGGCAAAGCTTGCGGTGGGGTCTAGAAAGGTGCTCCTTTTGCGATTGTAGCCAAACTTTGTCACCCACCTAGAACTTCTGTGAAACCCGATGTTGATCATGGCATTAATTGTACTTAGCATTGATCTATCCAATATATCATGGACCTGCTGGCAGATGTGTTGAATGCATTCATAGAAGCTATTAGCCCTATCGACTTCAGACTGGACGTGAGTCAAATTTGCTTGAGTTGCTGCAAATCGTGTGGCCACTTCAATGGGGCATAATGGCTGAAATCCTAGCCCTTCCTGAAAGGGGCTGTGGCCCGTTGAGCTATGGAGGGATCTGTTGTAGCTGTGCTGGACATAGGGTAGGCTTTCATCCCATGTGCGTGGATGGTTCGAGTTGTACATGCACAGAATATGTACGATCATCCTATTGACAACCTCTGTTTGGCCATCAGTTTGGGGTTGGAAAGTCGTGGACTTAGTAAGTTTTGTATCCAGCATCGAACAGAGGCTTGACCAAAATTCACTTAGGAATCTGTTGTTTTGATTAGATAAAATGGACAGTGGGATCCCAAAGTTTACCCACACTCACTCAAAGAAGATCTTAGCAGTGTCCTATGCTATGATACTCTTCTTGCAGGCCACCATAATGTCCATTTTGAAGAATCTATTGATGACCATGAAAAAACAGTCATTGTCATGCTGGGAAGAAGGAAGGCCCAACATGTAATCCATGGAGATGGATTCCCAAGGTCGACTAGGAGTAGGAAGAGGAGTATATAGGCCTTGCTTCTTGATGGTTAATTTGAAAATGGTGCATGCTGTTGTTCCTTCGAAGATAATTATAGGTAAGGAATTATGCTAGAACATCTATAATGTTTTGTTGTTTTTTAAAGTTTTTGGATGACCAAAGCTCTAAACTATTTAAATAGGTCTAATTTTTTAATTACTTATGCTTTATTAGAAGGGATGATTCTTCACCTCTAATAGTAGTTTAGCATTGATGAGATATGTAAGGTTGAAACTTTAGAAGCTATATGATTTGTTAAACATAAAATCGATTATTTAACCAATCATATACAGTGGATGTGTGTAAAATACTTTTACAGCCAAATAAGATATATTTGAAACTTAAGGGAAAGTGAACAAATAGTTTAATTAACTAACCTCTGTAAAGCATTATAACTTCATAGGGGATTTTAGATAAATTGAAAATCAATATTATCATAACCAAAATTCCCACAAACTTCAAGCATATGCAGATTAAAACAAAGTGAAAAATAATAACAAAGAATAACTTACAAGGACACAAGCTGTTTTAAAATGAATCCAAAATCCTTTTATTATTTCAGAAATAAATTCGAAGGATACAAGTCTTATCAAAGTCTATCACAATGGTTCAACCATTTCTAAGTCTCTATTCTAAGTATTTATAGAAATATTTACATTTCAGATCGGATTTCAAATAAAATACATTTACAAAATAATATCTATTTAAAAACATAGATATTTCTAGATATAATAGGAAAATATGCCGAATATTTGTTGTGTTGCTGAGGCTATGTAGGATTCAGGTGATGACTATTGCTTCTTTCCTAAAAAATTTGTTTCTTTTGGCTTCACTCGACCAATTATAGAAACTAGTCCCACCTTTCTTCACTTGGGATAGAAAAACTAATCAGATTCCTGAATCTTTCATCCACCTTGGTGTAAGTGTCAAAATTTGGTTTATTTACAAAAAGGTGGTGGACCTCATGTTGTATATTCAAATAAAACTTAATTCCCTGTATTCTTCCCCACTGATCATTCCTTTAGATTTTGCAAACTTGGAAGTATCAACACCTATGTTGCACTGTTGTTCTTGATAATTTTCTAATGGGATCAATTGGCCATTAGAATTCCTGAGAGTAGGAAATACTTTTTCTTGCACCAATGTGAATTTTCTGTTGAATCTTATGACATACAACTCAAGATATTTACATTTATTTTCCAATTGTATCATCAAATTCTTCTTAGTCAATATCTTCTTAACTTCCATGAATGTTGTTGTTCTATTTGGAATGTTCAAGTCTTATAGTTCCTCCTTTTTTTTAGAATTTAAGAACTTGATGATTATTTGTGCTTCTTTTGGCATGTGCTCTAAATCCACCTTTGTATTTTCTACTATTGTCTTAACTATGTCTATAAGTTCGTCCTATTCAAAAATGATTTGTATTGAGGGCCACATATCTGTTATGTTGGCATTTTTTTTCCCAAATGTTATTCTTAGCCTCTGCTAACATTTTAATTACAAAGGACTAGTCTTCATACTTTTGTAGCTACTGCATGAGTTTGTAATTTTTCTAAAGTTCTGATAAGTATGCGTTGTCATTTTTAAGCTTACTTTCCTCCATCTTGACCAATTTTGCTGATAATTTTTCTTTTTCTGTCTGGACTGCTGATGAGCCCCAAAAATGGGTAACTATATGGGCTCATTCTGCATATTATTTTAATTTAATCCACTGTTACACTAAAATTTGTCACCATGACTATTTGAAGTTAGTATGGCTCCATCAACTGTCATACTATCCTCCTTGGCAAGTCTTATACCTCTGCTCTTCATTTCAAACTCCAAGAAAGAGAGAAAGTCCTTTAAAAATCTATATAACTCTGGGTACGCAGTTTTCTCTTAGCCTTACCTGCGTGTACGCACCCCAAGTTCACAATACCTGCGTACTTGTACGCTCTGTCTGTAAAGGGGTGGGTGCGTACTCCTGTAAAGGTCAAAAGGCGCAAGTTTCACTTCAAAAAAGTTACTTGTGGTCATTTCTAGAGCATTCTAGAAGTTTGTTTGACGTGTATTGAGCGCCTCCAGATGGTTCATGTATCCTTATGAAAGAGAAACTTATCCCATCAAGAGGGGAGCTATCCCATTCAAAGAGGGGCTTATCCCATTGATGGTGGACCTGATTAACTTCCTCTAAAGCACTATTAATACAGGCATTGGGCCAGAGGGAGGAGAGGTTGAAAGCTGAACATTCCTAAGGGTAGATGCTGCTGGAATTAGGACTCCCTTATAGAGCTTGAGAGGAGAGATTCCCATCCTTTCTTAGCTTCATTTGGAAGTGGGTGAGCTGATCAAAGTAAAGGAGAACTCTTGTTGGACCCTGGGAGGGACCTGCACAACACCAAGGCTCAGGTTGTAATGGTTTCTTTTGTTTCCACTTAATACAATTAAGCTCATTTTTCTCAATAGATTGTTATACATGATTTGTTTCATATACTCCTTGGTCTGTATGATGAATATGTTTTATTTTATGAGTTATTCAGGTGCTATGTAATCTTTTATTTGTTAGTGAATGCAGGTTTTGAAGAGAAGGAGGAGCTCATCCGGATTGGCGAGGCTGGACTACTACAAAGCGTTGGACTAAAGGTATGTTATAAACACCTGATTACTTGTATTCTAAATGCATATTTAGAGAAAGGTAGTGTTTAATTGTCTTGTTTGTCACTAGAAAGCCTTAGCTTCTAGGGAGGTCAGTTTTGTCCGCAAAATTGACTCTTTCCGCATGACAAAATGGCGACTCCACTGGGGATAGTTCTTTTCCTGAGTCAACCTCGTTAAAAAATGAATCAGGTCTGAGGATAGTTCTTTTCTTGTGTCAACCTCATTAAAAAATGAAACAACCCCCTTTTCGAGTTGAGTCTTGAAAGTAAACCTTCATTTCATCCAACTGGTTGAATGAAATGAAGCTGGGGAGCATGTACCTTGCTTTGCATCATTATGCTGGGGGCATGCAAACTTCTTGAGGAAAGTTCCTTTTACTGTGTCAACCTTGTTAAAAAATGAATCAGTTTTTTAGGAAAGTTCCTTTTATTGTGTCAACCTCGTTAAAAAATGAATCAGTTGGTGAGGAAAGTTCTTTTACTGAGTCAACCTCGTTAAAAAAAATGAATTAGTGTGTACGAGGATAGTTTTTTCCTGTATCAACCTCGTTAAAAAATGAAATAGGCTAGCATGAGGATAGTTCTTTTACTGAGTCAACCTCATTAAAAAATGAATCAGGTAGATTTTAGGATATGTAGGTAGATTTTAGAAAGTAGGATTTTGAGGATAGTTCCTGTTACTGAGTCAACCTCGTTAAAAAATGAATCAGGTATGAGGATAGTTCCTGTTACTGTGTCAACCTCGTTAAAAAATGAATCAGGTATGAGGATAGTTCTTTTCTTGTGTCAACCTCCTTAAAAATGAAACAACTCCCTTTTCAAGTTAAATATTGAAAGTAAACCTTCATTCCATCCATCTGGTTGAATGCAATGAAGCCTGGGGGGCATGTACCTCGTTTTGCATCATTATACTGGGGGCATGCGAACTTTTGGAGCATAGTTCTTTGTCTTGTGTCAAGCTCGTTAAAAAATGAAACAAGGAGTCGTGAGCATAGTTCCTTGTCTTGTGTCAAGCTCGTTCAAAAATGAAACAAGGGTAGGTTAAGTAGGTAGATTGTATAGAGTAGTTATGAGCATAGTTCCTTGTCTTGTGTCAAGCTCATTAAAAAATGAATCAAGGTTTTTAGAGCATAGTTCCTTGTCTTGTGTCAAGCTCGTTAAAAAATGAATCAAGGTTTTTAGAGTAGATTTTTTGTTAGGTAGATTGTAGAGAGTAGTTATGAGCATAGTTCCTTATCTTGTGTCAAGCTCGTTTAAAAAATGAAACAAGGGTTTTGAGGATAGTTCTTTTCCTGTGTCAACCTCACTAAAAAATGAAACAACTCCCACAAGTCTTTCCAAGATCTTGAAAGTAAAGCTTCATTCCATCCACCTCATTGAATGCAATGAAGCTTGGGGGGCATGTACCTCGTTTTGCGTCATTATGCTGGGGGCATGTGAACTTATAACAAGCATAGTTTTTCGTTTCAAGCTTGCGTAAACATGAAACCGAATCTGAGCATAGTTCTTTTCCTGTTTCAAGCTCGTTAAAAAATGAAACAAATCCTCCTCTACTTGAGTCGAGAGTTTGACTAGATCTCATAAATGTTAAGTTGTATATTTAGGTTAGTTATTTCAGTTTTTGCATAATTTTCTTACTGTTTTAGGTTGAGTCTTTCAAATGATCTCGTAACTGAACCTTCATTTCATCCATTTAGTTGAATGAAATGAAGCTAGGGGGGCATGCACTCTAACAGTTATGCTTAGGGGGCATCAAGCACAGTTTTATCTCTGTTTCAAGCTTGTGTAAAAATGAAACTATTTTGAAGCATAGTTTTTCTCTGTTTCAAGCTTTTGTAAAAATGAAACCTATCTCGAGTCAATTTCAGTTATTTTCAAGACTCGTTAAACTCATGAAAATCTCGAGATTATTTTGCTATCTTTCATTCTCGTAAAACAAATGAAAAATGCCGAGTTCTATCCATCTTTTCCTGCTCGTAAATTAAATTGAAAGTTGGCCATATGAGTACATTTTTATCATTTTTTCGAACTCATTAAAACTTATGAAAAAGTGAAAACCATGAGTACATGTTTATCATTTTTTCGAACTCGCTAAAACTTACGAAAAAGTGAAACCGTAGAGTCATCTTTAAAGCCCTTTTCTGACTCCTAAAACATGAAAAGATTGCCGAGCGTTTCTTTTACACTCATTAAAACGGAATTAAAAGATGGTCCTCTTACAGCCCTTTTCTGACCATAAAAACATGAAAAGATTGCCGGATTTTTGTCGTTTCAAATTCGATATTGGAAATAAAACGACGTGTCGTTGATCGCGTTTTTAATTTTTCGGGTCAGTGACACTAATAACGAAAAGTACTCCTTGGTCGTAAAAGATCAAGCGGTTCTCTCAAGTATTATTTTATACTTTTTCGAGCTTGAGAGACACAAATTTACGAAAAGGTCAACCCTGGAGTCTTCTTAAGTTTTTCAGACTCTCTAAAATTGAAAAACGTCGAGTTTCTCCTATACTGGACTCGTTAAAATTTCACAGTAAAGGACCTGTTCAATTACAAACAGGAATGGACCACTCCTTCTTAGGGTTCGAATCTAAACTAAGTTGGACTCATCCGAAGGATGAGCTTATAATCAAGCATATGTTATCCTCCTCAAGCTTGTAAAAAATAAAGAGGTACTTGCCAAAAATGGTGGGGGAAAAGAGAGAAAAATGAGCCTATTTGTTATCCTTTGTCTCAGAAAAACCTTATCACCACTCTTGAACACGACACTTTTCATTCACCTGGGTTGGGAAATCCTTTGCCTAATATTTGATCAAACCACATTGAAAGTCTTCAGCCAGTTTCCGGGTATTAACTTTGGGTCAATTGTCACCAAGCCATCTGTTGTGTCATTATGTGTTCAAGAGGTCACTGCAAATAAACCATTCATCTGCAAAATACCTGTCATCCATCTTGACCATCCCTGAGTAAGTCCTTACAGCTACATTTCTTCAACTTGATCTATGATTTCGTGTTGTGGGCTCGCCTGCAATGGATCGCTTTCTATCGACATCAGCACATTATCTAGAAAGATGATCTAGGAATCGTCAGTACCTTGAAATCTGCATGCCTCAATGGCAGGTTTATCGCCTTTGACGACAGTTTACATCATTGACTTTCGATCAAAGGACTCCGTGATATGTTCGACATCAACACATTCATTCACATCTCATGGATTGTACTGGGTACTTTGAGAACCATTGACATCACTGGTGGTCTCTCTCACACTTGTTAACAGTTTACATCATCGACTCGTAATCAAGTGGTTTCTACCATGTTCGACATCAACTCATTTATTCGCATGGATAGAATCGTACTATTTCGGGAAGTAGAAATGAAGACCCTGGATCTAGTTTCCACCATCTAGGCTGCGAGGAGTTTTGTATTCATTATATAGTAGACTAATCATAAACAGATGGCTGCGTCCATACTTTGTCTACAAGAGTCTATGATTATGATGTACTGCGAAATCATTCCTATATCAGAGCAGTAGTTAGTTTGTTAGTTAAAGTTTTCAATCTGAGTATGGGAATGCCTACCTCAGCGATGATATGATCTTATACATGTATTTTGTGTTGAATATTTGCAGGTTCCGACTGGGTTCTCCACAAGACAATCCTTGAAATGATAAAGTACTTCACCCTTCCTAGATGATATGAAACCCTAATCTACTACAGGCTTCGCACTTTAGGGGGCAATCTGTTACACTAAAATTTGTCACCATGACTATTTGCAGTTAGTATGGCTCCATCAACTGTCATACTATCCTCCTTGGCAAGTCTTATACCTCTGCTCTTCATTTCAAACTCCAAGAAAGAGAGAAAGTCCTTTAAAAATCTATATAACTCTGGGTACGCAGTTTTCTCTTAGCCTTACCTGCGTGTACCCACCCCAAGTTCACAATACCTGCGTACTTGTACGCTCTGTCTATAAAGGGGTGGGTGCGTACTCCTGTAAAGGTCAAAAGGCACAAGTTTCACTTCAAAAAAGTTACTTGTGGTCATTTCTAGAGCATTCTAGAAGTTTGTTTGACGTGTATTGAGCGCCTCCAGATGGTTCATGTATCCCTATGAAAGAGGAACTTATCCCATCAAGAGGGGAGCTATCCCATTCAAAGAGGGGCTTATCCCATTGATGGTGGACCTGATTAACTTCCTCTAAAGCACTATAAATATAGGCATTGGGCCAGAGGGAGGAGAGGTTGAAAGCTGAACATTCCTAAGGGTAGATGCTGCTGGAATTAGGACTCCCTTATAGAGCTTGAGAGGAGAGATTCCCATCCTTTCTTAGCTTCATTTGGAAGTGGGTGAGCTAGTCAAAGTAAAGGAGAACTCTTGCTGGACCCTGGGAGGGACCTGCACAACACCAAGGCTCAGGTTGTAATGGTTTCTTTTGTTTCCACTTAATACAATTAAGCTCATTTTTCTCAACAGATTGTTATACATGATTTGTTTCATATACTCCTTGGTCTGTATGATGAATATGTTTTATTTTATGAGTTATTCAGGTGCTATGTAATCTTTTATTTGTTAGTGAATGCAGGTTTCGAAGAGAAGGAGGAGCTCATTCGGATCGGCGAGGCTGGACTACTACAAATCGTTGGACTAAAGGTATGTTATAAACACCTGATTATTTGTATTCTAAATGCATATTTAGAGAAAGGTAGTGTTTAATTGTCTTGTTTGTCACTAGAAAGCCTTAGCTTCTAGGGAGGTCAGTTTGTCCGCAAAATTGACTCTTTCCGCATGACATCCACCATTCTCCATAGTTTTGTGCATGTTTTTGAATATAATTGTGTTAATTGAGTGAATGGGGATAATCACATTACCACAAAGTCTAATGAGTGTTTATTGCAGATTTTTGGACATTTTTGGACCAAGAACGGGCATTTATGAGTAGATTGGCAGTCAAACTCGAAGAAACAAGGCTAAGGACTTATAGGAGGGGTGTCTCCTACATTAAATGACCCCTTTCTCGAGTTCTCCATCAACAGCTCAGAGTTCAACAACCCACAAAAGATGATTTCAAGGGGCGGCCGAGGAGGTCTAGTGAAGTGGTTGTTATTTGTAGTTTTGAGCAGCCAAGTTCCTAAAGTTTAGGAGGACTGTTGGGAGTCCTCACTTGTATAAATAAGAAGGCCTCAAGCCTTAATATGTTAGCCATTTGATAGTCTATTTTCACACTTTAGTGCAGCCTTGTACTCAGCTCATTTTCGAGCTCTTTTGCAGATAGTTTTGTGATGTAACTATTTTTTTTTATCAATGAAGATGAATCTAGATTTGAACCAGCACTGATCTTTCCTAGGGGGCTGTAGATCTTGGGGTTGGGCCCAACCCAAGTTCCCAACACCTCCTTTGTGTATTTATATGTGTTCTCTTGCATTTATGAAATAATCTCTGTTATTTAGGTTAAATATTGCTCTGTTACTTAGGTTGCTTTTGATGATTAGAATAGTTGTTTTTGCTTCAGGTTGATTAGATCGTTTACTACAATAATAGAAAAAGATCCACAAAAAGGCTACCAAGCAGGCCTTGATCTCCTTTCTCCCTCCTTGGGACCATGAATTGAGACCAAGGCACTCTTGCTGCCACCAAAACACTATTTTTTATTTCCAATGCAATTGCTAGTGTTAGATTTCGAGTTGGAGAAGTTGATATCAGTTGTGTTTACATGATTAGATCTATTCTTGTTCAGTTTCCATATATTTCTTGTATAACTTCCTGCCCATAAAGTTTTTCTCAGCACTTTTCTGGTTTTTAGGTCAGAATTAGGTCAAAAATAGGTAAAACTTTGTTTTCTTAGTTCTTGCTTGGGTCAGTTTTGAAAAGAAGTGTGCAGCTCACCTGTAAGACACTCCAGCTTATCATTCTTCCATCACACAACCTGCTCCAGTCCATCTCTCAAGATTTCCTCCACTCATTCGCCATACTTTCCCAAATTGCCCTAATCTCTACACTCTTGTGCAAAATTGCTTCCTTGACCTTTGAACAAATCCAACCATCTCCTTCACTCCTGATCTTCATTTACAAGGTCCTAGATCCCTTAACATCTCCATCCAACCTTCATTTCCCCTGTCCCACCTTTTTTCCACCTTCAAACCTCCAAAAACCACTTTCAGCCTCTTCCTGTAGAACCTCCTATAGAACTTCCTGTAGATCCCCTGCAGCCTCCTGTAGAAGTTCATGCGAGCGATTTTTCAAAGTCTGATCACAATGGAAATCTCCATAAGGATACTAGGAACTCCTTAGGTCCTCTCCACACCTTCCCAACCTCCTGCAAACACCCACTCCATTTCCTTTCACCACCAAACCTCTGCACAATCACAAATAGTTAAAGCACAAGCATAATAATTCTGCATAAGATTGCTCAAAAGTACAAAAAGATGATTTTTCCATGTTTCCCTTTAGAAGTAGCTTGAACACATGCATTTTACCTTTTTAGTAGTCAATGGCATCCATTTCAGTAGTCTCCATCTCTTTTCTTGCAAAAGTAGGGTTAGTGGGTAAAATTAGGGTTTGCGTTTCCTTTCAGCTTCCATCTTCTTTCTGCAAGTAGACTAGCCTCTTTTGATTTAGCTTTCTTCCATCACAGTTAAAAGCTTCTTCTGAGAACTCATAGAAGTTGGATTGAGCTCCTAGCGAACTTGTGCCAGCTGATCAAGTGACAACCTGCAGTAAGAGCTAGTACTTGTGGATATAGCACCGTCGCTTCCAAGTTTGTTACAGACTACTGGGTTGATAAAAGTAAAGTAGGGAGTCCTAGGAGTTGCAACATCATTGCTATAATACTGGAGCTCACCGCCTTTTTGGCACCGTTGCCAGGGAAGCGTCAGAGTATTTTGTGATTACTGCTTTTCTTCTATTTTCTACTGCAACCTTCTGCTAAGTAGTTTATTTCAGCAAGAGTAGAGTAGTTGTTTCATCTCAATTATGCAAAAGTAGATTAGACATTCCTGTAGAGCATTGGAAAGGTATGTTTTAATGAATAACTTAGTGGTGTTTCAAGCAATAGTTGTAACCTTTTCTTTGTTATAAAATAAGGAGAATGTAATGAGAATGAGCACGAATGACCCAATCACTAATAGTTATCTTCTCTATGCAGGAAAAGACAAAAGTAGGAAGGCGCGGTGCAAAACGAGAGTTCCATGAGGAGATAACGGCTGTCCCTCCAAAACCAAATAAAATCCAGACCAGGGTGAGTAAATCAAGGCAGATCAATCCGGGACGAGATGAAGGACTGTCAGTTCGGAAGGCTAGGCAGAGAAAAGAGAGGAGTTAACAGTTTAACAGATCCCTCAGGATCTTTGATCCTGAGGGATCGTTACTTTCAATTATTTTGTTGTTTAGTTAACTCCGCCATTACTTGTATAAAAAGGGGCAGCATCGAAGACTTCAGGGATTGTTTTGATCATCTTGTATCTTTACTTTCTGTTTACAGACTTCACATTTGGTTAAACTCAGACTATCGAGTCTCTTTGAGACTTAGTTTTGCTGTACTATCATTGATGCGTTAATATAATATATTTGGTGTTACTTTCTCCCTGCATCTGAAGTAAGTTATGGCGGTGTGCCATTGGAAGCTAAGGGCCCGGCTCCAACGGACACTGGCTGATTGTATCATTACAGTTTGGCTTTGTGTGGTTTGTTTATTGTTCTTAATAATCTGATATACTTACATGCTGTTCCATACTCGTTCATCAGTAGTTTTCCTTTTGTAAATCTTTGTAACAAGTTTACATCATATTTCCAGAATTGATCACATAACATTGTTCTGAGTTGTTCACTTCTGTTACAGAATTTATAAGTGGAATGTTTTAGCTACATATGGTTGGAGTGACGATCATAAGAAGATGGAATTAACGTTGTGTGTGGACTACTGGTGATCATTTCAGATTATGTGTACATATGATTGACGTTTCCTATTTATGGTGGTTTGCTGTTCCATTTGATTAAGTTGTCTACTTGTACAAAAGATTGCTCTTTCTTTGTATGTAAGTTGATGCCAAGAATTGAGAGTTTTGAACTCGTGAGATTTAGTTTCTTTACTGCCGTTCCTTTTACTGTTGTTCCATTTCTGAATTGTTGTTCCATTCTACTTTCTTGTTGTTCCTTTTTACTTGCATTCATTGGTTTGGTGTGGGAGGAGGATTAAGGCTGTCGTGAGACACAGAAGACGCTATTATGCTCCCAGATCCATGATCCATACTCTAATTCCTTTTCCTTCATCAGTTTCTAGAGGGATGGGTTACTATTTCCGTACCCTTGACTGATAAAGTTGCCGCGTGTGATTTCTTTATGCAAAAGTAATTTAGCCATAGCTTAGCATCCGTTTACTCTTGTATTTCTTAGACCTATACTACTAAGCATTACTCTGACAAATAGCCTCAAATTGAGATACCCTTTACAATAACAAAACGCTCCCGGATTGACTTGTAATGTGAGATAACTAGAGGTGAAAAAGACCCTTGTTACAGCTCTACATTTTGGCGCCGTTGCCGGGGAAAGGGTATAGCCATTTGTCTTTTAAACAGGGTAGTGTACGAATCTGCTAGGGGAGAGTTGGATTTTAAAAACGGAAGGTAAGAACCTACATACGGAGCATGTAAAAGCCCTGCTCCACCGTCCGCTTTCCTAGCAGAATTGATTGGTTAAATAGGATTTAGCAGTTTAATTGGAGTGCATGACTAAGCAGAAAAAGCCAGAGAAAGATCAAAAGCCTCCATCCAAAGCCAAGGGGCCGGTGACCCTTGGACGAACGACCTTCATAGACGAAATCTATAAGAAAGCCGAATCTCAGCCATCAGTAGGTTATAGGAAAATCAATTCTAAACAGCCTACTAGTTCCCTTCAGGCCTCGGGATCACCATCTGAAGCCTTTGCTGAAGTGCACAGTCAAACAGAGGAGCAGGACTTTCAAGAAATTGAAAATTTAACTCCTGGACTATTGCACGAAGGGAATCTTAGTAACCTTTGCGAAGGAGGAGGAGAAACAGGGGAAATCGGGGAACCTAGATCTCCTATTGAACCAAACCAGCCTTTAAATAGCCCGGATAAAGGAAGCGCTGCAAAAATCCTCGTTGAGGGAATTCATTCACCTCAGACAGTTGGGACCATCATTATCCCTGATAAAGGGAGTGTTGTCAAAACAATCCCTGTTAAGACTACCCCTTCTCAACCAAGGAACACTCTCTTGGAAATTCCTGAAGATTACTGGCATATATTCGATCCCATGGCACAGAATCAGCCAAACACCCAGACCTCCACATTGCAATATCCTATAGTAGATTCTGCAGCAAATGCGCCCATGAAAGTTATCCCTCTCCAGCATATCCCCACATTTCATGGCCTTACATCAGAAGATCTGGATGCATTCTTGTTCGAATTTGATGTATTATGTAGAGGATACGATTACACCACCGATCCCCATAAATTAAAATTGTTCCCCTCCACATTAAAAGGGGCTGCTTTAAGATGGTTAGGGCTTAGGTGGTGGGGTTATTAACAATTGGGATCAAATGAAAGAAGCCTTTTTAAAGAAATATCAGGATTACTGTAGGTCAAGAGAACTAAAAGATGAAATCTTTCAAATGTCAGCCAGACCAAACGAAACTCTAGAAGAATATGTGGAACGTTTCCAATATAACTTGCAAAGATCTCCCTATGCATCGTTACCTCTGCCTGATAACGTGTTGAAAACCGCATTAATTAGAGGTATGAAAGAACAATGGATTGAAACGTTGAATATTATGGGGAAAGGAGACATTTATCAGGAAAATTTTGCTGATATCATTGATCTGTGTATCAGGAGCTCAAGAGGCAGCACGAGGATAAAACCAGTAGAATATGATCGCTTTACCAGAGATAACAGAACATCAACAGAGGGAGTAACACGTGTGGAACTTGGAAATTTGCTAGAAAATTTTAAAACTGATATCCTGGGGACATTAACTACACAGCTTGATATTGTGCAGGCTAAACAGAAGCAAGCAGAGGCGGAACAGAATCTAGCGGTTTTCTGCCCTCGATGCAGGAAGAAACATAGCCACAAGGAATGCCCGCTGGATACAGTTCAAATATGTGCTATCTATACCAAGGACCACCTGACTGAAAGCTGCCCCTCACTTCCTGGTTTGAAGGCAGTATACAAAGAAGCAGAAGAGGAGCCAGAATCAGCATATTTTATTAACCAGCGTCGTCAATGGCAGCCTAGGCAATCTGGTATGTTTTCAGACCCCTCCTCTTCTTTTCAACCCCCGCAGTTCAATGCTCAGCAACAGAATATGTGGCAAAACCAGTCTCAGCCCCCGTTTTCGAATTGGTCACCTCAAATGTTTCCTACTCCGAATCCTTGGATGACCCAATTTGGTTGGCCAAACTTCCCTTATCCCCCACCATATTGGCATAATAATTCATATCCTCCGCAGTGGACCCCTTCTACTTCGCAAGGTTCACCCTGGCAGACAAGCTGGCCAAAATCGACATATCAGCCAGCAGGATCAATTCCACTCCCTCAACCAACTCTGCCAGCCTTACAAAAAAATCCCCAGCCTAATCTGAGACCGCAGCTCCCAGCCCAACCCAACCCCAATCCAAATAATAGACTAGTTCAATCTCTTCAAATTATAGAATCCTCAGAGATTGAATCTGATCTGCGGGAGTGCAATGATCTTCAGTTAAGATCTGGGCGAATAATAGAAACTGAGGGACATAGAACAACTCACATTGAAGATCAGTTACCTATAGAACAACCGTCACAACAGGAAGATGTAAATAAAGACCAGGCTCATCAGCAAGTAATTACATCTCCTCCACCTTTCCCAGAACGATTGGCCATTCCACGACCAACACAATATCCAGATTTTGATATTTTGGGAGAACTACAAAACTTGTATATAAGAATTCCATTCCTTCAAGCTATACAGGATATCCCCATATATGCAAAAACCATAAAAGACCTGTGTAGCAGAAAATCAAAAAGAAATGTAACCTCTAACCCAAGAGTCCAGGTAGTCGGCACCTTATCCGACCTCCTATCAGGAAAAGAAACACCAGTTAAATACGAGGACCCTGGAAACCCAATTGTCACTGTTCAAATCTATGGGCAGACCTTGACCAACGTCTTAGTTGATCTAGGGGCTGCAATTAACATCCTGACAACATCGACTTGCCAGAAGCTCGGAATTACATCGGTAGAACCTACTTCCACTTTGTTAGAACTAGCTGACCGATCAGTAATTAGACCAGAAGGCACCTTGTATGATGTCATGGTTTCAGTGGATTCCTGGGAATACCCGACCGATTTCCTGATAATTAATCTGAAAACCCGACTAGATGGACATCCGCTAATTCTAGGTAGACCGTGGCTCGCTACTGCTGACGCCTACATTGGTTGCCGGCAGGGAAACATGACCATAACCAGAGGGTCGGATATCAAAAATTTAATCTTGTACCCTCCAGCGCAGCCAAGCATCACGATGATGAGAACCAACCTGCGCCCTGCCTCATATATCACTGACAATATTAGACCCCCATTAACAGTCCAGGAAGCGCTAGATTTCAAAGATCAAACGGAAGACGATGCCATCAATAAATTCATTAATCAAACAGAATCCACATCATATACACAATGTTTTATGATAAAAGCGGCATTTGATAACGAATTAGAGGAGGATCCTCTGAAAGACGAACATGACCAAATTATACCTGTGACTTTTGTCGCTAATAGCAAAGTAGTGCAAATTGAACCGGGAAAAACTTTAAATATTAACGCTAATCTAACACCAGATAAAGAGACAAAATTCATCCAGCTGTTACGAAAGTATCAGGAGGCATTTGCATGGGACTATCCCGATATGAAAGGGATTGATCCCCAGCTATGCACACATCATATTTATATCGAAAAAGATGCAAGACCTGTTCGTCAACCGCAAAGAAGACTCAACCCCCATTTAAAAGATGTTGTAAAAGCTGAGCTTCAGAAACTTTTAGATGTTGATTTTATTTATCCTATTTCTGACAGCAAATGGGTCTCTCCACTTGTGGTAGTACCTAAAAAGAACGGGAAATGGAGGATCTGTGTGGATTATAGAGAATTAAACAAAGCCACACAAAAATATCACTTCCCTCTTCCATTCATAGATCAGGTACTGGACACCTTAGCAGGCAAGAAATTCTTTTCTTTCTTGGATGGCTTCAGCGGATACAATCAGATTCAGATTGCCCCTGAAGACCAGGATAAGACTACCTTTACTTGTCCCTGGGGAACATTCGCTTATCGAGTCTTACCTTTTGGTTTATGTAATGCTCCAGCCACATTCCAAAGGGCTGTTCTTAGCATCTTTGCAGATTTAATTAATGATGGATTGGAAGTCTACATGGATGACTTCACACCATATGGAGATGACTTTGATCCAGCTCTAGATACTCTCGAAAAAGTCCTACAGCGCTGCATCGCTACCAAACTTTGCTTGAGTCACGAAAAGTGTTACATGATGATGACCGAAGGACTCATTCTGGGACACTATATTTCAGTAGCTGGTATTCAGGTAGACCCGGCTAAAATTCAAATACTTTTGCTTATTCCGACCCCCACTAATCAAACAGAGGTACGCAGTTTTCTTGGTTTTTCTGGGTATTATAGACGATTCATACAACATTATTCACATATTGCCGCACCTTTACATGCATTAACTGGAAATGTTGACTTCTTATGGACAGAGAAATGTGATCGAGCCTTCAAAGAATTAAAGAAGCTGGTATCTACAGCTCCAGTTCTCCGAGGACCTAATTGGAATTTACCATTCCAAATTTCAACTGACGCCTCAGACACAGCAATCGGTGCAGTTCTGGGCCAAGAAGAGGATAAAAGACCATACGCCATCTATTACATCAGCAAAAATTTGGCTCCGGCTGAATTAAATTACACTGTCACCGAAAAAGAATTTTTAGCTGTGATACACGCTGTTAATAAATTTAGACACTATATTACAGGCTATCCCGTTATTTTGTATACAGACCATTCTGCTATTAAGTATTTAGCAAATAAGCCTGTTACAAATGGAAGAATAACCAGGTGGTTGATCCTGTTGCAGGAGTTTGATATTACAATCAGAGATCGACCGGGGAAGGAGAACCCTGTAGCTGATTTCCTCTCACGAATACCAAAATCAGTTGAAGCAGCAGCAGTCGAGGACCAATTTCCAGACGAACACTTATTTGCTGTCGCTGTTCAGACTCCCTGGTACGCTGATGTTGCTAACTATCTTGCAGTAGGTAAGCTTCCAAAACATTTAACCCCCAATGAACGGAAGCAGATTGTTCAGAAAAGCAATCGATTTTCGTGGGTTGGGGGCTATTTGTTTCACACAGGAGCAGATATGGAAATCAGAAGATGTATTCGAGAGGACAAAATCTTTGATATCTTGAAAGCCTGCCATGACGGGCCATGTGGAGGACATTTTGCTGAACGAAGAACAGCACATAAAGTATTACAAACGGGATATTACTGGCCTACAATTTTCAAGGATGCGAAAAAATTTGTCCAGGCCTGTGATAGCTGTCAGCGTGCAGGACGACCTGGTCCAGCCGATGAAATGCCTTTGCGGCCTCAATTAGTGATCGAACCTTTCGAACGCTGGGCTCTGGACTTTGTCGGACCCATCAGCCCGCCATCAAACCAAAGAACCTACATTTTGGTGGCAACTGAATATGTTACCAAATGGGTTGAAGCGGAGGCATTGCCTAGAGCTACAGAAGATTCGGTAATACAGTTCTTGTTCCATTTGTTTGTATGTTATGGTCTTCCGAGGGAAGTAATTACAGACGGAGGACCACAATTTGTGGGGCATAAATTAGCTGCAACACTCAATAACTATCGTGTCCAGCATAAAATTACTACCCCATACCATCCTCAGGCAAATGGGCAAGTGGAGAGCAGCAATAAGGTAATAGAGTCTATTTTGACAAAAACCGTTGCCTCACATCGGCGTGATTGGGCCGCCCGACTACCCGAGGCACTGTGGGCTTATCGAACCACATGGAGAAGCACCACCGGCTATTCACCATATCACTTAGTGTTTGGAAAGCAGCCCATTTTTCCTATAGAATTCGAGATCCAAACGCTGCGAACGGCCCAAGAAGTCGGATTGGATTTAAGTGAAGCACAGAAAAATCGATTACAGCAAATTAATGAATTAGATGAAATAAGGCTCTCTGCATTACAGAATACAGCACTCATTCAACAGGAGCGAGCCAAATGGCATGATGCGCTTATCAAAAACAAGATATTTCATGAAGGAGACTGGGCTCTGTTATATGATTCTAGATTTCAGGATTTCCCGGGGAAGCTTCAGACTCGTTGGTTGGGACCATACGAGATTCAAAAAGTCCATGACAATGGGACCCTTACTCTGATCACAATCGATGGGTCTGGATATACATTTAAGGTAAACGGCCACCGAGTTCGTCTGTATCGCAAACCGCTCACTCGGGAATCTTTTTGTCAGCAGCTACGCCAAGATACTAACATTGAGATTATGGGTGAGGAAGCAAAAACTTCCTCACCTATAGATCAGTAAGAAATTCATCTTTTATTACCACCTCTTGTATATAAGATTGTAAATTTTGTATATATGTTTTTAGTATTTGTGCGTGCTGTTCCTTTTCAAAAGGAATAGCACTTGAGTGTTTTTGCTGTTCCTTTTCAAAAGGAACAGCACTTGTGTGTTTTTGCTGTTCCTTTTCAAAAGGAATAGCACTTGTGTGTTTTTGTTGTTCCTTTTCAAAAGGAACAGCACTTTTGGGTTTTTGTTGTTCCTTTTCAAAAGGAACAGCACTTGTGGGTTTTTGTTGTTCCTTTTCAAAAGGAACAGCACTTGTGGGTTTGTGCTGTTCCTTTTCAAAAGGAACAGCACTTGTGTGTTTTTGCTGTGTGTTTTTGCTGTTCCTTTTCAAAAGGAACAGCACTTGAGTGTTTTTGCTGTTCCTTTTCAAAAGGAACAGCACTTGTGTGTTTTTGCTGTTCCTTTTCAAAAGGAACAGCACTTGTGTGTTTTGCTGTTCCTTTTCAAAAGGAACAGCACTTGTGTGTTTTTGCTGTTCCTTTTCAAAAGGAACAACACTTGTGTGTTTTGCTGTTCCTTTTCAAAAGGAACAGCACTTTTGGGTTTTTGTTGTTCCTTTTCAAAAGGAACAGCACTTGTGTGTTTTTGTTGTTCCTTTTCAAAAGGAACAGCACTTGAGTATTTTTGGCTGTTCCTTTTTCAAAGGAAACAGCATTTGTGTGCTTTTGCTGCCCTTTTTTTTAAGGCAATGCATCAGATGAACTCCTCCTCACCCTCCCTTTCAAAAAGGAGTAGTATGCTCTTGTCCCTTTCATATAAAGGATGTGTTGTCCATCCTCTTTCCAAGGCCATAACTAGCAGCTATACATTTATGCAATGAATATAAAAGTCAGGATATATCGAGATCAGCATATCATAAATCGCTATCTTTAACAGCCCTAGTATTGATGCAACAACAAAGGAAGGATCCACACACTCATCATTTTTGCTGTCATGGTCTCACCTCCTCTGCCTTGTTGGAAAATTTCATCATGTTGAGTTCCTACAATTTTCTCTATTATTACTTGGAAATAAGAACAGAAGATTTATATCTTCCTATTGGGATGACAAGACTTCTTCCGCCATTCCCACTCTTAAGGAGGGCTGAACCACCCTTATGTGTAATTATGCAAGAGCAAAGTCTGTTTCAAAAAAAAAAAAAGGCAAAAGCAAAATAAAAAGAAATTATTTGTCAAATGCAGGATAGGGGGTTTCATTAAAGAACCAGCCTACTATGATCATAAGATTGGAAGCGAAGTGGCATTCCCATCATGGCCACCACACCAGGGATATGGTCCAACAGGTTCACTACATAAACAAACCTTGGAACAGGGGGTCTCATTACGAGCCGGCCTGCCCACGTTTCGCGCCTCTCTGGTGAATGGCATCATGGTTATCTGGTTACCAAGCCAGCATGATGGCCTGCATTTTGACAAGAATTGCTCTTCAAAAATACACAAAGGACCATGGTTCCAGGGTGAAATAAACAACTCTGCCAAGGTTATGAACACCTGTCGGCAGCAGAGCTCTGTTAATGGTATCGGAGTCGTAATATATACACCAATTTGGATCATATCAAATACTTCTTTCTATCCTCGTAATAATTATATCTTACACTTTGATGGATACGTCGCATGAATATCTATCACCACCAATCATGGCAAAGGTATTGACTATGACTACCTCAGACCTTATATGAGTGCCAGACGTCCTATCCTCCTGTTTTGCATCACATCACGCAGGCTTATGCAAAACGCGATCTACCTTTTGCCTCGATCTCGGTATTTCTTTGTCTAATCTGAAACATGGCAAAACTCTATATGTTGTTCCTTTATGACTTGGTGACGGGACGGCGGCTCCTCCTCCATTTGACGGCTGGGACAGCCTATCATATTGCGAGGGGGGAGGTGACCTCATTACTCCGCCGGCCACGTGTTAGCACATCATTCGGAAATGATATGGTACGAAGGTACGGTATGGGTTAACGGCATGACAATGCTATTTTTGCAAAAAGTTGTTATTTACAATCAATTTTCATGCATGCTCTGTGTTTTTTTCTTGCTGCGATTACGTTCTTTGCGACAGGTAATTGTTGTTCCATCTAGGATCCCGAAACAGAACCATGGGAGGCAAGGCTATCAGAAGCGAGCCTAGTGAGCTAGTAGTCTCCGAAGCTGCTCGGGAGATCCTAGAAAGGGCGGGGTGGCTAACTTATTTTAGCCGCCTGCGTGAATCAAATGAAACTGTGGCCATGGAATTCCTGCAAAATTTGCAGGAAGAACACTCCGTAGTGGGTGGGAAGCAGATAATGGTCACGAAGGAAATAATCACGGAAGTAACAGGATTACCAGCCTCAGGACCAATATGGACGATAAAGAAAGAGAGGTTGCAAAAGATCATAGAAATTTTCCAAGACGAAGGACAGAATCTAACAGTGAAGGGAAAAGGAGTGCTGTCGGCAACGCTAGGAGAACCCTGGAGCGAATTGGCAAAGGTGGTGCAGAGCTACATCACCTACGAGGGGCGAAAAGATGTGGTAAGATCGCGTCACCTTAAGCTCCTGGCTGTGTTAAAAGGAAAATGTTCTGTGAATCTCCCTGCATTGTTAAATTCATTACTGCATGATGCCTCTCGGAGCCTGAAAAAGGCACACCATGAAGACGCAGTGGTTAGCCACCATGGGTTGATCCGCCTGATAGTGAGCTACAGTCTCACTCAGCAGCAGAGTAGCTGGGGGGAGCTTATTACAGCAATTGGAGGGGGAGTGGCATCACCATCCCCAAAGGATAAGCATCCCGCTAGTACCTCTGAAGCACCCAAGGAGCCTAGAGAATCACCAAAACCCAAGCATCCCTCGGATACACCCGAGCAACCCAAGAAACGCACGGAGTCAGTAAAACGAAAACGTTCCTCTAGAGCATCTGGACATGCAGAAAAACATAAGGAACTGGCCACAGAAGAGCGTGCTGCCTCGAAACGTAGGCATTCCTCTGGCACGCCAGAACAATCTGAAAAACGCAGAAAGGTGGTGGTGGAAGAATAGGTGGCCAGCACACCTGAACAGCCCGAGAGGCCTAGGAAGTCAGCTCGGTTGGCAAGAATAAAAGGCAGGCTGGAGAAAATCCAGCTAAGCATTGACCATCCGATCGAAATAACAGATGAGCCACCAGTGCCAGAATAGGAACCCTTGAGGGAAAATGTGGAACAAATTGAGAACGAAGCAGAAGCCGAGGAAGGAAATGAACATTCTGACTCTGAGGCCGAGGCCGACTATCCGGAGGCAGCCACTGAGCAGCCAATTCAGGAGGAGGAGATGGAACAATTGGGGGACAGCCCTCCACAGGTCCCCGTGGAGGAAGAAGAGCTGGCCACCATCTTGGCCAGCCTGGGAGATTATGCTTCACCTTCCAGTCCAGCAGACCCTCCTGAAGGACCCTCTGGGGAAGAGACGCATGAAGAATTGCATGAAGAAATGGCAGGAGGAGAAAACCTCCCTGTTGTTGACAAAGAAAATGTAAATACCAACCGGGAACAATCCGTTCCCAAGACACCAGAAGAAAACCCACCTGCTGATGACGTGGAGAATGAAAATGCTTGTCGGGAACAGTTCGCTCCCAGAATGCCAGAAGAAACCCTCGATGAAGGAGGAGTAGAACTGAGGGCCACTCATGCGCCCACTGCCGAGGCAAGAGAAATTAAGAAATTGAGAAAGAAACAGCAGAGACTGCTGAATATTATAGCCCAGCTTCGGCAGAAAATTCGAAGTTTGAAAGCCAGTCTGAGAATAAGAAGGACCATAAGGAGAAAAAGAAGGACAAATGCCGCAGGGTCCTGTCAGATGAGAAGGCAAGGGGCTTATAGGCGTTTCGTAGGTCAATACTCCGCTGATAGACCTACGACTGTTCCAACCAGCACTGAGGAACAAAATGTCGTTCCATCTGATATGGAACATCAGAATGTCGTTCCTATTGACGCTGAGGAACAGACTGCTGTTCCAAATAGCCCATTGGGACCAACTGCCGTTCCAATCAAAACCGAGCCGCAAGACGACATTCCATTTACAGAGGGGCCATCGTACCCCTTTATTCATGTTAAGAAAGAAAGGGAAAACAAAGCAGTCCAAACTGAGGCACCACCTTTAGGGATAATTCGGGATACGAATTCCAGGCAGCGAAACGTGAAGGTCCAGGTAAAACTCCCTGCCTCTGAGAAATCATGGAAAAAGGATCCAAAAACCAAGGCCTTGCACCACGAGATGAAGCAAGCCCGACAGGAGGCTGACCAGCTAAGGGAACAAATGATCCCTCGGGAAAAATACGAGGAGTTGCAGCAGGAAGCTGAGCAGTTAAAGGAACAAATGATCCCTCGGGAAAAATATGAAGAACTGCAGCAGCAACTGCGGAACATGAGTCAATCAGAGAGTCAGGCCTTTGAAGGATGGCAGAAGGAACAGGAAAAGGTTGCCAAGGTAACACGTCGACTAGATGTTGTTATTAAACAATTGGACATTGTATGTTCGCTGTATAATGATGTTTTGACTTGCAGGGCCCCTGCAAAGAATTATGCTTTATTTCTCCTTGAAAGATACTTAAGATTGAAAATAAAAGCTGTCAGGGCAGGTGCCCCTATTCAGATTAATACTGTTAATGATTTTATTGATTGTTGCAAACATTATGGGGTTAAGGTCCAACGGTTACTATGTGAATTCTATTTGCACAATATGGTGCTTGAGCAAGAAACTGATTTAAACCCTGGCCCTTTCGTGGGAGATATACAGCTACAAGCCTTTGTTTCATTTGGGGTCAATCAGTTAAAGTGGCTCAGGGCTTACAATGCCTTTCAGAGGCAGGAGAACAGCCTAGATCTATGGGTCAGGGCCGAGCCTAGAGACCCAGTTCACCTATGGCAATCACACAAAAGCCTTATGAGAACCCCGGGCGTCATAGAACTGCTAGGACCCATGCATGAGGATTTGATCCGAAATAGCTTGGAATACTTTCTGGCTATTAAAGATTCTGCCCTGGATGCTGCCAAATTCCGCTATCGGATTTCTACCCCAAGCATCCAGCTCAGGGAGCCATTCAAATACGAGAATTTTGAGCTGGCTGCTGAACGGTTGAGCCTTTATGGCCAGCGCATTCTGCAAGCTGGGCCGTCTTGGTTAGGATACCGGTTCCGTAGCCCAATTATTTGGCACCCTGCACCTGGGTACCAGGCCTTGTATAATATGCCTGCAGATCAATTGAATCAATTCTTTGATAATCTGGTTGCTCACCATGGTTGCAGACCTCCTCACGAGGTGCCCTCTCCCGCCTATTCTCTTACCGCTCTCCATGTTAATTATAACGTTTTCATGAGGCCATGAAACAGAGTAAGCCGGGGGGTGTGTAGAGCATTGGAAAGATATGTTTTAACGAATAACTTAGTGTTGTTTCAAGCAATAGTTGTAACCTTTTTTTTGTTATAAAATAAGGAGAATGTAATGAGAATGAGCACGAATGACCCAATCACTAATAGTTATCTTCTCTATGCAGGAAAAGACAAAAGTAGGAAGGCGCGGTGCAAAACGAGAGTTCCATGAGGAGATAACGGCTGTCCCTCCAAAACCAAATAAAATCCAGGCCAGGGTGAGTAAATCAAGGTAGATCAATCCAGGACGAGATGAAGGACTGTCAGTTCGGAAGGCTAGGCAGAGAAAAGAGAGGAGTTAACAGTTTAACAGATCCCTCAGGATCTTTGATCCTGAGGGATCGTTACTTTCAATTATTTTGTTGTTTAGTTAACTCTGCCATTACTTGTATAAAAAGGGGCAGCATCGAAGACTTCAGGGACTTTTTGATTATCTTGTATCTTTACTTTCTGTTTACAGACTTCACAGTTGGTTAAACTCAGACTATCGAGTCTCTTTGAGACTTAGTTTTGTTGTACTATCATTGATGCGTTAATATAATATATTTGGTGTTACTTTCTCCCTGCATCTGAAGTAAGTTACGGCGGTGTGCCATTGGAAGCTAAGGGCCCGGCTCCAACGGACACTGGCTGATTGTATCATTACAGTTTGGCTTTGTGTGGTTTGTTTATTGTTCTTAATAATCTGATATACTTACATGCTGTTCCATACTCGTTCATCAGTAGTTTTCCTTTTGTAAATCTTTGTAACAAGTTTACATCATATTTCCAGAATTGATCACATAACATTGTTCTGAGTTGTTCACTTCTGTTACAGAATTTATAAGTGGAATGTTTTAGCTACATATGGTTGGAGTGACGATCATAAGAAGATGGAATTAACGTTGTGTGTGGACTACTGGTGATCATTTCAGATTATGTGTACATATGATTGACGTTTCCTGTTTATGGTGGTTTGCTGTTCCATTTGATTAAGCTGTCTACTTGTACAAAAGATTGCTCTTTCTTTGTATGTAAGTTGATGCCAAGAATTGAGAGTTTTGAACTCGCGAGATTTAGTTTCTTTACTGCCGTTCCTTTTACTGTTGTTCCATTTCTGAATTGCCGTTCCATTCTGCTTTCTTGCTGTTCCTTTTTACTTGCATTCATTGGTTTGGTGTGGGAGGAGGATCAAGGCTGTCGTGAGACACAGCAGACGCTATTATGCTCCCAGATCCATGATCCATACTCTAATTCCTTTTCCTTCATCAGTTTCTAGAGGGATGGGTTACTATTTCTGTACCCTTGACTGATAAAGTTGCCGCGTGTGATTTCTTTATGCAAAAGTAATTTAGCCATAGCTTAGCATCCGTTTACTCTTGTATTTCTTAGACCTATACTACTAAGCATTACTCTGACAAATAGCCTCAAATTGAAATACCCTTTACAATAACAAAACGCTCCCAGATTGACTTGTAATGTGAGATAACTAGAGGTGAAAAAGACCCTTGTTATAGCTCTACAATTCCCTGCTTTCATTTCAATTCCACAATCTCATTTCAACAAGCATAAATTAGATATTTCCTGCTTTCATTTCAATTCTGCAATTTCATTTCAGCAAAATAGATTAGTCATTTCCTACTTTCATTTCAATTCTGCAATTTCATTTCAACAAGATAGATTAGTCCTTTCCTGCTTCCATTTCAATTCTGCATTTTCATTTCAGCAAGATAGATTTTAGTTAGTTGCAGTTTGTTGTTCAATCTATTTCAGTTTTCGCGGGTACAAGCAGGAAAAAAAAAAATTCACCCAAGAAAAAGAGATTTTCTTTCATGCCTCGTAGGAACAGAGACAATTCAAGAAAATTCCTACCCAACACCGCCACCACATCACTAAGTTACTATAGAGTCGTTAATATACCATTATTATTGTCACTTGTGAACACTTATTCCACCCATTTCTACCATTCTTCATCATGCCATTTATTATAATTTATCATTTAAATCCATTTTATTAATTATTTATGCTCTCATGAATAAATATTATTTATTCTCCTTTATTTCTAATAAATTGATTATTATGCATTATTTTACCAATGATAGTTCTAATAAGTTGGTTGTAACCTTATTTACCATTTTTAGCCTCCAAAGTAACTTCCAAATTGAAGATTTGATTTTTAAATCAACGAACTCAGAAATTCGCTGGTTTAAGGAGTGACAGTTTTGCGGTTAAGATTCTGAGTAAATGAAGACGAATTTGGAAAATCCGGAACATGGGTTTTGTCCAGAACGGGCCCAATTATCTTCATGAAGAACAGTTTTCCCAAATTCGGCTTGTACAGGGAGAAACGCAGGGTTCTTTGAGCACGATTTTCTCAGATTTGCAGTTGCGGCCGCCCTCCAAATCTCAGCTGTAAACCCAAATTCGTCTTGCTTTTGTTAAAGAGATGAGAGGGAATATATTTTCTTGTTGATCATCTGGTTAGAATCAACCCAAATTTATCATGTTGTAATTATCTATGCTCTGATCTTTCTCTATTTAAATGAAACCAAAGATCAGAGGAGGGGAGGATTGTTTTTGTAATTTTACACTTTCGGAATAAACTTTGATCGTTGAGTCTCATTGAGACCTGACTTTGTTATACTTTTGTGGATGAAATTAATATAAAAGACTTGGTGTTCATTCCGTCTCTGCGTCTGGAGTAATCTAAGGCGGTGTACCATCGGCAGCTAAGGGCCCGGCTCCGGAGGACACTTGCCTTTGTATCATTATACGGTGATTTGTGTGTGGACTGTTTATCTTTATGACGTAGCAATCTGATACATTCTTTATATGATACGCTATTATTCTGTTATGATCAATGAATGAACGATTTCTCCATGTAAGAACTCTGCACTATGTAAATGAATTTACACGGGATCGAATTGTATCATTATTCAGCCATTTCTGTAACAGAGTGTTGGTATGAATATTTGTGGGATTCGAGAGTAGCATCATTCTGTTTAGAAACATAGCTGCATCATTCAATACTTTCAGATTGCTATATTAATGTAAATCATGTACATACGGGTGATAGTTGTTGTTTCGTAATTCATTAAGGATTGTTGTTCCATTTGATTATTGTTGTTCCATTTTACTGCTGTATCATTTATTGCTGTCCCATTTCCATTTCGCCATTCCGTTTTACTTTCTGCTGATTTATTTACTTGCCTTTATTGCTTTGGTGTGAGAGAAGGTCTAAAGCTGTAGTGAGTCAGCAAGTCGCTGCTTAGCTCCCAGATCTTTGGTCCATGCTCTAATTTCCATTCCATTTGCTTGCATTTACTGTTTTAGTGTGGGAGGAGGATCAAGGCTGTCATGAGACACAGCAGACGCTATTATGCTCCCAGATCCATGATCCATACTCTAATTCCTTTTCCTTCATCAATTTCTAGAGGAATGAGTTATTGCTACTATATCCTCGATTGATGGTCGTTTGAATGAATGATTTTAGTTTAGAACATTTCTGTTTCTTGCTGTTTCAATTAGATTTCTTTTTCAAGCATTCATTTACTTGTGGGTTTTAAGCACTATACTGCGAAACATTACTCTTGAGTAAATAGCCGCCTCAGACAGAGTACTCTCTTGAAATAAAAAGTCGTCCCTGGGTTGATAATTAATGTGAGGTAATTAGGAGTTCACAAGACACCTTTTTATCGCTCCACATTTTGGAAGTGTTGTTCCTTTTCGAAATGGAACAGCATTTGTGTGTTTTTGCTGTTCCTTTTCGAAATGGAACAGCATTTGTGTGTTTTTGCTGTTCCTTTTCGAAATGGAACAGCATTTGTGTGATTTTGCTGTTCCTTTGCGAAAAAGGAACAACACTTGTGTGTTTTTGCTGTTCCTTTTCGAAATGGAACAACATTTGTGTGTTTTTGCTGTTCCTTTTCGAAATGGAACAGCATTTGTGTGATTTTGTTGTTCTTTTTCAAAAGGAACAGCACTTGCGTGTTTTTGTTGTTCCTTTGCGAAAAAGGAATAGCACTTATGTGTTTTTGCTGTTCCTTTTCAAAATGGAACAGCATTCGTGTGTTTTTGCTGTTCCTTTTCGAAATGGAACAGCATTTGTGTGTTTTTGCTGTTCCTTTTCGAAATGGAACAGCATTTGTGTGATTTTGCTGTTCCTTTTCGAAATGGAACAGCACTTGTGTGACTTTGCTATTCCTTTTCAAAAAGGAACAGCACTTGCGTGTTTTTTGCTATTCCTTTTCGAAAAGGAACAACATTTGAGTGTCTCTGCTGTTCCTTTCTCAGAAGAAACAACATTTGTGATTTTTCGAACGACATTTGCATTTTCACGTTTTTGTAAGTATTTTTGTTTTTTTTGGTGTGCATTTTCTTTGATGTTCCTTACACAAAACACCGCTTTGTGAGTGTTTTTGCTGTTCATTCAAAAGAGCAACACTTTGGGAATATTTTTTAGGGCAACCCTTTCCTTTCTCTTGTGGGATTATTCATAGTCAGCTCAACCACATTCTCCTGATTCTCTTTCATGGCATGAAGTACACTATTTTTATGAGGACAAGAATTATGGATTCTTTTGAAGCAAGTATTATCATTTACGTTATGATCTTTAACAGGACAGCTCCTTGATGACAGATTTTTTTTCAAAAGAGACACAATTATTTATATACTACTTTACTGCATTGTTTTCTGTTGAACATGATATTGATTGATCATCTTAATACCATGCTGGTTCCATCATTCCTGGTTATAATCTTCTCTGTCTGTAATAAATGAGATTATGGGTATATTTTTTTTATATTGACATGTTCAACTTCTTCCGCCATCCCTGCTCTTAAGGAGTATTGAGCCTCCCTCTTTTTATCATAAAAATGTGTAATAATAACAAAATTTTGTTCGCAGATGGAGGATAGGGGGTCTCATTACGAGCTAGCCTACCATGTTCATAAGGCTGTAACAAAGTGACATTCTCATTATGGCCACCACACCAGGGTTATGATCCATTGGATAGCCAAATTATCCTTGGAACAGGAGGTCTCATCACGAGCCGGCCTGATCACTCTTGCTACATCCTAGTGAATGGCAGTGTGGTTATCTGGTTACCATGCCAGCACATTGATCTCTTCTGTAGAACAACACTAAAACTCTCCATTTATAAATTGAGGATCCTGGCTCATATGGGTTAAAAAGCAACCCTGCCGAGGCTATAGACGCCTGCTGGCAGCAGCAGCTCTGCTTATGGTATTGAAGTTATATCTTTTCGTCAATTATTATTATAATACCCTTTTCTTATTTTCTTTTTATCAGAGAAATTATTTCCTTAACTTTTTCCTTGTTTGAACCTTTATGCATGAGAAATTGTTTTATGATCAATCACATCATTTTCAGCTAGAATACTGTCAGCAAAGCATCTTTTTAGCATATTGTTGTCCTTTTTCGTTTTGTATGAACTATCATCAATCCAAAACGTCCTATCTCTTATTCATAACTATATTTACACACTTTGCTCTCAATATAACCATAACTTTCACCGTCCTATCATTGATAAGTGTACTCTGCCTCCCTTACTGATATATTGTTCATTCCATTGCCTTGCCGTCAGCACCACCCCTTTCATATGCTTTATGGTTATGGAACCCATTTTCCAATTGGAGGGGGGAATGTATGCATTATGGGATTGCATGCGATATGATTACTGCACTTTGCCATACCTTGTTGATTTGAATTTTTCTAATTGCAATTTTTCATGCATCTTATCTATTGATATTCAAAGCTAACACTATGGATTCAAGCACATTGTATGCAAAATAGTGCTTTGTTTACAGGAGAACAACAAGTATGGGCAAAATTCTATTCATAGCATGACCACACTATTGCAACTAATAGACGCGGCTCGAGCAACTTGCGAACATGAACAACTCTTCAGACATTATGTGCTTACCTGGATTCCACCTTTTGCATCACTTTCAGCACCAACTCTGCCTACATCAGCTTCAACAACTGCCAGTATTTATATGTCATTCCACATTTTTTGGAGGTAAAACTTGAGGTAAAATTGCATAGTTTTCTAATTTATTATAAATTTAGGAGAATTTCATCAAAATCTATTTTGAGCATTATTTGTCATCTTTCATTCCACATCTTAACCACTTTCCCTTTTTCAGCAACATATCCTTTTCGAGTATGGGGGAGTGTTCCTTTCATTCATTTCTTTCTTATCACCACGCCATTCATATTCTTATTCACTCTCACCACCTCCCTTATTCCATGTTATTTTACACCAAGCATAGAATTCAACAGTCGGTAGCTCCCACCTCTATTTGTTTTCTAGCATCGCATGAGGGCATGCTAATTTTTCAAAGAGGGGGAGGAATTGCTACGCATGATGGATGTTTTCTATTTTCTCTCCTTTAAGGCATACAATTTCAGTGTAGAAATTGATTTCCCTAATATTTTAAAAAAAAACTATGAACTCAATTCTTGTGATCTCTGGGACACACAGACATACTATTGAAATACTCATACCTAGATAAATTCAAGAAATATTGGTTCATAAAATTTCAGAAATCATGCACTCTCACCTACAGCCATTTTGTTTATATCTCATGATCCATGCATCAAAACAATCTGATTTTTGGATCATAAAGGCATTCATATATTATAAATTTACTTGCCAAATTTCAACAAAAGCTGGTTTGTAGTTTTTGAGAAAATGGTTCATGAAGTTTGCTGATATCATATTTTGTTGCAACTTCATATATACATATAATTGAATGTCAATGTAAAAATTGTTATGCCTTCATCAAGATTACTAAAATTGAATATTCATTAATTAAGGAAGCATTCATTTATTCTCAAATTTTTATTGCTTGGTTAACACATGGTTTTTGTCTTTGGGTTGCATGAGGACATGCAATATATTCAGTTTTCGTTGCATGAGGACATGCAATATATTGAGTGTGGGGGTGTGTAGAGTCGTTAATATAGCATTATTATTGTCACTTGTGAACACTTATTCCACCCATTTCTACCATTCTTCATCATGCCATTTATTATAATTTATCATTTAAATCCATTTTATTAATTATTTATGCTCTCATGAATAAATATTATTTATTCTCCTTTATTTCTAATAAATTGATTATTATGCATTATTTTACCAATGATAGTTCTAATAAGTTGGTTGTAACCTTATTTACCATTTTTAGCCTCCAAAGTAACTTCCAGATTGAAGATTTGATTTTTAAATCAGCGAACTCAGAAATTCGCTGGTTTAAGGAGTGACAGTTTTGCGGTTAAGATTCTGAGTAAATGAAGACGAATTTGGAAAATCCGGAACATGGGTTTTGTCCAGAACGGGCCCAGTTATCTTCATGAAGAACAGTTTGCCCAAATTCGGCTTGTACAGGGAGAAACGCAGGGTTCTTTGAGCACGATTTTCTCAAATTTGCAGTTGCGGCCGCCCTCCAAATCTCAGCTGTAAACCCAAATTCGTCTTGCTTTTGTTAAAGAGATGAGAGGGAATATATTTTCTTGTTGATCATCTGGTTAGAATCAACCCAAATTTATCATGTTGTAATTATCTATGCTCTGATCTTTCTCTATTTAAATGAAACCAAAGATCAGAGGAGGGGAGGATTGTTTTTGTAATTTTACACTTTCGGAATAAACTTTGATCGCTGAGTCTCATTGAGACCTGACTTTTTTATACTTTTGTGGATGCAATTAATATAAAAGACTTGGTGTTCATTCCGTCTCTGCGTCTGGAGTAATCTAAGGCGGTGTACCATCGGCAGCTAAGGGCCCGGCTCCGGAGGACACTTGCATTTGTATCATTATACGGTGATTTGTGTGTGGACTGTTTATCTTTATGACGTAGCAATCTGATACATTCTTTATATGATACGCTATTATTCTGTTATGATCAATGAATGAACGATTTCTCCATGTAAGAACTCTGCACTATGTAAATGAATTTACACGGGATCGAATTGTATCATTATTCAGCCATTTCTATAACAGAGTGCTGGTATGAATATTTGTGGGATTCGAGAGTAGCATCATTCTGTTTAGAAACATAGCTGCATCATTCAATACTTTCAGATTGCTATATTAATGTAAATCATGTACATACGGGTGATAGTTGTTGTTTCGTAATTCATTAAGGATTGTTGTTCCATTTTATTATTGCTGTTCCATTTTACTGTTGTATCATTTATTGCTGTCCCATTTCCATTTCGCCGTTCCGTTTTACTTTCTACTGATTTATTTACTTGCCTTTATTGCTTTGGTGTGAGAGAAGGTCTAAAGCTGTAGTGAGTCAGCAAGTCGCTGCTTAGCTCCCAGATCTTTGGTCCATGCTCTAATTTCCATTCCATTTGCTTGCATTTACTATTTTAGTGTGGGAGGAGGATCAAGGCTGTCGTGAGACACAGCAGACGCTATTATGCTCCCAGATCCATGATCCATACTCTAATTCCTTTTCCTTCATCAATTTCTAGAGGAATGAGTTATTGCTACTATATCCTCGATTGATGGTCGTTTGAATGAATGATTTTAGTTTAGAACATTTCGGTTTCTTGCTGTTTCAATTAGATTTCTTTTTCAAGCATTCATTTACTTGTGGGTTTTAAGCACTATACTGCGAAACATTACTCTTGAGTAAATAGCCGCCTCAGACAGAGTACACTCTTGAAATAAAAAGTCGTCCCTGGGTTGATAATTAATGTGAGGTAATTAGGAGTTCACAAGACACCTTTTTATCGCTCCACAGTTACCCTTCTCTCTTCTTTGGTGGCAGTGATCCAGAAGAACCTATAAGTGAACCTCCAGAGATATACGAAGATCCTATACCAGAAGAAGAGCAAGAAACCATTCCTCCTGAGACCATGGCTGAAAACAGAATTGGTAGAGGAAATGGGGAGAGAATAGAAGGTGATTTTCCCATCCGAGAGACCAATGGGAACACAAAAATGAAAAACATAAGTCCCTCAACCTTACTTCACTTCCATGGATTGACTACTGAAGACCCTGATACCTTCTTGTTTATGTGTTTTGTCCTTTGTCGAACCTATGACTATGCAGAAGATGAGAAAAAGTTGAAACTCTTTCCCTCTACCCTCGAGGATGCAGCACTACGCCAGTTCATGGGGCTACCTCGAAATAGTATCACAAATTGGGCTCAGATGCAGCAAGCCTTTAACAAAAAATACCGGGACTACTGTAGGTCAAAGGATACAAAGGAAGAAATCTTTCAAATGACCATGGGAAGTGATGAATCTTTAGAAGATTATGAAGAGAGGTTTCAACTAAGTTATAAAAAGGCCAGGTGCACACTTGACCCTGAATCTCTGAAGTTGGTTCTGCTCATATGAGTCCCTGAAGACCTTCTAGATACCTCCATTTGCTGGCTGGGGGAGATGTCTACTAGCTACCTTATGATGACATAAAGACTGTGTTTAGAAACCATTCTAGGGCAGCCAGAAAAAGAGGTAGGGGAAGTTAACTTTTAGCCAGTACCCCCTTATCTAGTTCATTCCTTAAAAACGAATTTGAAAATCAGATGGAAGATTTCAAAAGCGAGATGAGAGAGACTATTGCCATGCAAATGGATACCTTACGAATCCAAAAGAAGTAAGAGGAAGCCGAGAGGGCTTTGGCCATCTTTTGTCCCAGGTGCACTAGAAAGCATCCTAGGAACGAATGTCTATTGCACTCTGTAGAAGTGTGTTTTTTCTATGAAGAAGACCATCCTACAAATCAGTGCCCTTCCTTGCCTGGATTTAAAGCTATGTACCAAGGGGCTGAAGGAGCCACTGAACCACTCTACTTCATGAACCAAAGGAGGCCACATGGACCCAGACCTTACTAGCAGGGAATGCAAGGGACATCCCAGACTTATTACAACCCCAATCAAGCCACTTCCATGCCTTCTTGGGGTCCCCCTACTCATCCTTCCTGGTCCACACCCCCTCCTTGGTCGTATCCATCTCAATACCATACTCAACCAGCTGCTCATTCATTTCATTCTCACACCCAGCCACAACCTGAGTGGAATGCACCTCATCAGGGGTGGAGGCCCCAATACAACTCTCCTCTCACTATTTTGCCTCCACCACCTAGTTAACCACAACCATTACCTCCTGCTCCTCCAAGACAACCCCAGATACCTGCTCAACCGAACCTGAACCCCAATAACAGACAGGCCCAATAGGTATATACTGGAGAAACAACATGCCCTACCTATGCTGTGGAGATTTAGGAGATCAACCTACGATCTGGGAAGGTCCTCCCAGATATCCAACCTCCTCCTAAGGAGGATGAGGAAGAGAAGCAGGAAAGTGAACCAAAAGCCATTCCACCCTTTCCTAAGAGACTAACTGGAACCACACAACCGACCCCAGAAGAAACTAAACTTCTGGGAGAACTAAAACAATTATGTGTAAAATAACCACTTCTCCAGGCCATAAAAGATGTACCCATCTACAACAAGTTGATCAAATAGAAGTGTTTCAAGCACCTAGGTAGGCGCAAGAGAGATGCCCCAACTATCAATGTCATAGGACAACTATCTGACCTGATGTTGGGACAGGTAATCTGTCCAAAATATTTGGACCCTGGGAGTCCTATAGTCGATGTTCACATCAATGGCACCATAATCCCCCACACCTTAATTGATCTAGGGGCTGCCATTAACGTAATGACCAAGGACACTATGCTCAAACTCAACCTTCAGGGTTCCCTAAGAAAGACCTCAACAGTACTGCAGTTGGCAAACCGCTCCACTATGACTCCTAAGGGGATTGTGGAAGATGTCATGGTCTCCATTGACTCCTGGGAGTACCCTGCTGACTTCTTGGTTCTTCAGCCAAAGGCAAAGCTCACTGGGTATCCTCTCATCTTGGGAAGGCCTTGGTTAGCTACTGCAGATGCTTACATCAGTTGTCGAGCTGGGAGCATGACCATCAAGAATGGGCATATGTCCAAACAGCTAGTCCTATATCCTCCTACCCAACCTCTGCTAGAACATGACTTACCTCTCTGGTTGGAGGAGGAAGATGAGGATGAAGTCTACTCCGCACCATTGTGCACAGTGGAAGCTACCAAGGGGGGTCCTCAAACTGAGGATGATCTTATTGAGAATTTGATTCAAAATCCACCCCCCAGTGTTGCCATTAGAAGATTTGGTGGAAGAAACCCAAGCCAACGTTTAGCTGATCTCTGTGTGGTCGATCCGACCTCTCTCCGAGTTAAGAATGTGGAATCTAGCCTAGAAAGAACCTTGAAGATCAACTCATCCCTATCCACCTCTCAAGAGAAAGAGCTATGTAGCTTATTGAACAGCCATTTGGATGCTTTTGCTTGGAGCTATAAGGAGATGAAGGGAGTCCACCCTTCAGTCTGTACTCATCACATTTACATTAAAGAGGATTGTAAACTAGTCAGGCAGCCTCAAAGGAGGATGAATCCAGCCCTTAAGGACATTGTCAAAGAAGAACTGCAAAAGTTGTTGGATGCAGGATTCATCTACCCCATCTCTGACAGCGAATGGGTTTCTCCTTTGGTTCTTGTGCCAAAGAAAAATAGGAAGTGGAGAATCTGTGTAGATTATCAAGAACTTGACAAGGCCACCAAAAAGGACCGTTTCCCTTTGCCTTTCATAGATCAAGTGTTAGATGGCCTGGTAGGGAAGAAGTTCTTTTCCTTCCTAGATGGGTTTAACGGGTACAATCAGATCCAAATCAACCCAGAAGACCAAGATAAGACCACTTTCACTTGTCCATGGGGTACCTTTGCCTATTGGGTCCTTCCCTTTGGGTTGTGCAACGCTCATGCTACTTTCCAGAGAGTAGTACTGAGCATATTCGCTTAGCTGGTTCATGATTCAGTGGAAATCTATATGGATGACTTTACCCCTTATGGTTCTAACTTCCAAGAAGCTTTGACTAACTTGAGGAAAGTTTTAGCCAAGTGTATTGAAATGAACATGTCTCTCAGTCCTGATAAATGTGAATTCCTAATGACTGAAGGGGCTAGGTCATACAATTTCTCAGCAAGGATTACAGGTGGATCCCAACAAGATTGCTATCATCCAAAAGGTCCCACCTCCTCAAAAGGTAAGAGATGTTCAGAGTTTTCTGTGCTTAGAAGGTATTATAGAAGATTCATTAAAGATTTTAGTAAGCTATCCTCTCCATTGTTTGGTCTTTTGGGAAAAGATGTTGAGTTCATATGGACTGACAACTATCAAGAGGCTCTAGATGCTTTGAAAGGTAAGCTGATAACTACACCAATCTTGAGAGGTCCAAACTGGGCCCTACCTTTCCACATTCACACAGATGCCTCGAACAAAGCTATAGGAGAAACCTTAGGACAAGTTGAAGAGAAGCTACCATATGCCATATATTTTGTCAGTAAAAACCTATCCAAGGCAGAATTAAACTACACTGTAACCGAAAAAGAGCTCCTGGCTGTAGTCCATTCCCTAAACAAGTTCAGACACTACATCATTGGCTATCAAACATTCGTGCATATTGATCATGTTGCAATTAGGTATTTGATGAATAAACCTGATGTAAACGCTCATATCATTAGATGGTTACTTTTATTGCAGCAATTTTATTTGACCATTGTTGATAAGCTAGGTAAGGAAAATGTTGTTGCCGATTTTCTGTTTAGACTAGATCTACCTGCAGGTGAAGAAGGGATGGTGGATGATCAAATTCTAGATGAACACCTATTTGCTATTTCAGTACTCTCTCCATGGTTTGCTGATATAGAAAATTATTTGGTTTCAGCACAGTTTCCGCCACACCTGTCCTCAAAAGAGAAGAGCAAGATCGTGAGGAAAAGTGCCCCATTCACTTGGATTGGGGGCAATCTTTTTAAACTTGGCCCAGATCATATTTTGAGGCGATGTGTCAGGGAGGAGGAAGTTTTTGACATCCTCCTAACCTATCATGATGGGCCCTGTGGGGGCCACTTTGCAGCAAAGAGAACTGCCTTCAAAATTCTGCAGGCAGGGTACTATTGGCCCACTCTTCATTAAGATGTCAAGAGATACATCAGCCAATGTGACTGATGTCAAAGGATGGGGAAACCTACTCCAAAGGATGAGATGCCCTTGCAGCCTCAAGTGACTTTCGAGCCATTTGAGAAGTGGGGCATGGACTTTGTGGGTCCTATCAACCCTCCTTCAAAATAGAAGTCTTACATCATTGTGTGCACGGATTACCTAACAAAGTGGGCAGAAACAAAGGCAATCAAAGCAGTAACAGAAGAAAAAGTAGCTGAGTTTTTGAGGGAAAATATCTTCTACAAGTTTGGCTACCCAAGAGAATTAGTCACAGATCAAGGAAGTCAGTTTACCTCCAACCTGATTGAAGACCTGCTCACACATCACAAGATTAAGCACAGAACTTCCACCCCTTATCATCCGCAAGAAAATGGATAGGTGGAAGTTACTAACAGAGCTTTGGAAGGGATTTTAACTAAGGTAGTGTGTAGCAGCAGAAAAGATTGGGCAGATTGATTGGTTGAGGCCACCTAGGCCTATAACACTACTTGGAAAACCACCACAGTTTTCACACCCTATGAGCTGGTCTATGGGAAGAAAGATTTCCTGTCCATAGAATTTGAATATAACACATTGAGGATGGCAGCTCAACTGGACCTAGATCTCAGCCATGCACAACAGGAAATATTGCTTCAGCTAAATGGATTAGATGAATAGAGAATGCAGGCCCTTCTCCACTCAGAGGTAGTCCAACTCCAAAGAAAGATATGGCATGACCGGCACCTCAAAGAGAAATGATTTCAGCTAGGAGATTGGGCGCTGATGTATGATTCAAGATACAAGGATTTCAAGGGCAAGCTAAGGACAAGATGGTTGGGACCATATATAGTAGAAACATGCAATGACAATGGTTCAGTCCTTATCTAGACCATTGATGAAGAAGCCATCCCCATGCTCGTCAATGGGCATAGATTGAAGATCTATAGGAGGCCCCTTTCCAAGCAAGAGTTTATTGGGACTCTGGGTAAATCAGTGTTGGTAGTGGAGCAGGTCCCTGTCTCCACTCCACCTACACCCTAAGCAAAAAAAAAAAAAAAATGGAATAAAAGATCCCTGGGTGAAAACCTCTTGGAGGCGCCCAAGGTAGGCAGTGAGGGTGAAAACCTCCTGGAGGCACCCCAGCTGTCTCAAACTAAAAAAAGAAAAAAGAAAAACCTAACTTCTTTTGAATAAATTGCAGGTCGCAAGAAGATCATTGCAGGTTGTAGAAGGGTCGCACAAGAGGAAGAAAGACATAGCTAGGCTGCATGCACCCTTCACAGCCCATCCCCCCATCATCATCATCCTTTCCTAGGTTTTGGTCTCATTTGGTTTGAAATTTTGCATCCTATAGGAAACTCTGTATATTCTACAGGAGGATCCTATAGAAACTACAGAAAGGCCAAAATCAATCTCAGAGGAGGACCCGAGGGTTGGAAATCTGTCTATGAGGCCTGTGAACCTCCCTGCCACCATCCATCTTCCTATGTCACCATTCCATCCCTGTACACCTTCATTTCACTCGTTTTTGTGTCCCTGCACAGTCACACATAGAAATTATGTTTCCTTCATTCTGCAAACCAAAAAAAAATAATGACAAATAAAAGCAGCAGCCTTTTTACTCACTCCTACCTGATACCTTCCATCTGTGATTCCTTTTCAGTCGAGACCTTCTTCAGTAGTTGTAGCCCTACTCAAATATTAGCTTGAATTTTAGAAGGAGAAGTAGCTATAGGAAATCCTACAGGATTCCTGTAGCAGTTGATCCCTTTGAAAAACATACTCCAAAGACAGGGTCAGCACAGTAGGATGTATAAAACATGCAAGGAGAAATGTTTGAACGTGAGATCATCAGCAAAATTCTGAGGCCAAGCATGCAGAGCGCAAGCAACAAAAGCAATGAAGAAATGGAGTGCCAAGGTCCGAAATATGCATAACACAGCAGTGACTGAGCAGGTAAGTGCCTAAACCTATTCCTCGATTGCATGAATAATATTTCAAAATTGCATGAACTGTGGGAATGGTCACGATTGAATGGAATCAATGGCCAGCTAACTGGCCACCCTTGTTCAGTTACACACCCTCGTGGAATTCAAGTGAGCCCCATCAAATTCAAACTGCCAATTAAATACGCAGCCAGCACATGTGGTATGTCAATTCGGGAAAAAACATTCAGGACTGGTAGTGGTGGCGGCGTATAATGGGAGTAAGGGAGGTGATGGCGGTCAGACGGCATGCAAAACCATTATGACCGTGACGTAGGACCAACGGTCCGGATGGGGATAACGTACCCATTCGGCCACCTCATCTCCTCACCACGGATTATGCCAATAGAGAAAGGATAGCGCAGTTGAAGCCTTTGCCACCCTTTGTTTCATTTTTCATTCACGACGTTCTCGACTGCAGTACTCACCTACCAATTCCAGAGCAGCCAACCAGTCGTGCTCTGCTAGTTTTCTACTAGTTTTTTAAAACCCTCCCGCCTATCAGGCTCTACAGGAGCACTGCTGCATTCTACAGGAGCCGGAAGATTTCTACAGGAAAGGTAGAGAACAGCTCTATAGAAGGAAAACCCTGGATTTTTGTCAAAATTCGAGCTTGAAACGAGGTAGGCTCGGGAAACCTCTCTGCACATGACTTGCTTGAATAAGGTGGTGGATTAAAAACACGAAATTGGATTGAAAAAAGAGAGTGAAGCTTAAAAGTCTGCTTGCATATTTTCCCTGAGTTCTACACAGTTCACTGTTTTCTTCTCTGCATTCAAAATCTGTCTCCTTCTTTCTCAAATTTTATTGTAAGGAAAATACATGCAACTGTAGAAACCAACCTGTGTGAAAAAAAAACGAATTTGCATATCTATCTACTCTTTGAAAAGAACCTGTGTATTTATCCTCTGTTCTGTCAAAAAAAAAATTCTTTTCAAAAGCAGAGAGTCAAATTCAGGATAAAAGTAGTTTAAAACGGGGGAAACATTGCAATTTGATGTTGTAAGGAGAAGCACACGGGAAATTCCTTATTTGGTTTGAGGAAAAGACAAAATTCAGCTATCCTCTATTTCAATTTTGTCTGCTTTCTCACCTGAGCATTTTTTTTTTTTTTAAAGGAAAAAAGAAGCACTCAACACCATGCCAAGAGGATTCATGAGAAAAGAACCTTTAAACTCTAGCAAATTGCATGAGCACCCTAAGGTGGTGGCCCTCTTCACCAAGGCAATCTGGATACCCTTCTTTGAAAGAATTCAGGGATATGATGAGGAGGTGACTGAAGAATTTCTAATGTCCCTAAGACCCCATTCAAAAACACATGCTAGAGTTAGTTTTAGGGGTCTGACCCTAGAGCTTACACCTGATTTCATCAGTAGAATCACAGGTCTTCCACTTGGGCTCCCTTGGAGTAAGGAGGAGAAATCATTGGGACAGGTTGCTAAGAAGACATTTTTCAGCCTGAGGAGCATCCTGTAAAGGATAAAAATGGGGTAAGGAGGACAAGCTTGCCTCCTCTATGGAGTGAAGTCAGTTACCAAATAATGAAGTATATCACATGTGAAGGGAGTTTAAGCATAATTTATGGTTATCACTTCAGGTTGTTGCATGAATTGAGATATGGGATGGACCTACCTCTAGCTAGAAAATTGAGCCTCCCATATTTCCTCCTCTAGTCTTTGATAGAATGTGGCACCAAGCTAAATGCAGGGGTCCTAGACCAGCTGGCCCACCATGAGCTCATCAAACTATTGGTAGAAGATTCCTTACACACATATACTATCCCCATAGCTTGGGAAATTTTCAGAAATATGTCCAAGGATGATGACATCAAAACTTTGACTGAGGACATTAGCCCATCCAGCAGTGATGAGGAGGAGCAAACCAAAGAACTTGAGAAGAACAATAATGAGGAAGCATAAGACATTCAAACAGAAGGAAAAACAAAGGAGAAACAGGAAGAAGAGGAGAAATTTGACAAAACTACTGTTGAGCCTAAGGTAGAAAAGGAGACAACCTCAAAAACAGAGAAGAGAAAAAGGACAAAGGTTGAGAAGAAAAAGGCCAAGAAGGCCCAAAAGAAGACTACCACAGCCAAGGCAGGGACCCAGCAAGAAAAAGAAAAGACATCACCAGAGATATCAGAGACACAAGTAGAAACAGTGGACATAGGAAAGGCTGCAGGAAATGAAGGAAAAGAACAACAGAAAGAAACATCCCCTGAAACAATGGTAAGGGAAGCAGTAGTTGTGCTTTCTGCATTGAGCACACCAGAAAAGCAAAAAGGAAAAAGGAAAAATGCAAACCTCTATGTATTTTAAAGCCAGAAGAAGCACAAGGATCAAAGTGGGAAAACCCCAGCCACCATCAAAGGAACCAATTGTCATTGAGGATACACCCATTGAAAGGAAGGTAGAATCTCCCTCCAAGATATCTATCACCTATGAGAAAGGAAGCCCCAAAACCTCCATCTGGAAGGAAAGAATCAAGTTGATGGACTCAAAGGCAGTTCTACAGGAAGCTGAAACATCTCTACAGGAAACACTAGCCAAGTTGAAAGAAATTGAAAATTTGGAGGAGAAGGCAGTAGAACAGTCACTAGGGGAAGGCAAGGCCAAAGAAATACCTGAACCAAACCCTCAGCCTAATTTAGGCTCCTATTACAATCTGCTAAAGGTTGGGAAGATCATCCCATAAAAATTCGTTGTGCCTCTATTCTTCGAATTAGAAAAAGAAAGGGTCAGAACCCACACATGGATGAAAATTGCTAAATCTAAAGGAGTTGAGGACATAGGGCACATGGAGGACAAGCTAAAGGAATTAAGAGGGGAGTTGGCCATGGTAAGGCACATAGAAAGCAGTAAAAGAGCCTAGCTACATAAAGAAAATGAATTGTTGAAAAATTAGTTACAGCAACAAGAAGTTCATGAGGGAGATAGGTTGTCCATCTTGGGAGGGCAGCAACAACAAGAAGGACCTCTAACAGACAATGAAGCAACAGAGAAACAGAAAAATTCGCTGTGCCTCTATTCTTCGAATTAGAAAAAGAAAGGGTCAGAACCCACACATGGATGAAAATTGGTAAATCTAAAGGAGTTGAGGACATAGGGCACATGGAGGACAAGCTAAAGGAATTAAGAGGGGAGTTGGCCATGGTAAGGCACATAGAAAGCAGTAAAAGAGCCTAGCTACATAAAGGAAATGAATTGTTGAAAAATCAGTTACAGCAACAGGAAGTTCATGAGGGAGATAGGCTGTCCATCTTGGGAGGGCAACAACAGCAAGAAGGACCTCTAACAGACAATGAAGCAACAGAGAAACAGTAGCAAGAGGGAGAGCCACAAGCTGATGTTGAAATGCTAATGAAACTACTGCAAGAAAAGGAGTCTCAGGCAGTAGATGAAGTGCAGATTTTAAAACAGCAGTTACAGGAAAAAGAAGCCCAAATGGCTTGCATGGCTAGCTAGGCAATAGAAGCCTTGCAATGTAGACAACCAGCTAGATCCTATGCATTATATCTTAAAGACCAATGGCTTCAATTTCAAATTAAAACATTGGCCCAAAGGGGCACAATTCCATTCCAGAATTATAATTAGTTTATGCATTTGTGTGATAGTAGCTCAGTTGACGATAAGGCCAAGTTAGCAGAATTCTATTTACACAACCTGGCACTTCCTAACATGAATCTATGGGATCCAAATGCTGCATTAGGATACCTACAACTGATGGCTATGGCTTCTTGGTTGAGCCATGAGGAAAAGAGGGCAGTAGAAATTCAGAAGATTATGACCAAGGAGCTAAGTGAGACCCTCATGCCCACCAACACCTTGCAGACAACCCCCACATTGCACCTGACTATGTTGAAAGGCAAGCACAGGCTATTGCTCACTTTGAAGATATGGAAAGACTGTTTGGTGATAATTTCCTTCATGCTTGCACAAGAAGATGGAATACATTGTCCCATAGCCTAAAGATAAGGGAGTATCACTCCCCAACTAGAATGAGGGAAGCTATGAGGAGAGTACCCCTATACAAACAATCAATGAAAAACTTGAAAGCCAACTGGATTGGCCTTAAGTTCAATCCTCCACTACTGCTAGGATTGTTGGAAGGGGTTAAGGAAGAGGAGGAACAAAAACAATGGGAGGAAGTGGACAGAAAGGCAGGTTTTCATGACAGAGAAGAGGACATCACCTCAGAGGCCTGGGATGTCAGGGAGGCTGTTAAAGCTATCAAAGATGAAGAACTAGATTAGTTGCTCAGAGGATGAGCAACACATTCAAAAGGTGATGATGAGCCCCATAAATGGGTGACTATATGGGCTCATTCTGCTTATTATTTTCATTTAATCCACCATTCTCCATATTTTTGTGCATGTTTTTGAATATATTTGTGTTAATTGAGTGAATGGGGATAGTCATGTTACCAAAAATTCTAATGAGTGTTTATTGCAAATTTTTGGACATTTTTGGACCAAGAACGAGCATTTATGAGAATATTGGCAACAAAAATCAAAGAAATAAGGCTGAGGACTTATAGGAGGGGTGTCTCTTGCATTAAATGATCCCTTCCCCGAGTTCTCCGTCAACAGCTCGGAGTTCAACAACCCACAAAAGATGATTTCAAGGGGCAGCGGAGCAAGTCTAGTGAAGTGGCTGTTATCTGCAGTTTTGGGCAACCGAGTTCCTAAAGTTTAGGAGGATTGTTGGGAGTCCTCACTTGTATAAATAAGAAGGCGTCAAGCCTTAGTAGGTTAGCCATTTGATATTCTATTTTCACACTTTAGTGCAACCTTGTACTCAGCTCATTTTCGAGCGCTTTTTGCAGACAGTTTTGTGATGTAACTATTATTTTTTTGATCAATGAAGATGAATCTAGCTTTGAACTAGCACTAATATTTCCTAGGGGGTTGTAGCTCTTGGGGTTGGGCCCAACCCAAGTGCCCAACACCTACTTTGTGTATTTATATGTGTTTTCTTTCATTTATGAAATAATCTCTGTTATTTAGGTTAAATCTTGCTCTGTTACTTAGGTTGCTTTTGATGATTAGAATAGTTGTTCCTGCTTCAGGTTGATTAGATAGTGTTATGAAACCAGCTCAAGAAAAGATAGAAAAGATAGATCAACGCCTTAGAATTCAGCCTCTTCGAGGGGGCAACCTCCTTTACATTACATAAATGAACAATTCTTGGATGATACAAATGACAAAACCTCCTTTCTATATATAGGAGTCTAAGGAGTCACAATATAATCCAGCCGACCTAACAATAATAATATAAAGCCACAAAAATAACAATAGAGGGATTCTATGGGGCACATAAATAACAATATGGGGGTAATAGGGGCACAACAATATAAATAAGGGGTATAACTACAATAGTAATGGGGTAATCACTAGTATTATAGGGACCCAACATGCCCCTCTCCTTCAAAAAAGTGTTGTCCTCAACGCTTGAGTAGTTCTGGATACTTCTGCATAAAATTCTCATCCTCCCATGTGGAATCTTCAGCGGATAAGTTCTTCCACTTGATAAGATACTCTGAAATTGATCGATTTCGTAGCTGTCGAGTTCTTGTTTCTGTGACTGCTTCCGGTTCCAATATAATTTTTCCTTCCTCGTCAAGTTCTGGCAATATTGTTTGAATTGGGAGCTTGTCCCCTATAACCTTCTTTAAACATGAAACATGGAAAACTGGGTGCAATCGAGAAGCTGCAGGAAGCTCCAATTTGTATGCCATAGTACCAATCTTTTGCAACACCTTGTACGGACCATAATACTTTGGTGATAATTTATTATCCTTCTTAGCTTGCTTTAGGGACATTTGCTTATATGGTTGTAGCCGTAGGAATACCCAATCACCTACATCAAAACTTCTTTCACTGCGATGTTGATCTGCCTGTTGTTTCATTCTATTTTGTGCCAACACGAGGTTATCCTTTAAGAGTTGGAGGACTTGTTGTTGATGTTCGATGTGATGTTCCACTGCCTGAACCTTAGAATTTTCTCTTAAATATGATGTGATGGATGGTGGTTGATACCCATAAAGTGCCATAAATGGGGTCATTTTTGTTGCTGTATGGAAGGAAGTGTTATACCACCATTCAGCCAGAGGCAACCATTTGACCCATTGTGTCTGTTTATCAGATACAAAGCAACGAAGATATCCTTCCAAACATTTGTTTACTATCTCAGTTTGCCCATCAGATTGAGGATGATAAGATGAGCTATGAGCTAACTGAGTACCAAGACAAGAAAATAATTCTGTCCAAAAATTTCCAGTGAAAATGGGATCTCTGTCACTTACAATAATCTTTGGGTTTCCATGTAGCTTTTGAATTGTTTCCATAAATGCAGTAGAAACTGTACTGGCTTTAAATGGATGTGATAATGCACAAAAGTGTGCATACTTGGTAAGTCTGTCAACTACCACCATGATGACACTCTTTCCCTCAGACTTGGGTAAACCTGTGATAAAATCCATTGAAACCTCCTCCCAACGTTGGCTTGGAATGGATAAAGGTTGTAATAGACCTGGTGTCTTAATTGTTTCAACTTTATTTTGTTGGCAAACCAAACATTCTGCCACAAACTTTTGAATATCTGATTTAAGGCCATCCCAAAAAAATTCCTTCTTAACCCTGTGGTAAGTTTTTAAAAATCCTGAGTGCCCTCCTAAGGGAGAAGTGTGCAATTCCATAAGAATCTTTTGTTTTAGCTGGGAATTCTTACAGAGGTATAAGCGATCTTTGTACCATAACGAATCATTTTGCCAGCTAAATGTATCAGAAGTACTGGAATCTTGTTGTAGCTTTCGAATAAGTGCCCACACTTCTTCGTCATTCTTCCATTCCTCCCTTGCTTCGTTTATCCAATCTGGTTGGATAATAGAAATGGCACACAACAATGCTTCCACATCCTCATCCTTTCTTGAGAGTGCATCTGCCACCACATTTTGCTTCCCTTTTTTGTAGATGATTTCAAAGTCATAACCCAACATCTTTGTGACCCACTTTTGTTGCTCTTCAGAGGATAATCTTTGTTCTAAAAAGTATTTAAGGCTATCATGATCCGTTTTTACCTTGAAGTGTCTTCCCATTAGGTAGGGTCGCCATTTCTTAAGTGCATGGAGTATTGCCAACATTTCCTTCTCATAAATAGCTTTGCTTAAAAACTTTCCCTTGATTGGACGACTTTCAAAAGCAATGGGTCTTTCATCTTGCATTAGAACAGCACCAATTCCATTTCCTGAAGCATCACATTCCACAATAAAGGTTTTTGTGAAGTCCGGTGTAGCTAAGACCGGTGCTTGGCACATTGCCTCTTTAAGATGTTCAAAGGCCTTTGTTGCTTCCGGAGTCCATGAAAATGAATCTTTCTTCAATAATGTTGTTAGAGGTGCTGCTATTCTCCCATAATTCTTAACAAACTTGCGATAATACCCTGTCAACCCAAGAAATCCTCGCAGATGCTTTATGGATGTGGGGATTTTCCATTCCTTAATGGCTTTAATTTTGCTAGGGTCTACCTTAACTCCTTCATGAGATACAATATGACCCAAATATTCCACCTCCTGGACTCCAAAGAAACATTTGGATCTTTTTGCATATAATTGTTTCTCCTCCAATAGTTGTAGCACCCTGTCAACATGTTCAACATGATCCTTCCAAGACTTGCTGTAGATTAGTATATCATCAAAAAATACTAACACAAATTTTCTAAGGAATGGTTTGAAAATTGAATTCATCAAACCTTGAAATGTTGAAGGTGCATTGGTAAGGCCAAAAGGCATGACCAAAAATTCATAATGACCCTCATGAGTTCTAAATGTTGTTTTCGGAATGTCTTCAATCTTCATTCTGATTTGATGATATCCCGAACGAAGATCCAACTTGGTGAAGTAAATTGATCCATGCAATTCATCCAGTAATTCATCAATAACAGGAATGGGGAACTTATCTTTAATAGTGAGCTTGTTGAGCTCCCTATAATCTGGACACATGCGCCATGATCCATCCTTCTTGTGCACCAATACTACTGGAGCTGAGAAAGAACTTTGACTCGGTTGAATTATACCAGCCTCTAGCATTTCTGCAACCATACGTTCAATTTCACTTTTTTGGACATAGGGATATCTGTACGGCCTGATGTTTGGAGGAACACTTCCTGGAATCAGATGAATAGCATGATCATGATCACGCATAGGTGGGAGACCTTTGGGAGTCTCAAATACCTTGGAATGATTGTCCAGGACTTTTTGGAGATCTGGAGAAATAGATGATTCCAATGTGGAAACATCTAGCGAACATAATTGTGCAATTACACCTCTTTGCTCCTTTTTTAGAAGCTTTGTCATGCCATTAGAGCTGATTATCTTTCCTGGTTTCCCTGCAATACCCCTTAATTCAACTTCCTTTCCTTCCGTAGAAAATTTGATGAAAAGTTCTTGAAAATTAAAAGCTATTGTACCCAAGGATTGTAGCCATTGGACTCCTAGTACAACATCAGCACCTCCCATTGGAATGGAAAGCATTGGGCTAGTCAATACATATTCTCCCATGGATAGCTTGATATTATGGCACTTTCCAGAGCAATTTATTGTTCCTCCATTTGCAATCATCACTTGACACTCTGGTGCTGGATATAGGAAGCAATTCAATTCTTTTGCTACCCTACAATGAATAAAATTGTGGGTGCTTCCTGAATCAATCAACACTATTACCTTTTTCTTCTTGATTTGTCCTTCTATCTTGATGGTTTGAGGAGTGGTAATTCCCGCCAATGCATTACAAGATATGGTCGGATTTATTTGTTCTTCATCTAGGCTTTGTTCCTGGAGTATATCTTCTTCTTTTGACCTTTCTTGCTCCTTTTCTTCTTCCTCTTCACAATCTATGTAGAATAATTTCTTCTCAGCACACTTATGACCTTTAGTGTATTTGCTATCACAACTGTAACAAAGCCCTTTTGCTCTTTTTTCTTCCAATTGTTGTGGTGTCAACCTTATAGGTTGTGGAAGACTAGGGGCAACAACACTTCCGTCTTTATAGTTGTGAGTGGTATGCTTCCTGGTTGCCATAATTTTGCTTTCCATTTTTCTTGCTAACCTGAATGCCTTCTCTAATGAATCAGGTTCCCAAAGGCGAACATCATGTTGGATATTATCCTTTAAAGACCCTATGAACACATCAATCCTATGCTCCTCTGGAATATCTTTTACCCTTATGTTCAATTTTTGGAACTCCTCAATGTGCTCCATTTGAACCCTTTTGTTTGAGACTTATCAATTGGCTAAAAAAAGTGTTGCTTTTTGTATCTTCATAATGTGCTATCAATTCTTCCGTAAAAATTGCCCAAGTGATAAATTTTTTACGAGAGCAAAGCCATTGATACCATACAAACTGATTTGGTTCCAAATATACAGTTGCCATACGTACCTTTTGTGCGTTTTGCACATTATTGAGATCGAAGAATTGCTCCATCTGTAATATCCATGTGGCGGGATCCTTGCCATCAAACTTCCTCATATCGATTTTTGGAATATGGTGATTCTTCGATCCAACATTAGTGTCTATGGAATCATGATTAACATTTTTTTTGTTCTCATCATGAGTTTCCTTTACTACCTTTTCACCATTAGTGACCCTTTCTTGTAGCAACTTCTTCAATTCTTCCATGTCTGTCTTCAAATCTATCTTCAAATCATCCATGTTAGCTTCCATGCCCTTTATCTTAGATTCCACGCCATTTACCTTAGATTCCACGCCACTTATCTTAGCTTCTGTTAGCTTTTGTGAGCGTGACATTTGTTGCACTTGTTCTTGTAATTTTGATATATCATGTAGCATTTCTTCCTCTTCTTCATGAGTCATGCTAGAGCTTTCAGGTTCCTTACTAGGTGTTTGCATTTTCTTTCCTCGGGGCATCAGTTACCGATAATAATGCTTTACTATGCCCTTTGAATTCCGTTAAACCAAGCTTACACAAAAATTTAAAAAAAAAACTACACACCTTTTTTCACTTTATAGAAGCCTGATATTGAATCTGATGTATCTCTGTAATTTCAGATCATCCAATTCTGAATTTGCTACCTGTAGTAGCCTTCTGCGTCCTCTTTCCAATGCCACAAGTCTGAGCCAAATTGGATTCTCCAAGGAAGAGTTATGTGAAATCTCCCACAGTGACTTGCTTTTAGACTGGTTCAGTAGAGCGAACTTGTATGACGTGCCACGAGTCACTGTTTCAACCTTTGAATCTGAAACACACACAAAAGAAACTACAATTCGTCCTCTTTCTATACCTTCTTACAAAATTTCAATCCGATCCCCAGAGAGAAAGTTATGATGATTTTCCCCAGGTCACCTGTTTTGAATGTAATTCAGGAGTCTGCAAAAAGACCAACTTCCTCAGATCATATCTCCGCAAATATCGTGCGAAAAGCTCTGAAATTTGGACCCAAGGTTCAGCACGATTTCTTCTCAAATGGGTTTTTTTTTGCGACTTCTGAAATGTCACAGAAAAAAATTTATAGCGAAAATTCCACGATGACCTGTTTGGAGCAGCGAAACCCTAGAATCCAAAGCTCTGATACCAAATGTTATGAAACCAGCTCAAGAAAAGATAGAAAAGATAGATCAACGCCTTAGAATTCAGCCTCTTCGAGGGGGCAACCTCCTTTACATTACATAAATGAACAATTCTTGGATGATACAAATGACAAAACCTCCTTTCTATATATAGGAGTCTAAGGAGTCACAATATAATCCAGCCGACCTAACAATAATAATATAAAGCCACAAAAATAACAATAGAGGGATTTTATGGGGCACATAAATAACAATATGGGGGTAATAGGGGCACAACAATATAAATAAGGGGTATAACTACAATAGTAATGGGGTAATCACTAGTATTATAGGGACCCAACAGATAGTTTGCTACAATAATAGAAAAATATCCACAAAAAGGCTACCAAGCAGGCCTTGATCTCCTTTCTCCCTCCTTGGGACCATGAATTGAGACCAAGGCACTCTTGCTGCCACCAAAACACTGTTTTTGCTTTCCAATGCAATTGCTAGTGTTAGATTTCAAGTTGGAGAAGTTGATATCAGTTGTGTTTACATGCTTAGATCTATTCTTGTTCAGTTTCCATAGCTTTCTTGCATAAATTCCTGTCCATAAAGTTTTGTTCAGCACTTTTCTGGTTTTTAGGTCAGAATTAGGTAAAAAATAGGTAAAACTATTGTTTTATTAGTTCTTGCTTGGGTCAGTTCTGAAAAGAAGTGTGTAGCTCACCTGTACGACACTCCATCTTATCATCCTTCCATCACACAACCTGCTCCAGTCCATCTCTCAATATTTGCTCCACTCATTCGCCATACTTTCCCAAATTGCCCTAATCTCTACATTCTTGTGAAAAATTGCTTCCTTGACCTTTGAACAAATCCAACCATCTCCTTCACTCTTGATCTTCATTTACAAGGTCCTAGATCCATTAACATCCTCCATCCAGCCTTCATTTCCCTTGTCCCACCGTTTTTCCACCTTCAACCTCCAAAAACCACTTTCGGCCTCTTCCTGTAGAACCTCTTGTAGAACTTCCTGTAGATCCCCTGCAACCTCCTGTAGAAGTTCATGCGAGCGATTTTTCAAAGTCTGATCACAGTGGAAATCTCCAAAAGAGTACTATGGAATCCTTAGGTACTCTCCACACCTTCCCAACCTCCTACAAACGCCCACTCCATTTCCTTTCGCCACCAAACCTCTGCACAATCACAAATAGTTAAAGCACAAGCATAATAATTCTGCATAAGATTGCTCAAAAGTACAAAAAGATGATTTTTCCATGTTTCCCTTCAAAAGTAGCTTGAACACATGCATTTTACCTTTTTAGTAGTCAATGGCATCCATTTTAGTAGTCTCCATCTCTTTTCTTGCAAAAGTAGGGTTAGTGGGTAAAATTAGGGTTTGCTAGGGTTTGCGTTTCCTTTCAGCTTCCATCTTCTTTCTGCAAGTAGACTAACCTCTTTTGAGTTAGCTTTCTTCCATCACAGTTAAGAGCTTCTTCTGAGAACTCATAGAAGTTGGCTTGAGCGCCTAGCGAACTTGTGCCAGCTGATCAAGTGACAGCCTGCAATAAGAGCTAGTACTTGTGCATATAGCACCGTCACTTCCAAGTTTGTTACAAACTATTGGGTTGATAGAATTAAAGTAGGGAGTCCCAGGAGTTGCAGCATCATTGTTGTAATATTGGAGCTCACCAACTGCTAATAATTCATCTAGAGCTATGGTAATCTCTTCTCTAGATTCTGAAATTGTAGTCCTTGCTAAAGTTTCTATCACTATACATGTGCCTGATGTAGATACTCCTCCTGCTTGCCATTGTTGTTTTTCCTTCAACAATGCTTCCATGCCCTACTCCATCTTTTCAATCTGAGAATTTTGCTCAACCACTCTAGTAAAATTTTTTCCTTCTCCATTTCTATATTGGAAACCTCTTTAGCTTGAGGATGCTCTATGGAGGGTAGCTTCAATTGCTTCCTCAATGTCTAAATGGTTGCTTCCTTGTTTTTAATGATCTCTTCTGTGACTTTGATATCCTTAGGATCATGTCCTAGATTTATGATCAAATCTTCCAAAGATTTCATCCTATTATCTTTAGGCAAAGATGACATTTTTTCAATTTTGAGCTTAGAATTTATATTATTCAAAGACGGATGTAATTTGGAAACAGTCATTGTTGAACTAGTAAGTGATGAAAAGATCAACTAACATGTTTGTTTATGTAAATCAATCTAATCGATTTCATGTATTTTCTTAGTATCAATTGAAAAGATGGAGGCTTTATAGTCTTCAACACTCCTAGGGGCTGGCACTAGAGGTTCCATGAAGGCCATATGGAACTGTCCCTTTTCTGAATCAAATGCAGAAAGTAGTATGTGTTGAGTTTTAGTTGTCTGCTTCCAAAACTCAGAGTAGGTGGAAGCCTTCAAAGCTTCATTTTTTAACTTTATTTCTCTGTATCTGGAAAAAATACTCTGCTGAGTAGAAACCTATGAACTGGATGATACTGGAGATTGGATTGTTTCTTCCACAATAAGTGATTGTATTGTTTCCTCTACTTGAGTAGAAGGAGTGATAGGGGTCCCTGATAAAATCACTGTGGTTGGCTGCTCTGTGTTCCCTTCCTCTGGAGTTTCATCCTGAATAGTTATTATTTGAGGCCTAAATAGAGGATTAATTAGAGAATATGATTTTTGAGTAGTACTAAGGTCTTTCTTCTTCCTTCTAAAAATAATAAATTCTACATCTGGATTATCAGAATCTATAGGGGACATATGTTCTCTTTTTATTTTCTGATCCTTCTCTTTGGGAATTGGTGTCTACATGGATGACTGGCTGATAAGTTGTTCTTCAACTTCCTGTAGAGTACCCTCTATAAATTCTTCCTGATTGGCATATTGTTCGATCTCAAGCCTTGGTGTGTGTGCATAGGGAGTACTTTTATGTTCCAATTTGAGCTTGGAAATGATGCCCTAAGGATCATAAGACCAAGAAAAACTGAATTTGAACTTCATGCAACTCAATATTTCTTCTATTTCATTTATTGCAGCTCTCGTGTTGATGATGTATGGCCCTATGTGAGTTTTCAACTTGAATTGTGATTTCTTCTTATAAGAGACAAAATGCACTTCATCCATATTTAACATTTGCCTAGAGTATTCCAATGCAAATATTCTAATAGGTACAAAAATTGGCAGCCTATAAGGGGGGAATTCTGATCCATAAACTCTAATATCAGTGTAGTTCTAGTATAAATACCAGTCTCCAACTTTGGCTTGCTCTATTAAGTGTAAAAATTTCTTTATCTCTGGAGAGATTCTTGGGATTACATCATTTCTTAACAAACATAGTGAGGTATATAAGAATTTGTCAACATAATTAGTGAAAGAATACTCTGAGTTATTTCTAACCAGAAAAGTCCAGTGAATGACTGGCCAGGGGTTACCTTCCCTATCTGTCTTTTGTAAACGAAATTTAAATTTGTCTGACTGGTAAAATATCATAAGGTAAACTAGGATTGATTGATATCTAAAGGCACCTTCTTCTTTGAAATTTACAAACTGGTCATGGATTGAATTAGCCAAGAACTGACTGTAATTGAAAAGGAGGGAGGGTTATTTTCCAGTTACAAAAGTAGATAGAAAACCTAACACTGCCTCGTCTACCCATTGATCACTATGGTATCTGTGCAATCGGGTTGCAATAGTAATCACCTTCTTGGAAATTTCAAGAAAAATTGAAGCTGGATATGGGGGACTCGTCTTAGGTAATTCAACATTTTCAGGAAGAAAATACTCAAAAATATGGGTTCTCTGAGGGAATGTGAGTTTGTTATATAATTCCATTAAAATATCAGCAAAAAAAGGGGCATGGGAGGCTTCATATTCAATTTGCAAGGCTTTTCAGATACCTTCAAGGGAGATAGGAAAAATGACTTCATTGTTCTGAGAAATGATGCCCTTTGACTTGGCAAGTATCTTAAGTGGCACCAGACAAAAAACTTAGGAAAGAAGTGAGTCTGGGGGAAAACAAATTGTGGGTGAAAGGATTCCCAGACACTTAATTCATCACTCTTATCCAAATATTTCTATTTGGCCTAGTTATGGAGCTCATAGAGGTCGAATTCGGAAAGGGTTTCAACAATCTTGTATAGGGTATCTACTAAAGGAGCCTTGTCAAAATCTAGCACTAGAGGAATAAGGGGATTTGACTTTGTAGCCTTCCCTTTTACTTTTCGGTTTGACATCTTGAAAAATGAAAATAGGGAACAAAGGGAAATTACTAGATTAAATAAAACTTGGATAGAAGAAGCTTGGAGGACAAAGTTACCCTTGAAATTGTTGACTCTACGCAAGGAATTAACTGTTGAAGGTTGACAGATGGTAGCAATGTTTTCCTTTGTCCTGCAAGATGAATGACAAGCAAAAAGAAATGGTTTATTGGTTCCATAGGGTATTTTATAAAGATGGATTTAGTTGTGTAATGACTATCTTAATGATTATGGAGCGGAAAGGAAAGTAATTTTTTAAAATGGATAGGGCGTGGGGTTTTAATGTCTTAACATTCATTTAGCGATTACCGATAATTTCTTTTAATGTTAAACTAGAAAATGACGTGGACGGGTGTGACGTGGATGGGAGTGATGTGAATGGGAGTGGCGAGCGGATTATACATTGGCAAGATATGAGCGGCGAAGGAGAAGACACATGGTGGGAGGTGAGAGGCAGATGGAAAACTCGTTGGCGGGAGAGTGAAGGTGGTATTTCGGGGCCGGGGTGGGGGGTGTCGACAGTAAGTGGAATTGGGAAGTGACAATCCGAAATGGCCCAATGACTTCCACATGTCATTAGTAGTTTCGGGAGAAACTACTCCCCCCCCCCCCATTTTAACTGTCAGGAGCACAGGGGGGACAATCCCTTGTCCGCTATAGATCTAAGCAGAGTGAATCATCATCGTTATCTATGGCGCAATGTTTATTGACAAATGAAAAAAGCATTTTTTCGTATTATACCATATAAAATAATAATAAAATAAAGCGTAAATACTAAGTTTTAAACCTTATAAATTAACATTTTCACATTTTGAAAGCGACATTTGAATTTTCTCACTAGTTTTTTTTTTTTTTTTTTTCTCATATTGATTTTTTATCCCTTTTTATTTTTTATTTTCTTTTTCTTGATATATATATATATATATATATTTCTTTTCTTTTCTTTTTGACATTTAAATGTAAATTTAAAATAATGTTACAACACATGCAGTGTAGGATTTAATGTACCTCCCAACATCTTGACGAAGGTTCGGCCAATAAAAATACTTTTGGTATTGCCATTATTTTCTCTACTCTAAAATGTCCAGTGACCCAACTCTAGTGTGCCTCCAAAATCATCTTGGCACGCTCGCTTGAAGGAACATAGATGTGTCCCAAGTGGCATAACAGTGCATCCTGGAGGTGAAAATTTGGAATTTTGTTACCTTCCAAGAGTATCTGTTGTGTTTCAAAATTCTGGATGGCTCTAGTAATGATGCGGCCACCCCGAAGTCTTGTGCCCATAGGTGTCGAGCACAGTGATCAGCGCCATGACGAGTGGTCAGTTGAGGCAATTTGTAACATTATTGGTGTTGCCCTTATTGTACTTAATGTCAAAATGGAATTGCTGCAGGTATGTGGACCATTTCTGATGGTGATCATTCTGCAACTTCCCTTGTGTCTGTATGAACTACAGGGGTCAATGGTCTATGTGGATGACTATTTCCTTCTCCATAATTTAATGCTTCCATTGAAGACATGCCTACACAATGGAATACATTTCCTTGTCATCGATGGGATACGTTTTGAATGTGTCTGAAAGTGTCTCACTGTGGTAAGCCATTGGATGCCCTGCTGAGTAATAACTGCACCAATAGAGTAGTCAGAGGCATCTGTCCCAATCTCAAATCCCAATCTCAAATGGTTTTTGTAGGTCTGGTAATGTGAGAACTGGTGCAGAGCAGAGGTGCCACTTCAACTCAACAAACACCTTTTGTTGGGTCTTGGACCAAAATAACTTTTCTTTCGCTCCACCCTTGGTGACCTGACTTAAAGGCAAAGTGATATGAGAGAACCCCAACATGAACGTGTGGTAGAAATTCGAAAGGCCCAAAAAGTTGGAGAGCTCTGTTAGAATGGTTGGGGCTGGCCAATCCTGAATGAATTGTACCTTGGATAGGTCCACATGCAAACCCTTCTCAACAATGATGTACCCCAGATATTGAACCCGGGTCATGCTAAAAGTGAATTTCTCTATATTGGCACACAACTTGTGTTGTCATAGGGTTTGGAGGACCTGTCAAATATGGTGGAGGTTCTCTTCCCAAATCTGGTTGAAGATCAAGATGTCATCTAAATATACCACCACAAATGCATTGGTGAAGGGTCGCAATATGTCTTCCATCAGCATCATGAAGGTTGTGGGGTAATTCGTCAACCTGGAAGGCATGACCAGCTATTTGAAAAGGCCCTCCTTGGATTTGAAGGTGATCTTCCAAACATTGGAGGGTTCGATGGGCACCTGGTGATAACTGGATTTCATGTCAATCTCACTGAAATATTTGGCCCCACTTGAGCTGGTTTAGAAGGTCATCAATCCATGGGATTGGGTACCTATTCCAGACAATGATCTTGTTCATCACCCGATAGTCAATACAGAGTCTCCAAGTCCTATCCTTCTTCTGTTCCAATACAATCGAGCTCCCATAGGGTGATGAGATTGGCCTCATGTGCCCTTTTTGTAACAACTCTTGAATCTACCTATTGACCTCATCACTCTAAAATAGAACATCGATAGCTCGTTCTGTTGGGTAGCAGCACACCTAGGGTCAGATCAATGGAGTGCTTGACCTAACAATGTAGAGGTACACCCATAAGTGAAGCGAAAATGTCCCTGTACTCCTCCACGACCTTGTCCATATACTGTTGCTATGCGGAGGAGCCCTGTTTGGAAGTCGTGGCCAAAATCCTTCATGCCCTAAGGGTGAATCATAAGGAAAAAAATTTCCTCATCTATGAAATCATCTTACTGCATTGCTTTGCAGATATCAAATAGATGGCGATAGGCGAGGCTACCTCCGATATCCTATACAACTTGTTTCCCAAAGTAATAATCACAGAGCGAGGTATAGACTCATATACAACATGTTTCTTCCACAAGTATGGTTGTCATAATAGTACATCAAAAACTTCAAGAGGAGCTACATCACACAGTACCTCATTTGTGAAAGGCTTGATGTTGTAGGGAAGGTGACACTGCTGGCTAACGCTTAGATCTCGTCCTTGGTGAATCCACCCAATGGTGTACGACTACAGATGTGTTGTAGTTGGTAGAACCGACCACTTCATGGCCTCTAGTGAAATGAGGTTCTTTTGGCTCTTGTTGTTGACAATGGACTACAACAGATAATCCTTTACCCACATCTATGAGTGGAAGAGGCATTCCTCCTCCTCTGGATCTTTAGGCTTCTTCTTTTGGATCTTGGTGGTGGCCATGGTGGCACTGGGCTCCGCATCAATGATCTGCTTCCCTTTGTCATTCCCCTTGTCAGGATATGAATCAGAGTCAGAACATGTGTCTGAATCAAAAGCCTTTAGTTTGACCACCAATGACTGCTTGGCCTGACACTCACTTGTGTTGTGAGTGGAGCTCTTGTGGAACTCACACCATTTTCCCTTGTCCTTCTTTGTCTTCGGGGTATTTTTCTTTGTTTGTGGCTTTAGAGGGTTGTCCTAGGTCACCTCGCCTTGGCTTTGTCCTTTTCTTTGTGGTTTGGGGGTGCCTTTCCCTTGCTTCAGATTCATAGATCCAAAGTCTCGCTTCTTTTGTTTAAACTTCTTCTCAATCTTGACAGCTTATCAGTACGTCGTGCCGAGTGAGGAGATGTCTAGGAACTCCATCTCGTCCTGGATGTATCTGTGTAGACAGTCACGGTACTTGAGTACCAAATGTCACTCAAAATCATTAATACCCAACTTCATGCGAAGGGTATGAAAAACATTGGTAAACTCCGGTACATCTTGGTCCCTTCCCTACAGCAGCGTGGTCCATTTTATGTATTTATTCTCATAGCTCTTGATAGGGTATTAATGCTGCTTGATGGAATCCCAGAATGAATCCTAAGTGGGTGCAGCTGAAAATAGTGAGGGTGTACTTCCATCCTTCTTCTCACAGTAGGTTTCCCACCAGTCCTTACTATGGGGGGTGACTTTGAGAAGTGAAGAATTAATCTTTTCCCGGCTGGAAAAATCATGAACAAAAAAATATCCTTCTAGCATATTTAACCATTTATCTACAGCGTTCGCATCTATTTGTGTTATGAAACCACCTCACAAAAATATAGAAAAGATAGATGAACACATTAGAAATAAGCCTCTTCGAGGGGGAAACCTCCTTTACATTACAAAATGAACAATTCTTGGATGATACAAATGAAAAGACCTCCTTTCTATATATAAGATTCTAAGGGGTCATAATATAATCAGAGCCGAAATAACAATAATAATGTAAGGGCACAATAATAACAATAGTGGGTTTCTATGGGGCACAATAGTAACAATATGGGCACTACATGGGTACAGCAATATAATAAGGGGGTTGTACTAATAACAATAAGGGGTTACCCTAGTAGTATAGGGGCCTAACATGCCCCTCTCCTTCAAAAAGTGTTGTCCTCAATGCTTGAGTAGTTCTTGATGCTTCTGTATAAAATTCTTGTCCTCCCATGTGGAATCTTTAATGGGTAAGTTCTTCCACTTGATGCGATACTCTGAAATTGATCGATTTCGTAGTTGTCGGGTTCTTGTTTTTGTGACTGCTCCAAGTTCCAATATGATTTCTTCAATTTCTGGCAATATTGTTTGAATTGGGATCTTTTGCAACTTTTGAATAAGTGGCCATACTTCTTCGTCCTTCTTCAATTCATCCCTTGCTTCGTTTATCCAATCTGGTTGGATAATAGAAATATCACAAAACAATGCTTCCACATCCTCATCCTTTCTTGAGAGTGCATCTGCAACAAAATTTTGCTTCCATTTTCTATAGATGATTTCAAAGTCATAACCCATCATATTTGTGACACATTTTTTCTATTCTTCTAAAGATAATAGTTGTTCTAATATTTAAGACTATCATGATCCATTTTTACCTTGAGTGTCTTCCCATTCGGTAAGGTCGCAATTTCTTAAGTGCATGTAGTATTGCCAACATTTCCTTCTCATAAATATCTTTCTTGAGATGTAGCAGTAATAATACCCAATCACCTACATCAAAACATTTTTCACTATGATGTTGATCTACCTATTGTTTCATTCAATTTTGCACCAAAGTGGTGTTATCCTTTAAAAGTTGGAGAACTTGTTGTTGATGCTCGATGTGATCTTTCACTGCTTGAACCTTTTTCTTCTTGATATGTCCTTATATCTTTAGAGTTTGAGAAGTGGTAATTTCTTCCAATCCTTTACAAGATATGGTCAGATTCATTTCTTGATGCTCGATGTGATCTTTCACTTCTTGAACATTTTTCTTCTTGATATGTCCTTCTATCTTGATAGTTTGAGGAGTGGTATTTCTGACCAATGAATTACAAGATATGGTTGGATTCACTTCTTCTTTCTCGATGTGATCTTTCACTTATTGCACCTTTTTCTTCTTGATATGTCCTTCTATCTTGAGAGTTTGAGGAGTGGTAATTCTTGCCAATGCTTGACAAGATATGGTTTGATTCATTTCTTCTTTCTCTGGGGTTGGGTCCTGGTGTATATCCTCTTCTTTTGATGTTTCTTGATCCTTTTATTCCTCCTCTTCATACTCTATGTAAAATAATTTCTTCTCAGCACACTTATGACCTTTAGTGCATTTGCTATCACAATTGTAACAAAGCCCTTTTTCTCTTTTTTCTTCCAATTGTTGTGGTGTAACCCTTGTAGGTTGTGGAAGGCTAGGAGAAACAACACTTCCATCTCTATAGTTGTGAGGAGTAGACTTCCTTGTTGCCATAATTTTACTTTCCACTATGTAGCAAAGCCCATTTACTCTTTTCAATTGTTGTGGTGTTGCTCTAAAGAAGGTGTTGCTCTTTGTATCCTCATAACGTGCTATCATTTCCTCTGTGAAAATTGACCACTTAACAAGTTGTATACAAGAACATAGCCCTTTATACCATAAAAATTGATCCGTTTCTAAATATGAAGATGCAATACATACCTTTTGTAACAGTGGTACACCATGTAGATCAAAATATTTCTCCATCTGAAGTATCTAATTTACCGTATCCTTGCCATCAAACTTCCTCATATCGCCTTTTCTTGATTTTAGGAGCTCGATCTTGAAATGAATATAACTCTGTAATTTCGGTTCTTCTAATTCTGAAATTGTGACCTGCAGTAGCCCTATGTGTCCTCTTTCCAATGCCACCAGTCTGATCCAAATTGGATTCTCCAAGGAAGAGTTATGCCAAATCTCCCACAGTGACCTAATTATAGACTAGTTCAGTAGAGTGAACTTGTACGATGTGCCACGTGTCACTGTTTCAACCTTTGGCTCTGAAAAATATATACAAGAAACTACAGTCCATCCTCTTTCTGTACCTTCTTACGAAATTTCAATCTGATGCTTAGAGAGAAAGTTATGACGATTTTCCCCAGGTCACCTGTTTGGAATGTAATTCAGGAGTTTGCAAAAAGACCAACTTCCTCATATCATATCTCCACAAATATAGTGTGAAAAGCTCTGAAATTCAGAACCGAGGTTGAGTGCGATTTCGTCTCAAATGGGTTGGTTTTTTTCCACATCTGAAATTTCATAGAAAAAAAGTTAAAGTAAAAATGCCACGATGACCTATTTGGAGCAGTGAAACCCTAGAATCCAAAGCTCTGATACCAAATGTTATGAAACCAGCTCACAAAAATATAGAAAAGATAGATGAACTCCTTAGAAATAAGTCTCTTCGAGGGGGAAACCTCCTTTACATTACACAAGTGAACAATTCTTGGATGATACAAATGAAAAGACCTCCTTTCTATATATAGGAGTCTAAGGGGTCATAATATAATCAAAGCCGACATAACAATAATAATGTAAGGGCACAATAATAACAATAGTGGGCTTCTATGGGGCACAATAGTAACAATATCGGCACTACATGGGTACATCAATATAATAAGGGGTTACCCTAGTAGTATAGGGGCCTAACAACTTGACCTTCAAATATGGGGATGTCAAAGTTAAATTGTACCTTAAAGGGTGTGGCGCTTCCAGGGTGGCTGCTGGAAGAAGTGGCATCACCTTTAGGTAGTCGCTGAAGGATTTGTGCAAATTTCTCCATCATCGTGTTCCTCTGTCACTCGAGGTCTTATTTGAGAAATATTTTGAAAAGATGTCCTGCCCACTCATATTTCTTCTCTTCCACCATGGGAGGCCATCAACATTTGTGAGGCTGGTCTTATAAAGGTTCGACCAGTTTGAGCCCTAACTTGTTATATCCTGACCTTGTTGAGGACATGCAAAGAAAAACAAAGAAAGATAAAACTACTCTGATACCACTAATCCAAACTTAAATAGGAACACAAAAAATCATAAATACAGAGATCCAATATAAATAACACTTCATTTCATTAATATCAAACACTGAAATATGCTTACAAAAAAAATTGGAAATAAGCTAGCTCGAGTGTTGGCAGCTTATCTCTAAGAAGAGATGGAGTGGTTACATGCCTCTGAACTTTGTTACAATGAGGCTAAAGGGAATATTTATTATTGAATCAAGAGAAAACTCTAAACAAACAAAACCCTAACCCTAGAAGATGGAATGGTAAGAATTTGTGGGCCCCGTTGGGGTTAGCTAGGCAGCCAGCTTCCTAGGGTCGTAAGTTGGTCATATTATCTCTATTTGGTTCGCACGATACCTTGTTGTAAATATCTCTCTGAGTACTATAGGATTTTCAACTACATCATGGGCTTGCTGTAGACCTCAAAAAAAGGTCGTTTAGGGGGTCAAAACTGCTTCGGAAGTTCAAGACCTGAAAAACTACTAAAAATAGTAAATGCTGCAATAAACAAAGAAACAAAAGAAACCAATATCCACCTGGATCACTCCATCATCTAACCATCAAAATAATAAAAATTTTCCTCCTCACTCTAATGCTATAGGAGAAGTCTGTAATTCTACAAGAGGAGCCCGAAATGCTACAGGAGGGAGATACAATGGGAAAAAGGTACCAGAGGGTCATACTTTCTTTATGTAATGTTGAGAGACGTCTACCAATGTCAATTTCATCACCCATCCAATCCATGTAGCCAAAGTTACCTCAAATCTCCTCTCTATCATGCATCTAAAAAAACACAGAAAAACCTTTGTTTTCCATTCTTCCACCACCTACACCACTTCCTCATGATCTTAATCTTGTCCTCATACCTTTCATTACTTGCCCACAATTTTACATGCCAAATGAGGTCTTGAAAGGGGGATTAAATGACTCCTACAAGAAGGTGACTCCTCCCGTACCAACATGTACAATCACAACAAAACTCCTTAAAAAAAAATTCCACACACAAAGAGTATCGTGGAGCCATTTTTGAAGTAGAGAAGAGGCACATCATCCTTAGGAACTAGTCCATCCACTCCGCCAGTAGAATATTGGACACAGGGAAGGGACCTGCACACACAACAAAGTTATCCATCAAAATGCCATCAAGTTATGAAGACCTGAACAGAAACAATCAAAGAAAATCAACACCCTGAAGATCACAATGTTATGAGATCCAACTTCAGCATGCAAGCAACTCCAACAATTCGATCCATAGGTAGGCTCAGGTATGACAACCCCCACCTCTTCCCTATGCATATAATTCTAAAATGTGCTAATAGTTGAGAAAGGAATTTTAATGGGTTGGAGGTGGTGAGTGAACTTGACCACCCTCAGTTAGTGAACTAAAGTTCATTTCAATTACACATGCATGAGGAAAAGTCAACTCAAGTGAGGTGGTGATTACAGGGAGTGAGGTGATAATCACGAGGAATAGAGTGATGATTGCAACGAGTGGGGAAAACAATTAGAAAAGGAAATTTCATGCAAGATCCATGTCATCACAACACTCTGAGCCTTTACCACAAAAGGAATATTAAGTACTAGGCTCAACTCCATTTGCACCATCACTCATTTCTAGAAAAAAATAGTTACAAGAAGGATGAGCTAGCGCTATTAGACTACCTAGGGTGCCATCGATTTGCTTCGAACTATGGTTGTAGGTGCTATAGGAGAAGCTACAGGAGGGTTTGAACTGCTATAGGAGGGTCAAGAAGAAGCTACAGGAGGGAATTGAAGGGAGAAAGGGAGCCAAAGTGACCCAAATTTGTCCTCAAACCCTCATGCACATGACAAAGCTATTTCAAAAAGGAGTAAGTGGCTTTCTCCCTCTTTAATTTCTATACAATTGCATGGGAAATTATGCCTAAAGTTAGTGCCCTATAATAGACAATTGAGCAGTAGTTCCTTTGGAAATTGTTGTGTGTAAAGGCAAGATAGGGACAAAAAAAGAGTTTGTTTTGACATAAATTTTAAAATCCTTCTCCCTCACTGATAAAAAGGAAGTTTTGATATTGTTTCTACAACTGAGGTTTCCTTGAGGAAACATTGAAATTTGCACCTACGTAACACTGGGAAATAGCAGTAAAAGAAATGTGGGGAGGATTCAATAGAAGAGAATGCACAGACATAAATAGAATTCATCAACATCCTCCTTTGGTAAATATTTTTTAGATACATCAGTGGTTGGGTTTGTTTGAATATTTGAAAGGGTATGATGATGACATCACTCAAGAATTTTCCATGGCATTACATTCTCAAGGAGAAGATAGTGCCACTACTGTTGTTAGAGGGTTGGCCATCTCCTTAAGTCCTGAAACCATAAGTAGAGTGAACAACTTACCCTTAGGGATTTTATGGAGCAAGGAGGAGAAATAAGTAAGTGTTACAGCCAGGAATAACTTTTTCATTCAGAGAGAGAAACCTATAGAAGATAAAAATGGAGTAAGAAGAGAAAGCCTACCTTACCCCTGGGATGAAGTGGCCTATCACATTCTCAAGTATATATCCTGTGAGGGGAGGCTGAGCATTGTATATGCCTATCATTTTAGGTTACTCCATGAGTTAAGATTCAAAGAAGACTTACCAATCCCACAAAGACTAAGTGTTCCCCATTTCCTCCTGCAATCAATCATTGAAACAAGCTAGAAGGTGAGGGAAGGGAAGCATCAACACATTTCCCACCATGGCCTCATTAAGTTAATTGTGATGGATGCTTTAAGTCACTTAAGGAACCCTGTGTTATGGACTGATTTTGTAGACATGGATAGGGAGGTCTTCATTGAAACCCAAGCCATCACACCTGGAGAAACATCAGCCTTTAGCACTGGAGGTCCAAGGGAAGGAAAAAAAAAGGAAGAATACATCGAAAAAATAGAGGTAGGAAAAATAGAGGAAGAAGAGGCATGAAAAATAGGAGAAGAGGAAGTAGAAATCAAGGAAGAAGAATGAGAGAAACAAGTAGAAGAATAAGAGAGCCCTGAGGAGACTTCTAAGCCCCAAGAGATAGACAAACAAGGACATCAAACCAATCTCTCTCCAGTACATACTGAGCAAGACGTAGATGCAACATTGGCTACATTGGGCATACCTGTAAAGCCCAAAAGGAGGCAACCAAGGCAAGGTCCCCTATACTTCAAAGCAAGAAAGAGCACCAGGACTAGGCAATGGAAACCACAACCTCCAAAAATTATTATAACTATTGATGAATCACCAAGAAAAAAGGAAGATATAGAACCTAGTGAAGGGAAGATTGAGGAGATTACCTCTACTAAGGCAAAAACCAAGTAACCTGTGATACCCGTGGGAAGGCCCACCACTAGGGAAGTCACATTCAAGATACTCAAGACACAAAAAACCATTGGACAAGCAGAAAAAGAGGAGATAAAAGAGGAAACAAAGCAGCTACAGGAGAAACAAGGTCTGCTAGAGGAGAAATAAGGGATGCTATAAGAGCAGAAAGAGGAGCTATAGGAAGGAGAATCCATGTCAAGAAAGGATGAAAAAGGCCCATAAGAGCTATAGGAGCTTGAGCCACAACCCAATATAGAATCCTACTACAAATTGTTTGAGCGAGGTAGGATCATAACCCAGAAGTTCACCATCCCACTCTTCTTTGAATTAGAAAAGGAAAGAGGAAGGACACATAGATGGATGCAGATTTCCAAATACAAAAACATAGAAGATGTGGGCCTAACGGAGGAAAGATCAATCAAATGGGAAAGGAATTAAGTGACCTAAAACTAAGAGACTTAACCATGATGGATCAACTACAGGTAGAGAACACAATACTAAAAGAGCAACCATAAGAAAAGGAAACACAACTTGCCACTATGGAAAGTCTCTCTATGGAAGCCATACAATGTAGGAAACCATCGAAATCATATGCTCTTTTCCTCAAGGAGCAGTGGATGCAATTCCAAATAAAGACACTAGAACAATATGGGTCTTTTCCTTTCCAAGACTACATGAAATTTATTGAATTTTTCAAAAAGGTAAGTATGGAGGTGTTGTAGCGGCTACAACCACCCTCCAAAATTTTTCCTTAGCTTCATTTTGAAGCCTCCCTACCAACCACCCTTAGTAGCATGTCTTGCATTGTCAAGTACATAGGCTTCATTGGTTTTTCAACATATTTCCAGCTTGTTCTTGTTAGTTTTCTCCACTCCCCTCACAGGCTGCCATTACGAACTTGGGCTAGTTGTTGGTTGAGCAGCTCCCTCATAAAACTGTGCAATTTTTGAGGGAAAACAACCTTCCATTCGGAAATTGTGCAAATCTGCTGGCTAGCATGCTGGGCTCAGAAATTGCACAATACAGTCAGAAATTCTTCCGTGGGAAAATTGCGTAATCTGGCCCAACACAGCACCTCAGCCCAGAAATTGCGCAATTCTGAGTAGCAGTCACCTGCTCCTCCTAGAAATACTGCAATCCCTCTGTTGGGTAGCAGAGGGCTCGCGTAACAGTTTTGGGGCTCAAAGCCCACAATTTTGGGAAAGGTATGGTAAGGACTACGCGAAGTGCGTGGAGTGCGAATTGTAAATGAGTCAAGTCAAAGGGTTGTTTGCCAAAAAATAATGTAAAATAATAGGAAGTGAGTCGGCCTGCCCAAGGCTCTATGGATAGAAGTCAGCTTTTTGGGTATGAACTTTTGGATCTGGAATGTAATGGTTTATTAAAGAACAAAGTCTTGAAGCATCTATCAGTGTGAGTCAAGGGTGTTGGTAGGTAGATAGAGGCCCTGCAGCTGTGTGCACAGATGCCTGCAGCTAAGTGCATAGGGTAGATCTGGGTGTATTGGTGGAAGAATTGAACAAAGATAAGTTGATTATGAAATTATGTGTTAAATATGAATTATTGTGGATCTGGCTAATTTATGGTTGATATAACTGTTTGATCTATATGCGTATGCTTATGTTATGAGTTTATGCAAATCTATCTTTTCTAGGTGCGCGAACTGGTTATTTCTGTTAAATGCTTGCTTAAAGACCATCAAAAGTAGATATGATCTAGAATAGCACATTAATAAGTATTAAGGATTTTCCTGGGTTCGGATCCACGTGGAGCAGAGGGGCGCGAAGCCACAAAACGGTGTGCGAACCTTCCAGACCACATCAAGACATTCCAAGGGTGTAGAAACCTGGTTCCAGCACCCTCCTCTGCTACCTCGGGTGAGACCTCAGTCTGCGCTCCGTGGGCTATTGCCAAAAGGGCTGGTAGCTGCGGGATTTGTTTGGCTAAATAAATCTTCCGAACCTGGGTCAGGCCCCTATAAGCCAACAAATGGTTCTGTTGCCGGGACTGGGATCTGCCTAAGGGATGTCTGTTGTCAAGACACTAGAATCCTACAAAGAAAGAACTTGAGGATTGGTTGGATCAGAAGCTTCACGAGTTCGTGGTTCAGGAAAATAGAAACCCGCGAATATTGGAGGAAGGGTGGTTGGATCGTTACATATACACAGATATTCATGAAATCTTCTTCGTGACATTCTCGATAGAGTTGTACGAGTGGATCACGAGGTTAGCTGACAGCGTGGGAAGGTGCAGACTAGATCAACCTATTGTGTGGACTCCAGAATTGGTGCGCAGGCTAGAAGCATCCGAAGATAAAATCGCATGCACAGTAGATCACTGGTTGGATTGGGTAATAGGAGGGTTTATTACTGAGTTCGCGATAGACACAACTGTGAGTTATAGTGAAGCAGAAAGGTGCTTTCTCCAAGGACCCCAAGGTAAGTATATTAAATTGTTGAATACTTGGATTAAGATGTTGTTGTGTGAAAAATAGATTATGCGCATTTATTGATGTCTGGCGTAACGCAAAGTGGAAGAGGCTACCGAGGAACCGAAGGATTAGAGAACAGTCTGTTAATTTCTATTTCACAGGAAAGCGAGGAGGAGCTTGCGAGGTTCTCTCCAAGAAGTGCAGTCTGGTTGATTAAGCAGCGCTTTCCACTGATACCACCTTCGTCTACACCATCACCTACTTCACCGATGTCAAATCCATCTTCACCCACTCCACCTCCACCTCCGCCACCACCGAAGGTTGGGATGGCGAGCGCAGTCAAGTTGCCAATATTTAAGGGTGCAGGAAATGAGGAACCAGGTCAGTTCTGGTTTGTGGTAAGGGTTGTATGGGAAGCCCAAGGCATAATGGATGATAACATCAAAAATGCTACCCTAGTTAGCGCGTTGTAGGACCACGTGTTAACATGGTATATAAAGTACTCAAGCGATCATCTGAATGCGAGAATAACGGTGATCCAGGATGCCTTGAATAAAGAATTTGGTCAGCCAAAATCAGAGACACAGTCGGTCATTGGGTTCAAAGAGATAGCAATGTTACCAGGTGAAACCCCATGGGATTTGGATCAGAGATTAAAGAGCACAATCCGTGAGGCTAACATGACATTGACAGATGCGCAGCACTACGCATGGTTTGTGGCGTCCTTGACACCACATCTAAGGATGGCGCTATCACAGCAAAAGATCTCAACCCAAGCCGAAGCATTAGAGACTATGATGAGATTGCACGAAACCCCATTACAGGATCTGGGGTTGGGAGTTCAACAAATCCACACGTAATTACAAAACCTATGCTTAGAGATGCGAAGTTTGAAACAAGGATAGGTGCCTTGATTAGAAGGGTGCGAAGAAGTATGGTGTATCAAATGTAAGGGCCAGGGCCACGACAAGGAACACTGTCCAATCTTTGCGAACTATGTGGTGGTGGGGGGGACCAATACCATTGCGACCAGAGGTACAAGCAAGGCCAAGCGTGGCACCTGCACTCTGGTGTGTGATATGTCAGGAGGGAGGAAAGCATGCCACGGACAACTGTCATCTATTACAGAATCTGAGATAGCCCCTACCCCCCCCCCAGCGGTTATTTTGCAACTTTTGTAGGATGGTGGGCCATGATGAAAGAAATTGTTGAAGTTACAAGATGTTGATGGATCGAACACCTACTTATAAGATGGAGATGGAGGCGCGTGGGAAATATCCTGCCGCAGCAATAGCGCATGGCGGATTCCAAGGACGCGGATGGGGCTGAGGGGAAATGGGACTTGGACACGAACGAGGACAATTAATATGCTATAATTGTGGAGCACCGGGGCACTACATGTGTGATTGCACGAATCCAACCAAAACCTATTGCCCATACTGTTACCAATTCAACCATGAAGCAGTCGATTGCCCCAAGCTAATTGCTCAGATGCGGGAAAAAGGGGTGCTTCTAGCTACCCCCACTCAGAACGTCCAAATGATGAAGGCTGAAACACGCGTGGAAGACCCTAACGTGAATATGATGCTTAGAAGTGGTGCAACTATGGGATAAGATAAATGGAAGCAACTAGAGGAGTATGCATGGGTTCACAAGGCTCGTGAGAAATAACCGGAATTTGATTTGGAGCACGCGAAGGAAACATTTATGGAGGCCAAGGAGAACTTTGTGGAAGTTTCCACTTTGAGTAGCACAAATCAAACAGAGTCAGAGAGGGATACTTCTATGCTAACTACCTTCTTAGAGACATGCATGAAGCTACTCCAAGATACCAAAATGGTAAAGGGATTGCAAGAGTTAATAACTAGGTGCGCAGGATCAGACGAACCTCGAATGGTACAGAAGTTGGGAAAGCATGCGTTGTGAACGGGGTGGGAAATGCGGTTGACTGCCCAGATTAGGGACTATGAGATGGACCAAGTTGTTTTGGAATTGGGGTCAGGCACAAATTTCCTACCTAAACAAACTTGGGAGCGCATGGTCAGGCCCGCACTACAATGGTCCCCTATCCAGCTACGGATGGCGAACCAACAGAAGATCTTGCCTATGGGAAGACTACAAGGAGTTACAGTAGACATCGACGGTGTAAGCACACTAACCGATTTTGAGGTCATAGAGATTGTGGATGACAGTAACCCATATCCTGCATTACTAGGGATAGACTAGGCAATGGATATGAATGGAGTCATCAACCTAAAAAAACGAAAAATGATATTCGAGAAAAAATCTCTCCGCGTAGTGGTTCCACTAGACCCAGCTGAAGGAGCATGTTATACCAAGCCAGTGCACAATGAGGACAGCGATGATGAACTGGATTGTATTTACTAGATCACCGCACAGGATCAGGACCGAGTGAATCTGACCATGGACGGATGAATCTCATGGGACCATGACAGTTCTTGCACATCGAACTCAGATGAAGAGATTGAGCGGTGGCAGAACCGATTACATGAGGTAATGACACTAAATTGTAATATGATGGTTAAATTGCTACACCGTGCAACAATGGAAGCAAGGGAGAGGCCAGCTATGAGGATGCCACGCAGGCAGAGGCACCAGTCGACTAGCACGAAACGATGATTCTGAGACAAAGGCCGCAGGATGACCCCGCAGAGACACCGTGCACGACGATTGTCCACGAATGGAGCACATGCCCAAAGATTCGACGAAAGTGGCATGGATATCAAAAGAAAGTATGCACAAGGGTTAGAGGGCAATCCCGTTCGCCAACGGCCCGTGACAAAGTTAGCAGGGGAATAAGGGGAAGTTCGCTCAGCCTTCGCTCGAGAAAACGACCCACTAAGAAATTACGGACCACGGGTTCAATGGGCCTATACCAAAAGGGAGGCACAAATGACAGTGTCAATAAGTAAATGGGCAGGAGCCCAGAATAAGCGGGGTAGCAGCAGGCCTCATGAAATTGAGAAACTATGGGCACGACTCAAAAAGAAAAGCATGCTAGTTGGGGAAGGAAGCAGCAAAATTAAAGGTAGCAACGCCCACAAAGGCCACGCGAGTCTGCGCATAAGGAAATCGGGCCAGGTCAGGTATCCCGCAGAACACGAACGCGCCACGACCCTACTATCATGGTTGCGCCCACACCTACGGAAGGATACACCCCACACAACAGCACACGAAGAGATAACGACTACAAAGACACTCGGAAGGTGCTCGCAGCCTGGGCTAGCATGAAAGTTCTGAAATCGTACCAGTGGTTCGACCACCTGACTAGCTGTAGGAAGCACAATCCCAGCACCCCAAGAAGTTGAAAGAAGGCGTGGGGCTATAAACGAGTCTACAAGAGGCCGACATGGAAAAAAGGTTCTCTACAGAGTCATTCGATCCACAACATCGCGGCTACGCCCAGGTGACGGCACTACCGCGCGGAAAGGTCGAGAAGTGATTGTTATTCCTGACAAGAAAGTCAAGTTACATTGGAGAGGAGTGGGTGGGAGGCCATTAAGACGAAAGTTCCGAGCTAGATACGAAAATATCTACCGCCTAAACAATGTTAATAAGCTGGAAGTGGAGGGAAGGGATTCTTTCAAATTTACATGTTCATCTAATAACCTCTGGACGGCACCGAGATATTTGAGATAGGAATCAGTAACAACCAGCAAACACTTGGCTACCAAGGTTTCCATGAGTACCATGGCAAGAACCCAAGCACGATTCATGGAAGAACTATAATCAAACCAGGAGGCGCTAGATGAAGCCATCGTGGTCCCTGAAGTCCCAAAATCCCCATGCACACCGCGGTCTCACAAAAATAAGTAGCCGATGGGGCTATTCAGGGTATTGCTGAGGTTCAATAAGCTATCAGGAGCTGAAAAGGGAAAAGCAATCACCACCGAACCTGAGGAGGATGACAAAGATTTGCAAGATTTGATCGATTAGATTGACACACAAGATGAGGACGAAGAGGATGCTTTCCAAATCCCGTCATGACCCCCATATATCCCCCCATGGACCGGCACGGTCAAGCTACCAAAGGACGTGGATGCTGCAAAGAATATGCTCCAGACCCTGCTTCTTCCAGATGAGATAAGGTTCGATGGGCTACCGCTGGGCCGAGTCCCAAGTATCAAGTTCGAATACTGGGACCTTGCAGACAATGACAAGTTCCCCGAATTGGCTAAAGACAAATTATTGCTGCGGAAGTGGTTACTAGGTGTAGAGAAGGCGGGATTACTTAATCTGAGATGGATACCTCACTATCACCGCATGGCCCTCACCATATTTGTTATCCGGTAGTTACTATGTCTGGTACATGATGGGTATCTCTAGTTGGAGGAGCTGATTCTAATCACAGCTAATTTAGTACACCGGATTACCCACTTGTTGGTAAAAGGGAATGACCCCACAAACATAGCCAGAACAAGTAGCGATGCGAGTCACGCCGAAACGATGAAGGCTAAATATAAGTTGGAGAAGCGGAAGCAAAGGTATGCAATAGCAAGCATCAAAGACTGAGGGGTGTGAACTGCCACCTAATTACTAGCTGGTAAACTAATGAGGAAATATCGTGCAGATGAAGTGCCATCTCTTGTCATTGCGCTTGCGGAACAGTGCGCGACAGGGGTTCAGTTTAACTGGGCATAGTTCTTATGTGACGAATTTTTGACAAACTGTCAAGAAGCACAGGACAAAGGTAAGAAATTTTATTATGCATGGCTGCTACTATCAATCCTTCTAGTTGCAGGAGAACTGCCGCAGGATAGGCAGTTTCCCAACATTGAAAACAGCCTACCAGAAGTAGTACGGTATACTTCGCTCTAGGCTACAAAGGACGCGGCGCGGTTTCTGACATTAGGGTTTTTTGGACCTTCATGGAGGGTACTATCTGGACATAGATCGCTTGCAGGCCATGGATGTCTCCAATAATCTACAACAATTTGCAAAGCACGGCTGAGTTCAAAGTGGACATGCATAACTTATAGATCCGGGCACGGAAGGATCCAAAGTGAGCATGGGTCACACTTCCGTTCACTGCAAAAGACGATGCTATTTACGAGGTATTGGCAACATGGCCCCCAAAGTGGCGTGCCCCGGACACCACTGTACTAAAAATAATGGTAGCACAGCAGCGAAAAGAGGAACTCCAGCAACGACTCAGTCACTTGGCAGAAAAGGCTCATCAGGGACAACAAAGAGCTTCGTAGAAGGAGGCAACCAAAGAAGTCATAGCTGAAGAAACCATGACAAATCAGGACATGGCCTCAAAACAAGACATGCAATAGGAAAAGGAGATACAGGAACGCATAGACCATCTTACCAAATCAACCCCCGTCAAGCGACCACGTAGCAAGGAATCACTGCACCCACACAAAAAGTCCAAAACAGCAAAAACTTTGCAGAAAGAGTTTATTGACAGAAGCAAACCGGCGAGTACTGTCCCTACCGATGCATGGATGGAACTGATCACAGAGTAGACAACTGTGTTGGGGGATATCCGAGCGCAGTTGCAGGTGTTATAGGTGCGACCTCCAGGTGGGGTAATCCTAAAATTGACAGAGGACACAACTGCAGCTGACCAGATGGTGCGTACCAATACAATGAACACCTTAGCGTTGCCAGCAAGCATTGTCTTGGCCGAAGTAGAGGGGGATGTACGAATTTGGGGATTGAATCTAGCTGCTCTTCCTAGAGAGACCTTATACCAACTAGAGGATGGGGTAACCACTGAGCTTCGTGCCCGGGAAGGCCGCGCCCTCCAAACATTGATGGAACATAAGGAAAATCTGGAGTAGGTCAGTCTCCAGCGAGATGACTTGATCTCACACACCCAGGAAGTGGAACAGGCCATGATGGACGCTTGCAGCAAGGTACCAGAGTTAGCTATCCCATCCGAACTTCCAACCACTGACAAGATTCATCGCATGGCCACAGGATTCTGTATGGCCTAGGAGGAGGCCACGAAGGATCAATGGGAATTAATTCTACAAATTGTAGAGCTAATACTGAAGGCACAGCCGGCCACACCACCAGAAATCTGGGAGTAGCGCCGCGATGAAATTCAAGCAGGACTGGAAATGATAAAGTGTGTTGTGCGAGATTGCTCAGGACTATTAGATCAGTTCCTCCTTACGCTCACTGCCATCCAAGAAGACCCAACCATACAATAGGTAGAAACCGAAGCATGGGAGTTGTAGCAGACTTATGGCACACTCCGAGGGACTGTGCAGATGGTCGCTATCATGCAGTGGTTGGCTAAAATGAAGGAGGCCCAGGCTCTCAAGGCACAAGTTGACACCACGCGTCAAAAGGAGGCAGTGCTTAAGGAACACATATAGCCTTGTATTGATGAATTATTCGCGTTCTCCACAGCCATAAAAGGAAGGATAGTGCACATGCAGGTAGTATTTGATCCCCGACAGCTGACTCTAAGTGATACGGATGCATCAGCAGCTTACATAGAACAGGTACAGAAGCTAGCGGCCGAGTGTTTTGCAAGCACAAGCAACGTGCATAAATTGTTGACCGACCTCCACGCGAAGATTACCGCACCAACTGAGCGACTCAGGACAAGTCACGATGATTGTGTTGGGGGACTTTTGGGTAGCAAAGGGCCCGCGTAACAGTTTTGGGGCTCAAAGCCCACAATTTTGGGAAAGGGATGGTAAGGACTCCGCAAAGTGCGCAGAGCACGAATTGTAAATGAGTCAAGTCAAAGGGTTGTCTGCCCAAAAATAATGTAAAATAATAGGAAGTGAGTCGGCCTGCCCATGGTCCGCGAACCATGGGAATGTATAAATAGAGCAAGGCTCTATGGATAGAAGTCAGTTTTTTTGGTATGAACTTTTGGATCTGGAATGTAATGGGTTGTTAAAGAATGAAGTCTTGAAGCGTCTATAACTGCGAGTCAAGGGTGTTGGTAGGTAGATAGAGGCTCTGCAGCTGTGTGCGCAGAGGCCTAGTAGAGTCCGCAACTGTGTGCACGGACCCCTGCAGCTGAGTGCGCAGGGTAGATCTGGATGTATTGGTGGAAGAATTGAATAAAGATAAGTTGATTCTGAAATTCTATGTTAAATCTAAATTATTGTGGATCTGGCTAATTTATGGTTGATATAACTATTTGATATATGTGCGTATGCTTATGTTATGAGTTTATGCAAATCTATATCTTTTCTGGGTGCGCGAACTGGTTATTTCTGTTAAATGTTTGCTTAAAGACCATAAAAAGTAGATCTAATCTATAATAGCGCATTAATAAGTATTAAGGATTTTTTTGGGTTCAGATCTACACGGAGCAGAGGGGCGCGAAGCCATAGAACGGTGTACAAACCTTCCAAACCACATCAAGACATCCCAAGGGTGTGGAAACCTGGTTCCAGCACCCTCCCCTACTACCTCAGGTGAGACCTCAGCTCGCGCTCCGTGGGCTGTTGCCGAAAGGGCTAGTAGCTGCGGGATTTGTTTGGCTAAATAACTCTTCCAAACCTGGGTCAGGCCCCTATAAGCCAACACCCTCTGGGACAGTCAGCCTAGCTCATCCCCAAAACTGTGCAATTCTAAGAAGCAGTCACCTGCTCCTCCCATAAAATGTGCAATCCCTCTAGGACAACTAGCCTAACTCCTCCCAAAAATTGCACAATTTTGGGCAACAGTCACCTGCTCCTAGAAATTATGCAATCCCTCTAGGACAATGAGCCCATTCCCTCTTAGAAACTACGCAAATCCCTCTCTCAGTCAATCAAGTTGTTGCATGTGCCTTCAAGTTAACCAGGTCCCTCCGGGACTGAGCAAAATTGATTTGCATGCATGGACTGCTCTTCCCGAAATAGCAAAAGGCAGCATGCAAAAGGCATCCCTAATTCTAGGGATCTATTTTTAGTAGTTGGAGGTTACATGCAAAGCTCATTTTATAAACCTCTTGCCAAGTGTCACTTTTTCCTAGATTTGTGGCATGCGCGTCATAACCTCGATCTTATCAAAATTCATGAATTAGATGCTACAAAGCTCATTCCTCACATCAACCTTGCAGCTCTAATATCCCACATTACATCGAGGAGTCTTCAGCACTTTTAGCTTAGTTGTTTCAGGGTAAGTATGCTTTTCATGACTTGCGCTACATTTCTGTCGCTTTTTGTGTTTTGCTTTGTGTGAGTGTTGTCTGCCTGATTTCAATAAACGCTTGTTGTTTTTTTAATGTATGTTAGCTTGTAGAAGCACTGTTTCAGTTTTCACACATCTCAATGCTATCACTTACATGACATTGTTTTTGCACTAATGGTCACTGTTACAGTGACCCGTTTTACACACATGCATGCTTTCCCGTTTTCTGAATCATGCACTTGTTGTTTGCATGCATAGTCATTCACTCTTATATACACTCAGTTTCACCATGCATTCAGACTTCTCATGTTTTCAGTTGCCCGTCAGCGGGTCTGGGCTGCCTTGGCCCAAACCTTGCCTTGCCTGGCTAGCATTGCAAATTTATGGAAGTGAAGGCTCTGCCTTCCCTCTAGAAATTGCACAAGTCTAGCCTAGCACTGACCTCCAGGCTTGCATTGTGAATTATGGGAGATAGTGCCTTGTTGGCCCCAAAACCTGTGCAATGTTGTATGTTGGTTTACATGTCACTGTTGACTGAAATTCCACATTTTGTAGTTTCAGTCCTCAACAGGCCAGGTTGGACTATGCATTACGTAGTTCCAGTAGTCAGCTAGCTTCCCGACAACCTTGACTGTGACTTGCACAGTTTTGGCAGTGAGTCTCCCAACCTCCTTATGAAAATTGTGCAATCTTCACAGACAATCACACAGGTATGTTCCATGTCAATCCTCTAGTTTGTTTTAGTTTTCGACTGATAGATTTATTATCATGAGTATTTTTATGTCTCTAGGTATCACAGGTGTTCGTCTGCCTCACAGCATTATAGGTACAGTGGTTTCCATGAGAGCAAAGTCAAAGACACCATTGAGAGTGCAACTGTGGATGCAGTCGATCAAGTGTCTATGAACTTGCCTATTTATGGAGACATCAATTTGTTCATGGATAAGGATATAAAGATGAAAGGGCAGCGACATCACAATGAGAAACACCATCAGTGGCAACATAAAGTAGCACACTTGCATGTGACAAATGCAAGAGGAAGGTTGTTGACAATGTAGAGGTGGAGCAAAGTTGCAAGCTCAAGAAGATCCACTTGTGACGAAAGCATCTTTAAAGATTGAGGCTATGAGGTGACAACGTGACAAGAGAATCATGTGAAGATAGAGAGAGAGAAATAGAGAAGGACTTGCAGGTGCTGAAGCAGCAACTCAAGGAAGAACAAGAGCTGCACAGATGAGAGGAGTTGTAGTAGGAACAGGTATAACAGGAGGCACAACATGCACAGACTGATGAAACTGCAGCCATATAGGTTATAGACCCAGCCCAGTAGCTGGCATGGAGTAGACAGGGTGAGCAGTGTTGTCGATCGTATGCAAGGGTGTTCAGGAAGCATGGATGTCATTGTGCGCACACATGCAATCCCACCCATTTGGCACACTCACCAAGGCAAAGACAAGAAGAAAGTATGATTGGATTTGAACATGTATTTCAACAAGTTGATGTGCATGGTCACCAACACACACTTGGAGATCAACAAAAACATTATGCATCAGTATGTTGCAGGTTCAGCTGCACTCAAGACAATGATGCACTTGTTAGCGAACGAGTTGGATAGAGGAGCCAGAACATTGTACCTGGATGCAATGGAGGCAAGAGTTCAATTACAACAAGATGCCACCATTGAGCGTGCGAAAACCATCATGCATGACGAAGCTTGGCATTAGTTTGCCACTGTTAATCATCTCAAGGATGTTGAAGAGTTGGTCTTACCACTATCCGAGTGTTAGTGATAGATTGCATGGCTTTCTCAAGCCTATTTTGTCTCACATGGGTACATGTGCGGATTGGATGTAACGTCTTGTAAAGTGGAAGTCCAAGTGTTGATAGTTGAATGTAACATTCATAGAGTAGTTGAAGAGTCATGAGGGTAGGTGAACAGTCACAAAGGGGAATGTCAAGGGTCACCCCACCCTTTGTTATTTATAGTACCTCATAACTCATTATAGAGGCTTTTGGTCAGCCAAGATTCCGATAGGAGTATCTTAGAGAAATCTTGGAGAGTATTGTAACGAGCCTTGGCTTCTCCACAATGCAGAGCTAGTACATCTCTTTGGAGGAGCAGGCGGCAGTGACTGTAATGTTTCGCTATTGGGACTAGTGGTTGGTCATGGTTGTACTGTATGATTGGAACTTTCACTTCTTAATATAACAGAGCCAACATGTTTCATGTATATGTTGTTATTGTATTTTAGCTAACTTGTTTCCTCTAATGATATGTGTATCTGTTTACTTACACATGTGTGTATAGACTCTTTCTATATATGTGTGTATGAATCTTACTAAAATGTGTTGTTGGTTTAACCATCACTTTGAATTGTTAGATTACTTTCTTTCTAGTTTGTGATGCATCTTCGCTTGTCTGTTCCCTCCCAATCCATGTGATTTCACAGGTTTCCAATGGGTGCACTCACCCCACTTTTTGTGTGTTAGAACCGTTCATGCACCTTCGTTGGATTGCTGCACATGTCACACCCTTGCTACCAACAGGGACATCTTACTTTCCTCTGCGCGCAACCGCGGTCAAGGAAATATCGTATGACCCACTGTTGGGACTTCTTATTGGGGAGATCCCTTGACATGTTGGTAGGTCCAGCACGATCAACATTTATGGTGCTAGAAGGAGGGCTAGATGACAAGATGTGTCCTCTCATCTTGTTTTGAATCTTCGCACATCTATCATGATTTCTATCAGACTCATCCCTCTACGATTTTTTTCGTATGCCAAACCTCTCAACATCACGAGGGAGTTTTTTGATCTATTTTTTTGAATTCACGTATGATGGTGAAGGCGAAGCAACCTGGACTGAGTACTTAGAAGACTTATATGCATTCCTTGATAATGCAGACGAGTTCTATGCAGAATAGGTTAGCCTGCAGCTTACCTACACACTTCACGAATCCCCACAACGGTGGTGCTGGAGTCTGTCTCCTAGCAGCATGCACTCACTTGAGCAGTGCTATGATCTCATTGAATCTACTTTCCATCATTTTGATCCAAAACATCTTGACCAAAAACTGCTACAACAACCGAAGGCCCCACATGAATTGCCTATGGAATTTTGGGACCGCTTCCGTGTGTTGCATTTTCAAGCTCTGAAAAGTCAGATGAAATTCCAATATCTCATGGACAGATTTGAGTATTTCCTTACCAAATCTGTCAATCCTAAAAGGAAGTTCAAGCCCAAGCCTCGCTCAACATACTTCAGTGATGGAGCTGCACAATCACAGACGGACACGGTTGTTGTCACAAGTGACTTTCCGTTGTCCCCTCATCAAATAGCTCCACCATTACAAAGTGATGTGCGAGAACATGCACACACATCCATTCAACTGTCACATCCTCCCAACATCATGTCTCACAATTTTCATGCAAATTTGGTTGCTAATCTCATGGGTTGTCACATGTATTTCGTACCTCAACCTTTGTCTTCGTATTATGATGATCCTCTAGATTGCACTATCTTATGTTCTTCCGTTCCAAACTCTACACCTGTTGTGAATGAGGATCAAGCCATTGACGAAGTTGGTGTTGCACAATCAACCTGCACTATCATTCATGAAGAGTATCACTAGGAGCTTGAGCATCAACCCTCGACAAAGGATGACTCCCTTCTATCCAAGCCTCTTCCGTGTTTTCTGACATCTTTGGTGATTCTGCCATCCTTGATTTTGCATGTGTATCTCCATCTATGGATGCACCCATTATTTATCATTCAAAGAACACACCGAATGTCAGTCCATCATCCAACAACAGAGAGGATAAATCATTCATTGAAAATCCACTTGATTTTTCATCTGATTTTTCTGGAAACACAGAGGGAGAACATTCTCACTTCTCATCTACCCCTCTATGTGATTCATCAAATCATGAGGATGTCGATAAACATCATGAATTTTCTGATCTTACTTGTCATGATCTCTTTAATTCTCCATCTGATCTTGATGTTGATTCAATTTTTGTTAATCTGTGTGAGACACTGGTCTATGATGATCTATCTGTCAATGAAGTTGAAACCCTGTAGACTATCGAGGCACTTCAGCCCTAGATGATGGTTATATCAGGCCCTCACTGTCCCGAGGTTGGTTTCACTTCCAATTAGGAAATTTTTCAAACAACCAAGGCTCCTCATCACTCATCTGTATGCATTGAAGATCAATCTCATACATAGATTACGCTTCCTCCACTCGAACTACACGATCCCATCCCTCATGCATTGGAGGAATCTTACATAGCAATCACATGTGCACGACATAAGTTGTCTTTGTTTCTTTAGTTTGCTTGCATGTCACAGTCAAGAGTATGCATATGCTTAATAGCTGCATGTAGTGTCGCATAGCATCAGGGCAAGTCCACAGATCACACGTCATGCACTTGCACTCATGTATGTTCTGTGGACACATTTAAACTTAGAGTGTGTTTGTCTTCATTTTTATATCTTTCTTGTTTGTTGGTTTGCACAATTGTGTTGTTCATGAGCCATGCCTTCACTAACATGGGTTGATCAATGCGTCGGTGGCTGCATTGGAAGTATCACTTCACATGAGCAGACCCATGCACCATTAGCTTAGGAGTAGTAGGGTTTTCTTTTGGTTTGTTGCTTCCATGCTTGTTTGCTTCTTACTTTGCATGTTTTTTTTTTTACTTGTTTGTTTTCTTACTCACTTCGCTTACACATTTACTTATGCTTTTTCTTTGATTTTTTGTTTGTTTTCTTGTTTACATTCATAGGTTAGTTCACATGGAACCGTGTGCGGTTCTTGAAATAAGTTGGGTAAAAGTACAAGAGGACTTGTGCAGTTATCAATACTTGGTTATCTGTCGTCCTGCCTCTGTATGAAGAAATTTTTATCTTCATTCCATGATATGTCGATGGAAAATACGTACTGTTCGAAGTGAACCTTGGCGAAAACACAACACTTGTGCGCTAACTAGTGTCACCTACTCTAGTCAGTTATTTTTGGGTTAATCCTTGTCAGCTCAATCAAGTAGAGTAAGGTGAGGGGGGAAACTTAACAAGCACGTAAGAGGTATATACAAACTACTTCTATGAATGAACAACCTCTTCTTCTCTCAATAAGTCAAGATCCATCTTCTGCCTATGAAATGAATAAGTGCTATGCATAGTTATGAAAATGAAAAATGAAAAAAATGAAAATGTGAAATTTTTTTGAAAAAATGAAAAAAGAATAAGGCAAAAGAAGAGAAATGATTCTTGCACAGAGAAGTGATGCAAGTAACTCTGCCAGGGTACTGACAGGCTTGCTAGCAGCGGAGCGATGCTTGTGTTCCTGCATGACTCCGACGGGGTACTGTCCAGGCTTGCTGGCAACTAAGCAACACCTGAGATGAAAATAAAACTCTGACGACCATAAAGCTTGTGCACCAATATACCAATCATCCCCAATCAAAACAACTGTGTTGGCTTGGTTTGGAATGTGTGTCGACTAACCAAGAGCTTGGCAGATGCTACATCTTACAATCAAGAAAGTGTGGAAACCAAGACAAACAGAGAACTGAACAATACTTCCGAAGGTGTTAGACTTGTTTTTCATGAATAAGGTCCATTCAGAGAGCTGGAGTTCTACCAGTGAGTCTCCAAGTGTTGTAGCGGCTACAACCACCGTCCAGAATTTTGCCTTAGCTTCGTTTTGGAGCCTCCATACCAACCACCCTTAGCAGCATGTCTTGCATTATCAAGTACATAGGCTTCATTGGTTTTTCAGCAACTTGATAGCCTGTACTTGTTATTTTGCTTCACTCACCTCATAGGTTGCCATTCCAGACATGGGCTAGTTGCTGGCTAAGAAACTCCCTCAGAAAATTGCGCAATTCTAGAGGGGAACTAGCCTTCCCTCTAGAAATTGTGCAAATTTGTTGCTAGCCTGTTGGCATCAGAAATTGCACAATACAGTCAGATGGTCTTCCTTGGGAAAATTGTGCAATATGTCCCAGCACTGGAGCTTAGCCCAAAAATTGTGCAATTATGGGCAGCAGTCACCTACTCCTCCTAGAAATTGTGCAATCCCTCTGGGAAAGCCAGCCCAACTCCTCTTAGAAACTACACAAATCCCTCTCTCAGTCAAGTAGGTTGTTGAATGTGCCTTCAGGCTGACCGGGTCCCTCTGGGACCGAGAAAAACTAATTTGCATGCATGGGCTGCACTTCCTGAAATAGAAAAAGGCAACATGCAAAAGGCATCCCTAGATATAGGGATCTATTTTTTGCAACTGGACGTTACATGCAAAGCTCATTTTAGAAACCTCTCACCAAGTGTCGCTTTTTCCTAGATTTGTGGCATGCATGTCATAACCTTGACCTTATCAAAATTCATGAACTAGACACTGCATAGCTTATTCCTCAAATCAACCTTGCAGCTCTGACATCCCACATTACATCAAGGAGTCTACGGTAGTTTCAGCTTAACTGTTTCAGGGTAAGTGTTCTTTTCATGACTTGTGCTACATTTCTTTAACTTTTTACATTTCGCTTTGTGTGAGTGTTGTCTTCTTGATTTCAATGAGCACTTGCTGTCATTTTAATGTATGTTAGCTTGTAAAAGAATCATTTTAGTTTTCGTTCGCATCTCACTACTTTCACATGCATGACATTGTTTTTGCACCGACAGTTGTTGTTGCCGCGACCTATTTCACACAATGCATGTTTTCCCATTTTTTGAATCCTGCACTTATTGTTTTCATGCATAATCATTCACTCTTGTTTACACTCAGTTTCACTGTGCATTCAGACTTCTCATGTTTTCAGTCACCCGTTGGTGGGTCTGGGCTGCCTTGGTCAGGTTCTTTCCTTGCCCAACTAGCATTGCGCATTTATGGAAGTGAAGGCTCTACCTTCCCTCTAGAAATTTCACAAGTCTAGCCCAACACTGACCTCCAAGCTTGCATTGTGAAATTCTGGGAGGCAATGCCTTTCTAGCCCCAGAAACTGCACAATGCAATTTGCTGGTTTTCATGTCACTGTTGACTGAAATTACGCATTACGTAGTTTTAGTCCTTGGCAGGCCAGACTAGGCTGTGCATTGCACAATTCCAACAATCATTCAACCTCCCAAGATCCCAGACTGTGCCTTTTGCAGTTTTGGCAGTCAGTCTCCCAGCCTTCCGTGAAAATTACGCAATCTTCACAGACAGTCACACAAGTATGTTGCATGTCAGTCCTCTAGTTTGTTTTGGTTTTCGACTGATAGATTTCTTGTCATGAGTGTTGCTATGTTTCCAGGTATCACAAGTGTTCGTCCGCTTCTCAGCAGAACAGGTACAATGGTTTCCAGGAGAGCAAAGTCAAAGACACTGTTGAGAGTGCAACTGGGGATGCAGTCGATCAAGTGTCTATGAACTTGCCTATTTATGAAGACATCAAGTTGTTCATGGACAAGGATATCAACATGAAATGGTTGCGGCATCACAACGAGCAGCAACATAAGGTAGCACACCTGCATGTGACAAATGCAAGAGGAAGGTTGCTAACAATGTAGAGGTGCAGCAAAGTTGCAAGCTCAAGCAAATCCACTTGTGACGAAAGCATCTTTGGAGATTGAGGCTAAAAGGTGACAGTGCAACAAGAGAATCACATGAAGGCAGAGAGAGAGAAATAGAGAAAGAGTTGCAGGTGTTGAAGACGAAACGCAAGGAAGAACAGGAGCTGCACAGACAAGAGAAGGAGTTGTAGCAGGAACAGGTACAATAGGAGGCAAAACATGCACAGACTGATGAAACTACGCCCATACAGGTTATAGACCCAACCCAGCAGTTGGCATGGAGTAGACAGGGTGAGTAATGATGTTGATCACATGCAAGGGTGTTTAGGAGCATGGATGTTATTGTGTGTACGGATGCGATCCCACCCATTTGGCACATTCACTGAGGTGAAGACAAAAAGAAAGTATGAATGGTGCTAAACAATGTATTTTGACAAGTTGATGTGTATGGTCACTAGCACACACTTGGAGATCAACATAGACACTATGCATCAGTATGTTGCTGGTCCAATTGCACTTAAGACGATGATGTGCATGGTAGCAGATGAATAGGACAGAGGAGCCATATCAGGGTACCCAGATGTAATGGAGGCAAGAGTTCTCTAACAAAAGGATGTCACCATTGAGCACATGGACATGATCACAGATGACCAAGCTTGGCATCAGTTCACCACCGTCGATCATCATGAGGATGTCAAAGAGTTGGTATTACCACAACTATCTGAGTGTTAATGATAGCTCGCATGGATTTCTCAAGCCTATTTTGTCTCATGTGGGTACATGTGTAGATTGGATGTAACATCTTGTAAAGTGGAAGTCCAAGTGTCGATAGTTGAATGTAACAATCATAGAGTAGTTGAAGAGTCATGAGGGTAGGTGAACAGTCACAAAGGGGAATGTCAAGGGTCACCCCACCCTTTGCTATTTATAGTACCTCATAACTCATTGTATAGGCTTTTGGTCATCTAAGCTTCCAATAAGAGTATCTTAGAGAAAGCTTGGAGAGTATTGTAATGAGCCTTGGCTTCTCCACAATGTAGAGCTAGTATGTCTCTTTGGAGGAGCAGGCAGGAGTGACTGTAACGTTCTGTTATCGAGACTAGTGGTTGGTCATGGTTGTACTATATGATTGGAACTTTCACTTATTAATATAACAAAGCCATCACATTTCATGCATATGTTTTTATTGTATTTCAACTAACTTGCTTACTCTAATGATATATTTATTTGTTTACTTACGCATGTGCGTATAGACTCTTTCTATATATGTGTATATGAATCTTACTGAAATGTGTTGTTGGTTTAACCATCACTTTGGATTGTTAGCTTACTTTCTTTCTAGTTTGTGATGCATCTTCTCTCGTGTTTTCCCTTCCAAGCTGCAAGCTTTCAGAGGTTTCCAAGGGGTGTGCTAACCCCACTTTCCATGTGTTAGAACTGTTCATGCACCTTCCTTGGCTTGTTTCACATGTCACACCCTTGCTACCAACAGGGACATCTTACTTGCCTCTGCGCGCAACAGTGGTCGAGGTGATACCATACGACCCATAGATGGGACTTCTACACCAAATGGTCTGAGGTCTAGTTGGGACTTCTTATCGGGGAGATCCCCTGACATGTTGGCGGGTCCAGCACCATCAACAAGAAGAGAGGTAAAAGCTATTTGGGTTTTATATGCATAATCTCATCCAAAAAATATGAACTTTTGGGACCCCAATTCAAGGTTAGGAGACATGCAAATCATGGAATTAGCATCTTGGTTAACACATGAGAAGATAAGGGCTAAAGAGGTAAAGAAGGTGATGGAAAAGGAAGAGAAAGAGCCCTTATACATAAGAGAAAAATTGGTAAGCCCTGCAGCTGTCATCAACAATCACAACCTCATCTCCTCTGATTTTGATTTAGCACCTAAGTACATAACAACCCAAGAGAAATCCATTCTACATTTTTAGGACACCTTTAGGATGTTAGGAATAGAGAGTCTACAAGCTTGTCATAGAAGGTGGCATGCCTTACCCCACAATCTGCAAATCAGAGAGTATCACTCTCCTGAAAGGATAAGGAATGCCTTGGAAAGAACCTCATTGTACAAAAGAATCATGCAAATACTAAAGATCAAATGGATAGGACTCAAACTCAGTCCACCCTTGAAATTGGGCTTACAAGAAGGATGAAACCAGATAGCAAAAAAAAAGGTATGGACAAAGATAGAGACAAATGTTGGTTTTTATCCGCAAGAAGGCAAACCATCTAAGGCACCTTGGGATTTGAGAGAGGCCACTTAGGTCATGAATGAGCTTCATATAGATGACTAAGTTTCTCAGAGGATAAGAAACATCTTCAGTAGGGGGCTGATGATGGGTCCCATTAATAGGTATATTTTTAAGTTATAATGCTATCCTCCAACCCCTAAAACTATCCTTTTCTCACATTAATTTACATTCTTAGTCATAATATTATTAGTAAGAAGATTAAAAGGTGTTCGTAATACTGTGAGTCCTAATGTGATTAAATTGCAGGAAAAAGATACATTTTGCAAGCATTTACTGTGTAGGGGCTTGATGGAGACAACCAAGAGAGAATCTAGGGGGCTTGTCCACCTCCTTAACTCTCTAACTTGGCTTAGGATCACAAGATCCTCACTCATGGATTGAATTCACTAGCAGCCGAGGGACTCCAAGTCCATGTGAAGATCAAGGAGAACTAGATCCACAATTCTTGAGATCTTGGAGGGAATCATTCCTATTTTCAAGGGAGCTGCCATCAACTACCTTTTTGTATAAATAAACCAGTTGAAAGGATCATTAGGATTCGAGTTTTTTATTCAACTAAGAGTAGCTACTAAGCCTAGTGCTTGAAATTATTATTCTTAACTTTCATGTGATGTATGAGACTACTATTTTCTGCTAATGAGAAGTTTTCCATTGATCTGCATCTGAGCTAGTTTTAGAGGGTTGAAACCCTTGGGTTTGGGCCCAACCCAGAGGCTTTAGTCCCTCTTTTGTATTTATTTCTTGTTATTATTTCAAATCATTTCATGTATTTCTCTTGTTTTAGTAGATGTTAAGCTATAAAAACTTGTGATTGCAGGCTTGCATATCACCTCTCTTGTGGGAAGAGTGATTGGAAAGATTTACAATCTCAGTCCAAAAAAACTTATTTATGATTTCTTGGAAATAGATAGATTTTAGTTGTAATCCCTTTTCCTATTTATTCTTTGCAATTTAGGATTTAGTTCAGTGATCAGAGTATTGTTGTGGAATAGAATAGATTTTAGTCAAATTCAACTCATCTTTTCCATGATAGTTTATCTCACTGTGTTATTGGTCATTTGATGCATGTATTTGGCTAGCTGCAGGGTTGTGTTGATCTGCAGGTGTGGGAATATATTTCCATATCCACTTGGACCTTTCCATATTCTTCCTCTGCACCTCACACTGCTCCCAAAATCTGTTTCAATAGTCATTTTGTTAAGGCAAATAGAGGACACCATGGGCATCACCCTTGGTCCAAGATAAACCTCTGATAGATCCTAGGCTTGGCTAGGGGGATTCCCCAACCTTCATTCACTTGCTTCTACCTTCATCCATATTCTCCTTCCCTCAAGACACAATTTATATCCCTAAAAGGTTCTCAGAACCCCTCCTGTAGCGAAACATGGCCTCTTGTAGCAATACATGACCTCCTGTAGAAACCCTATATCAATGTTCTTTTCAACCAATTTTTCTCCCCCCTTCGATCCTAGCCTAGTTAATTTGAATAATAGCCTCAAATTGTGATTTAATGATTAAGGAAGGTTCTTAGACCAATCCAACCTCCTCCTTTCCTCATTGCAAAACACAGTTAGAATTAATAATTTTTTTTCATAAGCATGTTAAAAGTTAGCTTCCTTATTTTCAAGCAAATTTCAAGTAGATCAATGATACATGCAAGTAGGTTACAGATTTTATTAAATGTACAAAGTATAGTAGCTTTACTTCTGCAAGTAGACTAGCCCTTTCTCTTTCATGAAATGTCAATTAGCATCTACAATTGAATTAATGGCATTTTCACTTTCATAGTTAGAATCATGTTCAATTATGCTTTTATAAGAAGTTTTGACTATAGTTAGTTGGAGGAATGGTCTTTTTACACCCTAATCTAATGCTAGGTCCCTATACTACTAGTGTAACCCCTTGTTGTTATTATTACAACCCCCTTATTATAGTGTTGTTCCCATGTAGTCCCCATATTGTTATTATTGTGTCCCATAGAAGCCCACTATTGTTATTATTGTGCCCTTACATTATTATTGTTAGGTCGACTCTGATTATATTATGACCCCCTTAGACTCCTATGTATAGAAAGGAGGTCTTGTCATTTGTATCATCCATGAATTGTTCATTTGTGTAATGTAAAGGAGGTTTCCCCCTCAAATAGGCTTATTTCTAAGGCATTGATCTATCTTTTCTATCTTTTTGTGAGTTGGTTTTATAACATTTGATATCAGAGGTTTGGATTCTAGGGTTTCTCTACTCCAAACAGGCCATCATGGCATTTTCTCTATAACTTTTTTTCTACAACATTTCAGAAGCTAAAAAAAAACCCATTTGAGCCGAAATTGTTCTGAACTTTGGGTCCGAATTTCAGAGCTTCTCTTGCGATATTTTCGGAGATATGATCTGAGGAAGTTAGGGTTTTTGCAAGCTCCAAACTTTCATCTCAAACAGGTCATCATGGAATTTTCGCTATAATACTTTTTATACAAATGTTCAGGATCTGAAATTAAAACCCATTTGCATCGAAATCGTGATGAAGCTCATGTCCGAATCTCAAATTGTTTCTCACTATATTTTCGGAGATATAATCTGAGGAAGTTAGGGTTTGTGAAGACTCCTGAATTACATTCTAAATAGGTGACCTTGGGAAAATCGTCATAACTTTCACTCTGAGAAACAAAGTGAAATTTCATAAGTTACATAAATATGACAGATTTTTTCTTTTATGTGTATATTTTTCAAATCTGAAGGTTGAAATAGTGACACGTGGCATGTTGTACGAGTTAGCTCTACTGAAAAATTATATATTCAAGTCATCTTAGGAGATTGGGCATAACTCTTTCTTGGAGAATCATATTCTGATCAGACTTGTGGGGTTAGAAAGAGGACTCGAAGGGCTAGTGTAGGGTGCAATTTCAGAACTTGGAGATCTGAAATTACCGAGTTATAGTTGTTCCAAGATCAAGCTCCTAAAATCGAGAAAAGGTGATATGAGGAATTTTGATGGAAAGGATCTGGTAAATTGAATACTACATATGGATCAATATTTTGATCTACGTGAGGTTCAACTACTACAAAAGGTACATATTTCATCTTTATATTTAGAACCAAATCATTTTTTATGGTATAAAGGTCTTTGTTCTCGTAAACCACTTGTCACATGGTTAATTTTCTCGGAGGAAATTCTAGCACATTATGAGGATACAAAGAGAAACACCTTCTTTAAACAATTGATAAATCTCAAACAAAAGGGTTCAATGGAAGAGCACATTGAGGACTTTCAAAAATTGAATATAAGGGTAAATTATATTCCATAGAAGTAAAGGATTGATGTCTTCATAGGGACTTTAAAGGATAACATTCAACATGAGCTTCGTCTTTGGGAACCTGATTCATTGGAGAAGGAATTCAGGTTGGCAAGAAAAATTGAAAGCGAAATTATGGAAACAAGGAATCCCACCACTCACGACTTAATTATGGAAGTTTTTTTGCTCCTATCCTTCCACAACCTACAAGGTTTACACCACAACAATTGGAAGAAGAAGGAGAAAACGGGTTTTGTTACAATTGTGATAGCAAATACTCTAAAGGTCATAAGTGTGCTGAGAAGATATTATTTTACATAGATTATGAAGAGGAGGAAGAAAAGGATCAAGAAACATCAAAAGAAAAGGATATACACTAGGAACCAACCCCAGAGAAAGAAGAAATGAATCCGACCATATCTTGTAAATCATTGGCAAGAATTAACACTCCTCAAACTCTCAAGATAGAAGGACATATCAAGAAGAAAAAGGTTCAAGAAGTGAAAGATCACATCGGGAAAGAAGAAATGAATCCAACCATATCTTGTAATTCATTGGCCAAAATTACCACTCCTCAAACTATCAATATAGAAGGACATATCAAGAAGAAAAATATTCAAGAAGTGAAAGATCACATCGAGCATCAAGAAATGAATCCGACCATATCTTGTAATGCATTGGAAGAAATTGCAACTCCTCAAATCATCAAGATAGAAGGACATATCAAGAAGAAAATGATTCAATCAATGAAAGATCACATCGAGCATCAACAACAAGTTCTCCAACTTTTAAGGATAACACCACTTTGGTGTGGAATCGAATGAAACAACAAGCAGATCAACATCGCAGTGAAAGAAGTTTTGATGTAGGCGATTGGGTATTTTTACAGTTACATCTCAAGCAAGCTATTTATGAGAAGGAAATGTTGGAAATACTACATGAACTTAATAAATGGTGACCTTACCTAATCGGAAGAAACTTCAAGGTAAAAATGGATCATGATAGTCTTAAATACTTTTTAGAACAAAGATTATCTTTAGAAGAACAGAAAAAATGGGTCACAAATATGTTGGGTTATGACTTTGAAATCATCTACAAAAAAGGGAAGCAAAATGTGGTTGCACATGCACTCTCAAGAAAGGATGAGGATGTGGAAGCATTGTTTTGTGCTATTTCTATTATCCAACTAGATTGGATAAATGAGGCAAGGGATGAATGGAAGAAGGATGAAGAAGTGTGGCCACTCATTCAAAAGTTGTAGAAGATCCCAGTTCAAACAATATTGCCAGAACTTGACAAGGAAGGAAAAATCATATGGGAACCTGGAGAAGTCACAAAAACAAGAACCTGATAGCTACGAAATCGATAAATTTTAGAGTATCTCAATGTCTCATCAAGTGGAAGAACTTACCTGCTGAAGATTCCACACGGGAGGACAAGAATTTTATACATGAGCATCAAGAACTACTCAAGCGTTGAGGACAACACTTTTTTAAGGAGAGGGGCATGTTAGGTCCCTATACTATTAGTGTAACCCCTTATTGTTATTAGTACAACCCCCTTATTATAGTGTTGTTCCCATGTAGTCCCCATATTTTTATTATTGTGCCCCATAGAAGCCCACTATTTTTATTATTTTGCCCTTACATTATTAGTGTTAGGTCGGCTCTGATTATATTATGACCCCCTTATAATCCTATATATATAAAGGAGGTATTTCCATTTGTATCATCCATGAATTGTTCATTTGTGTAATGTAAAGGAGGTTTCCCCCTCGAAGAGGCTTTTTTCTAAGGCGTTGATCTATCTTTTCTATCTTTTTGTGAGCTGGTTTCATAACATCTAATTTCATGACTGAGGGTGACATTAGTAGAACCTAACCTACTGTGCATATGGCATTATCACCTCTAAGTTTGTATGAACCATGGGTTGATAATTTGAGTTGAGGAGCCCTTGGGAGTTGCAACACTCTTGGTGCAATACCAGGGCTAACCACCTTATAGGAGGAGTGAAAGGGTATATTTTTTGGATGAGTTCAAGATATCCAAGACACTTACATTCAATGGAGAGTTGAAGAAGCTAGAATTTGGAAGAGGCATTATTGCTTGGAATTAAGAAGTTCTTTGAGTGACATGACTACACAAAGAACATGAAGGCTGGGATAACTATTTTCAACCTCAAAGGGAAAGAAAAAATCTGGTGGGAATATGCAAAGCGTTTTAGAGACATCAAGACAAAGGACTTGATTTTGCATGAATTCAAGAGACCCTTAAGGAAGAAATACTTTTTAGAAAGGAACTATGATGAGAAATCCAAGGAGTTCTATGGGCTGAAGATGAGATATACGAAAGATGAAGAGTACACGACTACGTTCTTGGAGTTGTTGAGGTATGTGCCTTATCTTAAGGATGAGAGGACGAAAGTTCAGAGATTTATCAATGGACTGCCATTAGCATTTAAGGATCAAATTGAGTATGATTAGCCTCGGTCGCTAGAGGAAGTCATTGGAAAGTTGAAGCATAAGAATAAGTCTAATCAAGGTTGGAAAGGGATGACAAAAATAAAGGTAAATGGCCAACAAAGAAGGGAATACCTCAGGATGCAAGTGAGAAAGAGAATGTTACTCCTTACAAGAAGTTTAACGCAACTGAGAAGGGACATGGGCCGCAACCTGGAGAGTATTGGATCAGAGGTAGTGGCCTTTGCAGTGTTGGATATGTGGAAAGGATCATCACAAGAAATATTATCTATTGTATCAGGGTGATATACCTCATATCTACAGTGCTCAGGAGGCAGATAAAGTTGGGGATGTGAGCCAGAGCATTCCTTGGATATATGCAACATTTGATACCGTAGGTGGATCACCAGGGATCTATTATTGAGACGGAAGATAAGCTTTGTGATTGAGATGTTTCCATTTTGATTGATCTTGGATCTAATTATAGTTATCTTAATCTTGACCTAGTGGATAAGTGTGGTTTGAGAAAAGAAGTGCATGTTGATTCTTGGTTGGAGTAGTTGGCTATAGGTACTAAGAAATGAGTTCATCATTGGGTAAGAGCTTATGCATTTGAGCTGAATGGTATGCCTACATCAGAACATCTAAATTTACTTCCATTGGGATCATACAATATGCTTCTGGGTGTATATTGTTTGTACCTTCATAGGACTAAGGTGGATTGTTATGAAAAGGCTATTGAGTGCTTGAATGATTATGGAGAAAAGATAATCTTGCAAGATAAAAATAAGCCTACCTTGGAAAGAATGGTTACAACTATATAGGAAAATCACAATTGTAGGAAAGGGTGTGTATTGTTTTTAGTGCATGTTTAAAGGTAAGGATGTTGAGGAGGCAGAGTCTTAAATAGGTATCTGATTTTACAACAGTTTTAGGATGTTTTTCCAACAAATTTTTCAGAGTTGCCTCCTCACAGGGAAGTGGAATTTTCTATTAAGTTGGTACCAGGAGAAGCACCAGTGTCAAAGGCATTGTACATGATGAGAAATCTAGAGCTAGTGGAATTGAAGTTGTAGTTTAAGGAAATTCTATACAAGGGATACATTAGGCCAAGTGTATCGCCTTGGGGTGCACTAGTGTTGTTTTTGAAGAAGAAGTATGGTTCTCTCAGGTTGTGTATTGATTACAGACAGCTGAACAAGCTAACAATTAAGAACGAGTAAAATTTTCTACAGATTGATGATGTATTCGATCAGTTGAAGAGAGAAACAATGTTCTCGAAGATTGCTTTGAGATCATGGTATCATCAAGTACACATCAAAGAAGAGGACATCTATAAGACTGCTTTCTGGACTAGATATGGGCATTATGAGTTTGTTGTGGTTCCTTTTGGTTTGACTAATGATCCATCTACTTTCATGTGTTTGATGAATAGTGTGTTGTTTCCTTATATATACAAGTTTATGACAGTATTCATTGATGATATATTGATATATTTTAAGAATGAGGAAGAGCATGCAGAGAACTTGGAAACAATTTTAGTAATGTTGAGAGAGAATCAATTGTATGTCAAGCTTAGTAAGTGCAGTTTCTTTCAGATAAAAGTTCATTACTTGGGACATGTTGTTTCCAAGGAAGGAATAGCAGTGGATACGAAAAATATTAGAGCTATCATGGAATGGGAAGCTCCTAGGAATGTGGATGAGGTTAGATCATTCATGGGGTTAGTAGGTTACTGTAGGAGATTCATTAGGAACTTCTCATGGATTTACTATCCTATTACATCTTTGTAGAGGAAAGGAAAGAAATATGAATAAATAGAGGAGTGTGTAGCCAATATTGAGTAGTTAACAAATCCAGATAAAGAGTTCATGGTGTGTATGGAATCTTTCAAGAGAGGATTTAGTGGATTCTTCATGAAGGAGGGACATGTAGTAAGCTATGAGTCATGTAAACTAAATCAGCAAAAGAAAAACTACGTGACACATAATATTTAGTTGGTAATGATCATTTATGCACTGAAAATGTGGACGAACTACCTTCTTGGCTAGAGGTTTTGTTGATGAGTGATCACAGTGGGCTAAGATACATATTTGACCAACCTAATCTAAATGCTAGAAAAGATAGATGGTTGGCCACATTTAGTGAGTTTGACTTCGATATCAGGTACATTAAGGGTAAGGAGAATAGGGTTGCAGATGCTCTTAGAAAAGGTGTGTAAGTGAATCACATAGCAACTATGAATTCACATGGGACAAATTTACAGGATCAAATCTTATAAGTAGGACAACAGGATGACAAGTACCAGTGGTTGAGGAACATGTTACAACAATAGGGTACATTTGAACAAGATGTGGATTATCATCTCACGGCATATGGTTTGGTGATATTTAGGGATAGGATCTATGTGTCAGATATCATTGAACTCAAGAAGATTATCTTGAGGGAATTTCATGTTAAGTCATATTCAAGTCATCTAGGATATCAAAAGGCTCTAGTAGCTATGAAGAAGTTTTATTATTGGTTGAATCTGAAAAAACATGTGGCTGAGTTCATCACAAGGTGTTTGGATTGTCATCAGGTGAAATCAAAGTGCAAGAATCTAGATGGCTTATTGCAACTGATTCCGATTCCAAAATGGAAATGGGAAGTGATTTCCATGGACTGCATTACAAGTTTTCCAAGGACATCTAGACAACATGATTCCATCATGGTTGTGGTTAATAGGTTGACAAAGTTAGGTCACTTCATTCAAGTGAAGTATACTAATTAAGCTAGTGAGGTAGCTCGGGTCTTCATCAAGGAGATATTGAGATTGCATGGTATTCTTAAGAAGTGTATCCAATAGAGATGCCAAGTTCACTTCTAGGTTTTGGAAAGAGTCATTTGCAAGTTTGGGTACAAATTTGGCTTCAATATAAATTATCATTTGTAGATAGATGGACAAACAGAGAGGGTCAACAAGATTCTTGAGGACATGTTGTGAATGCATGTCATGCACTAGTAGAGGAGGTGGGAAGAGTATCTTACATTGGTCGAGTTTTCCTACAACAATGGGTATCAAGAGTCACTGAAGATGAGTCTATTTGAGGCATTTTATGGGCAGAATTATAATACTACCATCAGTTGGAGCAATTCAGTGAACAAGGTACTGATATGACTAGACATGTTGGAAGAGATGGAACAAGAAATGGAGGTTATCAAGAAGAATCTAGAGACAACATAGGATAGGAACAAGATTTATGTAGATCAACATAGGGAATTTAAGGAGTTTTAGGTTGGGGAGCATGTGTTCTTGAAAATCAATCCCAAGAAAAGATCCTTGAGGATTGGGTCATGTGCCAAGCTAGAACCTCAATATTTTGGGCCTTTCAAGATCCCTTAGAGGATTGGACCAATGGCCTACAAACTTGCATTGCCTCTGACAGTGAAATTCCATGATGTTTTCCATGTCTTATTTATTAAAACATACATGAAGGATGTTGATAATGTTATTGATTGGTCTATATTGTAGGTGGGAAAAGAAGGAGAATTCTAGCTAAAACCTCAGTGCATATTATAATTGTTGGGCGTGGGATCCCCCAAAGGTAGTTTTGGGGCTTAGAGCCCAGATTTTGGTCAAAGTTTGTAATTCCAATGTAAAGACTCTACATTTTGTGGGCGCGGAGCACATAGTTGTAAAAGAGTCATAGGGTTGTTCAGCCTTATTTTTTTAATGTAATGTTGGCTGTAGAAGATCCACCCATAGTCCACAGACCATGGGATTGTATAAATAGAGCGAAGCTCTAAGTAGTTAAGACATTCATAGATCGAATGGAAAAATATGTATGCGAGATAGATCTAAATTGTAAAGTCTAGTTTTGGGTCGTAGAGTAGGAAGAGGCTCTGCAGCTGAGTGCGTAGAGGCCTAGTAGTCTACAGCCGAGTGCACGGACCCCTACAACTGAGTGCGCAAGGTGAGTCGAATATGCACTTATCTGGAAGCATTAATAAAGAGAAGTTTCTATCAATTATGCGTCTTTATTTCCTGTTTATGCATTTGTTATATTGGGTATGAATTTCACTCTTAATGCTTATATGATGCGTGGATGTGTATAATTGTATTCGTTAAGTGAACATAAGGAAGAATATCTATTTACACGAAGATAATTAAGATCCCTTGATAAGATAAGTAAGATACTTAGTCTAATACAGGAATTAGCGCAGTTCGCTACCTTAGCAACGGAAAAGCATCTCAACCCCTGGTTAGGGCTACGCGAAAACCAATCGTAGCAAAGTATTGAAGGTTAGATCAGAGAGCGAAGGTAGGTCTAGTGGACTAAACTTGACATCACATACATCTCAAGGGTGTGGAAACTTGGTTCCAGCATCCCCACATATTGCTTTGGGTGAGACTTTAGTCTGCGCTCCGTGGGCTGATGCTGAAAGGGCCAGTAGTGTAGGGATTTGTTTGGCTAAATAAATCTAAACCTGGGTCAAGCCCCCATAAGCCAAAAAATGGTTTCGTTGTCGAGACAGGAATCTGCATAAGATATGTGTGATGTCGTATCATTGGAATCCAACTAAGAAAGAAATTGAACACTAGTTGGACAGAAGAATTCATGAGTTCGCAGCGCAGGAGAATAAAAACCCACGACTATCAAAAGAAGAGTGGTTAAATACCTACCTGTATATGTAGATCCACGAAATCTTTTTCATGTCCTTCCCTACTGAACTATACGAGTGGATCGCGAAGCCAGTAGATAGCCAAGGAAGGTGGAAGCTTAATGGTCCTATTGTGTGGACCCCAGAGCTAGTGCGAAGGTTGGAAGCATCAGAGGATAAGATTGCGTGCGTCGTTGATCATTGGCTCAATCGTATTATAGGAAGATTCGTTACTGAGTTCGCAGTTGACACCTCAGTCAACTATAGCGAGACAGAGCGATGCTTTCTCAAAGGACTGCGAGGAAAGTACATAAAGTCTTTGAATACTTGGATTAAAATGTTGTTGTGCGAAAAGCAGGTTATGTAGTTACCTTGATGTTCGGGGCTACGCGAAGTGGAAAGGTTTACAGGAACGAAGGAAATAAGGGTCCAGAAAATAACCCCTTGATTTCACCTCTGCGAGGAGGCGAGGAAGAGCTTGCAAATATCTCTCCGCGAAGTGTTATCCATCTGATAAGGCAAAGAATTCCACGAATACCACCTCCACTCACACCACCACCAGCTTCACCACTATCACCTCCATCTTCACCCGTACCAACTCCACCACCACCGTGATTCAGTATGGCAAGCACAGTGAAGTTGCCTGTGTTCAAAGGTTTGGAAAATGAAGATCCAGACCAATTATGGTTCGTTATAAGGGCTGTATGGGAACCACAAGGTGTTACAGATGACCAAGAAAGTGACACTATTTAGCGCCTTGCGGGATCATGCACTGACTTGGTATACTAAGTACTCCAATGATAAACAGAATGCGAGAGTCGCAGATATCCAAACAACGCTAAATATGGAATTTAGCAGGCCTAAGTCTGAAGCACAATTGATTGTGGGATTCAAAGAGATCATGATGCTACCATGCGAGACACCTTGGGAACTAGGTCAAAGGCTGAAATGTATGATTCGTGAAGCTAATATGAATCTGACGGATGGACAACATTGCGAGTGGTTTGTAGCTTCGCTACTACCACATTTAAGGAGTGCGCTATCACAACAAAAGATAACAACTCAAGTAGAGGCCTTAGATAATTCCATGAGGCTTCATGAAACCCCGATGTAGGATTCTAACCTAGGAGTTCAGCAGATCCACACGCAACTGACAAATCTGTGCCTTGAGATGTAGAGTCTGAAACAACATAGGACGGCTCGACTAGAAGTGCGTGAAGAAGTATGGTGCGTGAAATGCAAGAGTCAGGGTCATGACAATGACCACTGCCCGATTTTTACGAATTACCTTACAAGAGGAGGACCGATGCCTTTAAGGCTGGAAGCTCAAGTAGGAGCTAGCACATCGCATGCTTTATGGTGCGCGATCTCTCAAATAGCTGGAAAACATGCCACAGACAATTGTCACTTGCTACAAAATTATACGCAAAATTCGCAACAGTTGTTCTGCAACTTTTGTAGGTCAGTGGGACATGACGAGTGCACTTACAGAAGTTATGAGTTGATGATGGATAAAACCCCCACCTACAAAGTTCAGGCTGAAACGTGACCCCTTGACCAGAATGCAGGAATGGCGCGAACAGGATTTCAGGGGTGCGGACGAGGCTGAGGCAAAGGACGACCTGGTAGAGGTCGTGGACAGTTGATTTGCTACAATTGCATAGGGTCGGGACACTATGCCCGCGATTGCACCAATCCAATGCGCCCATCGTGCAAGTATTGCACGATTTTTTATCATAAGATAGAAGATTGTCCTACGTTGATAGATAGGATACGCAACAGAGAAGCACTACCGCCTCCCCCAACTCAGAACCTGCAAATGATGAGTTTAGAGCCGCACGAGGAAGACCCGAATGTAAACATTGTGCTCCAAAGTGGAATCGAGATAGGATATGACAAAGGAAAATAGCCAGAAGATAGTATTTGGGTTCGTAAAGCTCCGAAAAAAGAAGTTGAGTTTTATTTGGAGCGCACTCAAGAAACCTTCATGGAAGCTAAGAAGAGCTTCGTCGATGCCTCCACTTCAGGAAGCAAAGATAAAATAGAGCTGGAAATGGACCCATCTATGCTGACAACCTTCCTATAAACTTGTATGAAGTTACTACGTGACAGTAAGGCTATGAAATGGTTGCAGGAACTTATCAACGGATGCGCTAGGACTGCGCTGGGTGAATCGCACATAGTCTGCAAGATTGGAAAACATAAGACAAGAACGAGACAAGAAATGAGACTTACCGCACAGATCAGAGAATACGAAATGGATCAAGTCATTCTGGATTTTGGATCAAATGCGAATGTTCTGCCAAAATAGACATGGGAGTGAATGGGAAGACCCACGTTGCAATGGTCTCCAATTCAGCTAAGGATGGCGAACCTGGAACCAGTAGAAAATTATACCCATGGGGCGATTGCAGGGAATAACTGTGGATATTGAAGGAGCGAGTGCGCTGGAGGATTTTGAAGTAAGAGATATTGTTGACAGCAATCCCTACCCTGCAATCTTGGGAATTGATTGGGCTACTAATATGAATGGGGAAATTAATTTGAAGAAGCAAAAAATGATCTTTGAAAAGAAGTCACTGCGCGTAAATGTACCCATGTACCCTACTAAAGGATCACGCTATACGAAACTGGTCCGTGACTATGAGAGCGATGATGATTTGGATTGTATCTATAATATAACAGTGCAAGAATAAGACTGGGTGAATCCCACCACGGATGGGCAGATTACATGGGAGCACGAGAGCTCCTGTACTTCGGATTCTGATGAAGAAATAGAATGATGGCAGAATCGGTTACACAAGGTAACTATGCTGAATTGCAATATGATGACTAGGTTGATGTGCTGCGTGTCGAAAGAAGTAAGAGATACGCCTACTTATGATGGTCTAAATGAGGTAGATACATTCTTAGATGCATTTGAAAGGGAGGTGTCAGAAAAACAACACTTCTAGACCTTGGACTAGGTATTGCATGCTACGCTCGCGAGATGGTAGGGTACGCACAAAGGAAGCTTTAATGATTGGTACGAATGTAGGAGAATGATGAGAGTATGATTTGGGAAGCCTAAGGTGTGACTAACAGAAAAGTACAATGGACAAGATGATCTGCGCGCGCATCTGGCCAAGTGGGCGCAGGCATATGGAGAAAAGCCACAACTTGAGTGGGTGCACCTGTTCTGTCATACCCTAGATGTTATACTAATGAACTAGTATATAGAAACAGAGCTTCGCCATGGGACAGGCGAATGGGATATCCTATGCGAAGGGTTCATGATGACCTTTAGTTTTGAGGATGGATTTGATGGTATTGAAGAAGCACTACAAGAAGTAAAAGCAACCATCTTTAGGATTCCGCAGGATCCTTTAGACCTGGCACAGCCTGAATGGGCTACTCAGCTGAGTTGCGCGCTGGAATGTTATAATGTAACTGTTGAAGAAGAGGATGAAGATCCATAGAAAATTAGCATTCCAGCGACAGAAGGCCACCGCAAGGTTCAAGGACCACAGATTGAGAACCCTGACATAGCCTGCCGGTGAATATTAAGTAAGTGAATATTGGTACGGAGGCGGAGCCCAAATTCGCGAATATTGGAGACTACTGGGATGACATGATGGTGGATAAGGTCACTAAATTACTCTGCAAATATCAGGACTTATTCCTGACCAAGTTTACGGATTTGAAAGGAATAATCAGAGATTTAGGGGTAATGAAGATCACGTTAAAACTTGATGTGAAGCCAATCAAGCAGAGGCCATACCGCTTAAATCCAAAATACAAGGAGAAGATCTGCGTAGAACTAGACAAAATGCTCGCAATAGGCATCATTGAGCCGGTGGAAGAATCTGATTGGGTAAGCCAAATGGTGGTGTAAGAGAAGAAGCAAAAGGATGAGATCAGGATATGTGTGGATCTCAGAACATTGAATGACGCTTGTGTGCATGATGCATTCCCAACTCCGTTCACAGATGAATTGTTGGATAATGTAGGTGGTCAATAAGCATATTCTTTCACTCATGGGTTCTCAGGGTACCACCATATCAAAATTGCGTTGGAGGATAGGAGCAAGACAACATTTGCGACTGAGTGGGGGTGCTTTTAGTATACTTTCATGCCATTTGGATTGAACAATGCGCCGACCATCTTTTCGCGCATGGTTGTTGCGACATTCAAGGAATATATTCATAAGTTCTTGGAGGTCTATTTTGATGACTGGACTGTATTTGGGTTGGTTAAGCGCCATGTAGCGAGCTTGCACTTGATGCTGGATACCTGCCAAAGATACCAAATCACGCTTAACCTGAAGAAGTGTGTGTTTCTTGTTCCTTTTGAGAACCTATTGGGGCACGTGGTTTGCAGACAAGGGTTGATGATAGACCTCACAAAGATCGCAGTGATCCTAAACTTGGAAGCATCGCGAAGTGTGAAATAGTTGTGCGCTACTCTAGTACATACGGGGTATTACAGAAATCTTATCAAAGGTTATGCCCAGATCACTGTACCGATGGAAAAATTGCTGAAGAAGGATGTCACGTTCTGCTAGAACAATGACTATAAGAAAATCCTGGCTATATTCAAAGAAAAGATGGTTATTGCACCGATTCTTGTCTTCCCAAATTGGAAGAAAGAGTTTCATGTCCATGTTGGCACGTCATGTATAATTTTGGGGGCAGTACTAACACAGGAAGGCGGAGAAGGCTTGGATCACCCTATCGTGTTCACAAGTCGCAGATTATCTGAAGTAGAAAATAATGGCAGAAGTGTCCCCAGACACGTAATTTTATTAATCAGAAAAAAACAATTACTTATTGATTTTGCAAGAGTTTACACCCAAACAACAAAAAACTCTTTCAATGAGCTATTTATAAGCTCAATGTCATAACTACATCTAATTATGGATCACTTATTAAATAACAAGTGTCCACTTACAATAAATGCTACTCAAAACAACTAGCTAACAAATCTCCTAAAATAGAGCCTAAGATACGACACATTTGGAGAGTCATATCTTGTTACAACAATATACTAATTCTAAAGGTCTCCATTAAATAATTAAATATTCTAGAATAATAATTATTAATTTAATATCTTAAATTAATAATTATTTTATTCCAACTTTATAACCTATGCTAATATTTTATTTTTGGATCACATAACATTCCCCACCATGATCCAAAGATATATTACAACAGATACCAAGTTCATCCCTGAACTTAGTAAATTTTATTCTGCTAAGCGGTTTCGTGAAAATGTTGGAGATCTGTTCTTCGGAAGGACAATAAACTAGCTTTAGGACATCTTTGGTAATGAGAGATCTGATATGATGATACTTGGTGTCCACATGCTTTGTCTTTGAATGAAAAATTGGGTTCTTGACAACTTTGATGACTGACTAGCTGTCAATGAATAATGATGTAGCTTCTTCCTGAGAAATGCCCAAGTCCTGCAAAATTATGCGCAACCAAACAATTTCACATGCTACTTCCCATGCTGAAATGTACTCTGCTTCTGCTGAAGAAGTGGCCACTGTAGCTTGTTTCTTACAACTTCAAGACACCGTTGCTGACCCCATGTTCATTAAATAACCTGATGTTGATGCTTGATCATCAATACTTCCAGCAAAGTTGGCATCTGAATATCCACCAAGTACAAATTTTTTAGTCTTTGTGTAAAGAAGACCAAAATCTTTTGTTCCTTGGATATATCGAAGAACTCTTTTGGTTGCATTCCAGTGGTTTTCTAATGGTTCCTGCATAAAACGTGAAAGAATACAGACTGCATAAGACAAATCAGGATGAGTGTTTGTTAAATAAATCAAGCTGCCTGTTGGATACCTATACCAATAGGTTTCATATTTCATGATTGGCAAGAGAAAGTCCAAATATGCTCTGCTTTGAGTTCACAAAGATCCCATATTTCCTAAAGAGCAAGAAGGTGTGCAAAGTGTTTCAAATGTTGATGACCTTATTTCAAATTTTGATGGATGATCCAACAGTCTAATCTGGATCATGCCACGTGTTCAATTTTGTGTTGTAGACTAGAGAAAGAAGTCTGTCCAAACTGTTTAATCTTGGCAGACAACTAGTTTAGGTAGAGAAGAAAAGGATTCCAACAGCTTAATCTGGGACCTTGGAAGAGATAAGGGTAGAAGTAGAGAGAAAAGGCAAAAGAAAAAGCCAAAGAAAAGAAAAGGCAAGTAAGGGTTTGCAAGTCCAAATGCACCCTCCAAGAAGAAATAAAATGCTAGGCAAGTAGCTGGGTAGGTAGCTGGGGTTGCAGAAAGGTTATCCCTATCATTGCAAGATTGGGGATGGTGGGCAGCAAGGCAAAAGATTACAGCTGGAAGCATGACTAATTTCCCTCACTCCCCTCCAATTTCATTTCTAACATTCCCTCACTAGCCTGAGATTCATGGAAAAAACTAAGTTTTCATGGTGGTTCGTGATCTTGAAAAGCCACATTTCTTGTCTAAAAATCTTTTCATTTTGACCTACTCTTGAAACCAAGCTTGTTTCACATAAACTCAATGGTTTCCACATCCACTTACCCCCTCCTCCATAACTAACACTTACCCTACTATATAAATCCCTTACATCACCTTTTTCCCTAATATTACTAACACCAAGGTTTATAAATCCCAGCATTATCTACATATTCTCCTTTTGGCATTATAGCCAAGTAAATGGTCTAAGGGGACTTCAGTCCACCTGGGACTGTGGTTAACCTTGTCTTGGATGTGCTCTGACCCCTGGTTATGAGCAGAAATCCTCTCCCTCAACCCTCACCGTCTCTCTGCTGAAAACGCACAAAAACCCCGTTTTCCCATATAAACCCTCGAAAAAGCTCAAAAAACCCAAAAACTGCGAAAAACCCACTTTTCTATAGTCCTCCACCCAATCATTAAATTGAATATTTTATTACGCTGGCGGGACCCCTCCCCAACATGCTCGATCAGTCGGAAGGCCCGCCAGTCGTCAGATCTCCGTCGCCCAGATCTAAAGGTGGGCGGTCATTTTCACTCCCCGACCTGCCGACCTTTAGCGTCCGGGGAAAGTGGTTTCGCCCATCCCGTACAGGGGACGCGTGGCAGGCGGCGGGGTTGTTCGGAGCCCCCCTCCCCATTACCGCCTTTGCCCAAAGGTGGTGCGGGGAACCCGTTTACCGCCACCCCTATTACCACTCTCCTCCCACGTCATTCGTACGTCACCCTGACGTCACCTTGCCGGTACCCGCCCAGCGTCCCGTGGCCCTCCACGCGGACCCGCCACTGTGCCCGCCCGCCACCGTGTCCTGTCACCCTGGCAAACACCTCAGCCGCCACGTCGCCTTCGTACCTGGGCCCCGCCATGACGTCATGCTGACGTCATCGGCGGAAAAGCGCCAAATGCACACTTTTGCCAAATTTAACGATTTAAACGACTAAATCAGTCGTTTTCGCTCATTTTCATGCGAAAGAGAAACTAGCCGTTGTCAACAGCTGCTGCGAAACCTCTCACTCAGCCATCAAATTCGACAATCCGACCATTCAAAGTTCAGAATTCAACGGCACCAAGTCGCCACAACCCGGCCCGCGAGCTTCCAAGTCGATTTTCCAGGTATTTTGCCATTTCCTTCCACTTTGCCCATGAATTCCAATTCTCTGTAGAATTCACCATTAAAGACTGGTAAATTCACTTAATTCAGCTCCACCTGAGCACCTAAACCAAACCCAAGCAACTTGCCCCATCCCTAAGCCACAATTTGACATTGGTGAAATCAGTTCACGGGTCAAAACTGCAAAATTCGCCCCCGAGGTACTTGGCATTGTTCCCTTTTGCCAAGTACAGGCCACCTGCACCCTTCCTACAAAATTATCACTGTCTCTGCAACGTCCCCTTAGGCAATCCACATCCCCGAGAAATTTGCAGCAATTTACCAGCTTGCTTACAGTTTTACACTAGAAGAGGATATTACACTGTGCACAATTTACCTGCTGCTTAAATCTTTAAAGACTTATCAAACTATTACCTCTCCCTGCACACATACAGATTAAATCATGGTTGCCTCTGCATCCTCTTCCCTCAGTGTTACTCCACTAAATCAAACCAATAAGGAACTGGAGGCCTTGCCATTTATTGACAAGGATTGTCTCATCAATGACTTTGAGGGAAACAGGGACTTTTTGAAAACCTTCACTACACTGAGGGAAGACCATAAGGAAGGACTTGGTACAGATGGGATGTGGGAGTCAAACCTGCCCTATTACTGTCTCCCAGCTGTGAATGTTTTCCCTGAAATCATTCACTTATGTGCTCAAAACTATGATTTGGAGCACAGAGCTGTCAATACTCCATCAGGGAGGATCCTTTTTTATATAAATGCTGAGTCCATCAACAAGATGTTACAGTTTGATCAAACGGAGTTGCTAGTCCCATTCTCCATGAGGTATTTGCTGGAAGCTGGTGACAAGATGACCAGTGAGGAGCTGCAAAAGGTCACCAGGAACTACATGAGAGTTGAGTGCCAGCCTACAGGGCCACCCCCTTATCTGCATGAACATTTCAATGACTCAGGCAGGCTGCTACTGGACATGATAGCCTATGTGCTAGGTTACCAAAACAGTAAGCATGTGGATCAAGCCATGCTCGTATTGCTGTCTGCTTACAGCCCACGTCAACCCCCTGCCCGAAAGTATAACTTTGCTAAGTTTATAGCCAATAGGATTCATGATCAATTGAGCAAACTGGACAGACAGGGGGTCTTCAGATACTCAGCTTACATCTACCACCTGTTCATGTTTTATCATTCTGAAGCTTTCCCATGTTACATCAGAAGGCTGGATAACAAAGGAGAGAGGAGATCTGTCATTTTCTGGACCTCAGTCTACCATGAAATCACAAATTCACCCTATACCTACTGTGAATTTGTTGACCAGTTTGTGTACCCAGTCTCCTGCATGCTTATGAAGTCCCCTCCACCCAGAGTATCTAATGAGATCAAGAAAGCTTTGCAGCTGTCTAAGAAGTACAAAATAGGTGATTGGTACCTATATGAACACCATACTGTGTTCAGAGTATATGGCTGTGAGCTCTGTCCATACAGGCTACCCAAGTATGTTCCTATGAGATTATTTGCCTTGGAGTATTACAGGCAATTGATTCAGTCAGACCTTACCCATTTCCACAGCTCCAAGAAAAAGGCACACCTTAACTACAAAAATGAGTTGGGCCCTTTCATCATGAACAAGAAGGAAGGATGGGAATCTGCAGACCTGATCCTCAAGGACAAATATAAATTGTCATACAGTTTTCGATGGGTCCCTTATGACCCTCAAGGTTTCATCACTGCTAGGAGAACTAAGTACAGACTCCTAGGGATTAAACACTGCCACTACCCACACATAGAAAAGTATGCCAACTTTCAAGAATGGCAGCTGGACACTCTAGTTGAGAGCTTAACTGAAGAAGAAAGAATGCTTAAAAATATGAAAGAACTTGAGAAGACTATTGACCTGGACTATGTGATCCAGGTACCTTTCAGACTACCTCAATCAGTGGGACAAGGGACCTCAGTTACCAGGACAGCGCCGCAGACACTCTCTACAGCAGCACCAGGCTTGGATAAAGGAAAAGGAAAAATGGATGCAGAGGATGAAACAAAAAAGGAACAGTCAGAGCAAAAGTCACGGCAAAAAGATCAGCAAACAGAACAACAAACAGAGCAGCAACAAGGACAAACCATTCTGCCACAAACTGGGCTGCCAGAAACCCCCCTAATACAAACACCGCCACCTCAAATTGAGCCATTAACTACCTCAGTTTTGCAGACCCCAGCACATGAAGAGAGGGGTACTAAAAGGCAAAGAGAAGAGTCCACTCCCCTCAGTGGATCCTCCCACCAGCCAGAGGCCAAAAGGCAAAGGGCAGATTCCCCAGAGGTGGAAGACATCACTGAAGATGTCTTAAACGATACAGCAAAGGACAGGGAAGGCATCCAACATACTGGGACAAGCTCCTTTCAGCAGGAGCAGAATTTACAGCTTGGTTTGGAGGTGTCATCCTCTTCTCAGCAAAGCCAGAAGCTTAAAAGTGCTAAGGCTACCTTCAAAGAAATCAAGGCAGCAAATGAGTTATTGAGGGCTGAGGTTTACAAACAGTTTATAGATGCCACCCCAACCCAGCAGGAAAGGTTGATGTCAGTCTACGACTTCAAAGAGGAAAAAATGATATTCAGCCATTTCAAACCCAAGGGGCCGCACCCAATGACAACTGCAGATTTCATCAAAACAAGGGTGGAGGTCCTGGCCAAAGACATACATCCTATGGACCAAATTGAGCTCCACAAGCAGACCGGGGAGATGGTCTATGCCACCTTGGTAGAGAAGGCCACATTAGCTCATGAGCTGAAAGAATCTTTGAAGAATACAAACACTCAACTAGACTTTGAGAGGTTGTCCTCTAAGGCCAAGGACAATAGGATAAAATCTCTTGAGGAGATTATTGTTGATCTAGGACATGACCCTAGTGATCCAACCGGGGTAAAAGCCCTCATAAAGAAAAAGGATGATGATCTAAATGCCATGAAGAAGAGGTTGAAGCTGTTACCTACAGAACACCCTCAGACAGCTGAATTGCAAAAGGAAAAGCAAGTTAATGAAAAACTTGACCTCTTATTACAGCAAGATCAAAGAATCCAAGAACTAGAGAAAGAGCTGGAAGGAGCATTGCAAGACAAACAGGGAGGATCTACACTCCAAGTTCCTCCAACAGATTCCACAACAGCAACAACTTCTGGGGCAGCAGTAGCCCCCACAACAGAAGCAGCAGGTACAACAGCAGCTACAGATGCCCACCCCAGTATAGAAGAATTAACCAAAGCTGTCAAGGCAATGGAGCTACAGGCGGATGAAATAAGGAAAGCAAAAGAAAAACTGGCAGAGATAGATGCCAAATATGACCAATCAAAGATAACGGTAGCAGAACAGGGCAGATAGATTAAGGCTCAAAAAGATAAAATAAAGGCCCTGGAGAAGGAGCTCAATCTGGAAAATACTATGGCAGAAATCAAAAGAATCCTGTGGAATAAAATTACCCAAGCTATTATCAAACAGTGGAAATCCATTAAAACAATGCATGAGCATATGGATTTAATTGTACAAGCCCAGACAGATGTCCAGAGAGCCAAGACAGTGTTAGGAAACAGACCTGAGCAAGCTAGCCAATTAATAGAATTTTTGAACAGGCAAGACAAAGAGGAGCTGGCAGCCGTTGGAATCACCAACAGAACAGAGGCCATCCTCATGGCTAAAAAGGTGCTAACTCTCAGAGGTTATGTACAGACGGCAGAAAGAAAAAGTTATGAGATACAGACTGAAGTTGAAGATTATAAACTCAGAATGGGAATGCTACAAGCAAGAGGACTGCCTAGCCTGTTGAGCAGCACAGGAAAATTGATCAGCAGAGATCAATTTACAAACAGGGTGGCCGCTTACATTGAAAATCAAATCACTGCATCCAGCAGTACTTCTGAGGAAACAGTTCCTCCAACAGGACAGAGCTTGTACACTAAGCTTGAAGGCTCATTTTTTGTTGAAAATGAGGTAAATCACTTATTTGAAACTCCTCCTAGTTTTTTCAGATATACAGAGCTTGACGAGACTCTAATTAAAATTCGGAGGCACCAAATGCCTAAGGAGGACTGGTGGCAGGCCATGCTCCAAATTTTGCCATGGTAGTTTCAAGACATTCGGCCACTGTCAGCTCAGCTCACCAGAAGACAAGTGTAAAAGGATCAATGTTTGAAAAGCATCCAAAAAGTGATTCATCACTAATGATGACAGCTCGCTACATTTTGAACAGCACGTCCCCAACTGACTCAGCAGCTCCCAAAGGCCAAAAGTATCTTCTGACAGAACGTCAAGACGCCTTTATTTTGTATTCAATGCTGTAATAAATTTCTGATAAAAATATCTCAAAGTTGGTGAGGGTATTAAGTCTGAGATAACTTAGAACTCAGATATTTTTGTAAAAATCAAAGTATATATTCACCCCGCACATAAGCTTAAGGCGTTGTTGTTATTTTCTTTTTGGAGATCTCACTTGCTGTAAAATTCTCAGAGAAATAATACAAAGGGTGAATGGAATTTCCGAAGCTTGGCGTACCTTGATGCATTGTGATGAATGGTGAATGTTGCAGGATTCCAGAGTGTTTCATAAAACAATAAGTCTTTCTTAAATCTCTGTTTTACATGTTTTCGAGTCTTTTGTTCTCTTTTATTGTTTAAATGTCTTATACTTAATAGCAAAGTAGAAGAATAGTTCCAGGATTTAATCACTCATTACCCTGAACTCAAACTAAGCTATTATCCATGTTTTCTTCAGATATAGTGAAAGAAGTGTAATTCTTGATTGCTGCACTTTAAGACTGTATCTTTGGCAGTGATAGACATTCCCAGGGATTCAAGTTTGCCCCTGAGACACCTATCTGTTTCTCATACCTAGTTTGGTGGAAATACTTGAATACTTTAGTGAAAATTCTTAATTGCTTTCACTGGTTTTTTCACCTGTTTGTGTTATAAATCAAAAATTTTGTCGTATGAAGTATCCAAATGGCCCTGTAAGTTTCACCAATTCACCTCAAGGTTTCTAGACACCTACAGCCATAGACTCCATTGCCCAATGATATTTGACTCTTTGAATATTATATCACAAGACCTGAAAGAAACTCTTCAACCAAAACATAAACAAAACCTGTACATAATACCTAGCCTAAAACACTATCATAACAGATACAAATCATAAAGAGAGAGCCCTCTCTGATCACAGTTTGGCTAGAAACAGTGATTAAAAGATTGGTTAGTGGTTACCCCGGCCGTATTCCCTTGGGAGTCATAGGGAACAACCTGGGTGTTAACATAATTGGCGACTCCGCTGGGGACTTCTTAAGATTTTTCAATTACTATCTATCTTCCAAAGCTACCATCAAGCCTGAAACTAGCCAAGAGGCCTTAGAACTGTTTCTGTAATACAGGGACAGCTTTAGGGAAGAGCTAATTAGGGAATCTTCATCCTAGCTTTGGAACATATATAGCCATTCCAAAATTTTCATCCAGTCCTTGCATATATAAACTTCTTGTACAAATTCAAAAGAAATTAGAAGCTGGCTCCCAAAAGAAACCCAAGGCACACTAGGGCAAACCCTGACCCTAATCAACCTATCATTGTTGATAATCCAAAGATCATTCCAAAGAACATTAGGAGACAGCAAAAGCAGGAGAAGCCTGCTGAGTCAGATATAATTTTAGATCAGCCTATCTGCATTCCCACACCCTGCAAAGTTCTTTTCCGGTCCACTCCTAGTTCCCCTAGTTCATCATCAACACCTCAAAGTCCTCCTCTTACATCTTCACCCACTGCACATACTCTTTCAACCAGTTCCCCATTTGTTACCCATCCCATTAACCCTGCTACACCAGTAATCCCTGCTGTCCCATTTATTCCTGTCAACCCTGTAAATCCTATAAACATGGCCAACAGGTATGCACCTCTGCAGATACCAGCTAATGCTCCAGCTCTACCCCAAGACTACCAAACCAAAATCTCATTTTTCGACTCCCATGGCCCTTTGACAGCTGTCCAGCATGCTAAGAAGATGCAAGACCACTTTGAGACCTATGAAATAGATGATAACAGTGTCAGGATGAGAATTTTTGTTCAAAGCTTAACTGGGGATGTTAGAACTTGGTTCAGATCCCTCAATGCAAACTCCATTGCAACACCTGATCAGCTTTACGAAGCCTTTACTGAGAGATGGGAGAAGAAGAAAGATCCTCTCCACATACTTGGTGAATATAACACTATTAAAAGAGGTCCCCAAGAAACAGTTTTGGAATATTGTGCTAGGTTTAACAATGTATATAATGCTATCCCACAGAACTTAAGGCCCCCTCCTGATTTGGCCCTGTATAACTTCCCTGACGGTTTTGATTCTGATATGGCTTATCAATTGAAAGAAAGAGACCCCCCCACCCTTGCAGAAGCTCAAAGGGTTGCAGTCACTGTAGAGGCTAACCTAATTGCCAAAAGAAACAGAGCAAAATTGGAAAAGAAGACTGGCTTCAGAGAAGAGCCCTCGGGTTTTGATCAAAAGCTGGATGCAATACTAAACAGCATGAAGAGATTGGGTGAAAGAGTGGAATCAGTTGAAAGAAAATCATCATGGGAGGCATCACAAAGCAACCCTCCTAGAAACCCGAATTTTAGGAGACCTCAGAACCCAAACATAGGAAAGACAAGTGCTGACCAAGACATTAGACCCCCTTTTCAAGAAAACTATGCAGAAACTTCCACAGCCAATCAGCTCAATGAAGATCCTGAAATCAACTTAATGGGTCTGGATGGTAAAAGCCATGTTTTCCTAACACAAGAAGACCATGAGGAGGATGAAAGCAAAACATTCCAAACTAAATCAGGAGAATCCTTTGACTTTAAACAAGGATATGATACTGTTGTCTATGAAGTCCATAAACAGTATAAACTGAGGAGTAGGACTGTGAATGTAAACCAACCCGACAAGATAAAGGATAAACAGAGGTCTAAAGAAACCATGATCACAGAACCCGATGACAAAATAAACCTTCCTGCAGAAGAAATTGTAGTTGAGGAGGTTACTGAACTACTGTCCCCACTACAACAGCCCATGGCAACTTCGCCCTCTCACCCTGATTCAAATCTTACCCCTCAAGACATGAGTAAAAGGGGCAGGTCTCAAAATCAAGATGAAATCCAACAAGAAGATTTAACGAACAAAGAAAACACTGGTATCCGTGACTCTAAAACCCAAGTTGACAAACCTTTTGACCTAGGCACAGAGATTGGCAAGCTAAAAATAGCAATTCCTCTCTCAGAGCTAGCCAAGCATGACATATACAAACAACAGATCAAAAAATCCCTTCAACTCACTACTAGCAAAGATGATGTAAATGTGCTAGATGACACTCCAGAATTACTGTTTGGCCCAGAGGTAGATGGAAAAACAATAGTCACAGGGGTCTTACCTTTTTATGTCAGCCTGCATGTTCATGATAAAATACTACATAATGCAATGTTCGACTCAGGTGCCTCTCACAACCTTATGCCAAAAGCAGTCATGGAAAGATTGAACTTGGATATAACAAGACCATATAAAGACCTGTTTTCTTTTGATTCTAGCCAAGTCAAATGTTTAGGCTTAATAAAAGATTTATGTGTGTCTCTGGTTCAATATCCCAACAAGACCATTCTAATGGATGTTGTAGTCGCTGATATCCCACCCAAATATGGGATGTTGTTATCAAGATCATGGGGAGCCAAGCTCCAAGGTTCCCTGCAATTAGACATGTCATATGCCACTATCTCTGTCTTTGGGCAACCAAAAAGACTGTACAGGGAAACACTCATGAAGTATATGGTCAGCAGTGAAGAAAAGCCTCAAAATTTTCCAATATATGCTGTCCATTCGGACATAGACTCCTTCATCCTCTTCAATGACAGCACAAGCCTCTCAAACAATGACATTAGGACCGAAACACTCATACAAGAACAAAACATGGATCAAACAACTAGTACCTGCCAAACATCAATCAGCCCAACAATACACAGTATCCCTCCTCTAGTTGTCAAAGACTGCCAAACAAGTGATCAAACTGTCCCAGAAAACAAAATGGAAAAGAAACCCCAACTCCTGCTTACATTGCCATCCCATGAACACATTGCTAAACCTCCTTTTCAGCAAGACATCCTGTGGGTCCTAGAATTTGATGGCTCAGTTAACAAGCTAGGGGCAGGAGCTGGAGTGTGGATACATAACAAAGAGAAAGACTATGCAGAAGGCAGGGCTTATAGATTGAATTTTAGATGCACTAACAACATGGCAGAATATGAAGCTCTGTTGCTGGGCCTAAAGCTAGCGAAATCACTACAAGCTCCTAAACTCTCCATCATAGGAGACTCTGATCTAGTAATTCAACAAGTGAAAGGAAACTTTGTCACCAATGACAAAAGATTGAGGTCCTACAGATCTGCTGTAAGTGAAATTTTAGAGACTTTCTCTGAGTTTGTTATCACAAAAATTTCAAGGGGCCACAATCTCCATGCACACAGCTTGGCAACGTTTGCCAGCACCTTCAAATTCCCATTAGAACCCAGTAACTGTTTCACAGCCGAGGTCAAATACAGACCCTCTATTCCAAACAATGTCAAAGAATGGCAAGTGTTTGAGGATGACATGCAAATAAACAATTTTTTAACCTTGCAACAAGAATTCACAGGATTAAATATTGATATTGATGGAGCAAGTCCGTCACAAATACAGTTTCAACAGTCTGCTCACCCAATGTCACCTAGAACAGCAAAACAATTACTGAGTCCAACCATTTTCAGCAATGAAAACATTCAGCAAATTCACCAAATTGACTGTGAAGAGATGAGCAACGCTGAAGCTGAAATCATACAACTCAAAGACAATTTCCTTCCAGTAGGCCTTACCCCACTAGAGGATATTTTTGACTCAAATGACATCCCTAGGAAACCAAAAATGCAGCCATTAGATGCAGCAATTGTAGAATGCAACATTGGTACCACTGACAAGCCTAAAATAATAAAGCTATCTGCCTCTTTGCCCCCTGATCAAAAGCCCAAATACATTGATCTCTTTAAAGAATTTCAAGATGTTTTTGCTTGGGGATATGAGGATCTAAAGTCTTATGATACCTTTGTCATCCAGCACACCATTCCCCTCAAGCCTAATCAAAAACCATTCAAACAGAAATTGAGAAGGATCAATCCTGTGCTCCTTCCTTCCATTGAAAAAGAATTACAGAAAATGTTCAAAGCTGGTATCATAGCACCAATCAGGTTCTTTGAGTGGATTTCAAATTTGGTCCCTACAAGAAAGAAAACTGGTGAGATTAGACTTTGTGTAGATTTAAGGAATTTGAATCAAGTATCACTCAAAGATAACTACCCTTTACCCAAAATGGATCACATTCTTCAAAGAGTAGTAGGGGCTTCAAGGATATCATTGCTTGATGGATTCTCAGGCTTTAATCAAATCCTAGTACACCCTGATGATCAAGACAAAACTGCATTTACAACCCCATGGGGAACTTTCAAGTATGTGAAAATGCCCTTTGGATTGAAAAACGCAGGGGCAACGTTTCAAAGAGCAATGGACATTGCTTTTGCAAAAGAGATTCATGACTTCTTGGTCATTTACTTAGATGATCTTACACCCTTTTCAAAATCTGACCAAGAACACTTGAAACATTTGAGACAGATTTTCATAACATGTAGGAAATATGGCATTTCCCTAAACCCCAAGAAGTCATTATTTGGCTTGGAAGAAGGGAAACTCTTAGGACACATTATTTCAAAAGATGGCATAAGAATTGATCCAGATAGGATACAAGCTATCCTACAAATGCCTCACCCAAGGAATGTCAAGGAGTTGCAAGGATTCTTAGGGAAAATCAACTTTTTAAGAAGGTTTATTCCTAATTTAGCAGAATTAATCAGATTACTAAACAATATGCTAAAGAAAGATTCAAAGGTCAAATGGACTGTTGAAGCAAAACAAGCCTTTGAAAGTATAAAATTGGCATTGACTCAAACCCCAGTGCTAACCAATCCCCAGTTTGACAGAGACTTTATTATTTTCTCCTTTGCCTCCCAACATACTATTGCTGCTGTTTTATTACAGAAAGATGACCAAGGGAATGAGAAGCCTATTGCCTTCTTCAGCAGAGCTCTTAGAGATGCTCCTCTAAAGTACCAAATTATGGAGAAACAAGCCTATGCTTTGATCAAAGCTATTAAAGACTTTAGGATTTACATCCTTTACTCCCATGTTGTGGCTTACGTACCAAGTCCTATTGTCAAAGACATTCTCACCCAAGAAAACTTAGAGGGCAGGAGAGGAAAATGGATTGCAAACATACTAGAATTTGACATTGAAATAAAACCTACAAAGCTAATAAAAGGGCAAGGTTTGGCCAAATTAATGACAGAAGCAAATTTCCAAGCCTTAGATATCAATCAGCTGGACAGTGAAACAGAGCTGGCGACTCCAAAGATCAATGTAGCCTTTGAACAATCTCCCTGGTACTCTGATATCTGTTATGTGTTACAAAACCTGTGTGCTCCCCCAGGACTGTCCAGAACCAAGTGTAGGTTCCTAAAAATGAAAACATCTAGATTTTGTGTGATGGATGGAAATTTACTTTGGAAAAACCATGAAGGTATATTGCTGCACTGTCTAATGGAGAATGAAACTAACAATATCATGCAAGATTTCCATGCTGGAGACTGTGGTGGACATTTGTACTGGAAGTCCACTGTGGACAAGATATTGAGGGCTGGTTATTACTGGCCCACTATGTTCTCTGATGTTAAGAAATTTACAGCCTCATGCCACAAATGCCAACTATTTGAAGGCAAAAGACAGTTGCTGCCACTACCTTTGAAGCCCATTGCAACAGAGAGACCTTTCCAACAATGGGGCTTGGATTTCATTGGGGAAATTCATCCCTCATCTTCAGGCCAACACAGATGGATTTTAACAGCAACAGACTACTTCACCAAGTGGATTGAAGCTGCCCCATGCAGACAAACAAATGATTCAGTAATCATTCAGTTTTTGGAAAACAATATACTAGCTAGATTTGGCTGTCCGGACAAGATAATCACAGACAATGCTGCTGCCTTCAGATCCAAGAAAATGGTGAACTTCTGCCATAAATTTCACATTACTTTGGGCCATTCTACTGCTTACTATCCTCAAGGAAATGGCCTTGCTGAATCATCAAACAAAAGTTTAATAAATATCATAAAGAAAGTGCTGGAAGATAACAAAAAGAACTGGCATAAGAAACTAGTAAATGTCTTATGGGCAGATAGACTAACAACAAAAAGATCTATTGGGACCAGCCCATATGAGTTGGTCTATGGACTAGAGGCCAAGTTTCCATCATCACTAGGAGTGCCTGTTATGAAGCTTCTGCAAGAAAGTCAAGCAGAGCCAAACGATATGCAAAGAAGGATCAATCAGATAATCTGTTTACAGCAAACCAGAGAACAAGTTTTCAGCAGAGTGCAGATATTACAAGAAAAATTAAAAAGAGCCTTTGATAGAAGAACCAAAGCAGAAGACTTCAATGTGGGAGACAAAGTCTTGAAGTGGGATGCAAGAAGAGAAGAGAAAGGAAAACATGGAAAGTTTGACTCTTTATGGAAAGGACCATTTGCTGTCCAAGCAGTACAAGGTAACAACACCTACTTCCTTAAAGGTCTGACTGAAACTGACTTAGATGAAGGGCCTGTCAATGGCAGGATGTTGAAGCATTATTTTGACTATTTCCCATGATTGCAACATCAGGTTCCCTTGTATATATATGCAGATGTACATATTATTTCTATTTTAGATTGTAAAAATGCAGTTTCCTAAGTGATTCACCAAACAGCAAGAGGCAAATAGAATCAGAGGTCTTCCAAGAAAGAAGCACACAATTTTGACACATTAATGCAGTAAAGTTCAAAGATTGGTATGGGCAGCTAAGGAACAAGGCAATCTGACCTGCTTTTCTTGGTCTTTCAAAAGAAAAACCATCCCCATGTGGAGCCACTGTTGGATACCTATACCAATAGGTTTCATATTTCACGATTGGCAAGAGAAAGTCCAAATATGCTCTGCTTTGAGTTCACAAAGATCCCATATTTCCTAAAGAGCAAGAAGGTGTGCAAAGTGTTTCAAATGTTGATGACCTTATTTCAAATTTTGATGGATGATCCAACAGTCTAATCTGGATCATGCCACGTGTTCAATTTTGTGTTGTAGACTAGAGAAAGAAGTCTGTCCAAACTGTTTAATCTTGGCAGACAACTAGTTTAGGTAGAGAAGAAAAGGATTCCAACAGCTTAATCTGGGACCTTGGAAGAGATAAGGGTAGAAGTAGAGAGAAAAGGCAAAAGAAAAAGCCAAAGAAAAGAAAAGGCAAGTAAGGGTTTGCAAGTCCAAATGCACCCTCCAAGAAGAAATAAAATGCTAGGCAAGTAGCTGGGTAGGTAGCTGGGGTTGCAGAAAGGTTATCCCTATCATTGCAAGATTGGGGATGGTGGGCAGCAAGGCAAAAGATTACAGCTGGAAGCATGACTAATTTCCCTCACTCCCCTCCAATTTCATTTCTAACATTCCCTCACTAGCCTGAGATTCATGGAAAAAACTAAGTTTTCATGGTGGTTCGTGATCTTTAAAAGCCACATTTCTTGTCTAAAAATCTTTTCATTTTGATCTACTCTTGAAACCAAGCTTGTTTCACATAAACTCAATGGTTTCCACATCCACTTACCCCCTCCTCCATAACTAACACTTACCCTACTATATAAATCCCTTACATCACCTTTTTCCCTAATATTACTAACACCAAGGTGTATAAATCCCAGCATTATCTACATATTCTCCTTTTGGCATTATAGCCAAGTAAATGGTCTAAGGGGACTTCAGTCCACCTGGGACTGTGGTTAACCTTGTCTTGGATGTGCTCTGACCCCTGGTTATGAGCAGAAATCCTCTCCCTCAACCCTCACCGTCTCTCTGCTGAAAACGCACAAAAACCCCGTTTTCCCATATAAACCCTCGAAAAAGCTCAAAAAACCCAAAAACTGCGAAAAACCCACTTTTCTATAGTCCTCCGCCCAATCATTAAATTGAATATTTTATTGCGCTGGCGGGACCCCTCCCCAACATGCTCGATCAGTCGGAAGGCCCGCCAGTCGTCAGATCTCCGTCGCCCAGATCTAAAGGTGGGCGGTCATTTTCACTCCCCGACCTGCCGACCTTTCGCGTCCGGGGAAAGTGGTTTCGCCCATCCCGTACAGGGGACGCGTGGCAGGCAGCGGGGTTGTTCGGAGCCCCCCTCCCCATTACCGCCTTTGCCCAAAGGTGGTGCGGGGAACCCGTTTACCGCCACCCCTATTACCACTCTCCTCCCACGTCATTCGTACGTCACCTTGCCGGTACCCGCCCAGCGTCCCGTGGCCCTCCACGCGGACCCGCCACTGTGCCCGCCAGCCACCGTGTCCTGTCACCCTGGCGAACACCTCAGCCGCCACGTCGCCTTCGTACCTGGGCCCCGCCATGACGTCATGCTGACGTCATCGGCGGAAAAGCGCCAAATGCACACTTTTGCCAAATTTAACGATTTAAACGACTAAATCAGTCGTTTTCGCTCATTTTCATGCGAAAGAGAAACTAGCCGTTGTCAACAGCTGCTGTGAAACCTCTCACTCAGCCATCAAATTCGACAATCCGACCATTCAAAGTTCAGAATTCAACGGCACCAAGTCGCCACAACCCGACCCGCGAGCTTCCAAGTCGATTTTCCAGGTATTTTGCCATTTCCTTCCACTTTGCCCATGAATTCCAATTCTCTGTAGAATTCACCATTAAAGACTGGTAAATTCACTTAATTCAGCTCCACCTGAGCACCTAAACCAAACCCAAGCAACTTGCCCCATCCCTAAGCCACAATTTGACATTGGTGAAATCAGTTCGCGGGTCAAAACTGCAAAATTCGCCCCCGAGGTACTTGGCATTGTTCCCTTTTGCCAAGTACAGGCCACCTGCACCCTTCCTACAGAATTATCACTGTCTCTGCAACGTCCCCTTAGGCAATCCACATCCCCGAGAAATTTGCAGCAATTTACCAGCTTGCTTACAGTTTTACACTAGAAGAGGATATTACACTGTGCACAGTTTACCTGCTGCTTAAATCTTTAAAGACTTATCAAACTATTACCTCTCCCTGCACACATACAGATTAAATCATGGCTGCCTCTGCATCCTCTTCCCTCAGTGTTACTCCACTAAATCAAACCAATAAGGAACTGGAGGCCTTGCCATTTATTGACAAGGATTGTCTCATCAATGACTTTGAGGGAAACAGGGACTTTTTGAAAACCTTCACTACACTGAGGGAAGACCATAAGGAAGGACTTGGTACAGATGGGATGTGGGAGTCAAACCTGCCCTATTACTGTCTCCCAGCTGTGAATGTTTTCCCTGAAATCATTCACTTATGTGCTCAAAACTATGATTTGGAGCACAGAGCTGTCAATACTCCATCAGGGAGGATCCTTTTTTATATAAATGCTGAGTCCATCAACAAGATGTTACAGTTTGATCAAACGGAGTTGCTAGTCCCATTCTCCATGAGGTATTTGCTGGAAGCTGGTGACAAGATGACCAGTGAGGAGCTGCAAAAGGTCACCAGGAACTACATGAGAGTTGAGTGCCAGCCTACAGGGCCACCCCCTTATCTGCATGAACATTTCAATGACTCAGGCAGGCTGCTACTGGACATGATAGCCTATGTGCTAGGTTACCAAAACAGTAAGCATGTGGATCAAGCCATGCTCGTATTGCTGTCTGCTTACAGCCCACGTCAACCCCCTGCCCGAAAGTATAACTTTGCTAAGTTTATAGCCAATAGGATTCATGATCAATTGAGCAAACTGGACAGATAGGGGGTCTTCAGATACTCAGCTTACATCTACCACCTGTTCATGTTTTATCATTCTGAAGCTTTCCCATGTTACATCAGAAGGTTGGATAACAAAGGAGAGAGGAGATCTGTCATTTTCTGGACCTCAGTCTACCATGAAATCACAAATTCACCCTATACCTACTGTGAATTTGTTGACCAGTTTGTGTACCCAGTCTCCTGCATGCTTATGAAGTCCCCTCCACCCAGAGTATCTAATGAGATCAAGAAAGCTTTGCAGCTGTCTAAGAAGTACAAAATAGGTGATTGGTACCTATATGAACACCATACTGTGTTCAGAGTATATGGCTGTGAGCTCTGTCCATACAGGCTACCCAAGTATGTTCCTATGAGATTATTTGCCTTGGAGTATTACAGGCAATTGATTCAGTCAGACCTTACCCATTTCCACAGCTCCAAGAAAAAGGCACACCTTAACTACAAAAAGGAGTTGGGCCCTTTCATCATGAACAAGAAGGAAGGATGGGAATCTGCAGACCTGATCCTCAAGGACAAATATAAATTGTCATACAGTTTTCGATGGGTCCCTTATGACCCTCAAGGTTTCATCACTGCTAGGAGAACTAAGTACAGACTCCTAGGGATTAAACACTGCCACTACCCACACATAGAAAAGTATGCCAACTTACAAGAATGGCAGCTGGACACTCTAGTTGAGAGCTTAACTGAAGAAGAAAGAATGCTTAAAAATATGAAAGAACTTGAGAAGACTATTGACCTGGACTATGTGATCCAGGTACCTTTCAGACTACCTCAATCAGTGGGACAAGGGACCTCAGTTACCAGGACAGCGCCGCAGACACTCTCTACAGCAGCACCAGGCTTGGATAAAGGAAAAGGAAAAATGGATGCAGAGGATGAAACAAAAAAGGAACAGTCAGAGCAACAGTCACGGAAAAAAGATCAGCAAACAAAACAACAAACAGAGCAGCAACAAGGACAAACCATTCTGCCACAAACTGGGCTGCCAGAAACCCCCCTAATACAAACACCGCCACCTCAAATTGAGCCATTAACTACCTCAGTTTTGCAGACCCCAGCACATGAAGAGAGGGGTACTAAAAGGCAAAGAGAAGAGTCCACTCCCCTCAGTGGATCCTCCCACCAGCCAAAGGCCAAAAGGCAAAGGGCAGATTCCCCAGAGGTGGAAGACATCACTGAAGATGTCTTAAACGATACAGCAAAGGACAGGGAAGGCAGCCAACATACTGGGACAAGCTCCTTTCAGCAGGAGCAGAATTTACAGCTTGGTTTGGAGGTGTCATCCTCTTCTCAGCAAAGCCAGAAGCTTAAAAGTGCTAAGGCTACCTTCAAAGAAATCAAGGCAGCAAATGAGTTATTGAGGGCTGAGGTTTACAAACAGTTTATAGATGCCACCCCAGCCCAGCAGGAAAGGTTGATGTCAGTCTACGACTTCAAAGAGGAAAAAATGATATTCAGCCATTTCAAACCCAAGGGGCCGCACCCAATGACAACTGCAGATTTCATCAAAACAAGGGTGGAGGTCCTGGCCAAAGACATACATCCTATGGACCAAATTGAGCTCCACAAGCAGACCGGGGAGATGGTCTATGCCACCTTGGTAGAGAAGGCCACATTAGCTCATGAGCTGAAAGAATCTTTGAAGAATACAAACACTCAACTAGACTTTGAGAGGTTGTCCTCTAAGGCCAAGGACAATAGGATAAAATCTCTTGAGGAGATTATTGTTGATCTAGGACATGACCCTAGTGATCCAACCGGGGTAAAAGCCCTCATAAAGAAAAAGGATGATGATCTAAATGCCATGAAGAAGAGGTTGAAGCTGTTACCTACAGAACACCCTCAGACAGCTGAATTGCAAAAGGAAAAGCAAGTTAATGAACAACTTGACCTCTTATTACAGCAAGATCAAAGAATCCAAGAACTAGAGAAAGAGCTGGAAGGAGCATTGCAAGACAAACAGGGAGGATCTACACTCCAAGTTCCTCCAACAGATTCCACAACAGCAACAACTTCTGGGGCAGCAGTAGCCCCCACAACAGAAGCAGCAGGTACAACAGCAGCTACAGATGCCCACCCCAGTATAGAAGAATTAACCAAAGCTGTCAAGGCAATGGAGCTACAGGCGGATGAAATAAGGAAAGCAAAAGAAAAACTGGCAGAGATAGATGCCAAATATGACCAATCAAAGATAACGGTAGCAGAACAGGGCAGACAGATTAAGGCTCAAAAAGATAAAATAAAGGCCCTGGAGAAGGAGCTCAATCTGGAAAATACTATGGCAGAAATCAAAAGAATCCTGTGGAATAAAATTACCCAAGCTATTATCAAACAGTGGAAATCCATTAAAACAATGCATGAGCATATGGATTTAATTGTACAAGCCCAGACAGATGTCCAGAGAGCCAAGACAGTGTTAGGAAACAGACCTGAGCAAGCTAGCCAATTAATAGAATTTTTGAACAGGCAAGACAAAGAGGAGCTGGCAGCCGTTGGAATCACCAACAGAACAGAGGCCATCCTCATGGCTAAAAAGGTGCTAACTCTCAGAGGTTATGTACAGACGGCAGAAAGAAAAAGTTATGAGATACAGACTGAAGTTGAAGATTATAAACTCAGAATGGGAATGCTACAAGCAAGAGGACTGCCTAGCCTGTTGAGCAGCACAGGAAAATTGATCAGCAGAGATCAATTTACAAACAGGGTGGCCGCTTACATTGAAAATCAAATCACTGCATCCAGCAGTACTTCTGAGGAAACAGTTCCTCCAACAGGACAGAGCTTGTACACTAAGCTTGAAGGCTCATTTTTTGTTGAAAATGAGGTAAATCACTTATTTGAAACTCCTCCTAGTTTTTTCAGATATACAGAGCTTGACGAGACTCTAATTAAAATTCGGAGGCACCAAATGCCTAAGGAGGACTGGTGGCAGGCCATGCTCCAAATTTTGCCATGGTAGTTTCAAGACATTCGGCCACTGTCAGCTCAGCTCACCAGAAGACAAGTGTAAAAGGATCAATGTTTGAAAAGCATCCAAAAAGTGATTCATCACTAATGATGACAGCTCGCTACATTTTGAACAGCACGTCCCCAACTGACTCAGCAGCTCCCAAAGGCCAAAAGTATCTTCTGACAGAACGTCAAGACGCCTTTATTTTGTATTCAATGCTGTAATAAATTTCTGATAAAAATATCTCAAAGTTGGTGAGGGTATTAAGTCTGAGATAACTTAGAACTCAGATATTTTTGTAAAAATCAAAGTATATATTCACCCCGCACATAAGCTTAAGGCGTTGTTGTTATTTTCTTTTTGGAGATCTCACTTGCTGTAAAATTCTCAGAGAAATAATACAAAGGGTGAATGGAATTTCCGAAGCTTGGCGTACCTTGATGCATTGTGATGAATGGTGAATGTTGCAGGATTCCAGAGTGTTTCATAAAACAATAAGTCTTTCTTAAATCTCTGTTTTACATGTTTTCGAGTCTTTTGTTCTCTTTTATTGTTTAAATGTCTTATACTTAATAGCAAAGTAGAAGAATAGTTCCAGGATTTAATCACTCATTACCCTGAACTCAAACTAAGCTATTATCCATGTTTTCTTCAGATATAGTGAAAGAAGTGTAATTCTTGATTGCTGCACTTTAAGACTGTATCTTTGGCAGTGATAGACATTCCCAGGGATTCAAGTTTGCCCCTGAGACACCTATCTGTTTCTCATACCTAGTTTGGTGGAAATACTTGAATACTTTAGTGAAAATTCTTAATTGCTTTCACTGGTTTTTTCACCTGTTTGTGTTATAAATCAAAAAATTTGTCGTATGAAGTATCCAAATGGCCCTGTAAGTTTCACCAATTCACCTCAAGGTTTCTAGACACCTACAGCCATAGACTCCATTGCCCAATGATATTTGACTCTTTGAATATTATATCACAAGACCTGAAAGAAACTCTTCAACCAAAACATAAACAAAACCTGTGCATAATACCTAGCCTAAAACACTATCATAACAGATACAAATCATAAAGAGAGAGCCCTCTCTGATCACAGTTTGGCTAGAAATAGTGATTAAAAGATTGGTTAGTGGTTACCCCGGCCGTATTCCCTTGGGAGTCATAGGGAACAACCTGGGTGTTAACACTGCCAATCAACTATCTGTAAGTAGTACTGTCCACCTTTCTCCCCCATTCAAATTTTGAAAGTTTCAAGTTTTGCTCCTGTCAGGCGGAAAGAGTCGATAGTGCGGACACAACCAACCTCCCTAGGAGCCTAAGACTCTCTAGTGACAAACAAAACAAACAAGAGCAATCCTTCTCTAAACATGCATTTACTATATAAGAAATCAAGTGTTTAGATCCTACCTGTAATCCAACGCTGTTGTAGCAGTCCAGCCTCACTGATCCGGATGAGCTCCTCCTTCACTTTGAAACCTGCATCCACTAACAATCAAACGATTAAATAGCACTTGATAATCTCATAGAATAAAACATATTTAACACATAGACCAAGGAGTACATGAAACAACTCATAAATAACAAGTTATTGAGAAGAATGGACTCATTTGCATTAATAGGAAACAAAAGGAACAATTACAACCTGAGCCTTGGTGTTGTGCAAGTCCCTCCCAGGGTCCATCAAGAGTTCTCCTTTACTTTGACAAAGCTCACCCACTTCCAAATAGAACAAGCAAAGATGGCAATCTCTCCTCACAAGCTTCTAAATGGGAGTCCTAATTCCAGCAGCATCTACCCTTAGAAATGTTTAGCTTCCAACCTCTCCTCCTTCTGGCCCAATGCCTGTATTTATAGTGCTCAAGAGGAAGTTAATCAGGTCCACCATCAATGGGATAATCCCCTCTTTGGATGGGATAGCTCCCTTATTGATGGGATAAGTTCCTCTTTGGTAGGGATACATGAACCATTTGGAGGCGCTCAATACACGTCGAACAACCTTCTAGAATGCTCTAGAAATGACCACAAGTAACTTTTTAAAGATGAAACTTGCACATTTTGACCTTTACAGGGGGACGCACCTGCCCCTTTACATACAGAGCGTACAAGTACGCAACTTTTGTGAACATTGGGTGCGTACCCGCAGGTAAGGTTGAGAGAACCTGCGTACCCAGAGATAAATACATTTATAAAGACTTTCTCTCTTTTTGGAGTTTGACATGGAGAGCAGAGGCATAAGACTTGCCTAAGAGGATAGCATGACTGTTGATAGAGCCATACTAACTGTAAATAGCCATGGTGACATTTTTTAGTGTAACAGATTGCCCCCTAAAGTGCGAAGCCTGTAGTAGATTAGGGTTTTGTATTATCTAGGAAGGGTGAAGCGCTTTATCATTTCAAGGATTATCTCGTGGAGAGCCTGGTCAGAACCTGCAATTTTCAACACAAAATACATGTATAAGATTATATCATCACTGAGGTAGGCATTCCCATACTCAGATCAAAACTTTAACTAACAGACTAACTACTCTGATACAGGAATGATCTTGCAGTACATCATAATCATAGACTTTTGTAGACACAGTATGGGCGCAGCCATCTGTTTATGATTAGTCTACTTAGATAATGAATACAAAACTCCTCGCAGCCTGGATGGTGGAAACTAGATCCAGGGTCTTCATTTCTACTTCCTGAATTGGTACGATTCTAGCCATGCGAATAAATGAGTTGATGTCGAACATGGTAGAAACCACTTGATTACCAGTCGATGATGTAAACTGTTAACAAGTGTGAGAGAGACCACCAGTAATGTCAATGGTTCTCAAAGTACCCAGTACAATCCATGAGATGTGAATGAATGAGTTGATGTCGAACATTTCACGGAATCCTTCGATCGAAAGTCAATGATGTAAACTGACGTCAAAGGCGAGAAACCTGCCATTGATGCATGCAGACTTCAAGGTACTGACGATTTCTAAGTCATCTCTCTAGATAATGTGTTGATGTCGATAGAAAGCGACCCGTTGCAGGCAAGCCCACAACACGAAATCATTGTTCAAGTTGAAGAAATGTTGCTGTAAGGACTGACTCAGGGATGGTCAAATGGATGACAAGTATTTTGCAGATGAAAGTTTTGTTTGCAGACCTCTTGAACACATAACGACACGACAGATGGCTTGGTGATGAACGACTCAAAGTTAATCCCCGGAACCCGGCTGAAGTCTTTCAAAGTGGTTTGATCAACTGTGAGGTAAAGGATTTCCCAACCCAGGTGAATGAAAAGTGTCGTGTTCAAGAGTGGTAATAAGGTTTCTTCTGAGACAAAGGATAACAAATAGGCTCATTCTTCTCTCTTTTCCCCCACCATTTCTGGCAAGTACCTCTTTATTTTTAACAAGCTTGAGGAGGATAACATATGCTTGATTATAAGCTCATCCTTCGGATGAGTCCAACCTAGTTTTGATTCGAACCCTAGGAAGGAGTGGTTCGTTCCTGTTTGTAATTGAACAGGTCCTTTACTGTGAAATTTTAACGAGTCCAGTATAGGAGAAACTCGGCGTTTTTCAATTTTAGAGAGTCTGAAAAACTTAAGAAGACTCCAAGTTGAACTTTTTCGTAGATTTGTGTCCCTCAAGCCCGAAAAAGTATAAAATAATACCTGGGGGAACCGCTTGATCTTGCGACCAAGGAGTACTTTCATAATTAGTGCCACTGACCTGAAAAGTAAAAAGCGATCAAGGACACGTCGTTTTATTTCCAGTATCGAGTTTGAAACGACAAAAACCCGGCAACCTTTTCCTGTTTTTACGGTCAGAAAAGGGCTATAAGGGGACCGTCTTTTAATTCCGCTCGGCAATCTTTTCATATTTTAGGAGTCAGAAAAGGGCTTAAAAGATGACTCTGATATTTTGGTTCGTGAAAAATGACAATTTTCCCTCTAAATCCCTTTGTCCTGCACAAAAACGACACATTACTCATACCTGTTTAAGATAGGCAAAAATACATTGAAAAATATCCTTCCATGGTGAAAAATAAACAAACCTAGCATTCATTCATCCAAAAAACCTATAAAAAGACTTTTTACCATGTCATTTTTACCATTTTACTGTTGAGGTTGAGAAAAGGGCTTTTGGCAAGAAACTTCCCGTGGTCATTGCGGAGAATCCGACCGTCAGAATCGAACGCCGTCTCTTCCAGGTATTTCACAACATCCTCCTCTTCAATTTCATCTGATTAAAATTTTGTTTTAGGTTTTAGTTTTGGTTTTTGGGGGGTTTTAGGTTTTAAAAACCGCTCTGCGGGGTACGCAGGTGCCCTAAGGGTGACCTGCGTCCCCCGACCTTTTCCTACACAGGATAAAGGTCGGGGTACGCAACCCACCTTCAGGCCAGCTGCGTACCGGCGCTCTGTGTCCTAAACGCGGGGTGCGTACCCCGCAAAGGGCGGAATTTGAAACCCCAAACCCCAAAAATAACCATTTAAATTTTCCCAAATTAATTCTAATCTTTATTTCTTGGTGTGTAGGGCACTCACCATGTTGGATTGGAGAGAAAGAGAGCACGAGGACGTTGATTTAGCCGCAATTGGTCACCAACCTTCCATTGATGCCCTAAAAGCATGCAGACTATATAAATACTGGGCCATACCTGGCATGAGGGCTCAGGTGAGATTCTTGGAGTGGCTGGTTGAGAGATGGAACATTCATGAGCAATGCTTTTACATCGGAGGGCACCAGCTCGAGATAGAGCCCTCTGACATATACTTTCTCACTGGCTTGCCAAATAGGGGCGAGCAACTCAATCTAGCCGGGACTAGGCCGGGTGGCCAATCCCTTGCTAGTCTCCGGGCAGATTGGTGCATACCCAATCAAAACCATGCGAAAGGCATAGAAATCAAATACATCTCTCGGCGTGAACTCATGGTTATAGCTTTCACGGTTACCAGAATTTGCGGCGCAGCCGCTTTACATATTGCCACCGGGTCCCAAATGCGGATGGCGATTGACTGTTTTCGAGGCACCATCTTCAACTGGTGCGATGCTGTGTCGGCCAACATGAAGGGCCAACTGACTAGGGCAAAGAACGGACAACTGAAGACCTTTGGATATGGGCCTCTAGTTGTGAGCTTTGCCTTAGAGAGAGTTCCGATGCTGATCCCTCAGCATCTCACTGTTGATATCTTGGGTCCTCGGGAGCCAAAGCTGATACGATGGGTTACGGTGATGGCCCGGCATCCTGACGAGGGCGCGGCAGTTGTTCGATTCCCTGCTGGTTATTTTCACTGGTTAGAGGACCAGGTCTTTGCTATTCAGGACTTTCCTTATGCCGGAATGGATTTTCGGAATGATCCGGACATGGTTCTTCCACAGGGAGAACAATGGGACGACAGAGGTATTTCATTTTCACAAGTTTTCAAATTATATATATATATATATATTTTTTTTTTTTATATTTATATATATCGCCTCAAACTGACAGTACAAATTTTCAAAATGCAGATGTAGGTCCACGGCGTCCAGCCAACCTCCGGGCTTTTGAGAGGAGAGCACCAGCTGTACCAGCACCAGCCCCACAGGATGCGGCCGCAGAGACCTTAGCCGAGCTGGAACAGGATCTAGAGCGTCTGACGGCGGATATACCAGAGACCACCATAGATGACATTCCCATTCGACTTCAGCGCTATGTGGTCGCAGTCCCAGGACCTTTTAGGAGGTTCTTGTGTAGGGTAGCGCAGGCAGTGGTCTCGTATAGAGAGCACCACCAGTGATTGGCTAGTCACTTTTGTAGACACATATGACATTTTTGGTTTTTTGTACTTATCATTTTGCCGATCATAAGGTGTTTTTCAACCTATGATCGAAGACGATGTATATTTTTTGACACACTCCTATCTATATATATATATCATTATTACCGGCTCATTTTGTTTAACATATGTGATGAAATGTTTTTAAATTTACTTGCATGATTATCGTAAATGTCTGTCCAACATTCGAGAAGCAATTGCATCTGCTAATGTATTTAAAGACCTTGGAATATGCTGATATTCAATGTAATCAAATTCACGTTCCAAGAGACGCACTCTCAAAAACAACCTTAATAACACAGGATTTCTAATGGCATATACTCTATTAAGCTGTAATACAACAAGTTCAGAATCTAACCTCACTATCAAACGTCGAATTCCAAATGAAATAGATTCAGATAATAATTCAACCACTGCACTGTATTCTGCAATGTTGTTCGTCGTTTGACCGAGGCTTACCCCATGCATAGAAACTAACTCGTCAGAGGGCGAATAGATAACCCAAGCTGCGGAAGAGATATTCCGTGTACTACGACAAGCACCATCAGCAAATCCAATGTATGTTTGGAGAGGCGTCGACATCTGCAATATCAAGAGTAAAACCAAGATAAGCCAGAATAACGACGAAAAACACACTCTCTAAGCTAAGCACACTATCTAAACTAACAAACATACTAGCTAGAAAGAAAACCTAACCTAACTAAAAATTCTCCATACCCACCATTTAAGCATAATACCTCTTTAGGTAAAGTCCATTTCTGGGTTTACCCAAAGAGTCCCCATCAAAATCTACCAGCTCATAAGCCCCTTTTGCTAGCTTTCGCTTTACAATGTAGGGTCCATGCCACATAGGAACGAATTTTCCAGCACCTAGCTTATCGTTAGCTTGATCATATAATAGCACTAGGTCTCCCTCCGAAAAACTTCGAGGGGTCACATTTCTATCATACTGAGCTTTCATTCGCTTCGCGTGAGTCTCGATTGCCAATGCAGCGTCACGTCGAGTCTCATCTAATTTAGCTAAGTATAATAAACGCTTCTCCTCTTCGGAAGTAGCTGGAAGTAATTCGACAGCCATTTGAAGTGATGGGATTTCGCATTCAATGGGTAACACAGCTTCCAAGCCATAAACTAGCTGGAAAGGAGTGAACCCTGTTGAAGTTTTCACTGAGGTTCGGTATGCCCATAGCGCTGAAAATAACATGTTGTGCCAATTCGACCGATGAATACCAATGGTTCGTCGGATCATGATAACCAGAACTTTGTTGATAGACTCAACCAAACCGTTGGCTTGCGGATAATAAGGAGTAGAGCTATCGTGGCGCAAACCAAGCTGGCTTGTAAGCTCAGTCATCATGATGTTTCGAAAATGGCTCCCATGGTCAGTGATGATTGCTTGTGGGACACCAAACCTAGTTATAATATGATTGAATACGAAAACTGCAGCTGTTTTGCCGCTTGCGTCGAATGTAGGCATCGCCTCGGCCCATTTAGTAAAATAATCAACCGCGAGGATGATATACGCATGCCCCCCGGCCGAGTGAGGGTTACAAGTAATAAAATCGATACCCCATTTGGCGAAAGGACCAACGGCAATTATAGGATGGAGAGGAGCAGGTGGTGCGCGCATCTTGCGATCAAACACTTGACAGTTGTGGCACTTCCGGACTGCAATGATACAATCTTTAAACATGGACGGCCAGAAATAGCCAGCGCGCAACACCTTCTGAGCTGTGGCATACCCAGACATATGACCGCCACATGCTCCAGAGTGACAATCATTCAAAACCCTCTCAGCCTCTTCGTGAGTTAAACAACGTCGAAAAATTAAGTCTGCCCCCGGCGATAAAGTGTATCTCCAATAATCTTGTATTGCTGGGATTGAAACCAAATTTTTCGACGTTCCGACTTTGAAGCTTCAGGCCGAAAGGTTTGGGTTTGGAGATAGATGATTATATCCCCGTACCACGGATCTAAAGTACTGATAAGAAACAAAGATTCGTCCGCAATGGACTCCTCTGCCACAGTTTCTGTGTCAGCATGCGGGAAATCACACATCAATTCCGCAAAAACTAAGGATTTCTTAGACTTGGACTTCTCAAACTCCAAGTCGAACTCTTGCAGGATAACGATCCATTTAGAGTACTTGCCCCCTAGCAGTTGTTTTGTCAAAATATAAATCATAGGGTTGCAATCCGAAATAACTGTAGTTTTACGGAGAAGAATGTAGTGACGAAAACGCTGGACAGCTTGAACGGCTGCCAGGGCCAATTTCTCCACATGCGAATATTTTAGCTCAGTGGGGTTTAATGTCCTACTAAGATAATATATCACATGTTCCGCTCCGAATTCATCTTCTTGAACTAACACCATTCCAATAGTGGAATGCGAAGCTGCGAGGTATAAGAAGTAGTCCTGGTTGTAGTTGGGAGGATGCAACAACGGTGCATGGGTCAACGCGTGTTTAAGTGCATCAAAAGATTGTTGGGCAATCTCATCCCAAAAGAATTGAGCGTTCTGTTTCAACAACCGTGTAAAACCTTTAGTGACCTCGGCGTAGTTTGGAATGAATCGGCGTAAAAAGTTCGCTTTCCCTTGCAAACTTTGGAGTTGGCGCAAACTCGAAGGAGGAGGCAATTTGATGATAGCTTCGACCTTCGAGGGATCGACGCGAATGCCGGCTTTTGAAACAACAAATCCCAGCAATCGACCCGTCTCTATACAGAAAAAACACTTGTGGGGATTCAACCGAATTCGATAATGCCTACACCTCATAAAGATTGCTCGTAAGTGGACAAGGTGATCAGCTCGATGTAAAGAATGAGCAGGCAAATCATCGAGGTACGGTTGCACAATGTGCTTGATGTCATGAAATGCGTAAGACATCGCCCGTTGAAAAGTGGCCCCGGCATTCTTAAGTCCAAAAGGTAATTTGCAATAAGCAAATGTCCCCCATGGACAAATGAATGCCGTTTTTGGTTGGTCGGCAGGTAGAATATTGATTTGATTATAGCCCGAAAAACCATCCATGAAGGAAAACATTTCACTTCCGGCACAATCATCAATAATTTGATCGATATAAGGCGTAGGATAGTTGTCTTTTGGACAAGCTCGATTTATATCCCTATAGTCGATACAGATTCTTATTGTTCCTTGTTTCTTGTTGACCGGAACAATATTCGATACCCAATCCGTTAACGGGATTGGATAAATGAAACCTGCTTTCAACAGCTTTTCGACTTTTGCTTTAATCGCAGCCGCTTTCCGAGGGTGAATCTGACGCAACCGTTGCCGGACGGGTTTAGCGTCCGGGTAGGTCTTTATTTCATGAACAACAATGGCAGGATCGATTCCCGGCATTTCCTCGTAAGACCAGGCAAACACATCGCGGAATTCTTGGAATAGGGCCTTGTAAGTTTGGATTTCATCTTCTGTACATGAGGCACCTATATGAATGTTTTCCTCAATTCCGGGCTTCACTGAAATATCAATGGGAATAGTGCGAGAAATATTCCCTAAATTCAACTCTGAATCAGAATGTTTCGTTGGATTCTGAGCGTCTTTGACATATTCAGCGGTAAAGATAGATGAAAAATCATTTTCAAAAACATCATCCTTAGGTAAAAACGAAGATCTGTGATGAAGATCTTTCCATGGTAGATCGTCTACACTTAGGATTTCGCGAAGTTGCTCGTCAGATGACACGACTTCGGGAAACGCTATCCGTTCTAAGGTTGATGTGAAAAGTGATTCTTCACTGACCACATTCATTTGGTCGATTTGGGTTGAACACGAGTCGGTAAAAGACATGACAGCTTCATAAGCAATTTCATATGGACTCAAAGGCATAGCATCACCGAATGAGTCTATCTCAGATTCAGATGGGACAATCCAAGGATCATCATAAATAATGTTTTCTGATGTAATCATATGAATTGATGCAAATGAAGGGTCTGCGTTGATTGGAGGGAAAGGAAAAGTTCCCAGTAAACCGGAATCTTTAACTAAACCTACGCCAACGTCCCTATAAGGGATTGTCGTCTTACCGACATGCTGGATACTCTCTGAAGAGGCTGGGTCGGATGAAAAGTATGTCAGCTGATCAATCGTCACGATCTTACCGTTATGTGGAAACTTAATTACTCTGAAGACCGATGAAACGACCGCTGTCATAGCATATGACCAACTTCGACCCAAAAGAAGGTTGTAGTCTAGAGGGGCATCAACCACCTCCACATCCAGACTAACGGTTTTACCTTCTACCCCTATAGGCAATTCCTGTAGAATACCAAACGGACGGAACCCACGGCCATCAAAGGCCTTAAGGATGGTGGGGGATTGGTTCAGCGAAGGAGAGCCAAGCGATCTCCAACACTGAATCGACATAATACACGTAGAAGCTCCCTCATCAATCACAGTCCGATGAATAGGCCTGTTTTTGACTATCACTGGAATTTGGAAAGCCATTTGATGGGGTAGACGCGGTGTACTATTTTCTAGATCGAAGATTATCAGGTTCGGATCCTGAACATCAACAGCTCCGATAGCCGACAAAAGTAATTTTCGTTGTGCTGGGCATGATTGCAGCACTTCTAAAGCCGACATTGCTGAGGGTGAAACAGCTAAGTCCTCAACAATGTTGTAATTCTGGGCTGCTCTCGCATGTGGATTGAAAGCAGACCTTCGAAGTACACCCTTGGCGGGCGGTTTGATTACTAAGTCCGGGTTAGGTTTTTCGATCTGTAGTGGATCGGAACCAGGAGCTGAGGTTGATGGATTAGAATGAGAAGATTCTGCTTCCTTACCATCAACAGGATTCTTACTACCATAATCTTGCGATCGAGTCGCAATCCTCACATGAGACATCATCAAAATGGGTTCTTCACTGGCAGTCGAGGAAGAACCTATCATCTTACTTTCCTGCTTTGGAAATGGATCTTTTAACACAGCAGGAGTGGGAGAACCTTTGACTATTTTCACAACCTCGGCCCGATGAGGGCAATCTCTTGTAAAATGATCCTCTTCACAAATAAGACAAGGATATCGAGGTTTGCGCTTTTCGTCATTGGTTTCCGACTTTTCCATTTTCTCCTTCGGAGCCTTGTCTGCTTTAGCCTTCTTCTTTCCTTTCTTCTTTCCACCGTTTTTTGATTTGGCCGTAGATGACTCTACAGCGTGAATATCGGCGGAAAGTTCAGGAGAAGACTCTCCTGTCGGGGAATCGGGCAAAGTGATTATAGGAGTAGTTGAAGCCTTGGAAGACTTCTTCTTACTCTTTGTATTCACGATACCAATCATACCATCAGCGGCATGAGATCCCGAAGGAGCAGCAGCGATTTGATTCGATTTTGGAAGATCTGGAATCTTCTCGTGTAACGTACCCGACTGAGTATAAACTAAGTCAAGGTACTGCGCCTGAGCAATGACTTGCTCCTCAGTAACTACTCCGGCCTTAGCTACATCTTCAGTAATCTTCGGTAATAATGATTTAACAAACCATTCAGCTAAGATTTGGTCCGGGATAAAAACTTTCACTAACCTTCTTCGACGTCTCCACTCATGAATGTGATCAGAAATATACGTGGACGTCGATTGTTTTAGTGAAGTTAATAACTCCGTGCCGTTATCGTATCTGACCGGCAACTGAAAGTGAGTTAAGAACGAGGTAGCTAACTGGCTGAAATTGTAAAAAGAGGCCCGTGGTAACTCAATGTACCACTTGGCCGCGAGACCAATGAGTGTACGCTGGAAAAGACGTAAGCGGATCGAATCATCCGAGATAGAATTTGAAGCACACCAGAGGTGGTAAGTCATCACATGATTGGACGGATCCTCTCCAGACTTACCTTCGAACTTGGGTATATCACTGGGCAACTTATTTGGCATTGGCGGCCAGAACGGAAGATATTGAATTGGATCATTCGTTAGGCGCGTCAAGTCTGGTAAATCCAAAGTTGCGATAAACGGTAACTGCCGGTTAGGATCTCTAAAACTCTGGGTCACAAGACCAGTCCCAGGAGGAGGATATCCAGGATAACTAGGAACAGGAATCGCATTAGGGATATTATATCCTCCTGGAAAACCAGGATTAACCGGACCGTACTGGGGTTGTTGAGGTTGTTGATAAGTGTACCCAGGATACGGTTGATACTGGTAAACCGGCTGTTGGACAGCTTGCCCATGTTGGTACTGTCCCTGGTACGGTTGTTGAACAAATTGAGGTTGAGTAGTGACAACCGTACTTATACCAGGCTGACCTGTAGGCATCTGGACCGTGGTTTGAATCGTAGATCCAGACAACGGTAAAGATGTCTGAGGAGTGGTTACAGAGACAGTAGAAACCGGAGCCGTCGATACTCCAGAAGTAAGTGCGGCAGATGTAGCGGTAGTTGCAGCAGCCGTTTGAGATGGAGTACTAGGTGCAATTGGCGGCTGAGTAACTACCGAAGTTACAGAAGTTTGAACATTTGACTGGACAGGTTGCGGTTGCTGGGGTGGACCAGAAACTACGGGTTGTCCAGCTTGAGGTACCAACTGTATACTTGGCTGCAACACCTGTTGACCCTGTGATGGATCCCACACTAACATTCCGGGGTATTGACCCGTAACAGGTTGAGGATACTGAGATCCATAACCGGATTGAGGATAGGATTGATAATTGAAAGGTGCAGTTCCCATACCTTGAACATATGACTGACCTTGAGGTGGTTGATAACCTTGACCCGAGTATTGACCTTGAGGTTGATAACCTTGAGGTAAATACGAGTACTGGGGTTGACCTTGACCTTGAGGTTGATACCCTTGAGGTTGATACCCTTGGGGTTGATACCCTTGAGGTAAATATTGATACTGAGGTTGACCCTGGGGTACATATTGAGGCTGGGGTTGACCTTGAGGCATGTATTGCACCATAGGTACATACTGACCTTGAGGTTGCCCCCCAGACACGATTTGTGTACCTTGAGGTTGCCCCCCAGGCGTTAACTGAGGCTGCCCCCCAGGCGGTAATTGGCCACCTTGAGGTTGGGAAACGGGAACTGAACCTGACATCATGTAAATGTCTCCTACACCCAATGGTATATTACCATTGTTTCCAGCTAATAACCCATGATCAACGGGTTGAGGAGATGCCCCTGCAAAGGTACCAGAAAGTGATTGATACCCGGTGGGAACAGAAGGACCGCCGTGTAAGAAAGATTCAGGAGTTTGAGTAAACACGGACGACTGACCAGACATATTTACAGGAGTATAAATACCTCCAGGTGGAAAGGGAGTACGAGGTGTAGAAAAACCTACCCCTGAGTTGTCTAAATAATTGGTTAACGAAAGGTACCAAGTAGTACTTCTAGGAGGACTGTAAAAGATAGATTCACGCTCCCTGAGCTCAATAGTAAGTTGATCTTCAAGGTTAGAGACGCCTATTTCTTCCTCTGGAGCAAGTTCTTCGATAGCAATCAGACCAGTAGGAAGATTTTCGGTGATAACTCGTTCTACTCTTGGTGAATCTGGAACACTAGAAGTCAGAGTAACAGGTTCAGATATTTCAGGTTCTTCGCCTGTATCACTAGCAGACGAAAAACTACCAACAAGCTCAGAAACTGTAACAGCTTCGGGATTATAACCTGTCTCTAGACTTTGGTAATCTGGATGGACTACCAAGGAAGATTCTCCTTCTTCAGGTGAACCTACTCTACTGCCACTAGGAGGAGTTACAAGGACCTTCAAACCTTCTAGATTACTGGGGTCGTCTCGAGGAGGGTCACCCCGAAGTCTACGGGATCTCCTCAACAATTCGGCCACAGAAACAACTTCAGGAGACTGGCCCCGAAGTCTACGGGACTGTCTCGGTAATTCCGCCACAGTTAAAAACTTTTAACTACTACACACGAAAACAAAGTAAAATCTCAAATCAAAACCACCTAAAGTCTCTAAAGAACCAAACAAATTTGAATCACACGCCTAAAGAATCTAGGGCGTCAAACCAAGCACAAACAGTAGCCTTCCAGACCGAAAACGCTAGTTGGAGATGAAACCCAACATCGCCGGATTCAGTACAGAAGTGGCGGGTGGAACAGTTACCCCAGCAACCTGCTTAATGAATAGACCGGCACAAGTTCCTCCACTTTAACCGTCTCGAGTGAAGTGAACCCCCGGAAAATCCAAGTGAGTCTAGCCGACGTCTGCTCCAGGTACAGTGGGATCTTCCCTCCACCGTCACCTCGGTAGAATCCTAAAGATAATGGTCACTAAGGTTACCAACCGCAACAAATGCACCTGGGGGAACAGTCTACACTCCGACAGCACGCAAGGGCAGAGTATCAAGCTCAATCCCCTTGCCGGTTCCTTGACAATAATCCAAGGTTTACCGACAAGTGACCCCTGGCTCCTCGACAATGGTTAATCCGAGGTTTACCGTTTGTAATACGTGCGTGTCTGGCGTCGTTCCCAACGAGGGAGGATTGATCCCCTCACTGGTTCGGACACGAGCTCGTGCTTCTCCTTTAAGAGGAGCTTTCCCAGAGTACAAATGAGACAATTGGATTTATTCTATCACAAGATAAGCTACTTGTTTGGTTTTGTTGTCTTGGAGAGTTAATTACTCCCCTACTCCAAGACACTAGCCTGATCTAAATTGGTGTTTCAGAGCCCTAGTAAATAAAAGTTACTACGTTGATTTTACTTTAAGCGTTAATTTTATGGTTTTTCTTAAAGACAAAAGGTAGCGGAAGTGAAACCAATGGTGTGTAGACTCGACTCAAACCACTACAAAGATGCACCTAAGATGATTTACGCTACTTTTCTCTTTCAATGAAATTCCTAACTAAGAGAGTTGAGAAATGCAAATTTTATAGAAAACAACTTTCTTAGTAAAGACAATCAAAGAAACAATTCTCTTTATCTTTTCAAGCATACAAACATGACCACTCCTTACGTGCACGAAAAACTCTTTTTCTTTCAAAATCCCTCAAAGCTACTTGAAACAAAACTTTTCAAAGGAGATGTTTTTGTATTTTCTCTTATCTAATAAAGCATATAAATCTATTTTAACGAAAATCAATCTCAAAAGTTATAAAATCTATGAAAACTTGACTCACAAGCAAATCAAAAAGAAATTTACTCTAAGCAAACCTAACGAGGCAAAAGCCTACAAAGATGAATCTAGGTTGTTTTACTTGACCACAATCAAGTCAAGGACCAGCTAATGCAGAATCAAAAGACCAGTCAAAACAAAACTCAAATCTTTTTGTTCTTTTTGTAAAATGGAATTCAATACTCAATCAACAAGCACTTCGAAATTTGCCAAAGAGACCACTCAAAGGTAAGTTGCTCTCATAGGTAGACTTTATGACAGGTTCGACTTCTAAGAAGGCTAACAAAACCAGAGAGATCTAAGGCTTGACAACTTCTACCGCCAAAGTCACTACAAGACCTACTCAAAAATCAAACCCTAGGGCTTAAAGTTCTATGAAATCCACTAAAACACTCAATGCTATCGAAACAAGTTCAGGTGAAGATCTTTGACAAGAGACTAATGGATTTGGGCAGTGAAAACTAAGAAAAAGCAAAATCTAAGAGAAAAAATGCAAAAGATGGAAATTTCTTAATTTTTAGCAGGGGACGCAGGCAACCTGTTAAGCCAGGTGCGGGCCCGCTCTGTGCACACAGAAACAGTGCGTACAAGTACGCACTGTGCAATACTCAGAGGGTGCGTACTACTGAAAAAACCAAGAAAAACTAAATTCAATCTAACCCTAAGCTAACCCACCCAAAAACAAAGTCACAGAGCCAAAAACTAGAAAATAAATGACTTTTCTCAGATCAAAGTTGCATACAAAGGAAAAGACTTTCACATCAATGGAGTCCCCAGTGGAGTCGCCAATTTGTCAGGCAGAAAGAGTCGATAGTGCGGACACAACCAACCTCCCTAGGAGCCTAAGACTCTCTAGTGACAAACAAGACAAACAAGAGCAATCCTTCTCTAAACATGCATTTACTATATAAGAAATCAAGTGTTTAGATCCTACCTGTAATCCAACGCTGTTGTAGCAGTCCAGCCTCACTGATCCAGATGAGCTCCTCCTTCACTTTGAAACCTGCATCCACTAACAATCAAATGATTAAATAGCACTTGATAATCTCATAGAATAAAACATATTTAACACATAGACCAAGGAGTACATGAAACAACTCATAAATAACAAGTTATTGAGAAGAATGGACTCATTTGCATTAATAGGAAACAAAAGGAACAATTACAACCTGAGCCTTGGTGTTGTGCAAGTCCCTCCCAGGGTCCATCAAGAGTTCTCATTTACTTTGACAAAGCTCACCCACTTCCAAATAGAACAAGCAAAGATGGCAATCTCTCCTCAAAAGATTCTAAATGGGAGTCCTAATTCCAGCAGCATCTACCCTTAGAAATGTTTAGCTTCCAACCTCTCCTCCTTCTGGCCCAATGCCTGTATTTATAGTGCTCAAGAGGAAGTTAATCAGGTCCACCATCAATGGGATAATCCCCTCTTTGGATGGGATAGCTCCCTTATTGATGGGATAAGTTCCTCTTTGGTAGGGATACATGAACCATCTGGAGGCGCTCAATACACGCCGAACAACCTTCTAGAATGCTCTAGAAATGACCACAAGTAACTTTTTAAAGATGAAACTTGTGCATTTTGACCTTTACAGGGGGACGCACCTGCCCCTTTACATACAGAGCGTACAAGTACGCAACTTTTGTGAACATTGGGTGTGTACCCGCAGGTAAGGTTGAGAGAACCTGCGTACCCAGAGATAAATACATTTATAAAGACTTTCTCTCTTTTTGGAGTTTGACATGGAGAGCAGAGGCATAAGACTTGCCTAAGAGGATAGCATGACTGTTGATAGAGCCATACTAACTGTAAATAGCCATGGTGACATTTTTTAGTGTAACAGCTCCATGGGGGTAAGAACGGGCTTGCAATCCTGCATTCCAAATTTTTGAAGAACCTCTACTGCATACTTACTTTGAGAAATGAAAATATGATGTGGACATTGGAAGACTTCAACTCCAAGATAGTAGTGAAGTAATCCCAAATCTATAATCTTAAAACCTGCATGTAACTCCTTTTTCACCTGTGCAATATGATCATCACTGTTTCCTGTAATGATCAAATCATCCACATAGATAATAAGAATCACCATATATTTGCCCTATTGTCGCACATACAAAGTATCATCAGATTCACTTCGATGAAAACCAACTTTCCTAAGGTATTCATCCATTTTTGCATACCTAGCTTGGGGAGCTTGTTTTAACCCATATAAAGCCTTGATCAATTTGCAGACTTTATGTTCTTGCCCTTCAATTTCAAAACCTAGTGGTTGTGTCATATACAAATCTTCCTATAAATCCCCATTAAGAAAAGCACTTTTCACATCCATTTGATGAACTTTCCATCCTTTCTGAGTGGCCAATGCAAGTGTTAATCGGATGGTGTTCCATTTAGCTGTAGGAGCAAATGTTTCCTCATAATCAATGCCTTCCTGCTACGCAAAACCTTTAGCGACAAGTCTTGCTTTATACTTATCAAGTTCGCCCTTTTGGTTGTACTTAATTCTGTAAACCCATTTGCACCCTATGGGTTTAACATTTTGAGGACAATCAACAAGTTTCCAAGTGTTGTTATCAATTATTGCTCAATATTCTTCAATCATAGCCTGTTGCCATTCTTTATGTTTTACTGCTTCGTTGTATGTGGAAGGTTCAGTAAAATCATGTGATGTCAAGGCAAAATTTCCTTCACTTCTGTGTGACTTTCTTGTGCATGTTTTATTCTGCTCATCAGGCTTTACATCTTTCAATAGTTGAACTGCCCATTTTGGTAGTTGATGCTCAGTTGTTTGGGATTCTGAAAAGTCACCATCATTGTAAAGAGGATTAATATAAACTAATGTTCATCGATTAGTTGGAGATTCTGGAGGTGGAGAATCACTGTCAGAAGAACTGTTGCTTCTTAGAGATGTGGATGAACTGCTAGAAGATCCAGATGGTGTTGTTGAAGTAGATGGACTGGATGAATCATCTTCATATGAAGGAAAATCAACTTCATACCAATTTGATGAATTTGGTTGACTTTGTGTATTTCCTTTTCTTCGACTGCCTTTAGTTTCTAAATTTTGAAGAAGACTTTCGATTTCTTCAGCACTCTTACTCTCTGTTTCATCAAAAATTACATCCCTGCTCATAATAAATTTTCCATTCGTCAAAATACGGTACCCTTTCTTCTCATCAGAAAAGCCAATCATTGTGCATTTTAAACTTCTTGAGTTAAGCTTAGTTCATTTTTCTTTTGGAACTAATGCATAACATACTGATCCAAAAACTATAAGATGTTTAACTCGAGGTTTGAAACCAAACCATGCTTCATAAGGTGTGATTCTATCTAAAGAAGCAGTTGGAGATCTATTTCTTAAATAGATAGTTGTATGAATTGCTTCTACCCAATATGTTGGACTTAACCTTTTAAAAGTTAACATAGATCTCGCCATACCTAACAAGGTGCGATTCATTCTTTCTACTACTCTATTTTGCTGTGGAGTTGTTATAGACATTTTTGTGCCTCGCAGCATGGAGCATGAAATGTCAATAATTACAGGGATCCTCAGTCCCTAAACATGTTGTTCTTACCCCTAGAGGAACAAGGTCAGCAAACCACAGCACTTCCTATCAGTTCTCCACCTGAAAACACTCAAAAACAGGCTATTTTTGGATCATGTCAGCTGCTCCACTGAGCATCTGCGCTGAATGTCAACTGCTCCTCCTTGTACCTGCGCTGAAAGTCAAAACCAATGAAGGCTACCTGCGCTGGGCGAGATTGGCCAAGTGGCACAGTCATTCTGCAAGGTGTCAACTGCCCAGGAAGCTTCCAAACTGACACTTGGTTCAAGGAATTCGCCCTATGATGAGTAAGAGGTACTTGATATCCATGTGGAAGCAAGGATCTCCAAGTGGACTCAAGAACTGAAGTTTAACTGAAGAGGGAGAGGACACAAGGCAGCTTTAGGTCAGTCTCAAGCTGACTCATCCTTTCTCCAAATCTCCTATATATAGAGCTCTTCTATGAGGTCTGAGAGGCTGGAATTTTGTGCAAAGTAAGGAAGTGTTGTTGGTTTACAGTTAGAGTTATTGGGTGATTGCTTTTATAGAGGAGAAGAGGAGATTTCTTGCTGCTGGGGAGGTGCTGCTGGATTGGAGCCATTTATGGTTGTAACCTTCTCAAAACCTTTTTCTTCTATCAATAAAGCTTTTGATGTTCTCCTATATACTTGTATTGCAATGATGTATTGTTTTTATCTGTATATTTGATTCATTCTAATCCATGCATCAGTTATGAGTACATGTTTCTTGTAGTTTCCCTCTCTTGTTTTTGCAGGATCTTTGTGTAGCTGGGCCGGCAAAAGGAGCAAGGAGCTGGGAACAAGAGGCAAAGAGAGAAGACAGGATCGACAAAAGCGAAAGACATCGTTTGGTCAATCTTTTCTTCCTTCTCTGTACTTTCATAAAGGAAAAATATCAAAGCTTTACTTTCAGTTGTTGCTAAGGAACTATCACCCTTAGAGTAGGGATAGGGTCATTCCGAGTCGGATACTTTTCCCCACAACAAACTGGCGACTCCGCTGGGGACCTAGTATCTTGTTGGTTTATTGTGTTTCTTGCTATTCATCTCATAAACAAGGAGAGCACCAAATCGAACTGCAATTGAGTCCTTCAATTGCAAAGTAGAGGGCAGCTGCTCTGGCTCAGTTTCTGAGCAAGTTTATGATTTGAAGAGCTGATCCACAAGGACTCTTGTGCTCTTTGTGATAGCTTTTCATCCTCTTGATCATCCCTTAGCTTGTACTTGACCTATAGCTTTTTATTTCAGCAAAAACAGTGAATTTTTGAGCTTTTTATGACCCGGAAACCCTTGTAAACGCAACTCTCGTGTCTCAGTGCAGGCTGTCCAAAGGCAGTCTGCATTTCAGCGCAGGTACTCCCTCCGGGAACTGCGCTGAGAGTCAGTTTGACAGACCAGAGCCTGCGCTGAACCAGTTAGGCTATGTCTTCCTGAGGTTTCCCACTGAGTCTTGGCCCTGTTTTCACTGTTATTTTGCTGCTGATTGCTTGTCATTTGTACTTGCTGTAAACCAACTTTCCTTGACATTATTCCGCCTCAGTTGTGTGATGAAACTGTGATTGTTCTTTCAGTATTTCTTGTTTCAGTTACAGTTTCCCATTGTGAAAAGCAAACCAGTATAGCTGTGGCCTCTTAGATCCTGAACTGTAAAAGTGTCTTTGTGATCTTAAGAGCTAGTTTTATTACTGTTCATGGCTGTTTGAGTTTGTTTGTTTTTCATCTTTGTGGTTTGAATCTATACATTTCCAGTGTCTAAACAAGTCGATCTTAAGGTGTCTTTTGATTTTGGACAAGCTTGTTTACTTTCGCTTGAAATTAGATTCAAAGTTATACAACAGTTTCCTTTTTGTCTTACATCAACATTAAGGATAAAGAAAAGAAATATCTGCATTGTGCATGTGCATTATTGACAGTTTGCATGTTGATTTAGGAAAAAGTGCATTTAGTGTGTGTTCTATGATCTGTGTGAAAAGTTGATGTCTTTCTTTTCCCTCAGTAGATTAAGGTTTTCAAAGTTGAAAGATTGAAAAGTTTTGCTTCTCATCTTAGATTGCATTTAGGAAGTTGTATATATACATCTCGTGGTGATCCTTAAAGGCAAACTGCTAAGCAAGATCAACATTAAAATGAATTGAATTTACATAACAACGCATTGAAACATAACGCAAGCACATAGAGGTCTAAGCTAGAGACGTGTTCCGGCGTCGTTAAACGTGATATCTTAGCGTTGAGTGGTTGGGTGATTCCTCCACGGTGAAGCGATAAGTATCAATACGGACTTGTGCTCCCGCGTACCGTCGAGTATATTGGGAGACCCCTATAGGAATAAAGCCTTTATCCTTAGGAAGCCGTGTCGGCCGCCCTACTGATCGCGATGCAGTGAACACAGCATTCACGAAGATCGACCACCCGTACCGTAAAACGTATTCTGTGGTTTCGCGAAAGGTTTGGCACACCCTCTGCCTAGATCTCCAGAGCAGTTTCTTTTGGCCTTTTTCAAACTCTATAACTGAAAAAGTCCAACCGACCATTTGTCACTTCGGGCTCGTTAATACATCGAAGGCGACTAGAGTCATCTTTAGCTTTTTCTCGACTCTTAAAACATGAAAAAGCAAAGTTGTGTCTAATAAAGCGTCGTTATAAAATTCATTTTAAACGGAACATAATCACCTCTTATTCCCGCGTTGATCTGTAAGTTGAGAACATGGAACGCCCCAACCAAGGAAGTCCACAAGATGGAAATCCTAGTCCTTTCTCCTCTTGGGGAGAAGTTGGTGCGCCCCATATGGCCACGTTGTCGCTTCCAGGACTGACAATAGGCCTGCCAGTTTGGTTGTTCTCGACCAATGTAGTTCAGGCCACCATGGTTCCTGATCAATCGAGTCAACTGTTAGATCAGTCTAGAGCTGCCCACCAGCCTTCTACTTCTGATAACTCTTCCTCCAATCCTTCATCTTCGCAAGGTAGAGCCGGCAAAAGTCAGCCTCCCAAAGAGAAGAAGGAAAAGAAGAAGAAGGAGCCTAAGGCGACTGGGGGCAAGCAAAAGACATCTGACAAAAACCCACCCACTGCACAGACCGGGCCTAAATCGCCATGTGTCATATGTAGAGGAGACCATTTCCACAGAGATTGTCCCTGTATTCCCCGAATACTAAGGGACTGGTCCCCTCGTCTGCACAATTCGGGGGCATCAACCTCTAACAATCAGGTTGATTGCTTTCCGTCAACCAGCGAAAGTGAAGGATCAAGACAAAAAGGGGGAGTAAGATTCCCCTGTAAGTTGTGTGAAGGCAGTCATGCCATCCACCGTTGTCCCTTCTTAGACGAAGCGAAGAGAGTTTTGGAAGATCGTCCGGTTTCACCGGTAAAACTTCCTCCTGGATACAAAAAACTCGTGCCAAGTCCTTCGTTGGTTGAAAATACAGCTTGCCCGCTCAAGTGGTCGGCTGAAGCGTCAGTCACTGAAAATGAACCTACTGAATCCAGACCGGACGAAAGTCCAAAGGTCGATACGGCAGTCGACCCGGTTCTACCTTCAGAAGTTTCATCTTCAAATGACACCGTCGCCGAAGAGTCATCTTCATGCGACACCCTCACTGAAAGGAATAAGGATGACACCATCCAGGTTCTTTTCATTAGCACCGACTCTGATGAGCGTCAGGGCAATGCGCCCATTCCTTTATCGCAGGAAGGAACATCATCAGGGTCATACCCGGCCGTATATTCGGTCCCACCACCAAGCAACCTGGTTGTATCCTTTGATTGGAATCAACTAGGCAGACCCCGGTTACCAGCCAGTATACCATTCAGAATCATTGTCCAGATCTATAGAATGATTATGGCTGGTACTATCATTGATGAAGGGGCGTCTGTGAGTATCCTTTCCTCTGTTGCTTGGAAAGCACTGGGTTCCCCGGCGCTTTTACCTGAGTTAAGAAATCTCTCAGGTTTTGATAAAGGAACCAGTCGACCATTAGGAATCCTCCCCAATGTGCCTGTTACATTGAAAGGGAAGACCGTTAATTTGAACGTGATGGTCGTCCAAGGACCCTTGGATTATAACCTACTCCTTGGACGTGACTATATTTATTGCATGGGAGCGATAGTCTCCTCACTCTTTAGAGTAATGTGTTTTCCACACGAAGGAAGGATGGTCAAACTCGTAGACCAACTTTCATTTCCGGGATCTCGCATCACAAATAGTCAAATACCAATCCTAAATGGTCTGTTCACTCAAGATATGCCTCCACCCCCAGTCCTCCTTCCCGATGAGTGCGAGTGATTCGGAAAGAAAGACTGGAACCCAGGGGGCATGCACCCTGGTCTGCTTCGGACAGAAGAAACCCTGGGTATAAGGTAGAATTTCCGCAGAAGAATATGACTAGTCCGTACCCCGTCCGTGGATGGAAGAGGGGTTGTTCTGGAATAGTATTCTTTTGTTAAAGTTATGTGTTTGGCAAAAGAGTCATTCACCTTTGTCTAAAGAGGTGGGCAATGCCCAAGTAGGAATTCCCTTATTGCGACAAGCAGTAACCATCTTTGGGGAAAAGCAAGCCTCACCCATTAAAACAAATGTTTTGAAGGATAAGTAGGGGCAGCCTCCAAAGAAAGAGATTCTATTGTTGTGACATAGGGTAACCATCTTTGAGTAACCTAATGATAGACATCGCCGAAGAAAGAGATTGATTTGCGGCAGCAAATAGAACCCTCTTCGGATAATAAGAAAGAGGCAAGCCTCCCTCAATAATACCAATGTTTTGTCTTTGAGTAGTGTTCTTCTCTTGTCACGAATAACTGTTCATTAAAAGTTGGGCCGACGGGAAGACTGAGTACCGCGTAAGACCCCTTAAAATAACGAGAAGACTAGTATCGTTAACATTAGATTGGCAAGATGACAAGTAGCTGTGAACACCCAAAGAAAAACAGAGGTGGGGGAGAGGAGGGGCAGCCTCGAAATCCTACCCTATACCTGGGGGCATGCAAACCTTTTGGAGTGCAAGCTAGTGGCGGTTATTTATCTGGTTTTAAGATTAACCGTTTTCGGAACTTGCATAAAGGAAGGATGAGTTGGAGCATAGCTGTGGTAAGGCGCAAGCTCTATAAAAAATGGATCCTTAGAGGAGGCATTCTTATCTTATGACTGGTGTATCGAGCAGTTTTAGCACATGGTTCATGCTCGTTAAAAAATAAACGCAAGATCCGAGCAGTTTTAACGCGGTCTTCATGCTCGTTAAAAAATAAATAAAAGCAGTGAGCAATGTTCCCTCCAGAGTTTAAGCTCATTTTTATCTAAAAAAAGAACCTATCCCGGTAAATAACCTTCTGAGATCGTAAATTCATCAGCCATAAAAGCCTTGGTCGTGTTTGTGCACCGTCACCTCCACCGTCATTTGGCCGATCATTCACTTCCATTTGTGTGTTTACCCATTTTGAGGAACAGCTGCGAAGAGTGATTTCACCTAGCCATCCTTGTGACACTGCCGTGATTGGAAAATTCCAATTTGTACCTGGAATCAGTTGCTATCCCTGTTTATCACTCGTTCCTCAAAAGACGAGTCATCTTTGAGCTCTTTTCTGACTCGTAAAATATGAAAAGTTTTCCGAGTTCTGGCCTTCCAGCTCGTTAAAGGGACCGGAAGAGCTATCCCTCTTTTAGACTTTAATCTTTTTGGACCTGAGGGATTATTACACAAAAAGATCGAGCGCTTGTCTTGTTCGGCTCGTTAAAAGTACCGAACACCCATCCCTTCTGTATTGTTTTATACTTTTTCGGACTTAAGGGATTAGATGACGAAAAAGGAATTATGGAGTTAACTTTCTGTACCTTTTCAGACTCTCTAAAAATGAAAAGGACCGAGTTTTCCTTGTCGTTAGACTCGTTAAAATGATTAAATAGCGACAAACTTGTCTTTAGACGAGAACGAGTTTCCCTATCGCTAAGCTCGTTAAATCATAGCGATGGGCTTGCCCGAAGGGCAGGTTATAGAACAAGCATATGTTATCCTCCTCAAGCTTGACAAAAATAAAGAGGTACTGGTCAGAAATGACTGGGGAAAAATTGGGAGAACATCAAAGCTTAATGGTAGCAAGTCGCTCTTGAACATGACACTTTTCTTCCGTACCACATCGGGTTGGGTTGTTTCATTCACCGGTCTCATCACCATGGTCTTCGCCAAACCATCCACATTTTGGGGTAATGCTACCGATCCATCGCATCAGTGTCGTTATATGTTCAAGAGAGGTCATTCTGAAAGTGTCAACCGTGTCCCATCCACTGCCATACATTATCCTTCATCCATTCATGATCGCCACCCTGAATCATATGTCACAGTTTGTTTTCACCTCCACTAAAATCATTAGCTCCGTTCCGTGTCATTGATGTGGGATTCATTAAGGCCCTCCTTTGACGGATCGCTTCTTGTCGACTTCAGCTCATTATCCAAGAAGTTGATCTAGGAACAACCCCATTAGTACTTTGAAGCTTGCATGCCTCAATGGCAAGTTTCTCACTTCCGGCGACAGGTATACATCAATGACCTTCGACCAGAAGATTTTGCGTGGCGTTCGACGCCAAGTCCTTTATTCACGCCACGTGAATTGTACTGCAGTACCTTGAGGGTCATTATCATTATCGGTGATTCCTCTCGCGCTTGTTAACAGTTTTCATCATTGACCGGTAATCAAGCGATGTCTTTCCATGTTCGACTTCAGCGAAATTCTCACATGGATCGACTTGTACTTAGAGTGAAGATCGAACGAGTTTGAAGACCCCGGATCTAGTTTCATCCATCCGGGCTGCGATACATATTCAGGAAATATAAAAGCATTTGTCATGTACATCATTGCAGCAGATGATCATCCTACTCAAAGGATGATAATTTCAGCAGAGAATTATCAGTCTACCATCAGATGATCGTCTGTTCTATGTACCAAAATGTATTTATAAAGCTGAGCATGGGAATGCCCGCCTCAGCTAGATCATGAAAATAGAATGAAAAATAATGTATTGTATTGTATTGTATTACAGGGCACCTCTCAGCACTTGAATGAACTTCGGACCCTCTGGATAAAGCATTTCACCCGATAAACAGCCTCATACTTTAGGGGGCAACTGTTATAGACATTTTTGTGCCTCGCAGCATGGAGCATGAAATGTCAATAATTACAAGGATCCTCAGTCCCTAAACATGTTGTTCTTACCCCTAGAGGAACAAGGTCAGCAAACCACAGCACTTCCTATCAGTTCTCCACCTGAAAACACTCAAAAACAGGCTATTTTTGGATCATGTCAGCTGCTCCACTGAGCATCTGCGCTGAATGTCAACTGCTCCTCCTTGTACCTGCGCTGAAAGTCAAAACCAATGAAGGCTACCTGCGCTGGGCGAGATTGGCCAAGTGGCACAGTCATTCTGCAAGGTGTCAACTGCCCAGGAAGCTTCCAAACTGACACTTGGTTCAAGGAATTCGCCCTATGATGAGTAAGAGGTACTTGATCTCCATGTGGAAGCAAGGATCTCCAAGTGGACTCAAGAACTGAAGTTTAACTGAAGAGGGAGAGGACACAAGGCAGCTTTAGGTCAGTCTCAAGCTGACTCATCCTTTCTCCAAATCTCCTATATATAGAGCTCTTCTATGAGGTCTAGAGAGGCTGGAATTTTGTGCAAAGTAAGGAAGTGCTGTTGGTTTACAGTTAGAGTTATTGGGTGATTGCTTTTATAGAGGAGAAGAGGAGATTTCTTGCTGCTGGGGAGGTGCTACTGGATTGGAGCCATTTATGGTTGTAACCTTCTCAGAACCTTTTTCTTCTATCAATAAAGCTTTTGATGTTCTCTTATATACTTGTATTGCAATGATGTATTGTTTTTATCTGTATATTTGATTCATTCTAATCCATGCATCAGTTATGAGTACATGTTTCTTGTAGTTTCCCTCCCTTGTTTTTGCAGGATCTTTGTGTAGCTGGGCCGGCAAAAGGAGCAAGGAGCTGGGAACAAGAGGCAAAGAGAAGACAGGATCGACAAAAGCGAAAGACATCGGTTGGTCAATCTTTTCTTCCTTCTCTGTACTTTCATAAAGGAAAAATATCAAAGCTTTACTTTCAGTTGTTGCTAAGGAACTATCACCCTTAGAGTAGGGACAGGGTCATTCCGAGTCGGATACTTTTCCCCACAACAGGAGTGTAAACATTGGTAAGATGTCGTTTTATGCCATTATCACTGCAATAAGTTTTGAATTCATTTGAAGTGAATTCTCCCCCATTATCTGTCCTAAGAGTACCTAATTTTTCTTTGACTTCATTTTCAACAAGTAGGCGAAAAATTTTAAACTTTTCAAATGCTACTAACTTTTTCTTTAAGAAATAAACCCAAGTCATTCTACTGAAATCATCAATGAATAGTAAGAAATATTTTCAACCACTGAATGAAGTCTGTAGTGGTCCACAAACATCACTGTGAACTAGTTGTAGCCACCTGTTTGCACGCCATGAACTTGTTGGAAAGCTTTCTCGACTTTGTTTTCCATAAATGCAAGCTTCACATTTTGCATTTTCCTTTTTGAAAGTGGGAAGTCCTTTAACCATCCCTTGGTTCTGCAATAGAGAAATATTATCAAAATTTAAATTTCCATATCTTACATGCCATAATCTTATAGGTGAAATTCTTGTAGTCACTGCCCCTGCAAAATTAGAATGCCTTGGAATAACTGTCCCTTTCATCCTTAACAATTTTCCATCTTCATAACCTGTCATCACAGTTTTCAAGCTCTGTTTGACTGAATTAATCTTAACTAGGCCATCTTCCATAATTACCTGATGTCCTACCTATCGAATCGTGACTAAAGACAACAATTGTTTCTTAAAGGTTGGTATATACCATACATTGGAAATCATTTTTTCTCCAATGCCAGGGAGAAAAACTTTAACTGATCCTTTTCCATAAGGAGTATGTTTTGTATCATCTGCAAGAAAAATGGAATTAAGTTGGCAATCTTGAAAATTCCAAAAAAATCACATCGACAAGTCATGTGCTGAGTTGCCCCTGAATCCAAGATCCACGCATCTTCATAATCACTTCTAAGATGGGATGAAAGTTGTAATGTTGGCGAGGAAGTAAAAACATATTCTGAGTTATCATCATCTTGATCATTTGCAAATTGTGTTGAGTGTTGATGAAACTTGGGAATTTTATTAAGAGAAGTTTGACAATCTTCAGCGTAATGTCCAACTTTGTTACATCTTCGACACACAATTTGACTTAAGCCTCTTCCTCTTCCTGAAGATTGTCCTTTGCCTCTACTTTGACTTCTATTTTGAGGTTGTCCTCTACCTTGATTATTATTTCCTTGTCCTTGAAAATAGCCTCTTCCTTGATTGTTTCCTCTACCTAGAAAATTACTCCTGCCTGAACTGTTGCCTCTATTAAAGTTGTTTCCTCTACTTTGGCTTTGACCTCGAATTTGTACATTATGTGTTGCTTGATTCTGACTGAAATTCCCTCTGCCTCTGTTTCTAGAATTGTCAGTTGATGATTTACTAGTGCTAGCCTCTATGAAAAAGACATCTTCACTAACTTTCTTTTTCTTCCCAAAGATTTTATCATGTTGGGTCAACATTTCGCAGAGCTCATCAAACTTTAGTTTCTCTAACTTTCTAGTTAATTGTAGAGTCTCTAAAAAATGTGTGTAGGAAGAAGGAAGTCCAGCAATTAAAATTGTGACCATAAAACTATCATCTACTGTTGGAAACCCAGCATTAATGATTTCCTGCCTAATATTCTTAAGTCTTGAGATATATTCAAGAACATCACCTCCTTCAGTCAATTTTTGTTGCAACAATTTTAATTGTAGATCAACTTTCTTTGATTCAGGCTGAGTATCAAAGAAGTCTTTAAAAGTTCTCAAAGCTGACCATGCATCTGTAGCATTTTCTATATGGACATACATTTCATCATTGACAGAAGATTTAATGAGAGCTAATGCTTTAGCATTCTTAACTTCCCATTTTTCTAGTGCAGCTGCATCTGTGGCTTTATTCAGCTTAATATCACCATCACATATTCCCTACTACAATTCATTATAAATGAGAGTGCTTTCAATGAGGCATTGCCATGTTTTATAAGATTTTGTACCTTCAAGTTTGTCGGAATCAGAAAATAATTTAATCAACTTTGACATTGTAGTGTTGAAGCTTCGCACCAAGATTCAGGCTTAGAAAAAAAATATCAAGATGGGCAACACACTACGCAAAAAATGATCTATCGGGGCTTGGCCTTGACCCTCATATAGTCATTGAAACAGGAGAAAAATGATTGAGCTTTGCACTTGGCTCTAGTCAATTTCTCAAATATTTACAACATAACTTTCAAATTTGACTTTTACAATGATGCTCTTGCAAAATCTAGTAAAAAAAAATGTTACCCCCACCCAAAGTAAAATTACTTTGAGTCACACTTATCTCTCCAAAAACAAATTACAAAGAAAAATCTCCTTATTACACCAAAAACAAAAGTACAAATAACCTTATTACTCCAAAAATATTACAAAATCCTTATTACTCCAATAAAAAATTACATAAAAAATATATACCTTATCTCTCCAAATTACAAAATTAAAAAAATATTCCTTATCTCTCCAGCAAAGACTTTTCACTTTTCGGATTCACCTTTAAACTTACTTAAAAACAAACACTGTCAAACGCTGGATTTTTTTTACTTGTCCTTCAGGCTATATCTTGACTGGATGATGCTGGCTGGCTGGCTCTCATGCTAGCTGGCTGTGCTGGCTGGCTACTGTGCTGGTTGGCTCTCACGCTGTCAGAATTGGTAAATTATGACGGGATATGCCATTTCAAAGAAGAATGAAACTGAGACATCAAGAACAAATAGAAAATTACGACAATGACAGACCATAACCTCTTATGGACAACACACCATCCACATTTATTTTATTTACATCAAAGACAAAAATGATTCCTTATATTCGATCTATGAAGTTCTGGATTAAAGCAACACTGGCTGTAAATAATCTATTCGCAGCATTATATCATTCGTGATAGATCGGAAATACTTCCTCCACGATACTGGAATACGAAGACTTTCTTCTTTTGCAATCCTGATATCCAATCACGTTGCCACAACTGGTCGTAGACAAAAACAGGAGAGACTATAGATCTATACTTTCCAAAAGTAAACAAATTGACTACATGGATCCCAGATTTGAGATCCACTAGCACTGCCTGAGAAGAACCATTGCTAACATTGTTGATCCTCTCTAGCTGCAGACCTCATGATCGATTTCAACGCTCATTGCAAATAAAAACCATCGATTCGTCTTTACAGATCCACAAATTCTTCCTCAATGAAGTCATTAGATGTATCACCATTAGAAAAATTGAGATATTATTGGCTCCCGTTTCAAACCTGGCACCTCACGCTTCCCACCATCAATACCACAACTGGTTCCTTTAGCCCGGAACAGGATGGCGATATGGTAGCATTTGCAGGGCGCAGCTATGCAGCAAGATCTCAACCAACTTTTGTGGCTAACCAAACACTCATTATCACAAGCTTTACATTTACATTGGTTCTCATTATCGCAAGCTTTACATTTACATTGGTTCTTGACTTCAAAAAAGGAAGGCTGTGAAGCTTATTATGGAAAACAAACGGTAGAAAACACTAACAATCATGGAATGTGAATAGAAGTAAAAGAAATCAAATAATAATACACAAATTTATTTGCAAATTAAAAATCTAAAATCAATAAAAAAAAAAATATTTTTTTTTGTTGAACACAAAACTGGACAATTTCATACCAATCATTTGCTGATCAATTCAATAGAGTTTTCCAAAAGCTTGTAGAGCTGGAATCTCCTCCTCACATCCACTGTAGCATTACTGAAGCTCTGATACCACAATAATGGCAGAAGTGTCCTTAGACACGTAATTTTATTAATCAGGAAAAAAAAACAAACAAACAAACAAAACAAAACAAAACAAAAAAACAAAAAAAAACAATTACATATTGATTTTGCAAGAGTTTACACCCGAACAACAAAACACTCTTGCAATGAGATATTTATAAGCTCGATGTCCTAACTACCTCTAATTATGGATCACTTATTAAATAACAAGTGTCCACTTACAATAAATGCTATTCAAAACAACTAGCTAACAAATCTCCTAAAATAGAGCCTAAGATACAACACATTTGGAGAGTCATATCTTGTTACAACAATATACTAATTCTAAATGTCTCCATTAAATAATTAAATATTCTAGAATACTAATTATTAATTTAATATCTTAAATTAGTAATTATTTTATTCCAACTTTATAACCTATGATAATATTTTATTTTTGGATCATCTAATAGAAAAGAACTATTCCACCACTGAGCGCGAGGGGCTAGCTATGGTATATGTGCTCCAGAAGTATCGAAACTACTTTTGAGGAGGTCATTTTAAGATGTATGCAGATCATTCCGTGCTAAAGTACCTGGTCAATAAGCTTGTGTTGGGGGGGCGAATCTGCATATGGCTTTTATTGTTCCAGGAATATGATTTTGAAGTTATTGTGAAGCCTGGACGATTGAACGTGGGACCAGATCACCTGTCGTGCATCGAAACAGGGAAGAACCTACTAGTTTGCAAGAAGGATTACCTGACGTGCAATTTTTTGTTGTGCACGTAGCATATGGAAATTTTGAAGATATAATTCACTTTCTAACATCTGGAACTACGCCTGAGGGATACTCTGTCCAACAAAAGAAGGAATTAGTGGTGCGCATGGCAGATTTCTCTGTCATTTCTGGGCATCTATACAAGATGGGGAATGATGAAATACTGCGAAGGTATGTACCTAAGTTTGAGATAAATAGCATCCTCACGGACGCTCATGGGGGCACCGGGGGAGGACATTACGCAGGGAGAGAAACTGTGCAGAAAATTCTACGCGCAGGGTTGTGGTGGCAAACCCTTCATCAGTATTCAAAAACATATTGCAAGGCATGTGGTGTATGTCAAAGAATAGGTAAGCCAACATGGAGGGATGAAATGCCTTTGAATATACAAATGACATTGCAACCTTTCGAAAAGTGGGCAATAGATTTTTTCAAACCTATTCAGCCTCAAGGAAAGATAGGTGTGAGGTGTATTATCACTGCGACGAAGTACTTGACTCGTTGGGTAGAAGCGCTATCGGTGAAGGATTTCATGGGCACGACTACTGCAAATTTTCTATTTGAACATGTACTAATGTGATTCGGATGTCCGAATATTTTGATGAGCGATTGTGGTACACACTTTTTGAATGAAACAATCAGCGCGCTGACAGAAGAATTTTAGGTGTATCATCAGAAGAGCACACCATATCACCCACAGGCTAATGGGATAGTAGAAGTATTCAACAAAGTATTGGAGACCATGTTGACTAAGATATGCAATGCGCAGTGAAGTGATTGGGACCTATGCATACCTGTAGTGTTATGGGCATATCGAACGACATGTAAGAAACTGACGGGACAGAGACCTTTTCGACTTGTCTATGGAGTGGAAGCCGTAATGCCTATGGAATAAATCGTGCCTAATCTGTGCATAGCAACGCTCATGGGTATGATGGATCGTTGAGCCCTGGAGGAGAGGCTCGCGCAGCTAGATGAGCTCAAAGAAGAATGATTTTTGGGTGGATTTCACCAGCAGGTCCAAAAGCAACATGAAAAGGCAAGGCACGATTGACATATTAAGTTGCGCACCTTTAAGGTGAATGATGTGGTGCTATTGTATGATAGTAAGTTTGATAAATTCCCAGGAAAACTCAGAATGCATTGGCTGGGACCATATGTTATTAATGAGATTACCAACGGTGGCATAGTACAATTGGTAAAGTTAAATGGAGAACCCTCCCAAGAAAAGTGAATGGAAGTCATTTGAAGCCATACACAGGTGGCCCTGCCATCTGACTAGCCGACAAAAGCACAGTATTAACGCTCCAGGTACCTGAAAGGAGGCGTAGGACTATAAACTACTCTGACTGGGAACTACACGATGTCAGGACTGCGCGCAGTAGCAATGTGTCACAGGGTCCACAGCGTGAGGGTAGCTGCACTGCCTTGCGAGTTAGCTGGAAAGTGACCATTAAAGTCACTATTCATGATGTGATGCTTGCTTTGAGACCAAATGGAGCGGGTGGCAAGCATTTAAGGCAAACTTTATGGGCTAGATTCTTGAAAATATGCCACCAATCTAGCATTAATGGACCAAATGTGGGGGGAATAGTCAAATTCAAATTCAACAGGTGCTATAAATTACAAATGAATGTCCAGAAAAAAACACTTGGCAATTTGAGAACTGAATTGTTGCGCGCTCAAATATTCATGAACCGAGACTTGTTCGATATTTTGAAGGTGAATTCATTACTTGAGCAATTACCAGAGACATTGAGAGAACTACGAAATCGCACTATGGAAGCACCCGAAGAATTCATGGATACCAAAGCAATGAAAACCGAGGTAGCCACACAGGAAATTGCAGAAGTAGAAGCCCCAGAGAGCATCGGGATAGTCATTGAGATCCCTAAATCACTGCGCACGCTGAAACCTAAGAAGGACAAGAAGGCCATGATAACAGTGTGCATCTCGCCCTAAAATCTGTTAAGGACCAAGTTCACAATGGAGGAAAAGGGGAAGGCCATCAATTTGGAGGCCGATGAGGAGGAAGAGTTCAAAGAAATCTTGGCGGAGGAGGAGGATGTAGAGATGGAAGTCGAAACGTAGGGTGCAGACCCTCTCACCAGGCTACCCACATATGTTCCTCCAAGGAAGGGTAAATCCAAGGTGCCCAAGGAGATAAATGAGAGCAAGAGTTCTCTGCAAACTCCGCTGGTCCCAGATGATATTATTTTTGAAGGAGCGCACTTGGGACGGGTCCCCGTGCTAAAATTTTAAGATTGGGACCTCGCGGACCACGAGAAGTTCCCATATTTAGTGACAACGTAGCTAATGTTCCAGAAGACAGGTGCACCAGCTAGAATGATAGAGTTGGATCCGCGCAAATGGCTCAGAGGTGTTGAGAAAGAAGGGTTTCTAAACCTGCTCTAGGTGCCGCATTACCATCGTGCCCAAGTGACCATTTTTGTCATTAGGAATCTACTCTACTTGGTGCATGATGGGTGCTTGTGGCTGGAGGAGCGCATCCCCATCACAAACCATCTGATTCACAGGATCACACAACTCCCTTGTGCAAGGGAGGATCCAACAAATATTTCAGAGGGAAAAAGTGATGATTTGGCCATTGCAGAGGCAATGAAAAATAAATTTAAGTTGTAGAAAAAGAAGTGATGGTACGCCATCTCCAGCATCAACAAACCTGCAGTCAAGGTCATGACACAGATATTGGTAGGGAAGGTGATGCGAAAGTTTCATGCAGATGAGGTGCCCACGCCAGTGGTTGCACTAGCAGCACAATGCACATAAGGGGTCCAATTCAACTGGGAAAACTATCTATGCGGTGAGTTCCTTGAGAACTGCCACGAGGCACAGGAGCAGGGAAAAACATTTCATTATACATGGCTCCTGTTGTCAATAGTACTGGTGGCATGGGAGTTTCCCGAAGACAGCCAATTCCCATCAATCGCGTAGGACCTTCTAGAGGTAGCGATGTACGCTTCCCTATAAGAAACCAGGGATGCACAGAGGATAAGGGAGAGCAAGATCTTTTGGGTGCTCATGGACATGAACATTAGGATGGGGATTAATCGCAAGCCATGATTATCACCCACGGTCTACAACAGTCTACAGAGCTTTGCGGAGTTTAAGGCAGAATTCCACCATGTCTTCATCAGGGCGCGGAAGGACCCCGCGAAGACGTTGCATGAGTTACCATACTTGGCAACTGATGATGTAATTTTCATGGTCCTTAAGTCTTGGCTGCCGAAGTGGCATGCTCCAGCTAGCTCCACGGTGGAAACAGAGAAGTCTACTGTGCAACAGAAGAAGGAAGAGACGAAACTGCGAATGGCACAGCTGGCGGAAAAGTGCAGGAGGGAAGAAGCAGCGGCTAAGGCCCAGGCAACTCGCAACGCTCTGAAGTTTCTCGAGGAGAAGCTGAAGATAGCATAAGAAGAGCACGAAGGACAGAAGTTGCCTTTGCCCGAGCTAGAGACCGATACAAAACAAGGTGGTGCAGACCCGCAGACAACATCCACCCAGCTAAAGCGTGTGCGACCATGAGAGCTGGTAGGGCCATGAAAGAAGACAAAGGCCTCAAAAACATGTTTTGACCCTGTCACCCTTACTAAAGGAGACTTGCATGATATTGGCGAAAGGGTGAGGGATGTCACTGCGGAGGCCCTTTAGTAGTTTGAGGAGAAACACCAATTGGTATTAGGGCCTCTCAAACACAGATATAGGAGTTTCAGGTGCACACTCCATAGGCTGTCACAGTGTCAACCAACCTCGTAGTCGGCACTTCCGCGGCCGAGGAAATGTTGTGCACCCAGATGACCAACAAAATAATGCTACGAAATGGAGCACTCGTTATAAAGAAAGAGGCTGACAGGCCTATGGTCAGTATGTTGAAAGGGATCAAGTTAAACATGGTTGCACTCCCTCGGGAGATGCTCTATATTTTGTTAGATGGACTCATTGCAGAACTACGGGCCAGTGAGAGTTGCGCGCTACAGGTAATGAGCAAGCAGCACATCAACATTGAGCAGTTGTGCCTGTAGCGCAATGAGGCCATGAGTAGAATAGATAGATAGTGTAGGTGATGGTGGAAGCCTACTAGATGGTCTCGGAGTTGGCCATCCAAGCAAAGGAACCGGTGGAGGCATGCATCCGAAAGTTAACAGAAGGGGTGCACGACGCAAGAGCAGAAATGGCCAGGGTTCAGCTGGAGATGAACCTTCAGATAGTAGAACTACAGTTGAAGGCTCAGCCTTCAACTATGCTGAGTCGTCAACTATGCCAAGGGTCAGAGAACAACACACCATCGCGGTCACAACAACAATGGCGGCAATTGACAGTACATTGATAGGCTGCACGAAGTTGTTCGAGCAATCATTTGAGGTCCTCACCACCCTGCAAGAGGACCCAAACATAGAGCACCTAGAAACAGAGGCACACGAGCTGCAACAGAGATATGATGAGGTAAAAGGGACCACACAAATGGTTGCCCTTACACAGAGGCTTGCAAGGATGCAGTAGGCAAAGGCGCTCAAGGAGCAGGTAGATGTCGCTCGGCATAAAGAGTAAATTTTGAAGGCATGCCTACAGCCATGGATCGATGAGTTGTACACAATTACAACATCCATTGAAGCAAATCTCACGCAGCTGCAAGTGACTTAGGAGAGAATTCAAGGCAGCAGTTCAACGACAGCAGTCACCGAACAACGCATAGAGGAAGTCCAGTAGGCAGCCGCTCAGTGCACTGCCAAACTTGCAGTGATCCAATCAGAGTTGGGAGGTCTTCGCGCAAAGATCTCCGCACCTATAGAGTGACTCGAGGGTGAGTCACGATGTTTGTGTTGGGAGCTTGTTGGGCGCGGGATCCCCCAAGGGCAGTTTTGGGGCTTAGAGCCCAGATTTTGGTCAAAGTTTGTAATTCCAATGTAAAGACTCCGCATTTTGTGGGCACGAAACGCATAACTGTAAAAGAGTCATAGGGTTGCCCGCCCTTATTTTGTTAATGTAATGTCGGCTGTAGAAGATCCACCCATGGTCCACGGACCATGGGATTGTATAAATAGAGCGAAGCTCTAAGTAGTTAAGGCATTCATAGATCGAATGAAAAAATATGTATGCGAGACAGATCTAAAGTGTAAAGTCTAGTTTTGGGTCATAGAGTAGGAAGAGGATCTGCCGCTGAGTGTGCAAAGGCCTAATAGTCCGCAGCTGAGTGCGCGCACCCCTGTAGCTGAGTGCGAGGGGCGAGTCGAGTCTGTACTTATTTGGAATCATTAATAAAGAGAATTTTCTATCAATTCTACGTCTCTATTTCATGTTTATGCATCTATTATACTGGTTATGAAGTTCACTCTTAATGCTTATATGATGCGCGAATGTGTATAATTGTATTGGTTAAGTGAATGCAAGGAAGAATGTATGTTTACGTGAAGATAATTAAGATCTGCTGATAAGATAAGTAAGATACTTAGTCTAATTTGGGAATTAGCACAGTTCACTACCTTAGCAATGCAAAAGCATCTCAGCCCCTGGTTAGGGCTGCACAAAAGTCGATCATAACAAGGTATTGAAGGTTAGATCAGAGCGCGAAGCGACCTGCATGAAGGCAGGTCTAGTGGACTAAACCGACATCACTGACATCTCAAGGGTGCGGAAACTTGGTTCCAGCTTCCCCCCATACTGCTTCGGGTGAGACTTCAGTCTGCACTCCGCGGGCTAATGCCGAAAGGGCCAGTAGTGTAGGGATTTGTTTGGCTAAATAACTTTGAACCTCGGTTAGGCCCCCATAATCCAATAGCAGTGGAAACATCTCATGCTCCAAAAAAGAGAAATCGAGCAAGTTAAATTGTAGTGGAAGCACTCTAGGCTCGAATGAGCTACCTGGTAGATGGCTGGTCAGATGCAGGCTATGTATCCTTCATTGTTTTCCAGTTGGGGCAAAGGATTTTTGGTATGTGCACATATGTATGTATGGTTTTTATTATACATACCACATTGAGCTATGTTATAAAGCTCTAATAAGCGACATGATTGTGATGTTTATCATGTTGGTCATGGTTTTTCATAGTTGTTCATTGTAAATACTGCATTAAGCTAAGTTATAAATCTCCATGGGCAGTATGTTTTGATTTTCAGTGGCATTTCTCATTATAGGTGTCATAGAACACCGAGGATGGTGTTCCCTTAAGGGGGAGGGGTTTGTAACAACCTTGCGTTAAAAGTTCATGTAATAAAGTTAATAAAAGAAAAATAATACCAAGGTCATGGGACACATATTCCAAGATGAATAAATGTTGGGAAAAACATCCTAGTGAGCGTCATTTTAACTTATTATGGCTAAGGAAATTGACAAAGGCATTGGTAAAGGAAAAGAGGCATTAATTGGAATTTTATTTATGAAAATAAAGGAAAATATAAGAAAATGGAGATGAAAGGTCACAGGGTTGCATGAGAGGAAAATTTAAGGAAAATTGAAGGAAATTGATGACTTTTGTCAGTCTAGCTTTTGTTGGTTCAAATTTTTGTCATTTTGCCTTTAGAATTAGTTTCAGAGAGAGAAGAGCACCAAGAGGAGAAAGAAAGAAAGAAATTAAAGGAAAGCAAAGGAGGGACAAGGAAAGAAAAGGAAAAGAAAGGAAGGTTGGATAAGGCAGCTTCAACAGGAAGACTTGCAGATAATAGGTTGCATGTGTGATTTCCTAGTTGATTTATGAATGCATGGTACATGCATTTGTGTATTTGGTTATTTTTTTGTCATTGGCATGGGTTTTGATAGGTGTGACAATGGTTTCAGCGTTGCCTTGCCATTTTCAGATAGCCACGGTGTGATGGGATTCTTTCGTTTGGTTGAGATTTGGATTGCCATAAGGTTTTAGAACTAGGTGAGATGGTCTTAGGAAAATTCCCAAGGGTTGGGGGTGGAGGTGGTTCAATCTATGGGAAACCCTCAACAAGTTGGTGGAGATAGGAAAATTCCTCAAGTTATTGTTGAAGAAACTCAGAGGCATCTAAACTTGTTTTGGGCATTGTGATCTCTTGACCAGTTTTGGTGGGATTGCGGTAGCTTGAGGGTGGAGGTGGTTTAATCTCCAGGAAGCCCTAGTTTTTTCTGTATTAGTTTTCTTATGTGATATCTTGATCGATTTTTGTGAGATCACGGGAGCATGAGGGTGGAAGTGATTTAATCTCCAGGAAGCACTAGTTGTTGTATTGATTTCCCACATTCATGCTTGGAATATTGCACGAGGGTGATTGTATGAAAGAAATATTTGGTTCAACTCAATCTATGGTCAGGTGGTACGTGGAAGTCCATGAATTGTTTTTCTTTTGCATCAATTAATCAGAGGTATTTTCCTATTTTATTCTACAAGTACTTGCACTTTTTATTATGTTCCTTTTATGGTTGTTCTATCATGGTTATTATTCTGGTTATATGTTGGTTATAAGCATGGTTCCATAATAGGTTCTAGTTATGGCTCTTGATATGTTTTTATTAGTTGATGAATGGTTAATGAATTCATGAGCTAACAAATGTTATTGCAACTATTATGAGAGGGAATTAGACCCTCTTGGTGAATCTCAGATAAGTTTTTGATTCCAATTTGCATGTTTATCCTTTTCATTGAGTTACTTATCATTATGGAAAGTCTCACACTACAATGAAAATATATTTTAGCGAAGGTTTTTGCGGAACCCCTACAAAAATAGCCCAAAAATCCATTTGTAGCAGAGGTAAATAGCGGAGGTGGGTGGGCGGATGTTTTAGCAGATGTTTTTTGGACAATGCATCTACAATATACATACACACTAGTGCTTTACTATTCATACAAGCATCGGTGATACATAGAACATGGTGCATCATTGAAAATTTAATTTTATAAAATACAAAAACACTATGTGCTAAATAACACAACACATTGTTGCTTGAATAATCGATTGTACCTACGCCCTTCATGTAGTAAAATGCCCCGGTGCATACCATGAAGGAGCACTGCTATAGTTTTTAAATTTTAGAAAAATGTGGTGTTATTTTCCAACAATGCACCGGTGCAGTAAATGTATTAAACACCCCGAGGCGTCTTCTAAAGAGCACCACTATGCGGTTTTTAATTTTTAAAAATAAAGCGGTGCTATAGTCAAACAAAGCACCGATGTTGTACCTGTATTAGAACACCCCCGAGCATCTTAAGAAAAACACCAACATATATTTTTTAATTTAAAAAAATGCGGTACTCTTAGATCTATTCCGCGCAGGTGCAGTTTAGGTAACGCACCAAAGGAGGGTTAAATAAAAAAATCTCCTTGCCATAAATTTCATTTTTACCATCTATAGTGTTGGAGAGCTCTGAAGCACTAGTGCCACTCTTGCCTCATGTAAGTTCCCTGACATTAGTGCTTCCCTTGCTATCCTTCCTTACCATCCTCACTCACGGAATTTCCAATTTTTTCAAACCATGGTAAAATGTGTTTTTCTCCATTACATGTCAACAATGCCCCCCAAAGAGAAAATGTCCAGGTAATCTCTATGTTTACATCTAATTTATTTTTTTATTGGATTAGAATTGAAAATTAGCTTAAATTTCCATTATTTTTCAGAAACAAAAATTTCGCTGTGTGATGTGTTCGATATGTTTGGCTTGCACCGATAGCGGTGTACTCTATAAATTTACAGGGTGCACCAATTTTTGGTGTGTGAACATAACACACTATGATTGTTGCGGTGCATTTCATAAATGAAAACACATTGGTAAAGTGATAAATTATATTTTGATGAGTTGCTCTTGGTGCATTTATATTTACCAAACACACCGCAAAAATAATATTTAAAAATATAGCTATATCTCAGTGTATTCGATAACCTGAAAATTTTGTATCGGTGCGAAAAGGTTATACATGTGCACTGGTTCTTAAGTGTGACACATCGTAATGAAAATTTAAATTTTTGAACCAACAATGATGCGTCATACTTATGTACACACTGAGATCAGTTCGATTATGTTTGACAACACACCAAAGATGGTGCATGATTGTGTTTTGAGTGCATCGATGGTTTTTTTTTTTAATTGAAATTTATGTTTCCATATTTATAAATACATGTTTCATTTAATAAATATATATATATATATATATATATATATATATATATATATATTATGTATGAGGCTGATGTATTTTATATGTCAATCATGTAGCATAGATGTCAGCAGAGGGAGTAACACAGGAGCAAGAGCAATAGGCAGAACCATACAATATGGCCTGATCGTGGTAGGCCAGAGAGAGGGAGAGGGATTTATACCCTTGCCCTATTACTGTAGTGACCCAAGTCCTCTTACGGGATGTAGGCATCCTTGAGTACTATGAGGAGGCTACATCCCTGAAGGTGCACTCTATCTTATTGGTACATTTGATCCACTAATGGAGGGCGCAAGAGAAGGCTTTCCATGTCGATCCTAGGGCGTGGTATAGGCCCTCTAAGGAGGACATATACTTTATCATTGAACTATCCAGGAGGGGAGGATTTTCCCCAATTCCCTGATGTCTCCCATGGGGTTGCAACTAAGACTCAACTTGCCTACACTCAGATATATGTAGGACCTCATGCAATACATCCAACAAATTTTCAGGTGCGTGGTGGACAACTACATATTTCTTATTTTTATGCACAGGAGGTTAGGTGCCTCTCGTTATTAGTCACCACCATTGCACACTCTAGTAGTGATGGGTAGCACATTAGTTACCCTCTTTTGTATTATGTCAATTATTTGATTCAGGTGCCACACTGTATCATATGGGTTGCCATTTTTTTGAGGTAGTTTTGTATGGCTTTAAATAGATTTCGTGCATTGAAACATAGGAGGGTGACCTTCCCTTTCTCTTCAATGATTTTTTATTTATTTTTTGAGAGGTTTCTAGAGACGAGGCCTACATTTGACCATCTCCCTCCTAGGATTTCCACCGAGTCACTCGCGCTACTGGCCAGTAAGGATGACCATGTGTTTGTTGTGTTGGTGTTTCCTTATGTAGGGATTTATTGGAGATAGTGTCCCAACATCCTCTTCACAGCGACTAAGCCTCCACATGATAGAGGTAACGTTAGTGTTTTCTTTAAATTAATCTAGTTTCATTTTATTGTTTTACTTAATTAGAATAAAATTTATTCTAACACATTCTTTAACTTGTTTTATTAAACTGTTTAATGAAATTGTCTAATTATTATTGTGTACTACATATTTTGTAGACATCTGCACATCTGATGGGCACATGCCTCCTCCCTCGCTGGATGGATGAGATGAGGAGATGGGTGAGGCCCAAGAGTGTGAGGCACATCCTCAGAGGGGAATGGGTGTCTTGGGTCGTAGGGCTAGTTTGTGATTTACAATGGAATACTGCGACTAAATGGCCAGATATTTGGTTAATGAGGGAGTTTGCCCTGCGAGGGCTTGAGATATCAGTGCATATCCTAGGTTTGTGTATTTTTACAGGGATTTTCTACACGATATGATGTCTCTTATGCATCATATCATCAGAGCTAGTAGGGTACTAGCAGCGATGAGGGATGCAGGGCATGCAGTGAAAGATACATCAGATGAAGGTGGTCAGTGATGATGATGAGGGTGGTGATCATGATTGTTGAAAATGGCAACAAGAAATGCTAAAAATAGAAGTGCTAAAAATAACACTTCTAAAAATAGTAGTTTGGGTACCATTGCTGGATTAGGCAACAGGGAATGAAAAATGGAAGTGCTAAAAATAGCATTATATTTTTAGCAGTTTAGGATGGATTCCTATTTTAGTCAGTCCCTGGACTAAAAATAGGAAGTAAATTTCAAATTTGATATTAACAGCAGTTTGTAAATTAATTAATTAATTCATCTTGAGTTAATTAGTTAAGGAAAAACAAACTTGAAGTCTATGTGAGGACATGCAACAATTTATCTATTTCTTGAGGAATTTAATTTCCATCAGTTAAAGAGATAAGGATGAGTTGTAATATTGAGTTGTAATTAGTTGGCTCAGTTAACTGAGTCAAGTCCAGTTAGATTAATTTAACAGTTTTTAAATTAATGACAGTTCAGTTAGTCAATGCTTGCATGCATGTCACTACTGTATTTTAGATAACTGAGTATTCACTCATGGATAACTCATGCATGTCACTTCAGACAGAGACCCAGTTGAGATCAGAGAAGGACAGTGTACTATCAGTTGGATGAATATTTTTCCTATAAAGGAAGCTCATCCATGATGAGGATTTATCTCCTTCAGGACTGTGCAGTTGGATCAAAGGTTGGTGAGTGTGTGAAGAGGCCAATTCACACAAGTGGATGCACTGGACCCCAATCAATATTGTGCAAAGAAATAGGAGGCTTGGAGGGAAAACTGGAGGTTAGATAGAGGCCTTTGACTGTCTATGAGTAGCAGAGGTATTGCAGAGAGAGAAGGATAGCTTTTGAGCTAACTCTTTTTGTAATACTAGCTATATTTCCACTTGTATGATAATACAGAGTTGGGGTTTTAGGCTGAGGCTTTCCCCGGGTAAATTCTTCTGTGTTATGTGTGATTGATTCCTTCTTATCAGTTATATGTGTTCTTATTGATGTTGCTCATGTTCGATTAAGCTTATGCTAAATTGTTTATAGAAGTAGATCAAGTGTTTTGCTTTAGTACATTGCATTACGAAGTGATCTACAGTTGGAATTTCTACATGGTATCGAAGCAAAGGTGATCAAAGCGGAGAACAATATACTAGAGGAGATTTCGAAGTTTTGAGTTTTGGGCTGCGAGTTTTCAGAGCATATATGAAATTTTTTGTGTAAAATTTTCAAAAACAAATAGTAGATCTGGATTCCTTGCAGAAAAATACCCAGATTCAAAAAAAAAAAATCAGCTGAATCAGAGTTCGGATGAAGGAGATATTGCTGATTTAAAATCAACTCTTTTTCTAGAAAATTTCGTGACGGCGGGACAAGTGGAATAGATTGGTGTGCTAACCAAGAACTTGTATGCACTTGAGGTACAAGATACATGCAAAGCCTTGAGGAGCAAGGAAAAGGTTAGATACTTGGTGGTTGGGAGGGAGAGTATATTACCTCTCAACATGCAGCGCCAGAAGAAGTCTTAGACAATTGTGGAGGAGCCACGATTCGTGCGGCAACTTCAAGAGGTTGTGGAGCAGCCACAACAGGGGAAGCTGAGTGGAGATCGAGTAGAGATATCTACTCATGCAGAGAACTCCAGTAGGGGGAAACTTCGATCTAGGTGGGCAGAGGGATCACATGCAGCCATACCTCCAGGTAGGAGATGGGCCGATGTGGAGTGATCGTCCCAAGGAGGAGGCGCAAGATCCTTGAGGTACCCAACAGCTTTGATTCGACTTTGCTATAGGAGCCCCGATGAGGAGTAGCAGGACTGATTGATTGGGTAGAGACAGATGCAAATGGAGCGGCAAAGAGAGCTACAGTGCAGGAATCCCAAGACAGCACAGAGCTAGCAGGCTGCAACAATGCAAGAGGCACAAGAGTGTTGCACCAGTGCAGGTTGGCACAGAGAGGTGTGCAATGGTGCGGGATGCATGGAGATGTTGCAGTAGTGCAGAGGTTAGAGAGGAAGAACTTGTCAGCAGCAAGTAGAGCTTCAGCATCAGAGTATGTTTCTAGCCCAACAGAGAGGTCATTTGGGAGTTTTTTTGTTCCGAGAATTGTTGGAGCAACCACACTTGGTAGAAGTGTTGCATGCAGAACATTCCAGAGGTACAGGATTGGGTTCGAGAGGAAGCCTTTCTTATTGAGAGGGAGTGTTGAAAATGGCAACAAGAAATGCTAAAAATAGCAGTTTGGGTACCAGTGCTAGATTGGGCAACAGGGAATGAAAAATGGAAGTGTTAAAAATAGCATTCTATTTTTAGCAATTCAGGATGGATTCCTATTTTAGTTAGTCCTGGACTAAAAATAGGAAGTAAAATTCGAATTTGATATCAACAGAAGTTTGTAAATTAATTAATTAATTCATCTTGAGTTAATTAGTTAAGGAAAAACAAACTTGAAGTCTATGTGAGGACATGCAACAGTTTATCTATTAATTGAGGAATTTATCCATCAGTTAAAGAGATAAGGATGAGTTGTAATATTGAGTTGTAATTAGTTGGCTCAATTAACTGAGTCAAGTCCAGTTAGATTAATTGAACCGTTTGTTAAATTAATGAGAGTTCAGTTAGTCAATGCTTGCATGCATGTAACTACTGTATTTCAGATAACTGAGTATTCACTCATGGATAACTCATGCATGTCAGTTCAGAAAGCGACCCAGTTGATATCAGAGAAGGGAAAGTGTACTATCAGTTGGATGAATATTTTTCCTATAAAGGAAGCTCATCCATGATGAGGATTTATCTCCTTCACGACTGCACAATTGGATCAAAGGTTGGTGAGTGTGTGAAGAGGTCAATTCACACAAGTGGCTGCACTGGACCCCAATCAAAATTGCACAAAGAAACAGGAGGCTTGGAGGGCAGACCAAAGGTTAGATAGAGGCCTTTGACTGTCTATGAGCAGTAGAGGTATTGTAGAGAGAGCAGGATAGCTTTTGAGCTAATTCTTTTTGTAATATTGGCTATATTTCCACTTGTATGATAATACAGAGTTGGGGTTTTAGGCTGAGGCTTTCCCTAGGAAAATTCTTCTGTGTTATGTGTGATTGATTCCTTCTTATCAGTTATATGTGCTCTTATTGATGTTGCTCATGTTCGATTAAGCTTCCACTAAATTGTTTGTAGAAGTAGATCAAGTGTTTTGCTTTAGTACATTGCATTACCAAGTGATCTACAGTGGGAATTTCTACAATGATCATGATGATGAGAGTGGTGATCATGATGCTTCTGGTAGTACCACCCCATTAGATCATGGTTGTCAGGGTGTCGATGATCCTTCTATTAGTACACCTCCTCATCAGTCACCTGATGATGAGATGCCAGAGCTAGAAGATGTGCCTTATGTTTCACGTGACAAAGCAGACCAACCACCCCCTCCTCCACCTCAGATTTCTACAGACCACGTTGAGGTAGTAGTTAACCATCCATCGTCTTATACTACAGACCAACCACCTCCTGCTCTACCTGAGTTAAGGTCGACAGACGTTGAGCCAGTAGTTGACCATCCATCATCTTCTACTATAGACTATGTTGGCACTACTACAGTAGTTGTATCAGATATTTGATTGTAGTTATTTGACTTGATGTAGTAGAGGTTGTTTGACATGAGATTTATATTAATTTGAGGATGTGTGTGATGATGATGTTAGATTATAATGTTTGTGATTTTTTAGATGTGATCATGATGATGATTCCCTGTTGGATTATTAGATTTGTGTGCTAGCTAATGACGTTTATATGTGCTATAGGTGTATATAATCAGATGATGGTAGTGAATTTGAATGTGTATCTTAGATGATTTTTATGTTTGTTAGATGGTTATCATCATGATATTTATTTTTATGAAGTAATATTGATTATAGATTATGTATTGGTGAGCCTATATAAAAATTTTGTATATGTAATTTCATGCAAAACGACTTACTTTAAAAAAAATGCAAAGATATTTTTATAAATTGCAAATATTATTTTGGTTGAAACTATGACTGTAAAATTGCAATAAATATTCTTCTATTTCCTATATAGTTCACTGATATTCAATCTAACTTAATTAGTAAAATATTTCAATACTCACAAGGAGAAAATAATTAAAGGTAAAATAATTTAGTTAGTGCTTAATAAGACAAAAATGTGTAACTCATTCAATTTTTGATATAAAATATTAATAATAATAAATTATTCAAAAATACAATTTAACTAATTCAATATTGATTTATAAAATTCATTCTATTGTTAAATTAAAAAATTTAAGTCAATTTTTTTATAATTAATTTAGATATAATATAACTTAAAAAATTATGTTTTAATAAAATTTAATTTATTACTAAAGTTATGAGGTTTTCAAGCAATTTAAATTTAATATTTATAGCAACTCTTACCAATTTAAATTATAAATTTCTCTCTCTAAAGATGATGATCAAGAAATATAAAATAAGGCTTGTGAAATTACTTGTAGTTGGGGATTTGCTCTATTGGAAGTTGTCCCTTAAAGAGACAAGTGAACTTTTTTTTCTAGTAATAAAGATATAACATTTTTCTTCTTTATTCTCTATTGTATTAGTTTAAATTTAGCTCTTTTTAATAATAAATATGAGCTAAATAATGCAAAATTGATACTATATTAGATTTAAACTTTTTACAAATAATATATTTGATTATTTCTTAATGAACAACTCAAAAAATATTATTTTTTCCACATACTTATCACGAGATAGTCACTAAAATTCATGTTTTCACATTTCTCCTAGCTAATATTACATCATGTTCACAATGATAAAGACGTGTCTACTGTAATGATTTACTTATAAATATGTAAAAGTAGATATTTATTTTACATAATCTAAATAAGAAATAAAAATGCATCACCAAGTCTATTTGAAAGTAAAAAAATGTCTCTTAATCACCATCACAAATGTGGTGAGCTTGATATGTTTTGCTTGCACCAATAGTGATGCACACTGTAAATTTACAATGTGCACCACAATTCGGTGCGTGAACATAACACACCACTACTGTTGCGGCACACTTTGTAAATAAAACCACATTGGGAAAGTTGTAAATTGTACGTCGATGCGTACAATTTTTAGGTTATGCCTGGTGCGTTCATATTTACCAAACACACCACAAAAATAATATTTAAAAACATAGCTATAGCTCAGTGCATTTGATAACCTGAACGTTCCATACCGATGCGAAAAGGTTATACTTGTGCACCAATGCATAAGTGTGATGCACCGCAATGAAAATTTAAATTTGTGAACCAACAACGGTGCATCATACGTATTATGTAGATCCGGTCAAGGGAACTACAGTTATGTTCTAATCTAGGGTTAATGGATTAGGGTTTATGGATGCTTCGCCATGTATATATATATATATTGTAACATTGAAAGGAACATAATGAAAAATCAATCTGGTAGTCCCGATTTTGGGATCCAAGGGAAAATCTCTGTGTATATTTGTTTTATGTGTTATGCTCTCGCTATTTTTTATTTTTTGTTTTAGAATTCGTATGCAAGTAATTTCTGAACGGGATTAAAACCTACATTTGGTATCAGAGCTATGTTGGCTTCAAGGGGACACCTTTGTTGCTGAGGGGTTTCGCTCGGGCCTGTGGTAGACCCTGTTAAGTGGGAGATCTTCAGGATCGATTATTGTGGTGAAAGAAGATGGCGAGCAATGGAAAGCTAGAGATCGAGAAATTTAATGGTCAAAGTTTTGAGTTGTGGAAACTCAAGATGGAGGATCTACTGGTGGACAAAGATCAGTGGATCGTGGTAGACCTGGGTACTAAACCAACAAGAGTGTCTGATGAAGAATGGAAGAAGTTGGATCAGAAGGCTAAGAGAACAATATGATTGTGTGTCTCAAATTCAGTATTGTTGAATGTATCAGGGGAAGCTACAAGGAAGGCTTTGTGGGACAAGTTAGGGACTTTGTACCAATCTAAGTCTCTGGTGAATAAACTGTTCCTATGGAAAAAGTTGTATAACCTGAGGATGAAAGATGGAGACTCAGTGACAAAGCATCTGAACGCATTTAATACTATGGTAAGCCAGTTATTGTTTATTGGTATTAAAATTTCAGATGAAGATAAGTGCATTAGTTTGTTGTGTTCTCTACTAGATTCGTGGGATAGTCTGGTTATTGAAATAGGTAGCAATGCAACTGCCTTGCAGTTTGATGAAATAGTCTCATCCTTGTTGATGGAGGAGATGAGATGGAAAAATATGGAGAATCAGAATGGTGATGCCTTGTCTATACGAGGACGATCCAAGAATAGAAACAAAAATAAGTCATTGAGTGGGAGATCTAAATTTAGAGGGAGATCTAAATCTGTAGGAAAATTTGTAAAGGTGTGCTGGAAATGCGGAAAGGAAGGGCACTACAAAAGGGACTATAAATCTAAATCTCCTGAAAAATGAAAGGGATCTGATGATGCTCCTTCTGCAGAGGCGAAAACCACCTCAGATGAAGGTGGGGATGTGTACTTGGCTTCTTCTGCAAGTACACATGTAGATCATGAGGCATGGTTGATTGACTCAGGTGCATCCTTTCACTTGACTCCCCATAGAGAGTGGTCTCGTGAGTATGAGAAATATGATGGTGGTGATGTATTCTTGGGGGATGACAGGAAGGCTCGAATCGTTGTTCGTGGAAAATTTAAGTTGAAGTTTCAAGGTGGAAGGGTTAGAACACTTCTGGGTGTTTTGCATATTCCTAGATTAGCCAAAAATCTGATTTCTATAAGCAAGTTGGATGATGCAGGTGTAAAAACAGTGTTCGATAAAGATACCTGCAAGATGGTTCAAGGAGCACTGGTATTGATGCTAGGAGTTCAGACTGGAACTTTGTACAAGCTGCAAGGTAGCACTGTTATTGATGGGTGCAACAGTTATGTGGTTCCTGAAAGTGGAGCATAAAATCTAGTGGTCTCTAGAGAAAAGACCATGCTATGGCATCTAAGTCTTGGACATATTGGAGAGAAGATCCTTCAAATACTTCATGGTAAAGGTATGGTAGAAGGTATGACTAATAGCTCTCTGGATTTTGATTTATGTGAAAATTGTGTATATGGGAAGCAGAATCGGGTGAGTTTCCCCTCTGTTGGAAAGAGGGCGAAACATGTATTAGATTTTGTGCAGAGTGATGTGTTTAGACCTGCGAAGGTTCCATCACTAGGTAAGTCTGTGTACTATGTATCATTTATAGATGAATTCTCTAGGAAAACATGGATATATTTCCTCAAGAAGAAATCTGAAGTCTTTGATAGGTTTAAATAATTTAAGGGTCTGGTGGAAACCCAGACAGAGAAGAAGATAAAGGTGTCGAGGAAAGATAACAATGTAGAGTTCTGCAAGAAGGAATTTGAAGAATGTTGTAAGAAGTGTGGTATAACATGGAAGAAGACTACTCCATACACACCTCAGTGAAATGGAGTTGCAGAAAGAATGAAAAATACGTGGATGAAAGGACAAGAAGCATGCTTAGTGATGTCGGGTTAGGACAGGAATTCTGGGCAGAGGCAGTCGAGAATGCATGTTACCTGGTCAACAGATCACCTTCATCAACATTGGAGGATAAGACTCCACAAGAGGTATGAAATGGTAAGAAACCTTCTCTTTCACATCTGAGGGTATTTGGATGTGATGCATATGTACAAGTTCCAAAGGAGAAAAGAACAAAATTGGATAGTAAATCTGAAAAGTGCATCTTTATTGGGTATAAGGATGGTTTAAAGGGTTATAAGCTTTGGAACCAAGTAACAAGGAAGGTTGTGTACAACCAAAATTTGGTGTTCAGAGAGGTAAAATATGTTATTAAACATGAAGTCCAACCAAAGGAACCTGACAAGATAGAGTTTGAGCTAAAGGAGGAAGAATCACACTCTATAACAGAAGAGGAATCAGAAGATGAAGAGCCACAAACTCTGGTTGTGAGAAGATCAGTTCAAGAAAGAAGGCAGCCAGAAAGGTATAGTCCATCTGATTTCTATTCAAATTTTGTTATATATATTACTGATGATGATCCCAAAACTGTGAAGGAAGCAATAGATTTAGAGGATGGCAAACTCGGGAAAGAGGCCATGGTTGATGAGATGGCATCTTTGCACAAAAATGAGGCTTGGGATCTGGAGGAGTTGCTAGATGGAAGGAAACCCATTGGAAACAAATGGGTGTTCAAGAAGAAGTTGAATGCAGAAGGAAAGGTGGAGAAATAAAAATCTCAGTTGGTAGCAAAAGGTTATTCCCGGGTGCTGGGACTCGATTTTGGTAATATTTTTTCTCCTATTTCCAAGGTATGTTCTATTAGATTAATTTTACCCGTTATTGTTGCTTTTGATTTTGAGGTAGAACAGATGGATGTGAAGACATCATTTCTTCGCAGGGATCTGGAAGAGGAGATCTACATGAAGCAACCTGAAGGATTTGCGGTGAAGGGTAAGAAAGAATTGGTATGCAAGTTTAGAAAGTCTTTGTATGAGTTAAAACAATCACCAAGGATGTGGTATCAGAAATTTGATACATTTATACGAGGACTTGGCTTCACCAGAAGAAAAGCAAATCACTGTGTGTATTTTAAATTAATTGGTGACCATGTTATTTATCTAGTCTTTTATGTGGATGATATGTTGTTGGTTGGAAATGACAAATAAATTATCCAGGATTTGAAGACCCAATTGTCCTCCAATTTCAACATGAAAGATCTTGGTGCTGCAAACTATATTTTGGGCATGGAAATTAAAAGAGATCGGGTAAAGAGGGAGCTCTAGTTAAACCTGAGGAAGTATGTTGAGACAATACTACAGAGGTTTAATATGCAATATAGTAAACCGGTGAAGGTTCCTATTCTTGTACGTGTAAAGTTATCTACTGAATAGTGTCCCAAGACACAAGAAGAGGAAGAGGACATGTCTCGTGTTCCATATTCAAGTGCAGTCAGTAGCTTGATGTATGCGACGGTCTGTACTAGACCAGACATTGCACATGTAGTGGGAGTATTGAGCAGGTTTATGTCAAAACCATGGAAGGAGCATTAGACAATAGTGAAGCGGGTTTTCAGGTATTTGTGTGGCACTAGTGATTATGGTTTTTGCTACCAAGGAAGACCAAGATTGGACTGAGTTTTGGATATTCATGGCTTTGTTGATGCAGGCTGGGCTAGAGATCTAGATTAGAGAAGATTTACAAGTGGGTATGTGTTTAACCTATTTGGAGGTGCAGTCAGTTGGATGAGTAAGAAACAATCTATAGTGGCACTATCAACTACAGAGGAAGAATACATGGAAGCCACTCATGCAAGCAAGGAAGAATTTTGGTTGCAGGGATTGTGTTCAAGTATGGAGTTAGTACAGGGAGCTATAAGGATAGACTGTGACAGCCAAAGTGAAATTTCCTTGGCAAAGAACCCTGCTTATCATTCAAAGACAAAGAACATTGATGCTCAATATCACTTTGTGAGGGAAATGATAGAAGAGTGAAAGGTGTTGTTGGTAATGGTGGACACATTGAAGAATATTGCAGATGCATTGACAAAATCTGTGAGCTCTGAGAAGTTCTCTTGGTGTATAGAAATAATAGACGTTGCGGGGAAGGATAAATAACTAAGCTCTCCTGTGGAAAGAAAACAACAAGTGGGAGAATGTTTGGTTGTGTTATATTATTTACATGACTAGCAGGGGGATCACAGGGGGGCGGAAGACCCCCTGTCAAGGGGTATGCAGGGGTCTCCCCAGCATGGGGTCTAGGGGGCAATGCCCTGGGAATTATTTTTTTCGAACCCTATATTACCTATGGTTTTGTGCATGAATTTCACACATGGTTTTTGGCATGACGGTTTTCGGTCCATGGTATTATGTAGATCCAGTCAAGGGAACTATGATTATGTTCTAATCTAGGGTTAATGGATTATGATTTATGGATGCTTCAACATGTATATATATGTATTGTAACATTGAAAGGAATATAATGACAAATTAATCTGGTAGTCCCGGTTTTGGGATCCAGGGGAAAATCTTTGTGTATTTGTTTTATGTGTTATTCTCTCGCTATTGTTTGTTTTCTGTTTTTAGAATTCGTATGCAGGTAATTTCTAAACAGGGTTAAAACCTACATGACAGTGCACCGGAGCCGGTGCATGACTATGTTTTGGGTGCCCTGATAATTTTTTTTTTTGTTTTTTAATTGAAAGTTATGTTTCCATATTAATAAATACATTTTTCATTTAATAAAAAGAAAAATTGTTTTATGTATGAGGCTGATGTATTTTATATGTCAATCATGTAGCATAGACGTCAGCAGAGGGAGAAACAAAAAGGGGAGAAAATGGCAGACCCATACAATATGGTTTCACCATGGGAGGCCAGAAAGAGGGAGAACACCTAATTTTTTTCCTACAATACAAACTCCAGGTGTCTTAACTAGATCTCAGAGGTCACTGCTACAAACCACCATGGTGTCATGGATTTAAAAAATGGAATTGTGAAAAGTTTATACTTTGTTAAACATTATCGATTCAAATGGTAAAATAAGAGTGGAATGAGAAGCCAAACGTATGGAGAAAAGATATTAGATTAGGGTTTCGCGGGTCTTATCAGTCACATACCAAACACCGTGAAAGATTGTAGGTGTTCCTTTCACACCACTACCGTATCATATAGTTGATGTCCTTCAAACCAACGATGTGATGTATATGGCTTAGGCTCATGACGTTCAACGACATGATTATACGGCTTGGGCTCATGACCTTCAATGATCATTATGGGAAGGATAGATTTTAATAATATATCACATGCGACACCTTATTATGTACCCTTATCACTTATTATTACCGAACTTATAAAGACATGTATACTTTAAATAATTGACTTATAAATACATAAAAATAGATATTTAAATGCATTACCAGGTCTATTTGAAAGTCAAACAAATGCCTCTTAATCACCATCACATTATTTATCATTTATTTTTATCCATAAAATATTTATTAATTCAACTTTTATTTATAATTACCATTGAAAAGAAAAGTCAAAATTGTTCCATTATCCATGAAGAAAGAATCAAAACCTCTCATGCATCCATGTAAACCCATTTTGTTTCTCTTATGGTCCATAAAAAGATGTAATCAACATTTTATACATGCATAAAACCTCCTTTTAGTTTACATAATGTTGCAAGAACTGTAATTTAAATATAGTAAAGATGACTTTACCTCTCATGTCAATAATTTAATATTACATAGTAATACACAATTTTTTCATTGTTAAAGAACTCATAGAGTTATCACTACATGATGATTTATTTTGATTTTGAACTAAACAAGAATAAAAAACATGTGAATTGATTAATAAACCAATAAATATTTAAATCGAGACTAAATATTCAATGTTATTTCTAAATTCACTATTTTTTCTTATTTTCCTATTTGAGAAGGGTTGTGAGCTTTAATCGTTATTATCATAGATATTGTACACAATTGGAAATACTTAGTTTTAAGTGTAAAAATGTTTCCACTACAAAAAAGGTGTAAAAGCATTTATGAATATTACCAATTATGTTATAAAGTTCCGACATGACAAATAAAAAAATATAATTAGTGAAATAAAGAAAACAAAGACATACAACAATAGTATAAATGATGAAATAACACAAGTATATATCACTCTCCATTGTCATCACCCTAATTATCTCCCTCGCTTGGCATGATAACATTGTTGTTCTCAAAAATATGTTTTAACCTAGGGTCATGTCTTAATACAAACCAACAATCCCTATCCAACACATCTGGGTAAGAAAACACCTGGTTGCATTGTTTTGGGAAAACATAAGGCTCCCTATATTCATGCCACATCTTTCTAGAGTTGATAGATATCTTCCCACTATCGTAACCTTCCTTTATATTATTCTGATCAAAGGTGTCCCACTACTTGCACCTAAAAATAACACATTGGAACGAAGAGAAGTCCACTTGAATGATATATTGTATCTTTCCATCGTAACCTAATTCCCCTTACATTAGGTTTTGATCGTGGTGGATAGCACGACTATATTGGTCAAAATCGACTTCCACTCCACAGTCTTGTGTCATGCATCCATCATCGACATCCTCCGTGTGAAAATTATGTTCATATGCCCACATAGATGGGCAGAAATGAACCTATAAAAAAATGAAAACATTACAGTGTCGTGTCTAATAACCCAAACATAATTAAAAATATAAAATTTATATAGATGTTGCAATTCAAAGGTGCAGTATGAAGTTAAAACTATACAGAAAGATATTATAAATACCAAGTTGCTGCACCCAATCCCTGTGTTTAGTGCATCATCTTCAACACAAGGGTAACCGTTAGATGCATCATATTTCTCTTTGAATTGATCAACAACCCAACTATTAGGGCATGTCATTGGCATATTTTCTTTTAAATGATGATGATAAAGCACACTTCTACCATTCAACCATTTGAATTATTTCCTGTCATTGTCCCATTTCCTTCTCTTCTTTTCTTACAATGCGACCCACGGTTGTGTTGCTTCCATATTGTAAAGAATGAATTTGTTAATGGCTTCAATTTGTGAATTCACTGATGAAATCAAACCAAAATCTCTCTCTCTCTCTCTCTCTCTCTCTCTCTCTCTATATATATATATATATATATATATATCTATATATATATATATATATATATATATATATATATATATATATATATATATATATATATATATATATATATATATATATATATATATATATATATATAATACGTATGAGATCAAAATATGCATCAATATGAAGTTTAGTGTGAATATTTAAGGTGTAGTAATTTGACAAATGATAAGCATGAAATTACTCTTTATCATGCACCTCTTTCCATTAGTTTCGATAAGATCCCATTCTATTTTGTCTTCATCCCTTTCGTCACCCCAAATCGTTGCACCTGGTGTGTTTTTGATCTACTTGATGTACTCACTGGCATAATAGAAAGACTTATACAATATATACCTCTATGCCATAAACCCCTCGGGTTTTTCCCTTTGTTGAACAAAACCTTTCAATTTATTCATGTACCTCTCTAATAATAACATCCAATGTCAAGAAACCACCCCAACTAATACAACCTCTATTGGGAATCACGAATACTATTAGACCAAAACTCGCAGGTGTTAGTCAATGATCGAATTGCCAGAGATAAGGATCCACAAGATGCGGTTGGTCCATGTCATGAAACACACAAGGAGCATTGGTTTATCCAATGTCCAACAATCTCCCCCCCAACGCAAGTAGGGTGTGTACCGAAATCGTGACCTACGTTCGAATACCACTTGCTGGGAATCCCGATTGTCATTAGACCAAAACCTGTAGGTGTTAGTCAACGATCGCATCACCAGAGAAAAGGATCCACAAGAGGTAGTTTGTCCATGTAGTAAAACACATGAGGAGCATTGGTTTATCCAATGTCCAACAACCTCATCTACTAGGTGAATTAGAAGATGAACCTTCAAGTCCATGAAACTAGTCGACAATTCCTTCTCAAACATACAAACAATCTCAATTATCTCTTGACACCATCATCAAATGCTAGTCATATGAATCTCGTTCGATGTGATCCAACATATAAATGTAGATAATTTAGATATGGCACATCATAGGTCTTGGGGGAATTCATGGTTCACATAACCATACACGAGCAAAGGATAATAAAATTGCATAGTAAATAGTCATTATACAAAAAAATATTATAAAATATCCCATTACATAAAAGTAAAAAAAATAATAAAATCATGTTTTTGACATATGTACTCTTAGAAGGTTCAAATGGTCATGTGATTTCAGCCCCAAAAAATTATCTTCCACAGTGAAGCAACGACGCAGTGAAGGCCCATATAAAGAAAGAACCATCACACTCATTATAAATTCCTTTGCCAAAGAAATATAATATTTCTTTAAAATCCATGGGGAATCACCTTATTTGAAAGACCAAGAAGGACCAACGTCTCCTCTAGTTTCTTGTATTGGCCAATGTTTATTTTTAGTTTTTGAAGAAATAAGATCTCTTCTAACAACCAATGTGTCACTTTATTTCGATGATATGTGCCTCCATAAACAAGATGAAACATTTGTCATTGTTATAAGCTACAAAGTTAGCTACATGAATAAGTATGGTTTTATGAATGTTGTTGTTCACTAATTTTATTCATAACTGGGATATGAATCTGCATGACTATGCTAGGTTATTATGGACCATGATGTTTAGAATTATACTATGATTGATTTGTAGATATATATGATATTATTCAAAAAAATTATCAAGGGTCTTTGAATGATTTTATCAGTAGGCTAATATGGTTTGAGTAGATTGGTGTGATTCCTTTGTTAAGCTAGGAATGTTGCGTGAATTGGTGATGGGGCCTTGCCACTTTCTTTTCTTTGAAATTATTTTTTTCTCGTGTTTGGAGGTGATTTCCATCTATACATTAAATAATTCACCATTAGCATCCTCTAAAATTGGGCCTCATTGCCTTAAACTCAGAGAACGAGAGTTTAGAGTGGTCACCCTTTTGTTCATCTACTGGAAAAAATGCGACTTGATATGTTATGCAGACCTACAACCCTAGGCTCTCAAAGTAAATTCTAAAGGAGTCACGGTCGGGATTATGTTTGCACAAACCTGGGCTCTCCAAGTATAATTGAAATGGGGCATAGTTGAAATAACATGCTGACGAGATTATGTATGCGTGAGTGGGACCCCACTAGGATCACCTGTTTGTGACACCAATCTCTCCAAGTAGAATTTAAATGGGGCATAGTTTAAAGTACTTGAAGACAAGATGATACATGCACAAGTTGGACCCCACCAAGATGATGTGTTTGTAGCCATAGAATCCCCGAGTAGAATTGAAATGGGGCATAGTTGAAAGTAGCTGCAGATGGTATGACGTATGTGTGGGTGGGACCTGTTAACACCCCAAGAAACTCTCCTAGGTTGTATCTCAGAGATGCTCAGGAACATTACAAACTCAACAAAAAGTTGGATAAATGGTGGATGAATGAAAGAAATGCTGCATATTCAAGCCAGATAACCACTTCTACTATGCTTAACCCCAGACATGGGTGAACACCCCCAGACTACAAGGATTTAGACCACCAATTACTCACAGTTTTAGGGAAAATGTGAAGATAGACTGATCACACCAGCAGATGCACAAAACCCTAAGATGGCAAGCTGCAACCAATTAAAAGGTCTGTCAATCTATTTCTTAATGCACAGACAGGATGACAGCTCTCTGGCATTAAAACAATAGAAACCTGCATACAAATTCAATGATACAGCTAAATTCTAACACAGAGGTGGGATGATAGCCCCTCTAATGCTAAACATCTACAGCACATGAATAAATGCATAACAGGCATAGCCTGGAACAAAGAAGAAGAAGTGGAAAGTGAGCAATTAACAGCAAAAGAAGCTTGCATTAGCTGAAAATGAAGACCAGACGCTGCAGGTATCACAGTAGTTACAGTCTCCAGAAGTTGAAGCTTACAACAAAAATAACATTCATCAACCTCATTACATTCTGTCTTCTGGATATATATAGAGGTTGGTTACAAAAACAGTCTGCTAAACTATGCGTGGAGGGGTCATAATGGACCACCAACCACATTTACAATCTGAAATGGGCCTCTGCTACAATCTCAGTGTTTTAATGAACAAAATCGGCCTTTTCTAGTGCTCTGCAGTCCTCCTCAGAACAGGTGGCGTACTAACTGATACAAGGCTCCATCACTGATAAATGGTTGAACTACTCGAGGGTGTCCTTTTTGTCCTTCGGCCATTCTGTCATTTAAATGCGGTTGCTGAGGATTTATGGTGCAAAATGCTGGATCTAGCCTTCTTCCTCCTTCGGGAGCACAAAACAAGTTAAAGGAGAAACTACAGTATGGTGGAGGCATGGGCGGAAGGAGCAAGATCTACCGTCGGATCGCGTAGATCGACGACAGAGATCAATTTGGAGGCGCTATCGGGAGACAATACAATCGAACAACAAGGGCCATCGGATCTGGATGCGGCAGATCCGATGGTGATCGCACGCGAAAGATGCACGATGATTAACGCACAGGAGAATGGGTACGGTGGCGGGAAGTAGTTTCCCCGCACCACTTATGGGCTGTGGTGGTTTACGTACAAGGCGGGTGCGATCCAGTTAGGGTGAGACACGTGGCCGGTGGGAAACCGCTTCCCCGCGGGCTAACAGTCATGCAAGTTACGAGAGCGGGGGCTGCGACTATCGTTGGATCCTGGCGAGATAAGATCGGTCGGTGCGGAATGAATGCACGGGTCCACATTGATTTGACGTGACAGGTGAGGGCCCGCTAGTATTAAATTTCTTTGTATGGCACGGCTATAATGAATTAAAAGGTTAATGTCGGGGATTAAACGAAGAATGCGTTTAAATGAGGTTTAAACGGGTTATGAGGGTTTAATAGAATTATAAACAAAAAGCGCCCGGGGGCTGAGTAAATAAGGGTTTGTGAGGAAGTTTAGTGTATAAAGGAGGAATGGGGAGCCATAACGGGGATAGCGGGAGTTATAAGGGAATAAGGCAAATGAAGGAGAAGGATATAATAAACTGTTGCCAACCCTCTGCAACCCAAACCAGCACTGCCTGATCTGATTTTATCCATCAAATGTTGCAAACTGAAGCAGAGCTAACACTGGCTCCTTCTGGGGATGAGATCCTCCTTGTGAGGTCTCAAGAACTGTAGACCAATGCCTTCATACAAAACTCAGTTTTTTTTTTTTTAAACTATGCCTAGTATCCATTGGGCATGGAGTCAACTAAGCCTACTCCTAAAACTAAAAAAGAAATTGCTTACAATCATTAAGGCCTGAGGACCTTAGACAACATAATTACTCAAAAATTGGCCAACTAATGGGCCATCAAAATTGTTTCTCCTGCTCTCGGCCTCTTCATCATAGAGCTGCAAAACAGGATTTATTTGATCCTCTACCTCAAACAATTTAGGACATTTGAGCTTAATAGGTAGATATGGATCAACTTTCATCTCCATTCTATGTATTTTCCTCCTTGGATGTTCTTCATGGGAGCCTTTGTACACCTGTTGAATAACCATGGCTGCTGTGTACTTATCTTTGTCACCTGTGGCCTGCACAATAAATATGAATGGTGTACCAATGTGTTCATGTGTGGAGGACACAGAGACATTATCTGCTCTTGAATCTTTGTTTGAACAATCCTCATCCAAGGAGGAGTCCCACAACTGTACACCTTCTGCCTCTGTCATCTGATAAGCTGCCTTTTCACTCTGTGTGGGGGCCATCTGAGCAGGCTTCAGAAAATTAAAACTGAGGTGATCAGTCTCAGCCTTGAGCATTGAGCTATTTCCTGCCTCAGTGTTCAAGGGGCAACTTGGAGGGCTTGTCTTTTGAGCAGGCAGAGGGACAAAAGATGATGGAGAAGTTTCCTCTCCCTTATTGATCACTGGACTGGGGACAAAAGCAGGCTAGCTAATTTGCAGATCTACATAGCCATGTGAAGATGAGCCTGCTTCGGGCACAGATTCTTGGAGGATGAAGGGGTCAGCTGCTGATTGCTCCTACTGATCAACTTGTTGTTCTGCAGCCACAAAACTGGCAAGCAGTGCCTCTGGATATTGCTTTCTCATAAGCAACCCTTGTTAGGAAAGGAGCGCCCTCCAAACCATGGACCTCCTCCTCTTCAAACAACTCTTCTTCCATGACTATATTCTGTAAAAGGGGGCTTACCCCTTTATCTTCATTTGTAACTCTGTTTCTCTGCAAAATCTGCAACTGCTCCTGTGTTCCTTTATAAGTGTTTGTCTTTGAAAGAGTAAAGGAACAATGAGCTCCTGCTTCTTCAAAGTACTGCTCATCCTTTAGTTTGGAAACTTCAGAGGCCAAAAACTCAATCATCCTAGCTAATTCATCTATTTCAGGATCATAGGATGATGAGGATTCTTCTCCCTGTCTTCTCCTTTCAACATCACCTTCGAGTCTTTCTGCAGCAATAATATTTGCTTCTACTTCAAAGGCTGCAGCTTGCATATCAGCCAAAGAAGCAGATCTTCTTTCTCTTAACAGCAGGCAGAATTGAGAATCGAAAGCATTAGCATAAGTGAGCATAGCAGAAGCAGGGGTAGGTCTTACTTCAGCTGGCATTCTGTTGTACATAAGATTAAATCTGATGTTGAAATCAGATAGCAGTTCACCATATTCTCTCTGCAAGTTCCCAAATTCAGTATGATAAAAGAGCAGATCTTTATTATTTCTCCAGTGCTTTAAAAATACATCATCTAAAGCATCAATGTCTGCAATAGACCTAGGGGGTAAATTTCTGAACCATTTTATAGCTCCCCCATCTAAGCTTTGAACAAAAACCCTCATCCAGACATCCTCTTCATTGATATCCAGGTTATCAGCATAGTTGTAAAAGGACTCTAAATGCTCTTCAGCTGTTACTCCTTCTGCACCAGTAAACTTTGGCATAAATTCTTGATAATCTCCTGTAGGCATGGCATTCAAAGGGGTAGGCAAGACTAAGGGCCCATACCTAGCAGCAACTATTCTTTCTATCTTTGTGAGGGCTTGTTGGCCTGCCATGACTGAGGTATACGAAAGGGATACTGGTGGACTGAGTGGAATGAATCAATGAAAAGAATGACAGAAACAGAGGAATATGATGGACAACATGGATGCTTCTTTCAACTGAGGTCCGAAAGGGAAATGAATGACTAAGGAGCTGTATGAATCTCTGAAGGTATTTCTACACTAGCAGAGATACATAAAAATTCCAAGGCTTACCTGATTCTGATGCTCCTTACTGCGATATTTTCTTCTGCTGAACGATCTTCTCAGGATCAGGCACTGGTTCAGCTGGTGATTTCTGAAGATATCTCTGAACATACCTCACAAACTGAGCCAGAACTGCAATGTGGAGTCGCCAAAGCATGGTCTTCCTCCAATGGAGTTGCCAGATAGATGATTACAACCATAAACTGTGTCCAAACTTTGTCTATCATCAAAGCTTGAAATTGTGTCGTTCTCCCAGGGAAGCTGAGCTTCAATTCTCCTCTCCCCGGAAACAGCGCCAATTAATGTTAACACCCCAAGAAACTCTCCTAAGTTATATCTCAGAGATGCTCGGGAACATTACAAACTCAACAAAAAGTTGGATAAATGGTGGATGAATGAAAGAAATGCTACATATTCAAGCCAGATAACCACTTCTACTATGCTTAACCCCAAACATGGGTGAACACCCCCAGACTACAAGGCTTTAGACCACCAATTACTCACAGTTTTAGGGAAAATGTGAAGATGGAGAAGACTGATCACACCAGCAGATGCATAGGACCTTGAGATGGCCAGCTGCAACCAGTTAAAAGGTCTGTCAATCTATTTCTTAATGCACAGACAGGATGATAGCTCTCTGGCATTAAAACAATAGAAACCTGCATACAAATTCAATGATACAGCTAAATTCTAACACAGAGGTGGGATGACAGCCCCTCTAATGCTAAACATCTACAACACATGAATAAATGCATAACAGGCACAGCCTGGAACAAAGAAGAAGAAGTGGAAAGTGAGCAATTAACAGCAAAAGAAGCTTGCATTAGCTGAAAATGAAGACCAGACGCTGCAGGTATCACAGTAGTTACAGTCTCCAGAAGTTGAAGCTTACAACAAAATAACATTCATCAACCTCATTACATTCTGTCTTCTGGATATATATAGAGGTTGGTTACAAAAACAGTCTGCTAAACTATGCGTGGAGGGATCATAATGGACCACCAACCACATTTACAATCTGAAATGGGCCTCTGTTGCAATCTCAGTGTTTTAATGAACAAAATCAGCCTTTTCTAGTGCTCTGCAGTCCTCCTCGGAACAGGTGGAGTACTGACTGATACAAGGCTCCATAACTGATAAATGGTTGAACTGCTCGAGGGTGTCCTTTTTGTCCTTCGGCCATTTTGTCATTTAAATGTGGTTGCTGAGGATTTATGGTGCAAAATGCTGGATCTGGCCTTCTTCCTCCTTCGGGAGCACAAAACAAGTTAAAGGAGAAACTATAGTATGGCGGAGGCATGGGCAGAAGGAGAAAGATCTACTGTCAGATCGCGTAGATCAACGACAGATATCAATTTGGAGGCGCTATCGGGAGACAATACGATCGGACAACGAGGGCCGTCGGATCTGGACGTGGCAGATCTGACGGTGATTGCACGCAGAAGATGCACGATGATTAATGCGCGGGAGAACGGGTACGGTGGCGGGAAGCCGTTTCCCCGCACCGCTTATGGGCTGTGGTGGTTTACGTACAGGGCGGGTGCGATCCAGTCAGGGTGAGACACGTGGCCGGTGGGAAACCGCTTCCCCGCGGGCTAACAGTCGTGCAAGTTATGAGAGCGGGGGCTGCGACTATCGTTGGATCCTGGCGAGATAAGATCGGTCGGTGCAGAATGAATGCATGGGTCCACGTTGATTTGACGTGACAGGTGAGGGCCCGCCAGTATTAAATTTCTTTGTATGGCACAACTATAATGAATTAAACGGTTAGTGCCAGGGATTAAACGAAGAATGCATTTAAACGAGGTTTAAAGGATTATGAGGGTTTAATAGAATTATAAACAAAAAGCGCCCGGGGGCTGAGTAAATAAGGGTTTGTGAGGAAGTTTAGCGTATAATGGAGGAATGGGGAGCCATAATGGGGATAGCGGGAGTTATAAGGGAATAAGGCAAATGAAGGAGAAGGATAATAAACTGCTGCCAACACTCTGCAACCCAAACCAACACTTCCTGATCTGATTTTATCCATAAAATGTTGCAAACTGAAGCAGAGCTAACAGGACCCCACAAGGATGACATGTGCATGATATTGGGCTCTCCAAGTGGATTTGAAATGGGTTGAAGTCAGAAAGACCCGTGGCCAAGATGATATGGTTAGGTGGATCGACTATAACAAAGATTAGTCACAAAACGTGTTGGCATCGGGTTGGTGGATCCCACGGCCTTAGGTACATGTGGAAGGTGTTGATAGGCTAATACACATCTACATGGATGACACATAGGAGCCACTTGGAAGAAGGATGAGATCATTAGAGTTGATGTGGTAGGTATGCATGGCCACATGTGGGTTCCATGTGGAGGTTGATTGCTGATATGGCGTTATCTAGTTGGTCAAACTTCAAATGGTAATAAATTTTAATCCGGGAATTATATTAAAATAAAAATTATATTTTCAAAAATCTCTCATCGAGCTAGATATTATGGTAACATCATAAGTTAATGTTGCAAGCTTCATATTAAGAGTATTTTTCTAATCCCATCTTCATAACAGACCATGGAGGTCAGGTTAATTATGAAGTAGCACTTCCAACAACCTAAGAAGGTTCAAAGGGGTTGGGAGGGAGCATTACATAGAGTTCACTTGTTTCTCCTGCAAGTCTTCTAGAATTTTCCTAGGCCACACAATCCCCTTTCTTTCTTATGCAGTTGCCACATGTTATGCCTTTGTCATGTAATCTATTGGAGCTGGATATTTGTGTGACCTCAAGGAGACAACTCATAATACAAGACACATAATATAGCCTGAAATAAACACTTCATTTTCCTTATCTTTGTTAAATTCTGAATTATAATATCCAATCAAATTGAATGCATCCACATATGAATATTTCATGCCAAAGTAGTGAGTTCCTTTCAAGTACTTTAGAACACTTTTTGTAGAAAACCAATGTCCTTTGCAAGGCTTTTGCATAAATCTGGAAAGGATTACAAAATAAAATGAAATATCTAGTTTGGTAGTGGAGAGGTAGATAAGACATCCCAGAAGATGTATAATCTTAGTTGCATCCACAAACTCATTCCCTTGTTTCGATGTGAGCTTCAGATTTTGTTCCATTAGAGTAGATAAAGGATTGCATTCAACCATGCCAAACTTGTTCCGCAATTCTCTAATGTACATATTTTGAGAAAGGAATATATACCTTGGATGTTGGGTCACTTTAATGCCCAAGTAGTAGTGAATGTGTCCCAAATTTGTCATCTCAAACCCTTTCTTAAACTCTTTCTTTATGGATGCAATACAATTTTCATTGTTCCTTCTTATCAACAAAACATCTACATATACGACAGGATAAATAAGAAATTTTCCAGTGTTCTTGACAAATAGAGTTGCACCATTAACAATAAAGTTTTTTAATTTTAATTTTAGAAGATACTCAATTAACCTTTCATACGAGGCTCACGGTGCTTATGTTGGGACATATAAGGATTTGATGAGTTTTCATACTTTTTGTTCTTGTCCCTTCACAACAAAACCTTATGGATAAGACACGATGGCATTTTCTTTCAAGTCTCCATTCAATAAAGAAGTCTTCACATCCATTTGGTGAACTTTCCATCCATTTTGAGTATACAAGGCAAAGAGAGTCTAGATGGTTTCCCATATTACTATGGGGGCAAAAGTCTCTTCATAATTGGCACCTTCTTTCTATGCAAATCCATTTTCCATGAGCCTTTCTTTATGTTTGTCAAGTGAGCCATCTGATTTGTACTTGTTCTTGTAGACCCACTTGCAACCAATTGGTTTGGTTCCAAATGGAGGGTCCACCAACTTCCATGTTCCATTATTTATGAGAGCATCATACTCCTTCTGCATTGCTTCTTTCCATTCATCATGAGAAGTAGCTTCATTAAAGGAAGTTAGTTCAAATTTAGTAGAAAAATTCAATTCACAATCATATGAAACATTCATATAATCAATTGGATCAAAATTATCTACATCACTTCGATCTTGTTTGGTGGATCTTATAGTTCCTGTCTTTCCGACCTCATTAAGATGAACACTTTCAAGTGTTTTTGTAAGCCAATTTGGGGGACCTTTACGAGATGTTCTAAGTTGCTTGACCAATTGAGATGGAGTTGCATCAAGATTCAATTTTCCAATTATCTCAATAACATCACTTAAAGGGTCTTCCTGATCTAAAGAAATGGATAGAACTTCATGAGGGGGAGACAATGCTTCAAAAGGAGATTCCATTGGTTTATCTAAGATAGATATCCCCACTTTAAGATGTGGAATCTCATTATCAAATTCATGATAATTTTTTTCATGATTGAATCTATCCAAATGATCAAGCTGCCACTCAACTATGTTTTTATTCTTGGAAAATTCAAGAAAAATCACATCCTTGGACAAAACAAGTTGCTTCTTTACCTCATTGTAAATACACTATTCTTTGGTGGTATCTGAATACCCCAATAAGATGCATTTTTGACACCTTGCATCAAGCTTTCTTATTTGTTCCTTAGGAATCAAGGCATAGTAGGTGGAACCAAATATCCTCATATGCATTACTAAAGGAATGTGGCCATACCACATTTCATAATGAGTCTTATTTCTGAGAGAAAAATATGAACATTTATTTTTGACATATACTACACATGGAATTGCATTATCCCAAAACTTCACATTTTTTAATAATATCATTGAGCGAACCATATTTAAGATAGTCATGTTCATTCATTTAGCTACACCATTTTGTTGAGGAATGTATGGAACAATAGTTTTGATGTTGAATCCCATGTTGGGGTAGATAGTTTTCGAATTCATTATAAGTATATTATTTTTCCTTTATCGGTATGAAGGGAGACAATATGTGATTGTGCATCTTTTGTAATCCATGCATGAAAAGTTATGAAAGTTTCAAAATATTTTAATTTACTTACACATCCTAGTGTAAACATCAATAAAGGTCATGAGTTATTTATTCCCATTTGTAGAAGGAACATGCATAGGGCCACACTAATTAGAATGAATTAGTGCAAGTTTGTTATGTTTCCTAGGATACAAACATCATGTTGCTTTAGTTTCCTTATAATAGTTGGAAACCCAGAAACACCATTCCTTTTCAACAAACGAAGATTGGCATAATTAAGATGTCCAAATGTTCCATTCCATAGAAGACTAGACGACAATGTGATTTCATTATACTCATAAAGGCATGCAGAGTTCTGTGCACGAGCAAATGTTCCGTGTAGCTTCAATAGTCTTTCCTCCTCTACTCTAATCATGACAATTGTGTTGTCAAAATTCTTTCCTTATCTCTCTTTTCCAATAAAAAATGTGAATAGAGTGGCCTTGTTGGTGTATGTGAATAAGGGACAACAATTTTCTTTGTAGCTCTAGAAGGTAGAGTACATTATTCAAAAGAAATTTAGAAAGTCCAGGAAGTTAAGCCTGATGGTGCTAAGTCTGCATGGTTTGAGACTTGATTTGTCTACACTAATCCATCTACATTGTCACCAAGTTATTAAAATAAGTCTTTCCAAAAGGCCATATGGTAGGTGCACTTGTATCAAGCAACCATGTATCTCTCTAAGAAGCAAATGAAGTATGAAACAAATCTTCTATTACTCCAATATTGCAATGGGAAACAATATAATGAACAAATTTAGGTGCTTAACTTTTATGTGGTTATGATTTTTCACCTTTCCCTTATTCCTGGTTTCGACTGTGATTGATTTCTCCAAGGGGATTTTTCATGTTGTCACATCATGTCCATCATTTATGCAGTGAATGCAGTGAAAATCAAATATTTCTCCTTGATGGTTTTTACCACCCAGTGCCTCTAAAGTTATTTCTTCAACGGCCTCTTCTACCAACACTTTTTCTAGCAGAATCACGTGACTCATTCTTCCATTTCTGAGCAAGGCACACTAATTCTTCAGAGGATGGAGTTATTGTCTTCCTCTTCCTGAAAGATTTTTCTAATTTTTCAAACTTTTCCATGAGGCTGTTAAAAGTAATGGCCTTGAGTCGAGCACTTATTAGGGGAATTTTGAGGTATAAAATGGGCCTCCTAAGGAAAATAATAAAATAACCATTAACATAATAAAAAGAGTGATGAATTTTTAAAGGAAAAGAAAAAAATTACTACTTTTTATTGTATTTTCAGCTTATCTCCTTGTAGGTTTACTCAAATGTAAAGTGTAGCCACCTGTTGGACATGGAATTAAATTCCACATCAAATGAGTACCCACTCTGCATACTTTTGAGTATACATGGACCGAAAAATATGAAAATATATGAAAATGTGTTGTAACACTTTTTTTTCTTTCCAATATGGGTCTACTCAAAAGTATGCAAAGTGGGTACTCATTTGATGTGGAATTTTATTATGCATCTAACGAGTGTCTACACTTGACATTTGAATAAATATATAAGAAGATAAAACAAAAATACAATTAAAAAAAAAAAACTAGTTTTCTTCCTTTCCCTCCAAACATATTTACCCCTAAGGATGACATCATCATCTTAAATCTTATTGGTTCTTTTAAATTTGATTTTGTTAGTACATTTTTTATTTTGAGGCCTATTTTTAACCAAAAAATTCCCCTAATGAGCCTACAGGGATTCAAGATAGTGAGAATATGTAGGAGAAAGGGACTTGAAAATGGTTGTCAAAGAAAAGTCCATCTTAACTCCAATGGCATCTACATCATCCATGATGGATCTAATATTTGAGGCTAGGGCTAGGGGGTTATTGTATTTCAACTCAAGGTTGAAGAGTTTTACCATCGATTGAACAACTTCCAATTCTAAGTGTGATTTATAAAGATATTTCAACTTTTTCAATGCACCATAAAAACTCAAAACTGATTGAAACTATATGGTGAATCACCTCTTCACTTATAGAAGCAACAATCAAGGAATAAGATTTTCTATCCTTATTCTCTCAAATGGATAGCTCATTATCTAATGTGGGGTTGGTAGGTTCATTTTCATCCTCTCCTTCATAAATACATTTCCATGAGTCATTAAAAATGAGGGTGTTCCTGATCTTTCAAAACCATTCTCTATAGTTATCCTTACTAGTTAGCACAACAAAATCAATTTGATATGAGGGAATGTTTGAGGAATTCTTGTTATTGATTGAAAATTGAACACCAACTCAAGAATAAAATTACATAATATTTTAGAGGGCTTCAAGCTCTTTCTCATGAATATTTACTTTCCCCCTAACTCCTCTTAGTTGGTGAAAATTTGAATTTTCAAGTCAGGAAAACCATGTTTGCCTCCCAGACAAGCCATCCTCCCCAAAAGATGTATATGTTCATTCATGTTAGAATTAGTATAAATAGACCATATGCTCCACCATTTTTCTCATCCATCTCGGTAATCAAGAAAGAAATGAGTTTGGACTTGAGGTAAAAAGACAAGTTGATAGCTCATGAACTTGGTGGAAAGCAAGAGGAAGAATTTGTAATTAACATCTCAATTTTTGGATCTAGTTTTTTTTGTGGATTTCTGTTTGTTTTTTTAAGCATTTTTGTGTTGCACTCATTTCTATATTGTGAAGAAGTTTTTGGCCCTTGGAGAAGACCTTTTTGAGTAGAAGTTTCGACCCTTTATTTTGAAGAAGTTCCAGTCCTTTATTGTGAATAAGTTTCGACCCTTTTGAGCAGAAATCTTGGGTCTTTGAAGAAGACTTTCCAGAATAGGAATCTCGGCCTTTCGAGCAAACTTTCCTGAGTAGGAACTTCAGACTTTTGAGTAGAAGTATTGGCCCCTTAGAGAATAACTCTCAATCACCTTGGAGCAGAAGCCTTGGTCACCTAGTAGAAATCTCAGTCACCTAGGAAGCAAAAATCTCGGTCATTCTGAAGCAAAGATCTTGGACATCCTGATGTTGAAATATCGGCCTCCTAATCTTTGGACTAAAGGTCAAATTTTATCAGAATTAAAAGACCTTTTCTAAGGGGAGTTAGATAACTTTTGAAGACTTTTATAGCAGCATAGATAACTTTTGAAGACTTTTATAGCAGCATATGAAGGCATATTTGGATCATTATTGAAGACATATATAGAGCATTATTGAAAACATGTTTAGGGCATTGTTGAATACATATATTAATGACATCTTTGGAGATTTGTTGAAGACATCATTCGGGCATTGTTTGATGCAGTGCGGATTACCCCAGGTGCCAACAACCCAAAGCTACTCCACTCACAACTCCATATTAACATCAAATTCCACGATATTTCATGAAATGTTAACATATATAGTCAACTCAAGAATCATTTGCTTTGATGAATTCCATGAGAGATTTTCCTCTCACCTTCCACTCTGTTTCTCACCTCATTTGTTGGATCTGATTACATACTTTTCAACTTAACAAATGATGCAACGGGAAGGCCAAATACACATTTAAAAACCGAACACACACTTCCGAAAGTTTCATGTGCAGTCACGATGAAACGATTTTGTAGAATTTGCTAAAATCCTGTAGGTGTTGCGAAATGATTTCTTAGCACCCCTTAAAAAACTTTATTGTGGTTTGGGGAAGATGAAACTACTAAACCTTGTTCCCAATCGACATAATGTCCCTAACTTGCTCCTTTACACTAGGAATTATTTCACTTGCCTCTCTTCCACAGGGTTGCAATGTTGGTTCGAATTTGACAATCAGAAAACCAAACACAAAGGGGTTTGGACTGTGTTAAAAAAAACAGAGTGCTCCGTTTTTGCTGAGGGTATTCACCTCACAGAACCCACACACTCACTAACCCAGAACGAAAAGGAACTTTCCTTCTAGAGATTTAAAGCTGACACAACAAAAGTAAAAACGTAAATGGGAAAAACACAACGATTGAAACTTCAATGCCCAGAATTTTAATGTAAATCAATTAAACAAGTACAAACTTTTAAAGATAAACAATGCACAGGAATAAAATGCGATTGGAAACATTTTATAAACACAAATCAATTTGCTTCAACACTGGGGTTTTTATTCAATCAAACAACAACAACTTACAGTCCCATTTGCCATCCAATTTCGTCATTCACATAGAATTAAACGCTTTCTAGTTCACTGATTAGAAAGTACAACAATTTGAAACCTTAGGATTGTAGTTGTATAGAGAAACAACAAGTTCCTATTTTTTCTCCCTCTCTCTTCTCCTTCCTCGGAGCTTCTCCTCTACTTTTTCTTCTTTCTTCCCCAAACACTCTTTCTTATTGTTTCTCAAAAGAAACCGATCATGACAACCAAGAGTCACAAAGGGTGAATCATTTCCCCTTCTCCACAACATAAGGTAAACTAAAATCTATATTTACATTAGAAAATAACTTCTCCATCTTATTTCTGAAAATAGAAATTCACTTCCTAATGTAAATATTTACAATTTCTTACAAAACATTAAAAATTCCTCCCAACATTACCATGTGACCATCCCATCACATTGGTAAGTTCTTTTCTAGAATCTCACATCTTGTGCTCGGTCTATGCACCTACATCATTGTTGAAAGCATCTTTAGAGCATTGTTGAACATATCCTCGAAGTAATACTTGAAGCCATTGAAGCAGCCTTTAGTAGGCTTGTTGTGGCAAACTTTAGAGGAATTTTGGTGTGAACCTTGCAAAGCATTTTCGAGCAGTTTGTGGAAGGATTATTGTAGCATATTTGAAGTCTTTTTTATGATGTTTAGAAGTATTTCTTCGTATTTGAAGTTTTGAAGTAGGGTTGGGTTGGAGCTTGATTGAATATTGGAGTCCTTATACCAGGTTGGAACCTTGAAGAAGTTAAATATCTCGTTGTAGGGGTTGGAGCCTAAATTTTGTTGTAAACGAGGATTGGAGCCGTCACCATCTTATTAATAAAATTATCTTTTGTTTTGTTTCATTTGTTCTAGTTTAATTTGTGATAAAAATATTAACATGAATAATTTAACAATTGAAATAAATATTGATTCATGGGCCCCCTCTCAGTATTTCTAATAGCAAATTATTCTTCAACAAATCTCTAAGCTAGGGTCCAGACAAGAAAAAAAAATTATAGTTTTCCCATGAACATTAGCAAGAGAAGTGGTAGTTGTCAATATAGCATAGGCATAACTAGTCAACAAAATAGTGTGGGAAACAAAATCAACTCTCCTCACATCCTTACCCATGCATGACTTCAAATCAACGAAAACCCACCAAAATAGAGGTATAGTGTTCGAAACCCAGAAGAAGAGGTTCATTTCAACTTGTTTTCATATATTGTTCAAAGGAAATTTTCTATGGACTAGTGATAGGTTATTTAACTAGACTGAATCATCTAGGAAGTTGAATTTGATGTTAGAGGGAGATTGAGAAATACATGTCTTGACAATAACGATTGAAAACTATAAAAAATCATGCATGGTTTCATACGAGGATGAATAGTATCGTAGAATATGATTGCAAGAATATCAAAGAATGGATCATCAGAAACCATGCATACTTTCTTAAAGGTAAAATATCAGAGTAGAAGATGATTGCATGATTATCAGATGAAAATATACTATTTCCCAATGTTGTACTCCCTGCACACCAATACATTAATTTTAAGGATAAAAAATGAGGGTTTGCAGATATAATGTTAACCATATGAAACAAGAGAAAGTGGATAGAATAGGAGCTCTTAGAACACAATGTTATGCTCTTTAGAGGGTTTCCTCTCAAATCGACTACCAATTTCAGCTCAATTTTGGAGGCAATTGGATGGGAAGAACAACCACATGTGGGTTTTCTCCCGTAACTAAGGTGGAGGACAGAGTCTACACTGTCAACAAGCTCCCTTGCATGAGCAACTAGGGTTCCACATACAATCAAAGAGATACCATGGTAACACACAATAGGAAATGGATAGGACTGAGGGTTTTTTGGGTAGAGATAATAAATTGTTCTGACAAGCCAAAATAGTAGAGAAAACATAGATATGGGTTTGAGCGTGGGGTAAAAGAGTTACATTGAACAGTAGTGATATCCACTTTTGGATTTGATACCATGTCAGGCTAGGATGGTAACTCCCTAATTTTAGATGTTATTACATTGATGGGAATAGAATTATATAACATAAAATAGTGGCCCTTGAGATTCATATTTCAATATTGGTTTATATTCTAACTATTCATATTTCATTTTTACACTGAAAGGAATTTTTCTCTGCGAGGTTAAGGTGAGCAAACATTGTTCACCCCAACCAATCGCAGGGCTACATTTTCCTCCTCCTCTGTCCACTAAAAATGTGACACATCGTGGCTCTGTCATCGTTTTCTAACTACCTCACAACTCTATCATCCTAGCATCATCGAGACATTAGACTAAGAGAGAGGTTGGGTTGAAGCATAACCACTCGAAGAAATTGTGAAGACGACTTGGGTCGAATGTTCAAACGTCATTATTTCCTTAATTATTTCATTGTGGAAGGACCTACACCGCCTGCCATTGATTCTTAGAATTTAACATGTAAGAGTGTGAAGGAAGCTTTTGCAATGAGGATGTAACTTGTTGAAACTTGTGTGGATGGATCTGCATGGAGAAGCGTGGATCAAATTAGAACCTTGCTCTGAGTGTTGACCATCACTAGATCTAAATTCGATTCATGTCAATCTTGGGTTTAGTGTTACGTGTTGGAGTGTTGTTTTTCAAGGAGCAACATATTGCTACAGGCCCGAGCGCATTGGAAGAGCTTTAAATTTCTGAAGTTGTTGCTTTGGAGTGAGGTTTTCCTGGATCAATAGTTTTTTTTTTTTTTGGGGACTCTCGGGGATCGAATGGTAATCTTGATCGAATAAATTGAGGTTTTACAGGCTGAGAGTTGGGGGCTGCATTTTGTGATGAACCAAATCCATGTTTGAGTTCACTTGTTGAGTATAATATACTCAGCGAAGTCGTATGTTTAGTGGTGTGCTTAGTATGTTTTGACTACTTGGTGGAATCGAGAATATTTAAGAAGTGAGCAGCTAGTGGTCTTGGAATATGAAGCTTGATGCTACTCATTCTTGTAATGTGTTTTTCAAAAAATTTGTGTGCCCTCCATTTATGTTTGTAGTTTGATGTGGTGAGTAATTCAGCCTCTCCAGGAGAGGATAGCTGGAAATATTCGATTACAACAAGGAATCTTCAGAAGTGTCATTGAAGTGCATTGAGGAATCTCCAATAGATCGATCGTGGAATGAAACCACAATGTGTTTGTTGCACAAACTCACATGGAAGATCCTATAATTGAATCATTTAAAAAGACTGGTGGTTTTCCATAATGCAGAGAGCTTAAGTATATTTTGGGTCATGTCTAGCAGGTGATTTCTTTTTTTCACAGAATCCCATGAATATGAAACATATGTATACTAGCTGCATATATTTCAGACCCTTTAACTTCTCTTCCCTAGTACCTGAACTAGTTAGAACATCTCTAACAATGTTGTTTTTCCCTACTCTCCACTGAACCCTTGTGTCTCTTTGCCACAGTCCTAGTATTGAATCTAAGCAAGCAGAAATTGTTGAGGCCTCTGGATAGAAAGTTCATGGCCATGGAAATTTAAAGTGTTAAATCTAGTAGGATCGTATTTGTATATCTTCATTGAGCGACAAAATAATCCATGATCCATTGGTTGGTTTGTGGTTGACTCACAAGGTATAGCCCTCATGGCTTACTAGTTTGTTATAATTGAAAGTTAAATTATCGCTCTGTTCTTCATAAAACTTTTTAACTACAAAGAAAACAAATAAATTTGAAATTTTGTTTAGTGGTAAAATCTTTGATCATATTAGAATTTTTATTATATTAAATATTTCATTTGACATGCAATCTTTTGATCTGCATGTCCATATTTCATTTGTCATTTTAATTTGCATCTTATTAATATCTATGGCCCATTTATGGTACAATATCAAGTTTCATAGTCTATAAAGTGTAGTGTAAATATTAATAGTGTAGATATATCTAGATATATATAGAGTAGTCTAATTAATAGATGGAATGGTGTTTTTCTAACATTTTTTCCTAGTTAATTTGGTTCAAAATCTTATAGAGATTTTTTTAAATCACAAGTTATTTAGTTTATAAAGATTGAGGGCCTCATGGATTTTTTAGGGTGTTGGATATATTTATGCATTCAAATGTGTATTTTAAACAATAACAAATCACAATCTTACTAAAAATTGTACAATCGAATTCTACCCAAATAGTCATTTTGTCTATTAGTTAGACTACACCCATATATATTAATTGGGTTTAGAGTATGTTTAAAATGTAATTATGTTTGGTTAAGAGCTTGTATTTTTTGAGGGAATTATTATTGTTATTATTATCTAATTTTAAGGTCATGGCCAAGCCAGACACCATATTGGTGTATGAGACCCCCCACCCTTGTTTGTGGGACAAGGGACCCACCTCCGCGTAGTGATTTGACTGCTAAATCTACGAAGGAATACATACTCTACCCCCCTCCGGTTTTGAACCTGTAACCTCTTAGGAGGAAACACATGCTCTTAACCTCTTAGGTTGAAACACATTAAAGGTTGAATACTCAAAGGCATGTGGCTATGAGTCAACTTGCATTAATGGCTATCCCCACTGCTAATTTGAAAACTAAATTGTGATAAGTTTTCCCACTATATAAAAAACTATATATATTTTAAAATTACATAATTTAGATATATAAAAAAATTTGAACTTATATTATACATTTAACTTATACATTCAATGCATTTTGAATAATGAAATGTTATATTTTTCTCCAATATGAAAATAAATTTAAAGTTATTTTTATATACTTCATACGATTTTTAATATATGAAACTAAACTTAAAAATTACATTAAGCATTTTATAATTTCAATTTTGTAAGGAGCATGTGCTAAGGTCCAAGCTCCTTGGTACTCGAGATCTAGAATGTATGTTGGTTGTTTTTTTCTTAATTGATTATTTTCATTTTTTTAAAATAGTGGGAGAGCCTATCATAATTAGTAGTTGGGGTAACTATCGTTGGTTCCAATTGCACTTCTAGGTGCAATTGCTAGTATTTTACATATTTACAAGTTATTCACCCAATCCTCAAGTATTAAGTATCTAACACTAATAAACGCTTTTTATACATCTTCAATTGAAATCCTACGAATAATACAATACCAACTATCATCTCCAAAGATTCATCACTATTTAATTCCCTACAATATCATTCTTCCAACCTTGATTACAATAATAACATCAATAAAAAGTATTATATTGAATATTTAAAAATGTTTCTCAACCTACGAAATCAATTATTGAACTCTTCCACTTCAAGAAAATATAAAATTATGTATTTATAAATATACATTTCATTGCCAAATGCTTCTTCTTTCAACTTAAGGTGGATGAGGATCCGTTGACTTTTATTTTTATTTTTTTAATTGAGGACCTAGATTGATTCTCAAGGGAATATGCTTAGCATATGCTTAATCTTAATGCTTAAGTTCCTCATTATTATTTATAACATTTATTTATATATAAGCAAATTTTATTTAGCAAAATGGTCCATTACTTCTAATAAATTTAAAAAATTATATCCGTGCTCCCCACCCACCAATTTCCTAGAGATTTGATATTATTCCAATTCTAATAAGTTCCTCCGTGATAAGTTCCTCAATATTATTTATAATATTCATTTATAATTAATTTTGTTTCTTAAGTTAAAGTTGACCCATTACCTTTTTATATATGGTTAATAAAGTAAATATATGCATTAGTAAAACATTCTTCATATTACAATAGTTTTTTTAATTATATTTATGAAACTTTTGACTATATCAACTACATTAATATTTTTAATATAATTGTACTAATACCATTATATTTATATAAAAAATAAATAAATAAAACACACATTGTTATTATGAAAATATAATATTAAAAATCTCTTTTACTAAGTATTCCAAGATGGAGAACAACATGTTAGAACATTAATCACGCCTGACCGTATGACGGCGTTAGTCGGCGTAGAGCGGCTGTAGTCGGCGTGTTAGTCGGCGAAGAGTGGCTATAGTCAGCAGATTTAGGTAGATAATAAATAGCAATAAGTGAATAGCTGTAGTGGATCTGTGTATAAATTTCTATGTTTGTAATGTAATGATGAAGCTCACTCGATGAGTCTTCCAGTTTCTGATATGGTATCAGAGCTGAGGGTTTGAGCTCGGGTTTGTTGCCGCCTGGAGAGATATGTTTGTAAGAATTGTGGGTTTGTTGCCGCCTGGAGAGATATGTTTGTAAGAACTATGTTGCGTTATGGTGTGGCTGTGAACTTGAGAAGGAGCTGTGCGTGTGGTGGAGCTGTGTGCTCATCTAGTTGGGAGCTGTGTGCTCATATAGTTGGGAGTTGTGTGCTCAGCCAGTGGTTGGCTCACTCAGGTGAGCTGTGAGGAAGGCCCAGTAGTGTCTGCGTGAGGCCGGATCTGAGTTAGAAGAGTGTTGTGTTAAGTGCAGACTGTGTGAGGTGAGGCGGAGCGGTGTGGCTAGTCTTGATGTGCGTCTGCCAGGGTGTCAATCACCATGTCGAATCTTGTGTGTTGAGGACGAGTTGAGTCCTGTGTTGCTGGGCTGCTTAAAAGAGGTCTCGGTGGTGTGAAGGTCTCAAGGAGCGAGATCCCATTTGTGTCTGAAGAGTGGTGGATTGTGTGCCACCTGGAGTATTTTTTTTAAACGCTGTTTGTTGCAGAGTGCTGTTGAAAGAGAATCATTGAAGCACCCTGTGTGGAGCTTGCAGGGCCAAGGAGAGCTGCTTGCTGAAGGAGCTGGGGATTTCCCAGGAGGAGCTGCGAAGTGCTGGTAAAAGAGGGCGCTGTGCGTTGAGAGCTTGAGAGCCGCAGAAGCGCCGCTGTTGTGAATCTTGGAGGAGATTGTGTGTTAAGCGTTGGAGCCGTGAGGAGCTTCCTGGAGAAGCGACCTGCATTAATACTGCTAGACAATTATTTTTTGAGTCGATGACTGTTTGAGTAGCGTTGTGGTGCTGTGAAGATTGGAACGTTGTTGTTGCTCTCTGTTCTTCATGTTCTTTGAATGTTGTAGAAAAATCGGTTTGCAGCGGGTAAAGGCTTTGGTGAAGGTCGAATTGGTTGAAGCTGTCTGATGAATGTGATTTCTGTGTTCCAGCCACGAAATGAGGAGAGAGCACTACGGTCGTTTGTTTATGTTTAGAGCTCAAAAGAGCCTTCGTTGGAACAAGCATGGACCCCTTAGCAAGAAGTCAAAAATGAAATATTTTGTTGTAAGCCTAGCTGAGACTTAGACCAGCAGGCAAGTTAAATTTTAGGTCGTCGTGATTAAGGGGAGGTGTTAGAACATTAATCACGCCTGACCGTATGACGGCGTTAGTCGGCGTAGAGCGGCTGTAGTCGGCGTGTTAGTCGGCGAAGAGTGGCTATAGTCAGCAGATTTAGGTAGATAATAAATAGCAATAAGTGAATAGTTGTAGTGGATCTGTGTGTAAATTTCTATATTTGTAATGTAATGATGAAGCTCACTCGATGAGTCTTCCCATTTCTGATACAACAAACCCACTTCCAACCAAAAGTAAAATTATCACCGTGAGAAATATCTAAATCAACTCTTATATATATATATATAAAAGGCACTTTGCTTTCTTTTACTAATGAATATCAGTTCAAAACAGAGATGATGATAACGAAGAATCATATTGATTATGAAATTTATCTAATACAGGGATTGATTATTGTTGGACTTTCACATAATTGACTAGTGGGTTTACTTTGTCTAACAATGATTTCATTTAGGGAATTGGGAATTGAATATTCAGGCACTTTACTTTTTTTTACTCATGAATATCAGTTCAAAACAAAGATGATCATAATGAGAATCACATTGATAATGGAACTTATTTAAGAAATTGAATATTGTTGGACCATCATAGAATTGACTAGTGGGTTATTTTTAATATATAGATAAATTTTGTATCAATAATGAACTTATCTAATAAATTAAATGTTTGTTGGACCATCCGAGAATTGATTAATGGGTTCTAAAATTATCTTTTTTTATATAGATAAACTATTTGTAGCACTAATAAATATAAAGGATTTTTTTATTATGATTTATTGTAATAATAAATATAAAGGATTTTTTTTATTATGATTTATTGTTTTTAGGATAATGTTTTGG